>VDFB02075321.1:436531006-436542612 GCA_007258455.2 Sequoia sempervirens
TAAACCCCCTTAATCTCAACCATTTTCAAAATAAATTAGTAGTTTAGAAAGTAGACTCCCGAAAGCACTTCTCGATCCTTCTTTTGTTCCATCTCAAAATTTTGAGTGTAGCTATCCTCAATTTCACGTCAAGGTCACTATTTCCTGATTTCAAAAAAAAGTGGGCCACTTAAGCCCCCTTTTTGGGAACCATCTTGGTGCACTTACCCATAAGATATTACTAGACTAATCTCCAAGACAAGACGAGAGATAGTCAAAATGGGGTCACCAACAAAACTATCCAAAAATAAAAAATTTACATTAAATAACCATATAAAGCTTTCAACCTTGTCATTTTATAATTGGAGCTCATAACCTTTGGGTATTTTGTTGTAAATGATATGTATTAAGGATTTATAATATATATGATGAATGTCTTATCAATGTTATTATATGAATATTTGAAATTTCCCTGTTTTAAATTGTCATTCCTTGACATCCTCTAAAATGGCCTCCAAAAAATATGTTTCCAAAATGTGTCATCCATCCCTTTTCTTCGCCTCCCCAGTAACTTGATAAAACATAGATTAAAACTTTAAAGTGAAGAATAATTAAAGAAATTTAATTATTGTAACTCCTAGCAGTTGAACAATAATAGTTATTTATGCACTAATATATTACTTGTCAAATTAGTGAAGACTTTGGTTTCTAGGAGTTACAAAAATGGATTCCTCCAAATTGATATATCTCAACGTTTCAGCATGTTCTATATACATTCATTTCATTATCATCCAATAATTAAACACCTTCCATTGTAATTGAAGAGGTTTGGTCAAGATTTCACACTTTAGACTCAATTGTCCTAGCTAAACAAGAAAGTTAGAAGGTATTCTATAACTTAAAGTAATTAAACTTTGGAACTTTTCTATTTTGTTTAGATCTCATATTTATCTCAATATGTTTATTTTATTAAATAATTATATAACATAATTTATAGATTGAGAGAGATAGAAATTACTAATTAAATATATTGTAAGTTTAATATTTATCTATATTTATTTTAAAAATATATATTATATTTATTGAAAAATATATTCAATTTATATTTATTATTATATATTATATGAAATATGATGCATATTATTAAATATAAATATTATATATACATACACTCCCTTTTCTTCCAACCCTATCTCTATCTCTCTACTTCTACCCCCTCTCTATTGCTTTTCTCTATCACCACCTATATCTCTCTCTTGCCCCCTCTATATATTCCTCTCTACCTCTCTCTATATCAATTCCTATATCTTTATCTTTCTATCTCTCCATCTCCCCCTCTCTCATCATCCCCCTCTTTATATATGTATTTCTCCCTCTCCCTCTTTCTCTTATTCCATCGCTCCCTCTCATATGTTTATATATCTTTCTCACATTGCTTCTATATTTCCCAAATTATATCTATCTACATCCCTATCTCTCCTTCTCTCCTTATCACTCTCTCTTTCTATTTCTCTCTACTTCTCTCTCCTCTCTCTATTTCTCTCCCCCCTCTCCCCCCCTCTCTATCTATTTGTAAATATATATCCCTCTCCATATCTCTCTCTCTCACTCATATACACACAATCCCTATTTATCATTCCCTACCCCTTTCTCTATCTCTTTACCTTTTCACCTATCTATACCTCTCTATTACATATCTCTATCACCTTCTTTCTCTCTCACTCTTTCCCCCTCAATCTCTATCTTCATATCGCTCCCTCCCCCTCTCTATCTATACCTCATTATGTCTACCTCTATCTCTATCTCTTTCTCTCTCTCTCTCTCACTCCTCTCTCTATCTCTATCCATATCTCTCTACATCTATTTCTATATCTCTATATGTATAAATATATATCCTTTCCCTCTCTCCCCCTTCTTCATTCTCTTACTCACACCATCTCTCCCTCCATCTCTTATACTCTATATCTTTAGCTTTATTTCTCACTCAACTCCCTTTCGCTCATATCTCTATTTCTTTCTATCCATATCCTTCTCTACATATATCTCCCTATTTATCTATATCCCTATATCTTTATATCTTTTCCTATCCCTCTCCATCTCTCTATATCACCCTCTATTTATATCTCACTCTCCCTCTCTACATACATCTCCCTCTTCCCATCTTCTCTTTCTCCCTTTCTCCCCCTCCCCCTCTCTATCTCTCCCCATCACTCCCTCTCTTGCTCCATCCCTATTCCCCTATCTATCTTTATATCTCAACCTAGATCTGTCCCTTTATCTTCCCATATATCTTTATATCTATACCTTTCTCTTCTCATTTACTCTCTCTCTCCCTCTCCATATCTATTTTTCTTTCTCTACTTCTCTCTATTTTTCTCTATTTTTCTCTCCCTCTCCCCCTCTCTCTATATCTAAGCGCATTCATAAATGATCTTATATTTACTTGTATGTTTATTTCAAAATCTCTATAAGTTGACTTGAACAATAATCAACATACATAATTCAATTACATGATCCATTTAACTATTACCTATTTTGGTTTGATAATAAAATGATTAATTATTGATAACCCTAACACAAAACTTAAACATAACCCTAACTCTAATGGTACCCTAATCTAAATTATAATAAGTTAATTGAATCCTAATCCCAACTCTAATTCTTACCCTAAGCTGAAACCTTAACCCCACTTTGAATTGAGCCCTAACACTAATCCTAACCCTAATTGAACACTAATTGAACCGAAATCCTAATATTATTATCTTTTTGTGAATGTTAAGTATAATCTATTAATTAGACTAAGTTACTTTTACAAAATTTAACCCTAATTCTAACCATAATAATTAATAATTGATTATTATGTTAATAAAATAACTTGCAATTATAAATAAGCTAATCTAATTATAAGTTAATTAAGTTAATTATTTATTTTTTATTGATATATATTAAGACATTGATACTAATTCAGAAAATATGGATATAAAGTCTAATTAAGGACTACCATTCATGCCATTGTAATAGAGAAACAAGGAACTCAATGTAAAAGTATGCAACAAAAGATAAAATCTTGGAAAGAACATTTAAAAAGACTAAAGAAAAATTAATTCAATAATTTACATGTCAAAAGGATATAGGTTGGATTACAATATTGAAAGCTCAAGGGGAAAAATAAAAAATATCCAATAATCTTGTGTGAATAGGGCATAGGCCAAGATTATAATATTCAAAGCTCAAATATTCGAGCATCAGTTCTATCCCGCTCCTCCTTGTTTTTCCTTTCTTTAAGGATAATGCTATCCTCTTATAAAGAGTTCTCACTTAAGCAAACACTAACCAAAATCATTATACAGGCCCTATGTGGCAAGTGATAAGTCTTGAAGCTTAATGATGTCTCTCCTATTAACCTCCCTAGGACCACTACTCAATTAGAATGTTATATTTAGCACACAAGTCAAATATTGGTGTAACACACTAAAAAAATTCCTAATACCATGTTGTGAATACAATGTGGAGGCTCTACGAGCAATATGTCGAATTGCACAATAGAAGGATTACATGGGATTTTGAGATGCTGAACTGTGAGAATAACCAAAATTAATGAATCTTGTGGTGAAAACAAAATGAATGTGACATTCCAATGTACCTCCAAAAGAATAAACATTTTGAAGAAAAAATGGGGGTAATGCATGATTGCTTGACCCGTGATATATTTCTGCTTTACACATGCATTTAATATTGCCATGAAATTTTAAAATTGCTCAAAGGCCTTATCAAGAATAAAATGTTAATGTAAAAGGAAAATATGTAAGAAAATAGCTAGGCTGGTATAGTTGCACTCTATCTTTAAATCTATTTAAGCAATCACAAAAAAATTACTTTAAATCACAAAATGTAGGAGGTAAAGAAAAATAGTGTCACACCATATATAATGTGCTCTCAATCTCATTGTTGAAAATCCACAACTTACTATACTTTCCAATCCCATTTATTTTCTCTAATCACAAGCAAGAATCAATGTTATTTACTTCTTTATTTTAAACATGAATGTGTATTAAAAAAATCTCAAATGCCATGAATTGTTGATAGATTGTCAAGGGGTAGAAAAATAAAAATAAAAAAATTAGACATTCAAATTTTATATTGATCAAATCAAGTTTTACATATTAAAATTTTACAGAACTTTGACTCTTTCACCATTACAAACATCAAGAAAGAGCTTTATCTCTTTCATAGACAGGCACATACTGATACCATTACATTCTTTTGTTACCTACAACTTCTCAAAAATTATATCATACAAAACCCCATTACATACTCCTTACAACTCTATGAAGTTGGACTCATTTGAGAGAGTACAGAGCAAAACAGGGTAAAAAATATATAGAAGGCTTAAGCAACTAAAGTGAACATAAAATAATATAATTCAAAGCAGCCACAATATGTGTGAAATTGTGATGGAGTAGCTGGAGTAGTTGGAGTAGATAAGAAAAAATCTTATTGAAATCCTTGTCTTTAATGCTTGGATATGGAGGATAATACAAAGGATATAATAAGACAAGTGTAGCTAGAGAAATCAATGAATTAGTTAGGATTATACTTCCAACACTCCCCTTTAAGCATAACTAAGAATTCCTTTCACTAATTCTACAATCTTCAAATTTTGTGGATTGAACCTAGGAAATCCCAAATTTTTGTTGGGATGCTCTAACCACGAGTACTAGTCTTCTTGTCTCTAGTCGATTGTAGGTTTAGGTGTGATACACTCACTTTCATCAACTCCTCAACACCTCCCTTTGAGCTGCACCACCTGGTGCTCAGGGATCCTAGCATTAGTTGGATTTATTAGCCTCATAGATTTCTTACATAAATGCATAATGCTACTACATTCATCCATATTATTTCCTTACCAATTGATTTTTTGCTTCACTTGTCTATCCTCTTTTGATCTTTTGATCTCCTCTAGTAGCATATTTTCTTTTCCATTGCAATCTCCTCCTTTCTTACTATTTCAACAACTTCACATTCCTCCTTTATAGTCAACAATCCTTTGTTCCTCAGCATCTAGCTTTGCTTACATTCAACAGCTGGAGTTGTACTTTGGCGACTACTACACTAGCTTTTCAAAAAACAAAACTTCAATCTTGGCAATGAGATCTTCACTCATTTACTGGCTTTGGATTCTCCTTGCTACTTTTATAGTGTTCTCATCTGTCTTAGTGGCTTAAGCCTTCCTCTAAGTGGTGACACTTTCTTTTGCTATGAACAAGCATTGAATTCCCTATTCAACAAATCCCACTAGCTTCATGACCTAGCTCATATTTTAGTGGGAGACTAACCATCTAACAATATGACTTTTCAAACATATTGAACAACAAATGTGTCTCTCATGTTCAACACTAGAAGATGTACTTGAGACATTTCTACTTGGAACATCACTGGAATATGAAGCTACGTTGATCTACAATAGCTTTGCAAACTAGATATGACTATCTTGAATTATTAGGTCTTGGAGATTCACTTCAAGCCTTTGGTCACAAAATTGTATAGGCATGAGACCAAGGAGGTGGGATGGATTGATCTTGGCTTTGACATTGTGGAGATTGATTGTGGCATACTAGGAAACCACTATCAATAGGACTCAAAAATCTTTTCCTTCTACAACTTGTTTTGTCCCAACTTTGACTCCTACTACGATTGTGAGGGATGAAAAATGTGTGACAAAAATCTGACTATGACTATAGCTTTGGGTCTGGCTTTTGTGACAATATTCCCAAACTCTTTCATGATATCTATGATGTTCATATCTATCACAGATCCTACTCTGTCTCCTATGGTCTTAATACCTATAGTCATCATACCTTCTCTTAAAAGTAGAGGACTGCCACTCCTGTATCTCCTTGAGCTACCTAGAGGATTTTCGGACTCATCTATTTGACCAACTACCATACTTGACTACTAGGCTTGATAGGATTCCACCCTACAACTCTGATACCAATTTGATAGATTTGTCAAGGGGAAGAAAATAGAAAAAAAATAGAAATATAAATTCAAATTTTATATTTGATGAAATCAAGTTTTAGATATTAAAATTTTACAGAGCTTCGAAACTTTCACCATTACAAACACCAATACTAGGTTCAACTCTTTCATAGACAAGGACATGCTGATACCATTACATTCTTTTGTTAGCTACAACTTCTCACAACCTTTTTCATACAAAACCCCATTACATACTCCTTACAAATCTATGAAGCTAGACTCATTCGAGAGTGAGAACAAAGAAAAATAGACTTAGCAATATATAGAAAGCTTAAGGAACTACAATGAACATAAAATAATATAATTTAAAGGACCCCTTAAAATGTGTGAAACAGTGCTGGGGTAGCTAGAGTAGATAAGATCAAATCCTATTTGAATTCTTGTTTTTAATACTGGGATATGGAGGTTGATATGGAGGATATGAGAAGATAGGTGTAGCTGGAGAAATCAATGAAGTAGTTGGGATTTCACTTCCAACAATTGCTTCTAACCTTGTTGACATAGCCAAATCTCCCAATGCTTGGAATTGACTCTTATATCAATGCTAATTAGATTGAAGATGTCATTGGAGTGACCAATTAATTTATAAATAAATGTTTAAGTTATTTTGAATGGTTAAATTCATCTATATCTATGTCGATGGAGAATAACAGAGGTCACTGAAATAATGCACAGATATTGTTGAATGAAACTAATCTAAAGAATGCTAATATTTTCGCTATTTAGTACATGAATATTTTAAAAGAATTTAGAGTATTGTGATAGTTTGAAAGGTAGTTAAGAAAGAAAATCCTATGCAATTATGGTTGGATGATGTAACATTTTTCCAATGTAATGTATGCCTATGTCTCAATGGAATCTATCATTATATAGTTTTTCTACATTAACAACTATTGTTCAAATGCTCAGCAGACCTCCATATCTAGTTCAACCTTGATCTATACAAGTTAGTCTGTGATATTCTAAAAAAAATTCTTCTTTCATTTTTCTCATTCCCAAGAAGTTGAGGGACCTCTCTTTTGATGAGTTCTGCCCTATTATTTTATGCGATTCTATCTACAAAATATTTTCCAAGGTGTTGGCAGTTAGACTCCAAAAGATTCTTCCTCAAATCATTTTGATCCAACAAAATGGCTTTGTTCCTAGAAGGAAAATTCTTGACTCATTTCTAGGGTGCTGCCACAATACTATGTCTCACTTTTGGGATGTGCTGATTTTTGCCTGAAATCACTTTTTTTAGAAAAAAACTAATGATTTAAGTCTTGAGAGGCTCCATCTAAAGGGTTTTAATTGAAGAGGGATAGATAATACCTACTTAGATCAAAAACATTGGATATAACCCCTATAGTATTAAATCATACCCACAATGGAGTCTCCTTCACAACTATTAAAATGCTAGAAAAAAACCACTTTTTCTTTAACTTTTGAGGGATTAAATAACATCATTTAAAAATTATATTTTTCAAGATTGTAGCCATTGAAACTAGCTTTCCAACAAGTATATGTTTGATATATTTTGATTTTATCGTGTATTTAATTTTCAATTTTTACTAAACATAGGTTTTTCTTTGAACATCAATCTCTTTATTGTGCAGAGGTGGAAAAATAGTAAACCATTGTACAAAAAATTCAAAAAATACCCATTCCCTAGATATTGATTTCCTTTGTTTCACCCAAAAAGAAAAATTGGATTTTGATATATACACAAAAGTTAGGTTTTACGACACACACATATGTCCAAATTATTGTTACAATGACTTCAAAAATTAATTTTTAAAAAAATATGCAACAAAAAGTTATGAAAAAATATCCTTTCCCTAGATATTGATGTTGAGAAGATCTATATTCCAAAAATTAGAATTTAATCCTTTATAGAAAAAAAGTTATGTTGCACAACACAAACGTTACTTTTTGAAAATATTGTTTTCTATCTAAAACCTGAACTATTAAAGGAGATGTTGAAAGAACCATGATTTATTTCAAAAAATTTGAAAAAATATATATTTAGAATCTACACACAAATTGCCACAAATCACTAGTTCACACCATCTTCAAATTCTTTATGGTTTAGTTGCTATAGGTCTCAGATGATGAAGATTCAGTTACAATTATTGATGTAAATATCCATCTTTGGAAAAAATTGAGACACATGGTATTGTGATTTCACCCTCTAACTGTGCATGAGAATATTCATTCTTTAGTTGTGAATAAAGAGGCTGGTTTTCTTTTGAAATTGGATCTTTTGAAAGCTTATGATCGTGTTGATTGGGGATTCTTAATTAAGATCTTAAAGGCCTTTAGTTTTGGGGAAAAGCTTGTGCTGCTTATTTCTCAACTAATTTCTACCCCCAATTTTGTTGTTCTTGTCAATGGGTTGCCTTATCCTTTCTTTGGATGCTCTAGGGGATTACGAAAGGGAAACCCCATATCTCATTTTTATCATTTTGGTGGAGTTTCTTGGCAAGCTTATTTAGAGATTCATTAACTCTAGTCAGTTGGTTGGACTCTCTCCTTCACCTTGAAATCTTATTTGCTCGCATCAACAGTTCGTGGATGATATGATTATTCTTGGGGAGTCCTCCCTTAAAGAAGCTAAAGCTATTAAATGTATTATACAATTATATGAATTGGATTCAGGTCAAAAGGTTATTCTTCCTAAGAGCTTGGTTTTTTCCTTAATACCTCCATTGATAGGCAACAAAGGATTGCTAGGATTATCTAGTGCAAGATTGGGGAGTTTCCTTCTTCCTATTTAGGCCTTCCTTTGTTCTCTAATTATGTGCCTAATTCTTTTTGGAGGGGTTTGGAGGACAATTTTTATGCTAAATTAGTTGACTAGAAGGGTGCTTTGTTGAGTCAAGTAGGGAAGATTCAATTGATAAAATCAACTTTTCAGAATCTCCTTATCTATGCTCTTAGTCTTTTTCAAATGCCCTAAATTTGTTTTGACAAAATTGAAGGCAATTAGAAAAAAATTTGTGGTCTGGGTGGAAGAAAGAAAGTGGCTACATATTCTATCTTGGGACGAAGTGTACAAACCTAAGAAGGTGGGGGGTCTTGGAATTCATAAAATCAAAGAGTTTAAGATGGCTTTACTTGCTAAGTAGCTCTATAATCTCATTTCTAGTAATTGAGAATAGGCCCGTATTGTTTCAAGTAAATATCTTAGGGGTGTGGAAGGTTTAGAGACCTAGATTTAGGATTTTCTCCTCCTTCTAGGTCTCTTCTTTGGAATGCTATGGTGAAATATAAATTTATTGTTTCCAAAGGATTAAGGTGGCAATTGGGGAATGGGAGAAGGATTTTGTTCTAGGATGACTGGTTGTTCGGAAATGGTCTACTAAAATATGAACCCTAGGCTCCCCCCTAGAAGGATCTTTGTGTGCAACATTTTGGTCACTTCATGACTAATTATATAAGTAATGGCTCATGGAAGAGATTTCAAGGTTTCACTCTTGGTTTGGAATTCCTCTCAAAATCTTGGATTATGTTCACATTCCTTCTTTTGCTCTGATGGATAGGATTGTGTGGAGGTTCTCTTCTAATGGTAAATTTTCTATTTCCTCAGTTTTTTCCTTGGAAGTATCTTTGATTGTTCCTGCTTCCTTTTGGGCTTCCATTTGGAATCCTAAGCTAATTCCTAAAATTAATATTTTCTTTTGGCTATTTTTCCAATGTAAAGTGTTGAGCACTAATAATCTTGTGCGAAGGGGCTTTATGTTTCCTACTTGATGTTTTTTATGTGAAGAAGAGGTGGAGAATACTGGTCATCTTTTGATAGGGTGTAGGTTTGTGCATGATATATGGGCTCATATGCTCTCCCTGTGGGGTCTGTGTTGGGTTTTCCCATCATCTCTCAGTGATTTAGTGTTGCAATGGAAGTATCCCTGACATAATCCTACTCTGGTTGCTCTTTGGTCCGTCATCCTTCCTCATATGGTTTGGGGAATTTGGTTGGAAAGAAACAACAAGATCATTAGGGATTATTCTCTCCCCTCTTTCAGACTGGCTCATAAGATTTGTGCTATGATTAAAGAAAATTTCTTGTCTCAGACCTCTTTTGAAGATGGTGATTTTGTAGGGGCATAATGAGGTTGTTCGAAAGTGAAATTTTTCTTGTGATATTTCTTAGCCTCTCACTAAATGTAAATCTTCTAGGGAGGATGTGGTGTGGAAGGACCCTTTGGTTGGATGGATGAAATTTAGCATTAATGGAGTTGCTAAAGGTAACAGTCCTATGAATTACTTAGTAAATAGGTTTTCGATACTTCTATTTATAGGCATATGTCCTTAGATTTGTTAATATAAGTGGATTTTAAATGTATAAATTAATTATGAGTTATGATTACCAAAGGATTCAATGCCATATATATTATAGGTCTTAGAAATAGGATACTTTTGCCTAGGTGAATGAAGAAATTATATAGATAGAGAAGTAAGGAGAATAAATAGGGAAAAGCATAGGTTTATTTATATTCCGATAAACTTAGTTGGGGTTTGATGATTGGAATGATTATAAATCATGGTGTAGAATGCAAGTAATTGGTTGATGTTAAATAGACTTATATAACTTCTTTTATTAATTAAAATGACTTTGTAATGAGTGTAGTGAGACAATGGTAATATATGTTCTCTAGTTTCTTTAAATATTTTTAATGATTTCATTATGAGTGAAAAGATATAAAGTGAAAATTAAATATAAACTGATTGGTTAGAATGTTCTTTGAAATTATTATCTTAATGTGAAATGGAATTAAAGATTGATTCATTGTGAATAGAATATGGTTATATTTGATAAATTTGAATTAGCTATAACTGTATAAATGAAGTGTTTATTTAAATAGTTAGTTGCATAATCTTTTTAAAAGTGGTTTTGTTTATAATCATGTATCAGATGAATTGTTGATTTCATGAATATGTTGGTTACTTGAGTGCTTGTTATAAATTAGTGGAGTAAGTTAGTGATTATGTGAGTGTTCCTTGATATCTAGTACCTTGAATATGTTAGTGGGAGTTAAGTATGTTTTGATGGTTCCAAATTGATGGGGTTTCCTCTTGAGTTGATTTTGTCTTTGAAGCACCCCTAAATCTACAAATGATCAATCTCCAACACTCATTAGTGGGTTAGTTCATGCACATGCAAATCTATGAATACTCCTATGAAATAACATATCATGCTCCAAAATGCAACAAATAACAAAGATGATCAAGATACATATAAAAGCATGACATGTACCTATTCCATAGTGGATTGGTGTCACTTGTGAAAAGTGACCCTTTCCCAATCCTTGACAAGCTCAATGATAAAATGCCTTGAAGATGGAGTGAAGTGGACAAAATTAGCTCTCAATTGAAGAGAGTAACTTTGCATGAAGATTGTGGATGATTGATGAAGAATGAGCCTTCTATTTATAGAATCTCAAGTTGAAAGAGTGCCCAAAAGAGAGCAATGTGGGATAAAGATTTAGCCAATAAGAAGGAGCCACTTGTCACCTTGTGAGTGGATGGAGGATGTGCAAGTTTTGGTCAATGTGCCAATAAATGAGATTGGTTGGCATTTTCAAATTCAAATTTGGCTTGTTGGAGAA
>VDFB02075321.1:436544192-436580220 GCA_007258455.2 Sequoia sempervirens
TAAACAAGTAATGTAGCAAGGAAATATAAAAATAATTTAATAATGGAATGAGATCCACGTATAGAAATCCAAAGGTGGTACAACATGTGAAACTAATAATTATGGAGGAAAAGTGGAAATATCCACTAAATTCAAGTTGATGGAAGATGAAGATCAATCCATTATTTAACTATTAAAATCTAAAAAAAATAAAAAAATCCATACTATATAATAAGGTTGGACAACTAAAATAAATTTTACTACAAGGCACATGCAAAATAGACTTACATAAAATTTTGAATTTGGATAGGAGTAGTAGCAAAAAGGAAGAGGAATAACAAAATAGGAAGTTTAAGAATATAGAGTGTTAATAAAGTAACTATGTTAGTAGGAATAGGGAGACTATAAGGCTAATGAAAAAAGAGTGAAATAATAAGGGTCAACAAAAGTAATAAAGTACAACAAGATAAGGTAGGAAAATTTTAATTGCACCAATATAGACTAGAAGACATGAAACGAAAGGTGTGAAATTAAAAATAATCCCTTGAAGAGGGAATGCCAAACTAGAGGGTAAAAGTAAAGGCACAATGTTATAAGAAATAGAGAATTCCCTAATGTGCATAATTATTTAGTTAGTTAAGAATTGTGAGCTACAATAATGTAAAAAGACAAAGGAGACAAATGAAATAGGAAAAATCACAAAGACCTAGGACTGTGGGAGAATGAGAATGGAAGAATGTGTATAGTGACCGATAACTATGAAGTGATAACAAATATGACATATTGGAAAAAATTATATACATGATAATAAAGGAAAATGAATGAAACTCCACAATACAAGGGAATGAATGATATTTTGATGGGATAAGCAAGACAAATGATGCAAAATTGATTTTGGGATAATTTTGTTCAAATGAATAATCTAAGGTTATAGTCCCTAAGAAGGATTTATAGCAATAAATTGAGATGGATGGATTGAGAACTAAATTAATAGGAGTAACATATATTATTGTTAATGGGAATAATATAATGGGGATTAAAGTAAGCATTCAAACAAGATTCAACTAATAGGGAAATAGAGATAAAATTTGGTTCAAATAGAGTCTAAGAGGGCAAAGAAGGAAAAAATTGAGATAAATTTACAATATATGTGTTGTTAATAAAGTCCTCCATATTGGTAGAAGAAATAAATAGGACAACCCTTATTGATACGCAGTTCATAGGGTTCAAATGGATAAAAGTTTGGACATACATAGGTCAATGCATGATCAAAATTAGGTGGACCTAATGTTTCCTTAAATTACCTCCATGTCATAAAATTTCCCTAATTCTTGAACCAAATTTAAGAACATCTCTAGATTTGTTTCATATTTAGAATCAAGGACTTCAAGCTTAACTCTAGTCCCTTGGTTGGTTATTGCTTCAATAAGCCTTTTTATGGGATTTATGGATCCTATTTGACTCCTTCAAATTTTGAGTTCCTTCTCATAATCCTCATGAGGCAAGTAGGCCTCAAGATCTTGCAACCTTCTAAGAACTTCCTCATCCAAATTACCTCTCTACCTTGCATTCCTTTGACCTTTCCTTCCCTAGATCACATGATCTCTCCTCTAGGCCATTTGTTCTTTTTATTTGATACCAAACTAATGTAGCTCTACTTTGGAACTGAAAAAACCTTTGAAATAACCCTAGTTTAGGTGATGAAATATTCAAAAAAATGTATTTCCAACAATAGCTAATCTTTTATAGGACATGCTCTACTCCAACATGATATTCTAGATTTTAACCTAGAAATTTATAAATAAAGGGAAAAAATTCTATTTTTCACTCACCCCTATTTGGAGCAGCTTATACATAGTTAAAGAAACAACAAGAATAGTAAACTCAGAAATAAATATAACAAATCTAATTTATATTTTTGAAAGTGAATGACAACATTCCTTTAATTACTCATATAAAAGGACAACCTAGAAAAGAAGTATACAAAGCATGAAATATATACCTACAACAACACTACAACTTAAAAAAAACAAAAAAAACAAGAAAAAAACAAAAATACAAAATAAAAAAATAAAACACAAAACAAAACAAAAACAAACAAAACAAAACAGAACTCTAAGATAAGCTCAATATCAAAATTCCTGCTTTTTGGTGAAACTTTTGGTTCTCTCCAAGCAGAACATCGGCTTACTATTCTTCCTGTTTGTTTTCCAATATTGCATAAAGAGAAGTATTGTGTGCTGCGCTCTGTTTTTTATTCTGATCTCTACTGTCATAAATTTTCTGATGTTATCTTTTTTAACCGTCTGTCCTTAAGATTTTTCAGTTTTGGCCTTTCTTTTGTTTTACTTTTAATTGAGGAGATAAAATTTCTGCGGTCGCTTTTACTAGCCTTAACAAGCGATCATTGAAAAATTTGCAACTTTAGTCAATATTAATAAAATTTATTGAAAACATCGTAGGTATCCTTTTGGGATGTATGATGGCTGTGGAATTCGGAGAAACCCTAATATATAAATTCATGCAAATGTAAATCTTCAAAATTATAAAATTTGCGAAGAATAATGATATGGTTCGATAGCAAACTTGAGACATTTGCTTGTTTTATTTCCGTCCTGTTTCGTGTGAATGCATGCAAAGTTTTTGCAGCAGTTATCTGGCGTTGAACTGCGCATTAGCATGTAACATGCATCCCCGGGGCTGTCCTCAAACTGCAGTATAAATGATTTTTTGTGTGTATATATATAGCCCAAAACCGTAGGAACTGGGAGCCATGCATTTTTAATTCATATTAATAATGTTAAAAACTGCTGTCCACTTCAGCTTACATGGTACTGTTTCTAATTTTAGGCAGTTGGATTAAAAAAGCTTGGAAAGGACTGCAAGTTTAGAGAGGCTAAAAATCAATCACTGCTACATATAATTATTGACGATACAGATTGAGAATATCACATTAATCCAGGATCTCTTCATGACCATTTGCTATGTAAAAAACTTGTCACGCAAGGCAAGGCGGACATAGAAAGGTTGGAAAGGAGTGCAAGAAGTTAGAGAACAGCTTAGAATGGAGGACATAATTCCAGGCCTTCCTAATGAAATAGGGCGAGAGTGCTTGTTAAGGGTCCCATTCATATATCATCGCATGCTTACAAAAGTTTGCCAAAGCTGGAAGGCTATGGTTAGCAGTCCTCTCTTCTATCAAGATAGAAAACGGTTGAAACTAAATGAGGAGGTGATATTTGTAGTTAGACGAGCAGGTGATTATCGCTATGAAATGTGTGCTTATGACCCTAAGCAAGATGCATGGAGTATATTGTGTGGCATTCTTCGAGATGAAGGAATTCCAACTATGCTTGCTGTGAATCAGAAACTGATTTCAAAACAGAAAAGGAAAATTGTGGCTTATGATTTTTGTTCTAACAACTGGTCCCAGGTATTCTAGTTACAAGTTTTTTGTTGTCTTGAAATTGTTGTAAAAGGGTTGTGAAGTTAAAATAGAGTTTATCTTATCTTCTTCTGAATTTTAACTGATTTATATACTCTTCGGTTTAGGTAGCCGATGTGTCCAATTCTAGATATGACAGTGTCTTTTCAGCATCTCCAGAAGGATATATATATTTTGCTGGAGGGGATTCCAACAGGAGAACAACACTGTATGATGTAGATAAAAACAAGTGGGAATCTCTTCCCAATATGAACAGATCATGGATGTTTTATTCTAAGAGTATTTTTCTTGATGGACAGTTTTATGTGATAGGTCAACCGAACAACATTGAAGTATTTAATACAAAGACTCAAGTATGGAGTTGTTTGAAGTTTAAGCAAACATGGCGTGACGGTGCTCTGATAATTGCTTTTGGGAATCTATATTCATTTAAAAGTGACGGAGTGATGAAATACGATTCAAACAAAAATGTGTGGAGGGTAGTGGAACCTTTACCAAAATTCCTTCTTCATGTTTATTGGGCTACTGTTTGGAATGACCAGATTTTTTTGAGTGGTTCAATGTGCAATAGAGTGACTAAAATTGTTTACTATATGTATCGACCTCCTACAGAAGGAAAAGTGTCTTCAAAAAGGTGGATTTCTATGAAAGGTCCACCAAATTATGTATTTTCTACTCTTTCAGCAACTACTTTACGAATCTAGAGACAAACTTCTTTTTATGTAAATATATAAAAATTTGGTAAATAATTTTATCATTTATATAGTTCTATTTGAAATTACATGAAATTTTATTTTATTGATAAAATTGCTTTATTATTAGTTTTAGCTATTTTTCATTTTATAGCAATGATTTAAGAAATTTATTGTATATTTTGTAGTAATAATATAATAAATATTAATCATGTAGGTTGCTGCAAGAAGCCCCTGTCCACTCCAAAGTCAATCTATCCACTTCTTGAGAAGTCTGCTTTGAGAAAGCATAGGCCAGGCTTCTCAATGATTTCTGTTTAAACCTGCAAATATCAAAATCTCTTTCCCTACTTTGTCTTGGGTACTCAACAACAATTATATGAGCATCAAAAATCAGCTTTTCTCTTTTATCTAAGTCTATTTGAATATTCTTTTACTCTGATATAGAATTTTGACACAAGTTTGCACAATACGTTTGATTTTGATTTCCAACATTTAAATGGTTCTCTAAATGCAGATTTTTTTAATTTCATGGAGGCTTGCACTATTGACAAGGAAAACTGTGCTGCTGCTGCAATCAGATTCACACAACATTAACCTCACTCTAACAAGTTTGAATATTCATGTGCTTAGATTAGCATCTGAGACAATTGTGACTAATAAATATGGATATAGAGAAGCACAAACTGCATGATGTATCAATTTGGAATTTGAAGAATTAAACATTGTAGCACTACTTAAAAAAACAAATTATCACAAAATCAGCGCAATAGGATATTCATTACTACAATCTTTAATTGCTACCTACAGGAAAATCTATATTTCAGCCTTCAAGCTTTAATATTACTGTCAGAAGGCTTTATTTGTCAATTGCATAGAAAATGAAATACAAACCTTACATGTTGGATTCAAAGAGAGAATTCTTTTCATGTATTTGTTCCCTTGACCTAAGCTGCAGTACAGGGAGACTATAGGTCCTTTTGACTTCTAATACAGATTTGATTTACCCAGAATACAGTGCTCTAATATGACAATAAAATAGTCATCTCAGTTGCCCAAGTCATCTCAATTGCCCTCCTTTATTTGTTGACTCCAATGTCTGGGTCTAAAAGAATTAGGTAATCACCAGACAGCTGTAATGGTCCTTTAAGGGGGTTTATGCCTAAGAATGACCACCTCTCTAAGAAAAGGGGTCATACATCTCCATTTTAGGTTTTGGATTCTATTATTGTAGAATTTGGTTGCTACTATTGTAGCTTTTGAAAGTTTTCTCTGAGATGTATCTGTTCATCTGGAACCTCTTGCTGGTGAAGCTGGTTTGTGCTCTGGTGTTTCAGAGTTTAATGTTTACTGTTTTTTCTATCTCATGACCAAACGAAGTTTTTGAAACTTGTAGTAATTGTGCAATTCTAAGGCTTTTGCTATTTTTGGGATACTTTGAACTGTAGATTGTCCTCTGTTATTCAAGTTTAACAAATTGATATCAAATTAGTATATATTGTATTTGAAATATTTAAGGTAATTTTGTTTAACATAAGCAAGATATGTCAGATTCTGAAGTTATATATAATATGTGTCTTTTGTAGATGTACCCACCCAACCCCCAAATCTAGCATACCATACCCATACCTGATTCCAATTCAGCGACTAAGAGTCTTTGTAGAAATCCTTGGTCATCCATGGTCGGTTAAAATGATTTTAATTTTCTTTTCACTTACCTTTTCCATTTGTGCTATGAAATCCTTAAAAACATTGAAAGCATCAAATTTATTCTTAGCAAATTACACCATTTTTTTCTTTCTATAATCATCTATAAAGTTAAGATTTAATACTTTGTAACTCCAATACACAAGGGTGTGATTGGACCACAAATATCACTATGCACAAGTTCTAATTTAGTTTCAGCTCTCCATGAGGATTTATGAAATTGATTTCTATGCTGATTTCCAAGCATACATGCTTCACATATAGCATTGGTTTTTACAAGTTGGGGAGATCAATAACCATATTATACTTTTCCAAGGCAATCAAGCTTTCTTCAGACAAATATTCATAGTCATATCTTAAATGTCGCATTTTATTGATATCAACAGATTGATTTAAAAAAAGAGATTGCAGAGAAGTAGCCATGAATTTATACATGCCATTCTCTTCTATTCCTACTACAATTTTGTAATCTTTCTTTTCGTTTCTAATAAAGCATTTTTCTTCATCAAATGCAATATTCAGATGCTTTTTGTTCATTTGAGATATAGACAAAAGACTTTTTTAAGTCCAACTAGACAAAATCATTTCCTAATTTCTTTATCTCACTGTTCATTACAATTGGTATAATCCCTTGTCTTTTTTGGAGGCCATGTGTTGATGCTCCTGAGTTAATTAACCAAACATCCTTGGATGTAAAACCTGTAGAGAGGGCACCACAAATTTTGAACCTTCAGTGTCTTTGCCTGGTTTTTCTTCATTAGAATTTTCTTTACTGTAATTTTCACTTAATCTCTTCTTGTGTGAAATATCAGCCTTCCTGACCCACCAATCTTTGGAAAAGTGTCCTGGAATGCCACAATAATAGCAGAATATTCTTCCAAAATCTTGCTATTCTTATGAAAAGCTCTATTTCCTCTTCCATATTCTTGTCGTTCTATTTGAAAAGATAAGTCTGCTTCTTGAAAGACTTCTGCCTCTAATTTGCAGTCTAGAGGTAAAGTCATTTTCTAGATCTGATTTCCCTTCAAAAGAATTTATCCTTTTTTTTGCGATGAAGAATACTTGCACAAAGTTCTTCAAATGTCATTTTGGTTGCTTTTTCCGTTTCTGAGAGATTAGTTACTAGCTTTCCATATGATAATGGAACTTTAGTCAGAGTAGGCTGAACAAGCTCCTTATAAGACAAAGCTTCACCCGCAGTTGCTAAACTCTCCCTTCTTTTCTTCATTTTAGCGATAAAGTTTGAAACTTTATCACTTTCTTTCATCTTTATATTATAAATTTGTTCCTTGAGAAAAATAACTCTATCGACATCTTTTTGTTCAAACATAGCTGCTACCCCAGGCATCTTTTGCTGAATTAGTATTCTAGCCATGCCTTTTTTTATAAAGATAAATATAAGAATTGAGTTGTTTCTTGTTGCTGACATAATCTGTTTTGAACCTGATGGTCACCATCA
Organism: Sequoia sempervirens; assembly: GCA_007258455.2. Classification (NCBI taxonomy): domain Eukaryota; kingdom Viridiplantae; phylum Streptophyta; class Pinopsida; order Cupressales; family Cupressaceae; genus Sequoia; species Sequoia sempervirens. The sequence continues at coordinate 436,551,475 of VDFB02075321.1, forward strand.
TAAACAAACCCTAAATCCCTATATGGTAAAAACGACAGGAATAGATATATTTAATTTTAGGAGTAGGACAGAAAATCCATGATAAGACTTATTCAGGAATCCTCCAGATTGGCGATGCACACCATAGACCTTGATACCGCAGTTGCTATAACCCTGACGCCAACCATAATAAACAAACGTTTAATCCTTGCATGGTTTAAATTAATAGAGAATAAATCTTTTGCATATGTATTTTTAGTTTTAAGACAAAAAATGAACACTTAAACATAAACCTCTTTCAGGAATCCTCAACATTAGAAAGAAGAACTCACTTCTCAATAACTGTCCTGAAGAGGATCTGAGTAGGGCCACAGGACCAGGTAGACCTGATTTGCCCCTTGAAGCACTATCAGAGATTACTCTTAAGCAAACCATCAGGAGGCTGTTTACGTGATGAGCCTACTGATCGCAATACTCTTTTTATGATTATCCCATCAATGGTGGAATTCAAAAGAAATAGTTCTCTTGATGGATTAATTGAGTATGAAACATCCTGATCATGTTGTTGAGACTTGGGCTTGGCAAACTTTCTGCAAGCTGTTTTGTGATTTGGACTTGGTGGAAAAACTTGGTCAATACTTGGCAAATAAAAAAATATTAAATATGAAAAATGTTGTTAATAGTATTTTATGAAAATCACTGTGTTTTCCAGAGAGTCAGATCATTGATGGGTGGGAAAGAAGGCTGAATTGCCTTGCATTGAGAACACACTGATGAAAGAAATGCAAAAAATATTCTCTAACAGGTTAAGGGTAGTCCTACGCTGTTGCTGCTTTACATGAGCAAAGTTGCAGAACAGGAGGTCATGCCTTATTCCAAAGTGGAAAGAAAAACAAGAGAAGATAAATAATGGACATAAAACAAAGAAAAGTGGATTATATTTTGCATAGTTTGAGGACTCTCCGAGTCGTGGAAAAGACTCTTGGGACTTGTTCATGTGTTTTATGACACAACAAACATTCTAGAATAAAGTGTCAAAGATGCTATATCCCCTCTTGAAAAACTACCTCATATGCTAAGACTGCAAGTAAGATCATACGTAATTCCAATGTTTAAGATGAGTGTGGATAAGCTCTGTGGTTTGATGTGATTATGCTGGTAACACAAGGGACTTATGCTAGGCTTGTTCAATTCACAATGAAGGTCTAGACAATGAAGCTTTATTGTTTGGGTCATGGATCAAACAAACTAAAAAGGAGATAAGGGTTTAGAAGTTCTAATCTACTCCTAAGAATTCAAGAGACGGTATTGACTTGGTGGAACCAATAACCACGCTTTGCTTTGCCACGCTCAACGACAACTACACAAAGGGGGTGCAATCTTCAAGGGATGTGCTTATGATTTTCACGTCATGAATAACTACCATCAAATCGAACAATATTTATCCAGACAGAAGTTAAGCATCCACAAAATAAGCTCAAGCTAACTTTACGCATTGAATGAAAATCATCCATTCAAAGAAAGTATGAGCAAAAGTTTCACCACAAATCAATACTTATCAAATCTTGCATTCATCTAACATACAAAAAAAATCTAAACTATGATGAGGGATAAACCATGCCAACTCCAAAATAAGAGAAGCAATAACCATCAAAACAATACATGCATTACTTATTACTTTGGCAGTCATATAAAACAATTACTTATCTTAACATGTTTTACAACATGCTCCCATGCTTTTCAAATGAGGGGTTGAGCTCAATTTATAGGCTCCTCGATTACAGTTCAATGGCCAAGATTAATTCAGGATCAACGACGAGATTACAAAATAAAACCCTAATTAGGGTTTGTTACCCCTCGACCAATGAGAAAATTACATTCGAGGACACTTGTCCTTTTTGCTAAATATGAACCAACAAATAAAATAGAAAGTTGTTGCATGTTGATTTGGAATGATTTGATTGGTTGGAAGATGACGAGGCGCCACCTCAACGTGTTGGATGCCTTCCTTGGTCGCTTTGTTCTTTTTCCATGTTCTTGCCTTAGAATATTTTTTCTGCCAATGATTTGTCCTTTGCACTTTGATCTTGGATTACTTTGGCTTCTTCTTCTCTCCTCGCCTTGGAGCACCTATTTAGACTTGAAGTTATTAAGTCTTTCTTCTCGGATTGCTTTGGAATTCCTTCACGTGCCTTGAATTTGGAGAGGAACTCCCTTGTGCTTTCGCCGCAATGGAGGAAATTGGAACTTTCTCTGTGGAGAATTTCCCATACTTAGCCAAATTTTGGCTATTCAATTTCATTTTGTAACATCTTCAAGATTCTGGCCATTTTTGTGCTCAAATGACCTTTGCCGGTGGATTTGTCTTCAATTTTGAATTTGGCTTGTGTAAGTTGGATGTACTTGACGATGTGCCTGCCGTTGTCTTCATGATGCCAAATTCTTGGCGGACTTCCCGTTGGTCTTGCAATGTGCAAGGGTGGACTCCCCAAGTTTTCTTTCATCTCCCTTCAAGTCGGACTTTACACTTTCTTTGCCATTTTCCTCTTTGAAGATTCGCCTTGTGTAGTCATCCACCTGCAGTAAAATAAAACAAATTTATTTCAGATTTTTCCTCTCCTAAAGACAACTTTTTAGGATAAGCTTTGAAAGATTTTTATAAATTTCATTTTCAAGCTTTTAATTTTCTCCAAAATGGCTAATTTATTTGATTTTATCTTTATTTTATTTTTAAAATTTAGCCATGGCAAAAATTATTCATTAATCCCAATGTTGGATGAAGATTTTCATTTTCTCTCTCCTGAAATCTGGCCTGATGCTGAAATTTTTAACACTCCCTCTCCTGATATCAAAGTGAATTTTGCTTCGAATTTAAAGCAAACTTCATACTTCTCTTCGTCATTTTCATCTTGGCACGAGTATATTCCATATTTAACTCTTCATTTCTATCTCCCGAAATCGGACTTCTCATTGTTTGCCATACTCTCTCTCTACAAGTTGGACTTGGTGAACATTTTTCCATGGCGGACTTCAAATGTTGAAGGACTTCATGTCAAATTCTCCCTGTCTCTCTCTCGAGGTCAGACCTCTTATCAAGTCTTCCATATTCCCTCTCTACTCATGGCGAACTTTCTGAGACCTGTTCCATTTATTTTCCATTCAAGTGTCATGGCGCACTTTCAAGGTGATTTTCTTTTGGTTATCTCTTTGGGGTGTTGAAAAATAAATAATTAAAATAATTATTTTATGTGTTGTTTTCAACCCCTTCATTTTATGGCATTTATTTTCTTTTATCTAAGGCAAATTCGATTTTCCAAAATTTTTCTTGCCAATGCCTTAGGAGAATTTTTTCTTTCCAATTTCACTTTGCCATAACTTTCATCTTCCAATTTTATTTTGCCATAACTTTCATCTTCCAATTTTATTTTGCCATAACTTTCTTTCCAAATTTATTTTGCCATAACTTTCTTTCCATCCTAAGTCATTGGCAAAATTTTCTTTAGACATGTTGATGTTTGGACTTAGGAAATTTTTCTTTCTCTCTAAGCATGGCGAATTTCCAAAGTGCCAAGCATATTTTTAAATTTTCCAATGTCCTCACTTAGGAAATTTTTGATTTTTCTCCTCCTTCTTGGCATGGCATGGACTTGCCTTTAGTTTCTTTCCAACTCTACATAGGGTGAACTTTCCTTATGTTTGTGCCATTTAAACCATTGCTTAGGGTGACTTCATCTATGTTCAAGCCATTTAAATTTTTACTTAGCTAGGCGTGACTTGCTAACTTCTCATGCCATTGCTTTTTACTTCCAAGGGCAGACTTCATCAAGTGTTGGGCCATTTCCTTTATGTTGCTGGGCAGACTTCACCCTATGTCTTGCCATCTTGGAGTGGAATTTATCCAAAGATGGGCGGACTTCACCTACATCCATGCCATTCAAGGGCGGACTTCATCTAACTTTATGCCATTTCCTTTACTTGTCCGAGGTGGACTTGGCCAATCTTTGTGCCATTGCCTTTTAAGTGGCTGGGCAGACTTTACTTATATAGTTCATGCCATCTTGGAGCGACTTATCTTATGCTTCGCCATCTCGGAGCTGATTGGCACATATCCTTGCTATCCAGTGAAGCGACTTGGCATATATCTTTGCCATCCATACAGATTTGGCACATATCTATGCCATTCCATATGCATGACTAAAGTTTTGCCATTGATTTTGTCCTTCTTTCTCCATGTTGGTTATGAATTTTAGTCCTTTTTCCATACCTCCATGAATTCTTGCCATGATTTTCAGTCATAATTAGGCAGATTTTCCATGATTTCTCAGATTTATCCATGAATTTCTATGATTTTTTGGACTAATTTTTCTAGATTTTTAACATTTTTCTGATTTTCACCATGAATTCATAAAAATTTCAAATTGATTTTCTGAGAGTTCTATTGAGTTTTTGGAACTTCTGAGTGGATTTTGAAATTCGGGCGCTTTCCAAATATAGAAACCCTGACAAAAATAGAAACTTTTCTCAAAATAGTAACTTTCCAAAAATAGCCCCTAAAAAATAGGAAGTCCAAAATAGGCCAAAAATGCCAAAAAAGTCCATAAAAAGGGGTCTCCGGAGGGGAACCCCCAAAAAGTAGATGTCAAATTGACTGAACGACACCAATTCATCCCTCAAGCCTCTAAGCATTGTAATGATGTTTGGAAATGATTTAGCTCAAATTTCAACTTGGCTTGGATGACCCTTCAAAACTTTAACTCCTCATTGTAAAGAAACATGGTAATAGCAGTTGTGACGCCAAGGAAAAACTCAAAAAGCAAAAACAAAGGGTCCCCATTTGCAATGGGGCGATGTGTGAAAAGGTCAACAGACCCAAGTCCTAGGGCTCACCAAGTCGACTCGCCAAGGACTCCCGAGCCGAGTCCTAGAGAGTCTAGGCTAGGACTCCCAAGCCCTGGCAAGTGACTCGCGCGAGTCCTAGAATCGGACTCCCAAGTCCCAACTTAGGACTCTTGGCATCACCTAGAAATAATGAGTATGAATGTTTAAAACTTATTTTTTGTTTGTTTTTTTCATTTGAAAATTTGAAACTATGAGTATGAATGATGAAATTTCAAATATTGAGTGTTTGAAGATCATATAACATGTGTAATATTTGAATTATGAGAAATTGATAATCAAATTAGGTTCTTATGTTCTCTAACGACATTAATTTATTTTAGTTTTTTGTAAAACTATGGTTTTCTTCTTTGTTGAGTCCTAGCCGAGTTTTTCTACGAGTCTGTGTCGAGTCTCGAGTCCGAGTCCTATTCTGGGTTGCCGAGTCCGTGCTAAGTCTGAGTTTTCCAACTATGATATTTTGAAGGATACTAGATTACAGGAACTTAAACATGATAGTTAAATTATAAGTAGAGTGATAGTTAACCAGGAGAAAATTCTTCAGCGATATCACTACAAATAACATGTTTGACATCCACTTTTCTTGACCTAAATTTCATGGCATTAATATTTTTTTGGAATTAGTTTTCTTATCATCTTTGACTATGGATCTTGCTCTATACATTTTGTTCCCCTTACTGTGTCTTTCCTATGTTCCCACAATCTAGACATGTACCTAGGATTTTGAAGGCCACAAACATCAGGTCAACCTCAATTAGAATTCAGGTAAGCAATGCCAAAATCAACCTATTTTTGATGTTTGTTTTGCACTTATTAACATTTCCCATAATTTGAAGGAAACTTATTCATCTCCTATTGAACCTCTTAATATCTTTTCTTTTTGCTTTACAAGTCTTGTTGGGAAGCTAAATTTTGTTTGTAGATTACATAGTTCAATAAAGAATATTTTGAGTACATTTTTTTACTTCACTTTTTTGTCTTTTGTCTGGCATCTTTTTCAACTCATTTCAAGCAAAGGTAAGCTTGTTTTAACAATAACTCAATTATATTTAATTTGTGTCTCTTGGTTTGCACATACAAATTGAGTTAATTTAATATATTGTATTTAAACCTCATTTGTATTAAACACTTTAAAAGTGCATTTGTATTTAATTTCTATTGTTAATGGTAGCAATTTCAATGCTCAATCTATGGCAGCATCGTCAGTAGAAGATATGGAAAGGGTGAGTTCAAAACGGTGGAAGAAACTATAGTGGGTGGAGAAAAACTTAATGTTATACAACTACTGCAATGACAAATAGAGATATCCTCTGTCTCCAACATAATGCACTACAAACATATAAACGAAAGATGTCAATATGCTTTGTCTCTTTGTAGTCATGTCAGTTTAGTTTAAGGAGGGGATTTGTAACCACATACTTAAAAATAAAGATGTCAATATGTACTAAGTTTAGGTTTACAAAGAATTATTGAAAATGGTTTAAGGATTTGAAAATAACCCAACAAATTTGTAGTGTACCTCCGTTTCGGCCGTCTTTGAATTTTGAGTAAGTTCGTTTGGTTAAATTTCTTTGTCTCTTTGTGTTCATTATTATATTGTTAAATTTGATTTTGAAATTATGTGATAAAGTAATATTATAACTAGCCTTGATTTAATCAACTTAATTAAATTAAATTGATTACAAGATAACTTAGTTAATTGGGAATTAAAATAATGATTATATAAATTTATGATATATGAAATATAAAGTATGTGGTAGACTTAATATTATAAATGACCTTGGTTAACTAGTTTAATTAAATTGAATAGATTATTAGATTAAATTAAATTGGGACTAAAATAAATAATCAAAAGAATCAATACTTAGAAGTCAAAGTATGTGGTTTAAATGCAAATAATTAAGTTAAATTGTTTTGGTAGAAGTACAGTTTTAAATTATATTGTAATAATCATTAATAATTTATTATTGTGTGAGGATAATTGTTTAACTATAAAAAAAATAAGGCGATTGTAAATAAATTTAGAGATAAGCTTTGAACAGTAGGCATACCATGCATTCGTTGCATTCCAGGAGTTGACATACATTCTGTCAAATAGTTCACGTGTCTTTCTAAGCGTCCTCATTCTGCATGCATATCTACCATAGGACATCAGATTCTCAGGGGACGGGTGGGGCTCGCATTTGTTTTGGGGGGAGTTCGTTTAAGCTATCATTCTTTTTGTGCGGCAGGAGTTCAGCTTAACTCATAACTATGGTCATGTGTATCATGGTATGTGGGGAGTCACATTAAATCCATTAATTCAAGGAGCTCATTTAGTGCAGAGAAGTCGATTTTCAGTCCCTTTTACAAGTGAAATACATCAAGCTCAACGACCATTGTAGTAGTCCTTCAAATTGGTGTTTCAGCTGAAGTGTGGAACCCTAAGAAGCGGCGGGTGCAACATTGCATATGGTAATTTTTATTCTGTAACCGCGTCATAACTCTATGTATTCGTTTTAACATTTATAGTCATGTATTCAATAAGTGTGGGTTTTGTGCATAATCTTCCCTTTGCATTCTCCACAATCTTATGACTTCCTTGAAAGCTTCTTAAGCCATTTTGCGCATGTCATGCAATCATTTTATTCCACGAGATGACTACTCTTTCAGGAGTATGTCGAACAGTTTATGTACTTTGTCTATGCCTCCATATTTTGCATACATGTCGACCATGGTGGCCTGTTCCATCGTTCCCATTTTCGCACGGGTAGAGTGGATGTTGTCGATGGTTAAGGAAATTATCTTTACACTTGCCAAATTGCATTTGCTTGAAAGTTTCTAAGCCATCTTGCGCATATCCTGCAATCGTGGTAGTCCATGAGTCCACTTTTCTTTGAGGTATTATGTCAAACTGTACATGTGTTTTGTCTACTTTTCCCCCATTTTGCATACAGGTTTGCTAGGGCACTTGCAACTACAACATTTGACTATGTAATTTTCATTCCTTATAGATGCTCATCCCTGCTTCAAAGCTTCCGTTTTGGTGCAGGCATTAGACGCTGACAAGTTTATGGAATTTGGCTTTACACCTGTAAATTGCTTTGCTTGAAAAAATTGAAGCCTTTTTCAACAAATCTGTGTTGTGCATATTCTGCAATCATTGCATTCCATGAGAACACATTTCTTTGTGGGATTTTTTCAAACAGTAACATGCCTTGTCTATATTTCACATTTTGCATACATGTCTGCCTAGGTACTGTATTATAGTGCAAGCTTATTTTTCAGATTGTTTCTCTTAGAATCACCATTAATCTCCATAAGAATATTGTCTTTGTTTTAAATGATGGAAATTGTCAACCTATATTCATGTATGATCCTTGGGCACCACAGGTTTAACTGGCATCTTAGTAGTAAGGTTTGGGTTGTCTCCAAGATAGCCATTACGGGCAAGAAGAGTAACCATGCACTCCTAATGACCAACTTTATATGTAATGCAATAAGGGTTGTTGTTGTGTGAAGTTTGTGCAACCCTCATCCACCAAACTTGCCTGACTGCGGGCACCTAGAACACGAGCAAAGCTTGCAATGTTAGGATGTGTTACAGAGTGCTTCATTAATTCAATATTTTGAGAGCTCCCTTGCAAAATCCTTTTTGTGCACACTCTATAGTCTTTGCATTTTATTCCATGAGATGACATCTCTTTGAGGCATTTTTCCATAGCTTGCGTGCCTTGCTTTTGAATTTCACTGTTGCTTGTTTGTGGGCCAGAAGGATTGTAAATTATCTCGTTGTCAGTTAGAATATCATTTGTGTTGTTTATTAGGTGTATAGATATAAAGATTGTATTAGGGCTTTTAGTGAAAAGCAATATCTTATAAGTTGATCTTATTTAGATGATTTCATAATGGGTAATATATGTTAGAGATTGAATGGGTGTCATTTAATATACATTGTATTGGAAATATAATACATACAAAGGTAATAACCTTAGGTTACCTCACTTATTTTAGAAACATAGTTTTCTTTTGTTTTCTAATATAAATACATATGATGGTGTCAATAAATGTATGTAAATGAGATTAGATCACTTTAGCATATTTTGATTAGCTTTCCTATAATAAGATGTACCAATTTAATATATATACACACACACACATATATTGGAAATAAAGTGATAGAAAGGGAATACTTTTGTGTATGTGTAGGATCAGCATGGAAAAAACAGGCCTTTACGTGGCAAAAAAATAAAAAATCAGAGTTAGGCAAATTGACATAAAAATTTGAATAAGTTATTTATATTATTTCAAAAATATGTAAGAATATAATTTGTAGCAAATTGAATGTAGTTTCTAAACTGCTAGTTTTTTTTTTTTTAAATCTATTTGGTGAAAATTTAAAATTTCAATGCAATAGTACTTAAATTTTTAAGGAAAAATAAGAAGTAGGTGTTGTCTGACCCTAACCATAATAAAATGATAATATTTTTATAAGATTTTAGATATAAGTAGAAGACTCATGTCCCGATGTGATACATATTTTTGTAATTTTTCCAAGTAAATAATTAATTATGATTTTTTATTACAAAAAATATAAAAACTTGTATGTCTGACACCTTAACTTGGTCAAAACTTCATGAAATTCAATTTTTCTTTTTAATCCTATAGTATGGCATAAATGACGCATGTTTTGGATTCAAAAAATGTGATACTGTTTGAAAGTTATAGATGTTTTTCAATCGCCTATCAACTAGGACTTAGTCATAATTTGAATAGAAAATGAATAATAATTACTTATTAAATTCAAAGTAAAACATAATTTATATTGGTGGAAAGCTGAGAATCTCCTTTAAAAACCCATCAGCACATACCCATCATATTGCCACTTTTTGACCCATCATGATCTTGCATATACCCTTTTTCCCTAGTAATTTTTTTAGATAAACAAGTAGAGGAGTTTTTATAGCGAAATTGATTTATCAATATAATATATATGCATATAAGTCATATATGTTGTGGAATGTGCTATGGTTTCTAATGAAATTAGGAACATTAGATCATAAGAAGATTTGAATTATTTCTTATTTCTTATTTGAAATGGTGAGTCAGTAGATTGTCTTATTATTAAATTGAATGCTTTAATTCAGTAAACAAGTATATACCTATTGTTGGTTGAATATGATCTTGATTGTCTAATGGTTTTCCTTTTTGTGAATTACTTAGTAAATAGGTTTTCGATACTTCTATTTATAGGCATATGTCCTTAGATTTGTTAATATAAGTGGATTTTAAATGTATAAATTAATTATGAGTTATGATTACCAAAGGATTCAATGCCATATATATTATAGGTCTTAGAAATAGGATACTTTTGCCTAGGTGAATGAAGAAATTATATAGATAGAGAAGTAAGGAGAATAAATAGGGAAAAGCATAGGTTTATTTATATTCCGATAAACTTAGTTGGGGTTTGATGATTGGAATGATTATAAATCATGGTGTAGAATGCAAGTAATTGGTTGATGTTAAATAGACTTATATAACTTCTTTTATTAATTAAAATGACTTTGTAATGAGTGTAGTGAGACAATGGTAATATATGTTCTCTAGTTTCTTTAAATATTTTTAATGATTTCATTATGAGTGAAAAGATATAAAGTGAAAATTAAATATAAACTGATTGGTTAGAATGTTCTTTGAAATTATTATCTTAATGTGAAATGGAATTAAAGATTGATTCATTGTGAATAGAATATGGTTATATTTGATAAATTTGAATTAGCTATAACTGTATAAATGAAGTGTTTATTTAAATAGTTAGTTGCATAATCTTTTTAAAAGTGGTTTTGTTTATAATCATGTATCAGATGAATTGTTGATTTCATGAATATGTTGGTTACTTGAGTGCTTGTTATAAATTAGTGGAGTAAGTTAGTGATTATGTGAGTGTTCCTTGATATCTAGTACCTTGAATATGTTAGTGGGAGTTAAGTATGTTTTGATGGTTCCAAATTGATGGGGTTTCCTCTTGAGTTGATTTTGTCTTGAGGGGATTTTATATGTCAAAGTTTTGTGTTGGAATTGTATTGCTTCGTTTTACCCTCGTTTGTGGGTTTTTGGTTAGTCGTTCTTCTTGGGCATCCAGAGGAGGGGAAATGATATGTTGCTTCATAGTTGGTTTCTATTTTTGTTTTGTGAACAGTTGCTCTTATGCTCATTTTGATTTTGGTGGGTTTAGCCTTGCACTTGGAAGTTACTTATTTATGGAATTCTAACATGAGATAGTCCATGCCTCACTTGATGTATTTACTTTTGGCCTTGATATTTTTGTGCAAGTTGGCTTGCCCCATTTGTGGTTATGAGTCTTTTGTTGTTAGTAAGGGGAGTGGTTTTCAGTGGGGGCCAACGCACAAAGTGGCATATGGGTAACTCATTGAGAGTTTCCTTAACCAGTGATAACCTAATAATTATTTAGGGGGTTTGGTAGTATCTCCCTTTAATCCAGATAAGTTAGCCTCACTCATGGCTCAAGTGCTCACTTAGGCTTGAGATGAGTGGGAAGGCTTGGAATGGCAAAGATCAATCACCTTGTGTGTTTGTTGTTTTGAAAGGTATGTTGATCTTGCATGAGTGAGAATGGCGAACGAGGATTGGTTGAGGTTGCCAAGGTTTAACCAGGTAGGGGGCCGATAAGCTATGATGATCAGCATTGATTAACCCATGTTGAGCTTATGTGATGACACTCCACCCTCTACCAACCTTGTATGTTTGTTGTTTCCCCTTGCTATTCTTGTACCTCTAGAAGTGACTGTACCTTATGTATATTGAGGCAGTTGTTTCTTTATGTTTATTGTTGAAGCTTCCTTTCAGTTATTTGATGTTTCATATATGCCTCATGGCAACCTTATTGATTCTAATGAAAGGTGCCCATTGATATTTATTGTTGGATGATATCACGATCTCATTTGAGGGCTTTTGGGTCTTATTGTTGTTGGCATCTCTTTGCTTATTTAGTGTTGATCTATGAAGGTGGGAATTGGTTCTTGTTAGTTTTCCTTTATTTTGTTGTGGTTATGTGTTGATGATGTGAGATGTTTCTTTTGTTTATTGTTTCTTTGCTTATTGAGTCTTGTTAAACCTTGTGCACTTGTCTGTTTTATGTTGAGGGTCCTTCTTGTCATCTCCTAACATAGGGGGTGGAACTTCGGGTCCACGTGGTTTGGTGGAACGTGCTATGCACTGCATGGGGTTCCTAGGTTGTTTTCATGACATGGAAGCGGATGTAGAGTTTCTAGAGCTTCACTTGGTTGAAGAGTGTTCCACACTTTGTACCTTATTGTTCATTAATGTATTATTCTTGTACTTGATGTAATATTTTCATTGATATAAGGGAAGCATTATGTAATGTACTGTTGTTTCCATGATGTGTTGTATTTGTGGAAATATGCTCCACAATTGTAATATTGAACTAGGAATTGAAATGTAATAAATGATGTATATCTTTTCATCTCTTTTGATCATGGATGGTTGTATGTTATTTTTATGTAATCTTGGATTTCTTTTGCTATTGTTTTGGTAAGAGTGTAGGTTTCGTAATGCCATTCTGTGGACTCTAGAGGACGTAGATGATTTTGTAAATGCATAATTGCTCTTAATATAATGTATGTACATACTTATCTTATGCGATGTTTCTCTTTCAAAAAATATAAAAAAATAAAAAAAATTATTCGATAATTTGTTAGTTGTAGATGTCCTTTGGGGTTAGCACAGTGGGGTGTTACATCATTGGTATTAGAGCATAGGTTCATACACTAGGCACTATGAGCCCATTATGTTGACCTAGATGTTTGAACTCTCAAGGGTACATCTTTCCTTTGTGTCATCCTCACGTAGCAATCTGAATTTGTTCCATAGGTGGTGTCGGTCTAATGGTGCTAGAAACTAGTGGAAAGAATAGGACCCTCAGTGTAGTGTGCAACGCACTGATATTCTTCCTACCAGGAATACATTATGGACCTCTGTGTTGTCTTGTGATTTGTTTCCCTGTGATGTGAATTTGTGTGTGAATGTAAAGAGTGTGTGTTAAACTTGAGATTTTGTGTTTGGGGAGTGACACATCGTGTTGTGTTGATTTTGAAGAGGTGTTAATTGATGGTCTTTTGGTGCTTATGTGGTGAGATTTGTGTTGATTAATGAATTAAGTGGAATTCCTTGTGTGTAAATGATGATATTAATGAAAATGTGTGCTTTGTGTGTGTGAGTATGTTGCATTTTTATGGAAGTGTAGAATTTCAAGGTAATGAATCAACTTGAATGACTAGTACTAATGTGTTATGTTTCCACCCTAGTTTGTGATTTCAAGGTAGGTAGCCTCGAATCTCGGTGATGAAGGTAAAGTAATTGAGATATTTAGATGTAGATATTAAATAATGTTAAGCAGTAATCCGCTTTTAATTTAGCACATGATATAGAATCATGATTATGATCATTAAGGGTATGTGCAAGATCATTGTGGAAAAAATAGGCCCTTAAGTGGCAAAAAATTCAAAAAAATCAGAGTTAGGCAACTTGACATAAAAATTTGAATAAGTTATCTATATTATTTAAAAAATATGTAAGAATAGAATATTTAGCAAATTGAATGCATTTTTTCTAAACTACTAGGCTTATTTAAAAAAAAATCTATTTGGTGAAATTTGATATTTCAATCCAATAGTACTCAAATTTTAGGGAAAAAATAAGTAGGTGTCTATCGACCAACCTAACCACAATAAAATGATAATATTTTTATAAGATTTTAGATATAAGTAGAGGACTCATGTCCGATGTGATGCATATTTTTTTGTAATTTTTTTCCAAGTAAATAATTAATTATGATTTTTTAATTAAAACTTGTAAAAAATATAAAAACTCATACGTTTGACCACCTTAACTTGGTCAAAACTTCATGAAACTCATTTTTTTAAATCCTATAGTATGCAAAGCATAGAATGTGACACATGTTTTGGATTAGAAAAATCTCATACCATTTGAAAGCTGTAAATGTTTTTCAATCAACCTATCAATCAGGGCTTTAATCGTAATTCAAATAGAAAATGAATAATAATTATTTTTAAAAGTCAAAGTAAAACATAATTTATATTTGTGGATAGCTGAGAATATCCTTTAAAAACCCTTTTCATTTCATTAATTTTGGTAAAAAATAGTCTGCCACATGAGTCATCATATCACTTACATATCACCACTTTTTGGCCCATCATGATCCCGCACATACCCTTAAGTGATAATTTTTGATTGTTAACTAGAGGATTGTTTACGAGTTGATTTTTTTTTAGGGCTGTTTTGATTGAGGTGGTCATTGGTTAAAATCTTGGTGAGAGGGATGGTGCAACATCACTCGTTTGCAAGTGACCTACTACACTGCGACTTCCTCTCACAATGTGTATGCTTTTGGATATATAGGTTGCTTGACATTTGGTTGATGTAGGATGTGTAAGGACCCGCCACACAACCCTAGAGAAAGTTGCAATTTACTAAACAAATGAACAATTTTCACTAACCATTGCCAACCAATCCCCTAGGGTTACGAGACTGTGTTACTTAAACCAAACAAGAAACATGAATTAAATCCATACCATTTAATTACTTAACAAATAAAAGTTCACATACATTCCATACATAATAATTTACATCCAAGAATATGAGATACCACTTAGTTCCAATAATATAATTTACAACACGATTACAACACTCATTCCCTGAATGAGATAAATCCAATAAGCATGATTACATATCACAAAGTCCACCTTGATAACAATGAGGGGTAATAAAATTACAATATTAACAGGAATGAATAAATCATGAAATGAAACTGGATCCCACGAGCTCTCCAAATGGAAATCTCATCCACAGGAACAAGAAGACAACCCAATGGATTAAGAGCACGTGCCACTCGACCGTGTGGAACCCCAAAAGGTCCACTCCCTCTGTGCTAGGAGATAGTAACAAGGAATTCCTACACAAGACCATCTACCACTAGACACAAGCTAAACATAACTAAAACGAAACAACTACAACCACAATATCACTTAACACAAAGTAATAATGCTTCCAGAGATTAATGATCATGTATACCACACAATAACTGACTAACTGTTGACATAAGAAGAGTGTCATAAACAAATTGCCATGAGTTACCCTGGCTCAACTATCTAAGGCAACCGAACCCACATCTTGGGCTATCCAGGCTCAACTCTACCAGCCACCGGACCCTCATGCAAAACTATGCATCTCATATCATCTCGAGCCTTAATATTCACTTGCTTCACGAGAGAGGCCTTCATTAACTTTATTAGTGTGAGAGTTCCCCATTAATTTTTTTAAATTATCACTTAGTTAAACTCTAGGTGAGTTACCCTGGTGCCCCTTTATGTGCCGGACCCCCACAAAGAGCCACTCTCCTGTCGACAACACGTACGATGCAAAATACCACAAACCAATGGGTAACTAGATAAGACAACCTCTCCAAACCAAGGAGGGAACAAGAGTACAAAATCCTCTCCAAACGCTGGAGGCTACAAGGTCAAAACCCTATCCAAACATTGGAGAAAACCAAAATACAAAACCCACTCCTTCCAAAGGAGGCACAAATTATAGAACCCTCTCCTAATCCCAATGAGGCACACACCATCCCCGTTCGTGAAAACCGGGTGAAACAACATGGTGTAACTATACGCACTTTCCACAACAGAACAAAAGTTGACTAACATATGACAACCCATACCAATAAACAAACCTCTATCTAGAAGACTTCCAAAAAAATTTACTCTCATTCCACAACATTGGGGATGAACAATAAAACACCATATGCATTTCGGACAATTAAATAAGCTAATGTTCGTATTTCCTAAATCCAGTCAATCACAGATTTCATTTCTTGCAATTTATCCAATCAAATACACCAATTTCATTTCACGACATGGAAATATTTAACAACCAATCATTTTACTCTAAGGTTCACAATTAAATTCATAAACAAAACATTTTAATGATTAAATTCATTTGACTAAAATAAATCATTCATTAACTCTAAATTTCACAATTATAATCATAATGAAAACACTTTTAATAAATGAAGTCATCTGATTAAAATTTAAATCAATTTACCTACTCTAAGTTTACTATTATTTTCATATTCAAAACATTTAATAAATTTAGGCTCAAATCTAAAATCAATTATACTTATTTCAACTTAGAACAATTAATTAATTAAAACTCATTCTTATCCAAAATACCTTATACATTATATATATAAATTCATAAAGGTATATATAAAATGTATATATACTTATGACGTATATTTATTTATTTAAAAATTTCAATTTCCTTATAAAACAATTTAATTGAACTCACCAATTTATTTTTAAATCACATATATAAAATATACATGTATATATACTATGTATATATCACATATATATATATTTAAATTAATTATTATTTAAATAAATATTATTTAAATATTATAATAATATTATATATATATATATAATATATTATATATATATATAATATATTATATATATTATTATATATTAATATTAATATAATATTAAATAAAAAATATAAAATAAAACATATAAAACAAAACAAAATGAAATTTCAAATTTCGTTTGAAAAAGCCACGAACCCTAAAGGGTCGCGGCTGCCCTACCTCCGCACGACCGCGGCCTGTGTGTATTACACATAGTCTGCTGTCGTTCGGTCGCGGCCTGTGTGTGGTACACATAGTCTGCTGTTGTTCGGTCATGGCCTGTGTGTATTACACACAGTCCATGGCTATTCGGGCCATGGCCTATGTGTGGTACACACAGTCTGCGGTAGTGGGGGTGTAGGGCTTCAGCCCTGCCCCCTGAAAAAAGCATTTTTTTTTATTATTTTAAAAAAGTAAAACACCTCAAAAATTACGGCAATCACGGGTGTGAAAATTTTAAACCCTAAGATTTTTCCAAATGAAATCAAATATACTGTATGTATATTTGCAAGTATCTCCATGTGTTTAAATGCATGGGTATATTTGCAAATATACATACCTAGATTCTCCATTTTTAGTGAGATTGTGCAAATAATCCAAATACATTGCAAGAACAAAAATAAATTTTCTAAAACAACAAGAGGGTTTAAAAATCTAGTTTTGAAATAGAGATTTCTTTGATTTCCTTCCTATTTCATGGAGTAAGTTCTTGTTTTGGTTTCCATTTCAAAATCTTTCACAAGTTTGCAAGTTTGAATGTATTTCCATGGATTTCTATTGAATCTAAAAACTACATTTTCAAAATGAAGCAAGAAATTAGAAGAAAGAAAGGAAAGGAACCTTGTGTTTTCTCCCCAAGTTTGAAGCTTTCAACAATGGAGAATCCAAGCACTCCTTCACAAATCCAAGCAAATCCACCAACAACTCTCCACCAAAAATTCCCAAAGAAAAACAATCCCCACCAAAATGAAAATAAAATGCTAAAATAGAGTTTCCCCCAAAATTGGCCAAACCCTAAAAATCCCACTCACCAAATATATTTTAAAAACATTAGGAAGATATTCCCATTTTCAAATTTAAAACAAATTTCTAATTACTAATTCAAACTTCATGTATTTTCAAAATTTCATTAAAACAGAAGAATACAAATTTGCAAAGAATTTACTTTATCAACCATTTTCAAAAGTGAAATTAAAACACATCATCCTTTATTTATTTATTTATTTTAATTTAACTCTAACTATTCAACCATGATTTCTATTTTTATTTAAATTAAATCTTAATATACAATAATGTCAAACAACTATTTTAATTAATATACCACCATTAATCTAATTAATAAATAAACCCAATCTAATTTTATTAATTAAATCAAATCAATCAATAAAATAAATAATGTTTCAACATTGCACTAAATACATTATAACATCAATTAAATTACACCTAACATTTAATAACCTTTATAATATGAAATTAAATAAATACACAAGGTGAAATAGACCAAATTAAGCCAACTAACCCGACAACAACCCAACGACACAGTATGACTAGGGCGACAACTTGGCATGGAAAACCTAGTTACTATCTCCCAATCATTTTCCGTTGGTCAATGGACACGCTCAAACCTGTGAACCAAGTGGAGTCGATGTCATGTACATGTCAACCTGCAACATAAGTACATCGAACATGCATATACACATAATATGATCAAACACACCGTGAAGAGGAAATCTTAGAATCGTAGGGCACTCGCAAGCGAGTGATACAATCTCGTCCCCTTCACCAATACAATATCACTAACTGATGCATCTAACATCAATAACATGATCAACAACATAAAACATTGTTAAATCAAATATTTTCTAAGTTAATCCAAAACATGCCATGAAGATAACATCAGAGTAAAATAACATCACATCAAAATATAATATAGCATACGCATCGTTAATCAGATAGCGGTCAAAAGTCACCAAGTTCCAAAGTCACATCATAAACATAACAAAGCATTACAAAGAAAATATTGTCGATTCAAACATCCAAAATGGAGGGGTGTTACAGGATGTTGGTATCGAGAATCGAATCCACTTGCATTGTCAGGTTTGAGCATGCCCTACAATCCCAATGGGTATGATGTGAAAACTAGAGTTGACAAGAAAGTCCCCCATCCTCGTTTGTCATCCCATCTTTATGTTTGATGATGTCATTAGTTTGTGACCCCATTTCCATTTTTGGTATTATTTCGTTTTGAGTCATTTGATTTGACTTGTTTAATTGATGTTGTTATAATGGTTGATATAGTTGTTAGTTCATTGTATTATTGTGCTTATGCTTGTGAGCGACTTCCAGGAGTAAGTCGATGCTAAGGGGGGGAGGATGTAGTGTCCCTCCATTTCGGCTGTCTTTGAATTTTGAGTAAGTTCGTTTGGTTAAATTTCGTTGTCTCTTTGTGTTCATTACTATATTGTTAAATTTTATTTTGGAATTATGTGATAAAGTAATATTATAACTCGCCTTGATTTAATCAACTTAATTAAATTAAATTTATTACAAGGTAACTTAGTTAATTGAGAATTAAAATAATAATTAAATAAATTTATGATATGAAATATAAAGTATGTGGTAAACTTAATATTATAAATGACCTTGGTTAACTAGTTTAATTAAATTGAATAGATTATTAGATTAAATTAAATTGGGACTAAAATAAATAATCAAAAGAATCAATAGTGAGAAGTCAAAGTATGTGGTTTAAATGTAAATAATTAAATTAAATTGTTTTGGTAAAAGTACAGTTTTAAATTATATTGTAATAATCATTAATAATTTATTATTGTGTGAGGATGATTGTTTAACTATAAAAAATAAGGTGATTGTAAATAAATTTAGAAGATAAGTTTTGAATAGTTAGCATACCATGCATTCATTGCAATCCAGGAGTTGACATTTCTCATACACATTTTATGAAACAGTTGATGTGTCTTTCTAAGCGCCCTCATTCTGCATGCATGTCTACCATAGGATATCAGATTCTTGGAGGGAGGCAGGCGGGAGGGTTCACATTTGTTTCTTTTAAAGTCATTTATGAAGTCCCGAGGCGTAGGGAAAATTCACAATAATAAAGAAAAAAAAATTAAAAACATAAAATATTATTATTTTCTCACACAGCCGCTGCTCGTAATTTTCGCTTGCTCACATCTCATACCTCTCATAAAATAAATTACATATACCTATACATATAGGTAAAAATCACGTGAAGATTTTCACGGATGAGAAAGCCCGAATAACATTTAAATTCAAAATCACCTAACTAATTTTTCCCCCATCAAAATGCATTTAATACAATGTCTTTTTCATAATATTCAAACTTAAATATTAATTCTTTTTTCTGGCGGTGGTGGCATTCTCCATAGTTCCCCCCGGTATCGCGATGGTTAAAATCTTTATTGCGAGCATTATGGCAAATGGCAAAAAATAAAACAAACTTTATTGTAGCTCTCGTGATATCGCTGGCGAATATTTTAGCTGATAGCTTATATAGCTGGCATTATCGGAGGTACCTGCGAAGTGCTGGAGATAAAACAAAAATACTTGAAGTCTCCCGCTTATCGCAGAATACAAAATTATTGGATTGTGATATAGCAAGCATACGGGACGGCGCGTAAGTACATTATTCCAACTCCCCCATAACTGTGGTTGTCCACCATGCCCAATCTCGCCTTTCAAAATAAAATTATCTCTTCCGTGCTGTTTTCTGGAAGATATCTCGTGACTTTGCTCTTTTCCGGGATCTGCAAAATTCTAAAAATATTTACCGCATTGTTAATTAATTCTCGCTAAAATGATACCGTATCAATGCTTGTTTCTCTTATGAAAGACTAGATTTTTTGAAAGAGCAATGGCTGAATTGTTATCACAGTAAATTTTTGTTGCCTCCATTTGTTCATTTTGCAATTCTTTCAAAATTCTTCTCATCCAACCTGCTTGACATGCTGCACTTGTGGCTGCCACATACTCTGCTTCAGCTGATGAAAGACAAACTATTGGCTGCTTCTTTGAAGACCACGAAACAACTCCAGTCCCAAAATTAAATACAAACCAGACGTACTTTTTCTATCATCAATGCTGCCAGCACAGTCACTGTCTGTGTATCCTATGAGTTTGAACTCATCTGAACTTGAATACTTAATGCCAAAATTTCTTGTTCCACTTACATACCTTAAAATTCTTTTCCCTGCTTTCCAATGGGTGTCTTTTGGTGTTTCCATAAACCTTGAAATCAAACTTACTCCATACATAATATCTGGCCTTGTGGCTGTGAGATACATGAGACTTCCAACAAGCCTCTTAAACAAAGTTGGATCAACATTAGACCCTCTATCATCCTTGCTTAGTTTCAGACCTGTCACTGTAGGTGTTGGTGCTAGTTTGCACTTCATCATATTAAACCTTTTCAAAATGTCATTTGCATATTTTGACTGTGAAATAAAAATACCATTTTCATTTTGATTCACTTCAATGCCCAAAAAATACTTCATCAGACCTAAGTCTGTCATTTCAAATTCTTTCTTCATGTCTGCCTTGAACAGATCAATTGACAAATTGCCAGTGAAAATTAAATCATCCACATATAAGCATACTATTAGTATTTCACCTTCTTCATTCATTTTTGTATATAGTGTGGGCTCACTGCTACATCTATTAAATCCATTCAACAAAAGGTAACTATCTATTCTGCTGTACCAAGCTCTTGGGGCTTGCTTCAATCCATACAGTGCCTTTTTCAATTTGTAAACTTTGTCTTCTTGACCCAGAATTTCATACCCAGGTGGCTGATCCACATAAACTTCTTCTTCTAAATAACCATTTAAAAAAGCTGACTTTACATCCATTTGAGATACAAACCACTTATTCTGAGCTGCTAATGCTAAAATCATCCTTATAGTATCCAATCGTGCTATAGGTGCAAATGTCTCATTGTAATCAATTCCAGGCTGTTGTGAATAGCCCTTTACAACCAATCTTGCTTTAAGTTTCTGAACTTCATCTTTTTCATTCAATTTGGTTTTATAAATCCATTTCACTCCAATGACATCTTTGTCTTTTGGAAGACTGACTAGTTCCCATGTCTGATTCTTCTCAATTGCTTCAATTTCTTCATCATCCAGCACTTACCCATTTATCATCTTTTGACCTATCTTCAAAATGAATTGGATTCTATTTGTAGAATAAAATGCACAAAAGAGAAACTGACCACTATTCTCACCTCATTTTGCTCATATATATCTCTTTGTGCTTCGATTTTTCCGCCTTCTAATTCTGCCAAATGGTGACGGACATATCACTTGAACTTGTGGAATGTGGACCCGATGGTCCTGCTGTAGATGGTGTTTGTTGTCCTCTTGTTGGACTACTTCCTTGAATGATTGAGGTTGTTCTTATAGTCGATGTCGGTGTCACTTGTGGACCACTTTGCTGAGCTTGAATGGGAGTGGGAGGAGTCACAATAGCTGGAATATTTGATGATGCTGAAACTTCATTCTCCTCTTGAGGTATACTAGCTGAAATATTGACTGTCTTCTCTATACTTCCATCCCATGCTTCATCTTCTACAAATTGTACATCTCTACTAATTATAACTTTCTTTTGTTGTTGGATTATAGAGCTTTCTTATAAGCTTTGATTCTTCAACAGATCCAACAAATATATATATTTTTCTCCTCTTTGTTCATCTAGCTTCCTTTCTTACCTATCAGTATTACATGTGCATATGCTACACATCCAAATACTCTCATGTGAGTAACACCGTATTTTCTTTCCCCACCATGCTTCTTCGTGTACCATATTCATGACACTTTTGTCGACACCCTATTCATTATATAGGGTCGCATAAGAAATGTTTCTACTTAATATTTATTTGACAAATGTTTGGCTTTCAACATGCTTCTAGCTATTTCCATGATTGTTCTGTTTTTCCTTTCAGCTACTCCATTTTGCTGAGGTGTGTATCTAGTTGTGAACTGCTTGTGAATTCCATGATCTTTGCAAAAATTAAAAAATCTCTTGAAATATATTCACCACCTCTATCTATTCTCAACACTTTGATATAATAACCACTTTGTTTTTCAACCAAATTCTTGAACTCATTTAAACATCAAAACACTTCATTTTTCTACTTAGAAAGTAAAACCCATGTTTTTCTGAATAATCATCAAATGAATGCCGAAAATAAAACTACCACCTATTGAAGGTGTTTGGGACAGTCCGGCCAAATCAATGTATAATTTCCAAAAGGGCTTAAATTGTTTCTAGTTGACTTTCCACTGAAATGATCCTCTATGTTAGTTTTCCCTAAAATGCACCCTTCACATACCCTTTTCTCGGGTTTTTCTATTAAAGGTAGTCCCTCGACCATGCCTTTCCTATGAAGTAAATTTAAACCTCCAAAGTTGAGATGACTCAAAATCCTCGTGCTAAGCAAACCAATTTTCACCTTTTATCTCAAATGAAAATTGTCCCAGACTCATCGCTTAGTTTTTCCTCTACCCACTTCTGAATTCATTAAGTGTTGTGCTTGAGCATAATTTATATTCAAATCTGGCCTTATCTTTAAGGGAAACATTATGTTGTTTGTCATTCTGACTTTTGCAATAAGCTGGTTGTTTGGGTATTTTTCTAAAATTGTATAATTATCTTTGCTACTCTATAGCCTTTTTGAACCAGCTGTTCCCACACTCATTAAGTTATGTTTCGCACTGTAGTAACAAAATAATAATATCCGGAATATACTTTTCTCCCCCTGCTTAGTTAGAATATTGACATCTCTTTTTCCTTTGACTGACACTTTGTTGTCATGACCCAATGTAACATCAGACTTTACATTCTTATTTAAACTTGAAAACATTTCTAGATTCCCCGTCATATGATTGCTACAGCTTGAATCTAAAAACTGTACATCTTTCTCATTTGCTTGAGCAACATTACAAGCTAAAAACATTGTTCTTTAACTCTAATCCTAATTTTGACCTTCTCTTGAAAATTTGCATTTTGTCTATTATTATCATATAATCGCTTCTTTCTACACTCATTCATATAATGCCCATATTTTTACAAGAGTGACATTGGACTTGAGATTTATCATACCTTTGATTTTGTGACTGATTCTGTGATGGGTTTTGGTTTGAGCCTTGATTGTTACCTCTTCCACTTGAATTTGATAGACTATATCTTTTGCCTCTGTAAGAGTTTCTTCCTCTTCCTCTTGATCTACCTCTGCCTCTTCCTTGACTGACTGAAGCCTGAGTTTTGAAAGCATGCTCCAGTGATGTATCTGCTGACCTTTTCAACCTTTGTTCATGAGAAATTAGATATGCATACAGCTCATCAACTGAGAACTGTGAGAGATCCTTTGTCTCCTCTATAGCAACTACAACCGGTAAAAATTTTGTGGGCAAACTCCTTAAAATCTTTTCAACAACTCTGGTATCTTCCAGATTTTCTCCATGAGACCTAATTTGATTAACCACCCCAATGACTTGGGTGTAGAATGAATCTACAGATTCATTGTCCTTCATACATATTGTTTCAAAATCTCTTCTCAACATTTGTAGCTTTGCTGTTTTAACTTTTGCCATGCCTTGATAGGCTGTCTGAAGTATGTCCCATGCTTGTTTGGACTTTGTTGCTGCTGAAATCCTTGGAAAAATGCTCTCATGTACAGCTTGAAACAGATAAAATAGAGCCTTTGAGTCTTTCTTCCTTGTGTCCTTCAATAAGTCTTTCTCTGCTTGTGTTAAAGCATTATATGCTACTGCATCTGCTGGCTCTGCAAATCCATTCTCTACTAAATCCCATATATCTTGTGAGCTAAATAGTGCTTTCATTGTAATTGACCAGTACTCATAATTCTTCCCATTAAACTGTGGAATTTGTGGGTTTGTCAAGTTTGTGCTTGCTGCCATTTTTGAAATTTACCCGTATTAACTTTGATCAAATTCGATCGAGCAACGAACTTGCTTTCATACTCGAACCAGCTCTGATACCACGTGAAGGCCGGAGGTAGAGGGAAAAAAATTTTCACACACAGTAGAAATTTAAAACATAAAATATTATTATTTCAACACACAGAGATGCTGCTCGAAATTTTCTGTTTGCTCACATTCACATTCCTCGTTAAAAATAGCCATACATACCCATACATATAGGTAAAAAATCACGAAGAATTTTCACGCATGAGAAAGCTCTAAAAATAACATTTAAATCAAACCACCTAACTAACTTTTCCGGCCAAAATGCATTTATCATACCGTCCTTTTCATAATATTAAAACTTTGGAATTATTAATTCCTTTGAAGTGCGGCGTTCTCCATAGTTCCCGGTAATCGCTGATGGTTGCACCTTATTGCAATATTGGCGGCCATTAGTTGATGGCCCCAGAAATCGCTGCGCTAAAATAAACAGTTTCTTTACAGAGTTCCTGATATCGCTACAATATTTCTATTGATAGCTTATATAGCTGCATTGGCCGAGGTACCATACAGCTTAATAAAAACAAAAGATTATTTAAAGCCCCCGCGGTATCGCAATGGCTAAATTATTGATTGCGATATAGCGGGCAGTGGTTGGCGGGGACGGCGGCAATTAGGGTTAATATTCCAACAATTTAAGCTATCATTCTTTTTGTGCAATAGGAGTTCAACTTAACTCATAATTATGGTCATGTGTATCATGGTATGTGGCCTGAGTCACATTGAATCCGTTAATTCAAGGAGCTCGTTTAGTGCAGAGAAGTCAGTTTTCAGTCCCTTTTAGAAGTGAAATACATCATGCTCAACAGTCATTGCAGTAGTCCTTTAAATTGGTGTTTAAGCCGAAGTCTGGAACCTTGAGAAGCGGCAGGTGCAACATTGCGGATGGTAATTTTTATTCTGTAACTACGTCATAACTCTCTGTATTCATTTTAACATTGATAGTCTTGTATTCAATAAGTGTGTGTTTTGTGCATAATCTTCCCTTTTCATTCTCCACAATCTTATGCCTTCCCTGAAATCTTCTTAAGCCATTTTGAGCATGTCATGCAATCATTTTATTCCACGAGATGACTACTCTTTCAGGGTTTTGTCGAACAGTTTATGTACTTTGTCTATGCCTCCATATTTTACATACATGCTAACCATGGTGGCCCGTTCCAGCGTTCCCATTTTGGAACGGGCAGGGTGGATGCTATCAATGGTTAAGGAAATTGTCTTTAAACCTGCCAAATTGCATGTGCATCTCCTACAATCGTGGTAGTCCATGAGTCCACTTTTCTTTGAGGCATTCTATCAAACTATACATGTGTTTTGTCTCTGTTTTCCCCATTTTGCATACATTTTTGCTAGGGCACTTGCAACTAAAACATTTCACTATGTAATTTTCATTCCTTATAGATGCTCATACCCTGCTTAAAATCTTCCATTCTGGCGTAGACATTAGACACTGGCAAGGTTATGGAATTTGGCTTTACACCTGTAAATTGCTTTTCTTGAAAGTTTCAAATCCTTTTTCAAAAAATCCATGTTGTGCATATTCTGCAATCAGTGCATTCCATGATAACACATTTATTTTCTAGCATTTTGTGAAACAATAACGTGTCTTGTCTGTATTTCATATTTTGCATACATGTCTGCCTCGGTACTGTATTATAGTGCAAGCTTATTTTTTAGATTGTTTCTTTTAGCATCACCATTAATCTCTGTAAGAAGATTGTCTCTAATTTAAATGATGGAAATTCTTAGCCTATATTCATGTATGATCCTTGGGCACCACAGGTTTAACTAGCCTCTTAGTAGTAAGGGTTGGGTTGTCTCAAAGATAGCCATTACGAGCATGAAGAGTAACCATGCACTCCTAATGACCAACTACATATGTAATGCAATAAGGGTTGCCGTTTTGTGAAGTTTGTGCAACCCTCATCCACCAAATCTGCCTGACTGCGGGAACCTAGAACACGAGCAAAGCTTGCAATGTTAGGATTTGTTATAGAGTGCTTCATTAATTCAATATTTTGAGAGCTCCCTTGCAAAATCCTTTTTGTGCACATTCTGAAGTCTTTGCATTTCATTCCATGAGATGACATCTGGCATTTTTCCATAGCTTGCGTGCCTTGCTTTTGAATTTCACTGTTGCTTGTTTGTGGGCCAGAATGGTTGTAAATTATCTCGTTGTTAATTAGAATATCATTCGTGTTGTTTATTAGGTGTATAGATATAAAGATTGTATTAGGGCCTTTAGTGAAAAGCAATATCTTATAAGCTAATCTTATTTAGATGATTTTATAATGGTTAATATATGTTAGAGATTGAATGGGTGTCATTTAATATATATTGTATTAGAAATATAATACATACAAAGGTAATAATCTTAGGTTACCTTAATTATTTTAGAAACATAGTTTTATTTTGTTTTCTTATGTAAATGCACACGAGGGTGTTAATAAATGTATGTAAATGAGATTAGATCACTTTAGCATATTTAGATTAGCTTTCCTATAATAATATGTACTAATATAATATATATATATATATATATATATATATATTAGAAATAAAGTGATAGAAAGGGAATACTTTTTCCCTAGTAATTTGTTTAGATAAACAAGTAGAGGAGTTTTTATAGAGAAATTGATTTATCAATATAATATATATGCATATCAGTCATATATGTTGTTGAATGTACTATGGTTTCTAATGAAATTAGGAACATTAGATCATTGGAAGATTTGAATTATTTCCTATTTCTTATTTGAAATGGTGAGTCAATAGATTGTCTTATTATTAGATGGAAGGCTTTAATTCAGTAAAAAAGTATGTTACCTATTGTTGGTTGAATATGATCTTGATTGTCTAATGGTTTTCCTTTTTGTGAATTACTTAGTAAATAAGTTTTCAATATTTCTATTTATAGGCACATGTCCTTGGATTTTTTAATATAAGTGGATTTTAAATGTATAAATTAATTATGAGTTGTGATTACTAAAGGATTCAATGCCATATATATTATGGGTCTTAGAAATAGGATACTTTTGCCTAGGTGAATTAAGAAATTATATAGATAGAGAAGTAAGGAGAATAAATAGGGAAAAGCATAGGTTTATTTATATTCTGATAAACTTAGCTGTGGTTTGATGATTGGAATGATTATAAATCATGGTGTAGAATGTAAGTAATTGGTTGATGATAAATAGACTTAAATAACTTCTTTTATTAATTAAAATGACTTTGTAATGAGCATAGTGAGACAATGGTAATATATGTTCTCTAGTTTCTTTAAATATTTTTAACGATTTCATTATGAGTGAAAAGATATAAAGTGAAAATAAAATGTAAACTAGTTGGCTAGAATGTTCTTCGAAATTTTTATCTTAATGTGAAATGGAATTAAAGATTGATTCGTTGTGAATAATATATGGTTATATTTGATAAATTTGAATTAGCTATAATTGTATAAACGAAGTGCTTATTTAAGAAGTTAGTTGGATAATCCTTTTAAAAGTGGTTTTGTTTATAATCATGTATCAGATGAATTGTTGATTTCATGAATATGTTGGTTACTTGAGTGCTTGTTATAAATTAGTGGAGTAAGTTAGCAATTATGTGAGTGTTCCTCGATATCTAGTACCTTGAATATGCTAGTGGGAGTTAAGTATGTTTTGATGGTTCCAAATTGATGGGTTTTCCTCTTGAGGGGATTTTATATGTCAAAATTTGGTGTTGGAAGCATGTTGCTTCATTTTACCCTCGTTTGTGGGTTTTTGGTTAGTCGTTCTTCTTGGGCTTCCAGAGGAGGGGAGAAAATATGTTGCTTCATAGTTGGGTTCCATTTTGGTTTTGTGAATGGTTGCTCTTATGCTCATTTTAATTTTGGTATGTTTAGCCTTGCACTTGGAAGTTGCTTATTTACAAAATTCTAGCATGAGATGGTGTATGCATCACTTGATGTATTTACTTTTTGCCTTGATATTTTTGTGCAAGTTGGCTTGCCCCATTTGTGGTTAGATTCTTTTGTTGTTAGTAGGGGGAGTGGCTTTCAATGGGGGTCGATGCACAAAGTGGCGTATGGGTAACTCATTGAGAGTTTCCTTAACCAATGATTACCTAATAATTAATTAGGGGGTTTGGTAGTATCTCACTTTAATCTAGATAATTTAGCCTCACTCATGGCTCAAGTGCTCGCTTAGGCTTGAGATGAGTGGGAAGGCCTGGAATGGAAAAGATCAACTGCCTTGTCCTCTTTAAAGGTATGTTGATCCTGCATGAGTAGAATGGGGGTCAAGGATCGGTTGAGGTTGCTAGGGTTTAACCAGGTAGGGGCTGATAACCTAT
>VDFB02075321.1:436580320-436746885 GCA_007258455.2 Sequoia sempervirens
TTGAATAGATCAATTGACAAATTGCCAGTGAAGATTAAATCATCCACATATAAGCATACTATTAGTATTTCACCTCCTTCATTCATTTTTGTATATAGTGTGGGCTCACTGCTACATCTATTAAATCCATTCAACAAAAAGGTACTGTACCAAGCTCTTGGGGCTTGCTTCAATCCATACAGTGCCTTTTTCAATTTGTAAACTTTGTCTTCCTGACCCAGAATTTCATATCCAGGTGGCTGATCCACATAAACTTCTTCTTCTAAATAACCATTTAAAAAGGCTGACTTTACATCCATTTGAGATACAGACCACTTATTCTGAGCTGCTAAAGCTAAAATCATCCTTATAGTATCCAATCGTGCTACAGGTGCAAATGTTTCATTGTAGTCAATTCCAGGCTGTTGTGAATAGCCCTTTACAACCAATCTTGCTTTAAGCTTCTGAACTTCATCTTTTTCATTCAATTTGGTTTTATAAATCCATTTCACTCCAATAACATCTTTGTCTTTTGGAAGACTGACTAGTTCCCATGTCTGATTCTTTTCAATTGCTTCAATCTCTTCATCCATAGCACTTACCCATTTATCATCTTTGACTGCATCTTCAAAATGAATTGGATCTTCTATTTGAGAATAAAATGCACAAAAGAGAAATCTGATCTGAATTATTCTCACCTTCATTTTGCTCATATATATCTCTTATGCTTCTGATTTTCTGTCTTCTCAGACTTGCCAATGTAGGATTTGACATATCACTTGAACTTGTGGAATGTGGACCCGATGGTCCTGCTGTAGATGGTGTTTGTTGTCCTCTTGTTGGACTACTTCCTTGAATGATTGAGGTTGTTCTTATAGTCGATGTCGGTGTCACTTGTGGACTACTTTGCTGAGCTTGAATGGGAGTGGGAGGAGTCACAATAGCTGGAATATTTGATGATGCTGAAACTTCATTCTCCTCTTGAGGTATACTAGCTGAAATATTGACTGTCTTCTCTATACTTCCATCCCATGCTTCATCTTCTACAAATTGTACATCTCTGCTGATTATAACTTTCTTTGTTGTTGGATTATAGAGCTTATAAGCTTTGGATTCTTCACTGTATCCAACAAATATACATTTTTCTCCTTTGTTATCTAGCTTCCTTCTTAATTCATCAGGCACATGTGCATATGCTACACATCCAAATACTCTCATGTGAGTAACACTGTGTTTTCTTCCTGTCCATGCTTCTTCAGGTACCATATTCATAACACTTTTTGTTGGACACCTATTCATTATATAGGCTGCACAAGAAATTGCTTCTGCCCAATATTCATTTGACAAATGTTTGGCTTTCAACATGCTTCTAGCCATTTCCATGATTGTTCTGTTTTTCCTTTCAGCTACTCCATTTTGCTGAGGTGTGTATCTAGTTGTGAATTGCTTGTGAATTCCATGATCCTTGCAAAAATTAAAAAATTCTCTTGAAATATATTCACCACCTCTATCTGTTCTCAACACTTTGATATAATAACCACTTTGTTTTTCAACCAAATTCTTGAACTGACGAAACAGATCAAACACTTCATTTTTCTGCTTTAGAAAGTAAACCCATGTTTTTCTTGAATAATCATCAATGAATGTCAGAAAATAAAAACTACCACCTATTGAAGGTGTTTGCATAGGTCCACACAAATCTGAATGTATAATTTCCAAAGGGGCTTTTGCTCTAGTTGACTTTCCTGCTGGAAATGATTCTCTATGTTGTTTTCCTAAAATGCACCCTTCACATACCCTTTCTGGTTTTTCTATTAAAGGTAGTCCCTTGACCATGCCTTTCCTATGAAGTAAATTTAAACCTCCAAAGTTGAGATGACCAAATCTCAGGTGCCATAACCAATTTTCATCTTTTATCTCAGCTTGAAAGATTGTCTGCACTACTGCTGTAGTTTCTTCTCTACCCACTTGTGAATTCATTAAGTGTTGTGCTTGAGCATAATTTATATTCAAATCTGGCCTTATCTTTAAGGGAAACATTCTGTTGTTTGTCATTCTGACTTTTGCAATAAGCTGGTTGCTTGGGTATTTGTCTAAAATTGTGCATAGACCATTCTTGAAGGTTACTCTATACCCTTTTTGAACCAGTTGCCCTACACTCATTAAGTTATGTTTCAGACCAGGCACAAAATACACATCTGAAATATACTTTTTCTCCCCCTGTTTAGTTAGAATATTGACATCTCCTTTTCCTTTGACTGACACTTTGTTGTCATTACCCAATGTAACATCAGACTTTACATTCTCATTTAAACTTGAAAACATTTCTAGATTCCCTGTCATATGATTGCTACAGCCTGAATCTAAAAACCATACATCTTTTTCATTTGCTTGAGCAACATTACAAGCTAAAAACATTGTTCTCTTATCTGAATCCTGATTTTGACCTTCTCTTGAAAAATTTGCATTTTGTCTATTATTATCATACTGCTTCTTTCTACACTCATTCATATAATGCCCATATTTTTTACAGTAGTGACATTGGACTTGAGATTTATCATACCTTTGATTTTGTGACTGATTCTGTGATGGGTTTTGGTTTGAGCCTTGATTGCTGCCTCTTCCACTTGAGTTTGATAAACTGTATCTTTCACCTCTGTAAGAGTTTCTTCCTCTTCCTCTTGATCTACCTCTGCCTCTTCCTTGACTGACTGAAGCCTGAGTTTTGAAAGCATGCTCCAGTGATGTATCTGCTGACCTTTTCAGCCTTTGTTCATGAGAAATTAGAGATGCATACAGCTCATCAACTGAGAACTGTGAGAGATCCTTTGTCTCCTCTATAGCAACTACAACCGGTAGAAATTTTGTGGGCAAACTCCTTAAAATCTTTTCAACAACTCTGGTATCTTCCAGATTTTCTCCATGAGACCTAATTTGATTAACCACCCCAATGACTTGGGTGTAGAATGAATCTACAGATTCATTGTCCTTCATACATATTGTTTCAAAATCTCTTCTCAGCATTTGTAGCTTTGCTGTTTTAACTTTTGCCATGCCTTGATAGGCTGTCTGAAGTATGTCCCATGCTTGTTTGGACTTTGTTGCAGCTGAAATCCTTGGAAAAATGCTCTCATGTACAGCTTGAAACAGATAAAATAAAGCCTTTGAATCTTTCTTCCTTGTGTCCTTCAATAAGTCTTTCTCTGCTTGTGTTAAAGCATTGTATGCTACTGCATCTGCTGGCTCTGCAAAATCCATTCTCTACTAAATCCCATATATCCTGTGAGCTAAATAGTGCTTTCATTGTAATTGACCAGTACTCATAATTCTTCCCATTAAACTGTGGAATTTGTGGGTTTGTCAAGCTTGTGCTTGCTGCCATTTTTGAAATTTACCCAGATAATCTGCTTTGATCAAATTGACTCTGATAATCAACTTGCTCTGATACTCGAACTTGCTCGATACCACGTGAAGTCCGGAGGCAGAGGGAAAATTCACACACAGTAAAAATTAAAACATAAAATATTATTTTCTAACACACAGAGCTGCTGCTCGTAATTTTCTTGCTCACATTCACATTCCTCTGTTAAAAAATAAATTACATATACCTATACATATAGGTAAAAATCACGTGAAGATTTTCACGGATGAGAAAGCAAAATAACATTTAAATTCAAAATCACCTAACTAATTTTTCCCCCGTCAAAATGCATTTAATACAATGTCCTTTTCATAATATTAAAACTTAAATATTAATTCCCTGGCGGTGGCGGCTTTCTCCATAGTTCCCCGCGGTATCGCGATGGTTAAAATCTTTATTGCGATATTGCGGGCAGCGGTTAGTTGACGGCCCGGTAAACTGCGGCGGTTAAAAATAAAACAAACTTTTACGGAGTCTCCCGTGATATCGCGATGAATATTTTATTGATAGCGATATAGCGGGCATTGGCTGGAGGTACGGCAGGCGGTTGAGATAAAACAAAAAGACTACGGAAGTCTCCCGCGGTATCGCAATGGCTAAATTATTGATTGCGATATAGCGGGCAGTGGTTGGCGGGGACGGCGGCAATTAGGGTTAATATTCCAACAATTTAAGCTATCATTCTTTTTGTGCAATAGGAGTTCAACTTAACTCATAATTATGGTCATGTGTATCATGGTATGTGGCCTGAGTCACATTGAATCCGTTAATTCAAGGAGCTCGTTTAGTGCAGAGAAGTCAGTTTTCAGTCCCTTTTAGAAGTGAAATACATCATGCTCAACAGTCATTGCAGTAGTCCTTTAAATTGGTGTTTAAGCCGAAGTCTGGAACCTTGAGAAGCGGCAGGTGCAACATTGCGGATGGTAATTTTTATTCTGTAACTACGTCATAACTCTCTGTATTCATTTTAACATTGATAGTCTTGTATTCAATAAGTGTGTGTTTTGTGCATAATCTTCCCTTTTCATTCTCCACAATCTTATGCCTTCCCTGAAATCTTCTTAAGCCATTTTGAGCATGTCATGCAATCATTTTATTCCACGAGATGACTACTCTTTCAGGGTTTTGTCGAACAGTTTATGTACTTTGTCTATGCCTCCATATTTTACATACATGCTAACCATGGTGGCCCGTTCCAGCGTTCCCATTTTGGAACGGGCAGGGTGGATGCTATCAATGGTTAAGGAAATTGTCTTTAAACCTGCCAAATTGCATGTGCATCTCCTACAATCGTGGTAGTCCATGAGTCCACTTTTCTTTGAGGCATTCTATCAAACTATACATGTGTTTTGTCTCTGTTTTCCCCATTTTGCATACATTTTTGCTAGGGCACTTGCAACTAAAACATTTCACTATGTAATTTTCATTCCTTATAGATGCTCATACCCTGCTTAAAATCTTCCATTCTGGCGTAGACATTAGACACTGGCAAGGTTATGGAATTTGGCTTTACACCTGTAAATTGCTTTTCTTGAAAGTTTCAAATCCTTTTTCAAAAAATCCATGTTGTGCATATTCTGCAATCAGTGCATTCCATGATAACACATTTATTTTCTAGCATTTTGTGAAACAATAACGTGTCTTGTCTGTATTTCATATTTTGCATACATGTCTGCCTCGGTACTGTATTATAGTGCAAGCTTATTTTTTAGATTGTTTCTTTTAGCATCACCATTAATCTCTGTAAGAAGATTGTCTCTAATTTAAATGATGGAAATTCTTAGCCTATATTCATGTATGATCCTTGGGCACCACAGGTTTAACTAGCCTCTTAGTAGTAAGGGTTGGGTTGTCTCAAAGATAGCCATTACGAGCATGAAGAGTAACCATGCACTCCTAATGACCAACTACATATGTAATGCAATAAGGGTTGCCGTTTTGTGAAGTTTGTGCAACCCTCATCCACCAAATCTGCCTGACTGCGGGAACCTAGAACACGAGCAAAGCTTGCAATGTTAGGATTTGTTATAGAGTGCTTCATTAATTCAATATTTTGAGAGCTCCCTTGCAAAATCCTTTTTGTGCACATTCTGAAGTCTTTGCATTTCATTCCATGAGATGACATCTGGCATTTTTCCATAGCTTGCGTGCCTTGCTTTTGAATTTCACTGTTGCTTGTTTGTGGGCCAGAATGGTTGTAAATTATCTCGTTGTTAATTAGAATATCATTCGTGTTGTTTATTAGGTGTATAGATATAAAGATTGTATTAGGGCCTTTAGTGAAAAGCAATATCTTATAAGCTAATCTTATTTAGATGATTTTATAATGGTTAATATATGTTAGAGATTGAATGGGTGTCATTTAATATATATTGTATTAGAAATATAATACATACAAAGGTAATAATCTTAGGTTACCTTAATTATTTTAGAAACATAGTTTTATTTTGTTTTCTTATGTAAATGCACACGAGGGTGTTAATAAATGTATGTAAATGAGATTAGATCACTTTAGCATATTTAGATTAGCTTTCCTATAATAATATGTACTAATATAATATATATATATATATATATATATATATATTAGAAATAAAGTGATAGAAAGGGAATACTTTTTCCCTAGTAATTTGTTTAGATAAACAAGTAGAGGAGTTTTTATAGAGAAATTGATTTATCAATATAATATATATGCATATCAGTCATATATGTTGTTGAATGTACTATGGTTTCTAATGAAATTAGGAACATTAGATCATTGGAAGATTTGAATTATTTCCTATTTCTTATTTGAAATGGTGAGTCAATAGATTGTCTTATTATTAGATGGAAGGCTTTAATTCAGTAAAAAAGTATGTTACCTATTGTTGGTTGAATATGATCTTGATTGTCTAATGGTTTTCCTTTTTGTGAATTACTTAGTAAATAAGTTTTCAATATTTCTATTTATAGGCACATGTCCTTGGATTTTTTAATATAAGTGGATTTTAAATGTATAAATTAATTATGAGTTGTGATTACTAAAGGATTCAATGCCATATATATTATGGGTCTTAGAAATAGGATACTTTTGCCTAGGTGAATTAAGAAATTATATAGATAGACAAGTAAGGAGAATAAATAGGGAAAAGCATAGGTTTATTTATATTCTAATAAACTTAGCTGTGGTTTGATGATTGGAATGATCATAAATTGTGGTGTAGAATGTAAGTAAGTGGTTGATGATAAATAGACTTAAATAACTTCTTTTATTAATTAAAATGACTTTGTAATGAGCGTAGTGAGACAATGGTAATATATGTTCTCTAGTTTCTTTAAATATTTTTAATGATTCATTATGAGTGAAAAGATATAAAGTGAAAATAAAATGTAAACTGGTTGATTAGAATGTTCTTCGAAATTTTTATCTTAATGTGAAATGGAATAAAAAATTGATTCGTTGTGAATAATATATGGTTATATTTGATAAATTTGAATTAGCTATAATTGTATAAATGAAGTGCTTATTTAAGAAGTTAGTTGGATAATCTTTTTAAAAGTGGTTTTGTTTATAATCATGTATTAGATGAATTGTTGATTTCATGAATATGTTGGTTACTTGAGTGCTTGTTATAAATTAGTGGAGTAAGTTAGCAATTATGTGAGTGTTCTTGGATATGTAGTACCTCGAATATGCTAGTGGGAGTTAAGTATGTTTTGATGGTTCCAAATTGATGGGTTTTCCTCTTGAGGGCATTTTATATGTCAAAGTTTTGTGTTGGAAGTGTGTTGCTTTGTTTTACCCTCGTTTGTGGGTTTTTGGTTAGTTGTTCTTCTTGGGCTTCCAGAGGAGGGGAAAAAATATGTTGCTTCATAGTTGGGTTCTGTTTTGGTTTTGTGAATGGTTGCTCTTATACTCGTTTTAATTTTGGTATGTTTAGCCTTGCACTTGGAAGTTGCTTATTTACGGAATTCTAGCATGAGATGGTGTATGCCTCACTTGATGTATTTACCTTTTTCCTTGATATTTTTGTGCAAGTTGGTTTGCCCCATTTGTGGTTAGATTCTTTTGTTGCTAGTAGGGGGAGTGGCTTTCAGTGGGGGTCGGCGCACAAAGTGGCGTACGGGTAACTCATTGAGAGTTTCCTTAACCAGTGATAACCTAATAATTAATTAGGGGGTTTGGTAATATCTCACTTTAATCCAGATAAGTTAGCCTCACTCATGGCTCAAGTGCTCGCTTAGGCTTGAAATGAGTGGGAAGGCCTTGAATGGAAAAGATCAACTGCCTTGTCCTCTTTAAAGGTATGTTTATCCTGCATGAATGAGAATGGGGGTTGAGGATCAGTTGAGGTTGCTAGGGTTTAACCAGGTAGGGGGCCGGTAACCTATGAAGATCCACATTGGGTAACCCATGCCGAGCTTATGTGGTGACACTCCACCCTCTAGCAACCTTGTGTGTTTGTTGTTTCCCCTTGCTTTTCTTCTACCTGTAGAAGCGGCTGTACCTTATGTATATTGAGGCAGTTATTTCTTTATGTTTATTCTTGAATCCTCCTTTCAGTTAGATATTTGATGTTTCATATATGCCTCATGGAAACCTTATTGATGCTAATGAAAGGTGCCCATTGATATTCACTGTTGGATGATATTGCGATCTCACTTGAGGGCTTTTGGGTATTATTGTTGTTGGCACCTCTTTGGTTATTTAGTGTTGATCTATGAAGTTGTTAATTGGTTCTTGTTGGTTTTCCATTATTTTGTTGTGGTTATGTGTTGAAGATGTGAGATGTTTCTTGTGTTTATTGTTGCTCTTCTTGTGGAGTCTTGTTAAACCTTTTACACTTCACTATTTTATGTTGAGGGTCCTTCTTGTCATCTCCTAGCATGGGGGGTGGACCTTCAGGTCCATGTGGTCGTGTGGAACATGCTATACACCCCATTGGGTTCATAGATTGTGTTCGTGATGTGGAAGTTGATGTAGAGTTTCCAGAGCTTCACTTGGTTGAAGACTATTCCATGCTTTGTACTTTATTCCTCATTAATGTATTATTCTTGTACTTGATGTGTTATTTTCATTGATATAAGGGAAGTGTTATGCAATGTAGTATTGTATCCATGATGTGTTGTATTTGTGGAAATATCCTCCACAATTGTAATATTGAACTAGGAATTGAAATGTAATAAATTATGTATATCTTTTCATCTCTTTTGATCATGGATGGTTGTATGTTATTTTCATGTAATCTTGGATTTCTTTCGCTATCATTTTGGTAAGAGTCTAGGTTTTGTAAAGCCGTTCCGTGTACCCCAAAGGACGTAGATGATTTTGTAAATACATAATTTCTCTTCATAAAATGTATGTACATACTTATCTTATGCAATGTTTCTCTTTCAAAAAAATAAAAAAATAAAAATTATGCGGTAATTTGTTAGTTGTAGTTGTCCTTTGGGGTTAGCAAGGTGTGGTGTTACAAAATGTATACAACTATTAATTACTACTTATTCATATCTTTTTTTATTTCATCTTGTTCTTACAAACTCTTTACAACAGTCGTAAAAAAATTGCAAACATTTATTTAAAATTGATAACATCCACAACAACCCCACTCTCTCCTCTTCCTCCTATCTCTACAACTCCTCTGTTTTCTATGAAATACGAATTAAGAAATATTTGATAACCAACTTGCTAAAGAGAAGATAAGAGAAAATGCATCCAGGTAAACAAAAATGATAATAGTTGTTTTAATAGTGTATTTTAAGATCAAACATAGGACAATATGATATTCATTGATTGTTAATTGGTGCTAAGGTTTAGATAATTAAGTTTCATCCTTGCCTAACAAACAAAAAATAGATGATGAAAACAATAAAATTTGTCAAGGACTATACAAGTACCAACTGGTACCTTGAAAACAACAAGTGCTAAACTAAAGTAATCAAAACAAGCCTAACAAAAAAATTCTCTAGCCTTTAAAGGGTCTTAAAAATGTATATTATGAGTAAACTAATTTAATAATCAATACAAGTTTAGGTTTACAAATAATATTCAAATTCGTTTAAGGATTTGAGAATGATTGATTAAATTATTGGTATTTTTTAAGATTTGCATTTAATCTTTAAATTGATATTTAAGTTAGAATTTTAAATTGTTCAAAATTATAATTTTAAGTGATATTTAAAACTTAGAATTTTAAATTGTTCTTAAAGACTACTTATATATTGTAAGTTATTAGAAAATATTAAAAAAGATGCATCCATATATGAACCAATTCTATTCCCAACAAATGTATACAACTATTAATTATTACTTATGCATTCAATTATAGACCTCTCAAACATAAATTATAAAACTAAGTATGATGGCTTCTTTAGTGGTATTGAATGTGGGACCAAACCTTGCATGTGATGATCATTATTTTTATATAATGAAATGAACACTTAAATTATTTATTTTGGATATTATCAAAATATATTTATTTCTTTTTTATTTAACCACACATTTCATTAAAAAAATATAAGTAGCAATTATTATTTATAAATTTGTTTTAGATGAAATAATAATATTCTTTGAAAACAAAATACAAGTCAACTAACATACATAATTAGTTGTGAACTCATTATACTATCACTTCAAAATGATGTATTAATATTTATCATAACTCATAATTTGAAAATCTTAAATTTAGAGTATTAATTAACTAGGCTTATCTATTGTACTCATTAAAGTTGTAATTGTAATTTGTTTAATGGTACACCAACTATCCATTTAATGGTAAAATCCTCCAAAATATCAATTATCATGTAAAACTTAGATAGATATTTTTTTTCCAACTAGATGAATTGAATTGTAGCACAAGCACATAACCTCTAACCCAATCCCTTTATTTTCTAAAAACTTATGACCATTTTGATATTTATCTCTTCATAATTGTTCTTATAAATAGAACCTTTCCATAATTTGACCATGTGGGTTGATTTGTCAATTTTCATTGTATACTAAAAATATGTTGTATTAAATATAATAATATTCTAAGTAGTTGAAGCTTTGACACTGAACTATAATTGGATTTGTTTATTGGGTAAAAACATCCTGCCAATGGAGGAGTTGTGTGGATAGGATCTGTAGGTACAAAATTCCACTTCCACCAACTGAAGGGAAATTGCACTTGATCTGCTATAATGCCCAAAAACATGTACAAACTTGTTATCACAATGACACATAGATTATTATTAAATATGTTCTACATGATTGATTTATTATTGTAAAATTATCTTTCTAAGTCTTCAAACATAGCATGAACTATAATTGAAAATTTCATTCATTTCTAAAAGCTCATCTATATATGTATAAAGAAAAAAATATTTATTTCTAAGATTAGTTTAGTAAACATATTTAAATTTAACTTGATTAATTTTATTTATAATAATGTAATAGAATATTTAAATTCTTAATTAAGACATAACAAAAAGTTTTGATACGCTTCAACCAACAAATAACTCAAAAAAGATATTTTAATTTTACAAACACAAATATAACAAGAGCCGCAGAGCAACAAAGTTCCTCCTAAAATGTTCAAGAATAGTCCTATTTTTATTTGTTGTTTCTACTATGTTTTAGCAACAATGTTGATATTATAACAACTTAATAGTAATCTAGAATTTTTTAGATGGTGACATGTAATACCATAAGAAATATTGGAAAATAAGGAAAGTTGTTACAAATAGGAAACATGTATCGTCCTTTCAAAATCAACAATCTATGTATTCAAATAAAATAGACAACTCCTTGGTTTATGCTACCGATGAAATTGTTGTAATATTTTTCACTGAACTAAATGCTCAAGATGAAGGAACTTTCTGATTGTGCATTTTATGTTAGCTTTCTACCCTATACATTTAATTACATGTAATGTGACAAATATCTCTTCTCATAGTAATGACTGTGATGGATCCTTTTTTTCTTTTGTAGGAGGTAATTTTTTGGTCATACAAAAATAGTGATAGAAAAATTGATTGTAGAAATATCAATTCTAGTGCACAAGTTTTGTCTAGGAAAGAAATTTGAAAATCTTCACATTGTAGGACTAAAAATTTTGCATGTCTTGTAGATGAAATGAGGAAAGTGGAAGAAAATATATAGGAATACTCAAATCTCCAAATTGTAGATGTATAACATATGAAGATAAGCTTAAAGACAATATTAAAACCAAATATTGCTTGGCTGGTGGAAGAAGATAATATAGATGATTTAGAGGAGGTTCTACTAAGTGAAAGGGATTTAGAAACAATACCTTCAAGGAAAAAAGGGAAAAAGGGAACTAATTCTTTTCTTTTAAATAGGCATTCAATGATGCCTCTTGAAGAAGATTTATTGAGTCCAAATGGAGATGTGGACTAGGACTTGTCTATAGATGCTTTTGAAATTGTAAAGAAAAAACAGGGAGAAGGATTTAAAAGTATTGAAAACACTTGGAATAAAATGCAATAGCAAAGAGGATCTTGTTGCTTTGGCATTCAAACTTGGTAAAAATTTAACTTTAGTTTCATTAGTTTCCCTATTACATGCTAGAAGGTTGATCATAAACACAGTGATGAAAATTTTAGAATTTGACAAATGCCTAAAATGTTCATATTAATAAAAGTCCAAGAGGTAAACACAAATAAAAGTATTGTAACTAATATTGTTATTTATAGTATTCAATCTATTGTATTTGTAATGAACAAGTACACAATATGATGTGTAGTCAGAGAACCAAACATATCAACAAGCCTAATGATCTTTAAATTCTAAGGTCATAATTAAAGTGGATTAAAGAACTAAATCTCACAATCTCTTACTCTAAAACAGTGAATTTAATATTTCTTTCTATTAAACCATAGGGAAATGCTATATAAATTCCACAGTTACATGAAACATATCCCAATCAGGTAGATTAACCTCTCACAAAAGTAAGTTGTTGAAGGATAAAGATGTAATATGGAGTGTTTGTGATGTTGGATTCATCGACATGAAATCACATAAACAATATTATTTCTTAAACCATTTATAATTTTATATCTCTAATGAATTTGGATTATCAAAATAAAAAGTTTAGTGATAAGAAATATTATGAAATGATGGTGTACATTATGCCGAAAATCCATCCAAGTGAATTATTTCCATGAAATGAATTTCATGATTGTGATACCTTGAAAATTATTGTTCTTTTGTCATATATTATTTCATTTTAATAGTTAAATGGAAATTTCCAGCTGAGTTTTATTTAAAGAAAGGAAACATCTATATTTGGTTTATATTATCAAATATTTTGCTTCTTGAAATAGTTTCAACATTGACGATTTCAATTTAGTCATACTTCATGATTTCATACAAAAAAAAGTATGATGGGAAGAATTGAGTAGAATAAAACTACCATGATAAGAAAAACAATCCAAAATTGTGATTATATTTTAACTATTGTCTAAGCATTGTGTCACATTTATGGAAAAAAGACCATATTTATTAGATTAGGTAAAACTATCTATGATAAGAAAAATTATCCAAAATTGTGATTATATTCTAACTATTGTCTAAACATTGTGTCAAATTTATGACAAAAAAATCATGTTTATTAGAGCAAGTCTAGAATTTTCTACTGAAGAGTTTGACAAAGATTGGAGAAGTTTCTGCAAATTCTTTAGCATTCACTGTAGTTTTAGCAAGAAAATGAGAAATCCAATTTACCACTATTATTTTATATTTAGAAATAGTCATCAATAATATATGCTATTTTTAAAACAACTATGAAAATTTGACAACTAGGTAGGGTTTAGCATAAAAGCATCCAAGAAAAAATAATACGAGATCAAAAAATCCCCATGCATTTCCCCTAAAGAAAATCTACCCTAAAAAACCAATAGTTTACTTATTCTCTTGAAAAAAATTTATGGATTAAATATATCCTCCAACATTTAAAGATTAAGATCAAGTTTAGCTTTCAATTTTGAGTTTATGCTCTTGATTAGATATTCAATGGTTCAACAAATTAAAGAAACTTGAACAAAAAAATTATCGATTACCATATCTCTAAGAGGGTTTTAGTTTATAAGATATTATTTACTTGCAATATGTTGTTTTGTCATAACAATAATGCTTCAATTTGATATTCAATTTCAAACTCATACAAAATAGACTCACAAAGGAGAAATATTGGTTTGACTATGCTGACAACAAAAATAATTACTTCTATGGATGTGGCAAGCATTACGACGGCATTTTTTGTCCACCAGAATCACATCGACTATTTGTGTTTTTGTGATTCACTTTTATCAGTGATTAAGAATCTTCAAATGTGCAGTATGACTCACCAAGGAAACTCACAAAGCTTCCCTTAATCTCATACTTCATATGAATATCAAGAAAATTAAAATAAAGAAGAAGAAAAAAAAAATAATTTATAATAAACATATTTAATATAGTTTTTAATATGAAGTGCTAAATATTGTATTGTGTTGGGTTTCAAAATATTAAAGAACTGGGATTTCAAAACTCTACTAGACAATTATTTCTATGGAAATTTCATATCTTATTTTTAGTAGTATTATATGCTGAACATAGGTTACTTATTTTTCTTTAAATGGATATGAATAAAGAGAAATATAGAATAAAGAAGGGATAAAACGTTATTTTTAAGAATTTTTTTGATCAAATACAAAATTAAATATACTTAAATTTTATAAAAAATACCAATAATAACACATGAACCCAAGGATCTTAAATAAATTAATTTCCTATAAGTTTACCATTAGACTGTTCAACAACAAAATAAAATAATGATTAAAAATAAACATAATCATTATTCAAAGATTTTGTATTTTTATTATATTCATCTATATTTTTATATTAATCCAAAAGATAGAAAATACAATTATGAATTACATACTTGAATTGTAGAGATATTTCCAAAAAATCCATTGAAAAAGACATTTAAATCATTTTTGTTTTTATATAATGATTAAAATACAAACTTATTTAGATATCTTCTTCTTTTTCTCTTGCTTTGGTTTAACCTTCTTGTTCTTCTTTAGGGAAGTGCAACAACCACAACAACACCATTTCGGCCATAGGTTCCTTATCTAGTTTAGGAGCATCAAACCCATAAAGTGATTGCCTCTGAAGAAACATCCCACACCAACATCTATGGGCCCTTGAATGTTATCCAAACCTTTCATATTGATCTGCAAAGAGATAAAATATTGCTTAGTTAGGTTAATGTGAAACAACAACTTCATAAAATGTTATCTACTTAAAGTAGCATAAATAATTGAATAAAAAATATATAAGTCAACGGTGTGCAAAGGTGTGTAGATAGCAATATTTGGGTGCTACATACATCAAAGAAAACTATGTTTCAGTTGAAAAATTGATAATGCCTATCAATACGACCAAACCTTTGAGGGAACTGAACATAACAAAATTCCTTAACTTGAAATAGTGACAAAGCATTGAGGATATTAGTTGGAATGCTTAGCACAAGAACCATAATAAGAAAATAGACTTCAAAAACCAGATTGAAATTTATTTCAATACCCCAAAAAAGCAGGTATGAATCTATCTACCATATTAAAGAATTCATAGCACCAAATTTCTTACATGATGATTGAATGTGTGCCTCTTTTCTCTCGATAATAAACTAGGTGGGGTAGTTTAGTTCCATTTGTATCATGTCCTCCACTATTACACAAAAATACCTTCCATTTGTAATTTGATAAAAAAACACATTTTCTTTAGATCCCTTATATATATCCCTTATATATAATCATTTCTCAATAATTTGTCCAAAAAATTTTAAAATACAATTCTATTAATTAATGAAGCTAATATCCAACCTATATAATTCATGGATGGTTCTTGGATGTTACTCCTAGGCCATGGAGTTTCATCCTGCATTGTTAAACCTCCTTCTAGCACCTTTTGTGCTTTAGAAATTAAAGCATTGCTACAGAGAAAAGTATATTGTAGAGCCTTTCAGATCCTAGCAAATATAGTAAAAATATTGAAGACAATTAACTACTTTATGTAGTTCGTTGCACAACCAAAACGAAC
Organism: Sequoia sempervirens; assembly: GCA_007258455.2. Taxonomy (NCBI): domain Eukaryota; kingdom Viridiplantae; phylum Streptophyta; class Pinopsida; order Cupressales; family Cupressaceae; genus Sequoia; species Sequoia sempervirens. The sequence goes on from VDFB02075321.1 coordinate 436,595,788, forward strand.
TTCTATGTTTCCTTATGTTCTTAATTATATTTGTTTGAAATTGATTTTTCACTTATTTTGTTATCCAATATAAATTTTAAAATCAATATTTGTAACTATTTTTCAAAAGGTTTTTAAAATAATTTTAATTTTAATTTTTTAATAATCATAGCACTTCTAGATATCCAACATTAGGCTGATAGATTGCCGCAAGAAAAGCCAATAAAATTATAAAATAAAAATATTATGCTCAGTTCCACAAAATCGCTGAAGTTTTTTTCGCTAATGATATTTGAGTAAAATGATTTTGAATATTATAAAAGTTAAAAATCTTCAATTGTAAATAAACAACCTTTAAAAAGTTAAAATTTTTTCTTAAAAATTAGTTAAACATTTTTTTTTATTAAGGTTTTGTGGCGGAAAAATGCCTTGAAAAGCTGTGATAAAAAAGTTTATGGTTAGTATTCCTAAAAATCACTCAAATTTTTTTAGCTAATAAAATTAAGGAAAAATAATTTTTGGAATTTGAAAAGCTAAAAATCATGCATTTAACTTTGAGAAAATTAAAATATAATGTATCAAAAAGAAAATAATGAATTTTGATTGGCTACAAGAAAAAAATTTAATCACTAGTTAAGATCAAGGCCTTGCCTATAGTTCTATGGCAAGAACTAAAAAACGATCAACATAATCATGGCACCTCCTTTTGGTGCAAGTGCTAGATTTAAATTATCTTAAGTACTATGAAGCACATCTTATGAAAAAAAATGATTCTAAGTAAAGGAAAAGACAAAATTGATACTTTTTTTTATTAAACTAACATTGGCTTATTTATATATTATTCAATAATATATATCGATACATCAAGATATATCATTTTCAAGGAGTTAATTTTTTATTTATTTTTTAACATATTTATTTTACATTTGTATTATTTTTAAAATTATAATATATTATGCTTATTTTTATTGAGAATAAGTTGTCTATAAATTTAATTATTTTTCAAATTACATTAAATTAAATAATTACAAGAGATGTTTTACAATGGCATTCAGGTGTGTTCATAAAAACTCTACCTTAAATCAAAGAGAGCTCTTGAAATCATCACCATTCATTTAATTATTATTATTTTTTTTTCCAAAATAAAAGCATCTTGACATACTTATTTGCTGAAGTAGATATGTGACATAGTTATTTGTGAGAATATAGGCCTTATTTCTAATGCATGTATATTTGAATAGAAAGATAGGATGTGTGGTAGTTGTAAGAAAAATATTTTTCATTCACAACAATGTCAATGGTAAGAAAGCATAATTAATATAGTTTCATTTCCCATAGAAATATAAATGCATGGGTATGTAGTCTTCATTATTCCATGGATATAGCTTCGCACTCGCAATATTGGTTTTATCCCTAGTAGTTATAGTTAGGTTCCACCTACATGCACAATGGTTTTGGTTCATCTATAGCGAAAAAGATTTCTTTAAATAGGCAAGTATCATCTTTTGTGAACTCCATACTTTATTTACATTTGCAAGAGATTAAGTAGGAACTTTCTAGTAGTTGCAATAAACTTTTGACCAAGAATTTAGCAAAAGAAGAGAAGGCTCAAAAAATATATATAATATACTTCTAAATTTGAATTCCATTTAATTTTCAATATATTCAATTATGTTATTTTTGCTATGGATATTGTGCCTCTTGTTTGGTTAGCTCTCATTTTCACCATGTGTGTATTGTCATGAAGTTCAGAATCTGTTCACTCAAACATTCATATTTTCTTATCTCTCATTTTCACTACATGGGTGTTGTATGCAAAATGTGGAATCATGACCAGTTAGAGTGTGTAAATAGTTTTACATGATTCCTCAAAGAAATAGAGCCACATCCAAAGCACACGAACTAATTGACATAATTCCCCAAAGAAAAGTGGTCTCATGGAACTCCATTAATGGTCATGGGATGTTCATAGTTGATTCCTTGAATTGGCTAGCAAATTATGAAGCACCTGGCACCTCCATGAGAAAGCATATTTCTATTAGTTGGAATATCTAATTTAGAACTGCAACGGATAAGTGCATTTAATGCACCATTAGATGAAATCAAATTTGGGCAGTTTCCTCCTTGTCGTGTCTGACCACCTTGCTGGACAATAGCAAATTAATTGTGGTAGTTTAATTTGAATTGGGCGCTAGTTTTTGGAAAGGAAACAAAATAAAAAAGAAGAATAAAATGTTTTATTTTTTATTAGAAGGCAAAGGAGATAGAGACAAAGTTTTTTGCAGAAGAAAACATGGAATGTTCAGTAGAACACACAACTACAAAAAGTAGAACTTTAGGAGAACTAGCAGCAACAAAAAGAAAGAATGTTCAGTAGAAATACAAAAGTGAAAGTTCAGGAGAACCTGTAGTAGCGGAGGACATTGACAGTGCTCTAGTGGTCTAGAATGTTTTAAGCACATAGCAGCACATAGAAGGAAGATGCACCAGAACTAGCATAGTTTTTGTATGAGAATGTATAGAGCTTTAGCTTTGAATTTTTGTCAGTAAATTTTTTGAATGTAATCCTTTTGATGAAATAGAAAATCGAATATATATAAATACTTTTGTCTCCTTGCGTTTGTCTCCTTTGAACTGTGCATGTTTTCATTCTTTACCCACTATAGTTGGGTTTCTTTTCCAAACAGATTGGTATTAGAGCCCTAAGTTTTCTGGGCGTTAAAGACCTAGCTTTGTTCCTAGGCGTGCAGTTATAGAACTTTAGTTTTTGGGTATTTGGGAAAGCCCTAGATTTCTAGGCAGTAAAGAAAATCCTCAGATTTATCTTGGTAATTGTAGGTTTTTCCCCATTTAGCAAAATGGTTGGAGGAGACAATAGGATGGCAATAGCCACCTATATTTGATGGGAAAAATTATGATTTTTGGGCAAAGAAAATGAAAACTATTCTAGTAGAAAATGATTTGTGGGAGTTGGTTGCAAATGGGTTCACAAATGTGACTGACCCAAATGCATTTGCAACATTAAGCAATGCTCAAAAGAACCAGTTGAAGGAGACAAGGAAAATTTATGCCAAAGCCCTTAGTCTAATTGAGGTAGCCTTGACAATGGCTATCTTTCCTCGAATAGCAACAACTAATTATGCAAAAGAAGCATGGGAAATACTTCAAACCATAGTTTGCAAAGGGTTTGAGAAAGTCAGGTTAGTGAAACTCCAACTGCAAAGGAGAGAATTTGAGACCATGCAGATGAAGGACAATGAGTCCATTTTAGATTTTCATACAAGGGCTTCCACCTTGATTAACTAGTTGAGGATAAATGGAGAAACTATGGAAGTGTAGAAGATTGTGGAGAAGATTCTCAGAAGTTTACCCACAAAATTTGACCTGGTGGTTATTTCCATAGAAGAGGCAAAGGACCTCTCAACATTATCACTTGATGAGTTAATGGGTTCACTTCAAACCCATGAGCCACACCTAAATAGGTCTACAATTTCCTCCCAAGAAAAAGCCTTCAAAGCACAAGAAAATGTGAGAGGCAAGGGAAGAGGAAGAAATGGCAGAGGAAGAGGTCAAAGAGGTAGAGATAGAAGCAACTCTAGAAGAGGAGGCTCAAACAATCAAGAGGAGGAAAGCACCTCCCAATTAGACTTCCAAAACACAAAGAAAAATAGCAGCTCAAATCAAAGATCTGATAAGAGCAATGTGTAGTGTTACTACTATCACAAGTATGGTCACTATGCAAGTGAGTGCATGAAGAAACAACATGGCCAAGGGAGTCAAAATGCAAATGTGGCAAATGAGAACAAGGATGAAAATGAAAAACAGTCACAAGTGTTCATTGCATGCAATCTTGCAAAACAAGGCAGGGCTGAAGTTTGGTACTTGGACAACAGTTGTAGCAACCATATGAGTGGTAACATAAATTTATTTGCCTCTATTGACCATAACATTAAGTCTAAAATCAAAATGGGCAACAATCAGAAAGTTCTAGTTATGGGCAAAGGCATAGTGTGCCTACAAACCAAGCATGGTGAAGAAAGAAAACTTCATGATATCTTTTATGCCCCAGGAATGAAACACAACCCCTTGAGCATTGGAAAAAATGGTCCAAAATGGATATATAGTGCTAATGGAGAAAAGGGAGTGCATCAGCTATGACAGAGATGGAAGCAAGTAAGTTATGGCAGTGGTTCAAATGACAAAGAACCAAATGTTTCCCCTCAAAATGTAAATCTCAACATAGTCAATAGGCTTACAACAGTCAGCCTTCAAGACAATCATCCAAGACCCATCCAATCTGTGGCATTTGAGGTATGTCAATCTAAGTTATTCTAGTTTAAATATTTTAGCTAAAAAAGATTTGGTTAGGGGCCTACCGGCAATTGTAGAGCTCAATGGAAAGTGTGAAGTATGAATCCTAGGTAAACAACATAGGCAACCTTTTCAAGCAGGGCATTCTAAGAGAGCTAGAGCATCATTAGAGTTGGTACATTCATATTTGTGTGGTCCCATGAAAACCCCAATCCTAGGAGGAAATATTTATTTTATGACACTCATAGATGACTATAGTAGAAAAATCTAGGTGTATCTTTTGAAGAACAAATCAGATGCATTTGAGAAGTTCAAAGAGTTTAAGGCCTTGGTTGAAAAGCAAAGTAGCCACTATATCAAAGTCCTCAAAATGGACAAAGGGGGAGAGTATATCTCTCAAGAGTTTATGAATTTTTGCAAGTCTCATGGCATTCAAAGACAACTCATAGCCCGATATACTCCATAGCAAAATGAAGTGGATGAAAGAAAGAATAGAACCATCATGAAGAAGGTAGCAAACATGTTGAAGGAAAAGGGTCTGTCTAATGAGTATTGGGGTGATGTTGTAGCAACAATAGTCTACATCTTGAATAGGTGCCCCATAAAGGCTGTTCGCAATAAGATCCCACAAGAAGCGTGGATGAAATGTAAATGGAGTGTTGAGCATTTGAGAATATTTGGATGTGTGGCATATGCACTCATTCCAAGAGAGAAAAGGAAGAAATTTGATGACAAAGGTGAAAAATGCATTTTCATAGGCTATAGTGAAGAATCCAAAGCCTATAGATTATATAATCCCATCACCAAGAAAGTGGTGATCAGCAGGGACATTGAATTCATTGAAAATGAGTCATGGAATGGAATAGTTGATAACAACACAAGTATTTCAATTCCAATACCTTTGACGATGAAGAAGCTGCAGAAGGGAGATGCTCTAGAACCTTATAGCAAGGTAACAGTTAAGAAAACAACAGCAACAACTCCAGAAACTTCCAGCATGGTAGATGCTCAGAAAGTTCACAATTGCAGTCTTCTTCATCAATCCAGCAGTCAAGTAGCTCCAAAAATTTTGATCCTATGCTTGCATCATTGATGCCATGGAAGACAAGAAGCGTGAGGGAAATTTATGATAGTAAAAGGTATGATGACTTTGATGAGAATTCAAATTTTGCTATGTTTTCATATAGTGATCCAATATATTTTGAAGAAGTCATGAAAGAGGAAAAATGGTGTAACGCTATGGATGAAGAAATGGACGCTATAGTGAGAAACAAAACACGAGAGCTCACTGATTTACCTAAAGGGAAATCAGTCATTGGAGTTAAGTGGGTCTATAAGACCAAATGCACTATTGATGGTAAGATTGAAAGGCATAAAGCAAGGTTGGTTGTTAAGGGATACAAATAGCAGTTTGGTAGAGACTATGATGAAACATATGCACTAGTTGCAAGGCTGGAAACAGTGCAGGAAGTCTTAGCAATTGCAGCCCAACATGAATAGAAAGTATTACAAACGGATGTGAAATAAAACTTCTTAAATGGAGTGCTAAAACAAGAGGTGTATGTGGAGCGGCCACCTGGCTACAAAGTTCCAGGGAAAGAAGACAAGGTCTACAAGCTTTAGAAAGCTCTTTACAGGCTTAAACAAGCACCACAGGCATGGTACAACAGAATTGATTCGTACCTAATGAGTAATGGCTTTAGCAAAAGCAGTAGTGAGCCCACACTCTACATCAAGGTAGCCAATGGTGAGATTCTTATTGTTGTTTTATATGTAGATTTAATTTTCATAGGAAATAGTAATCTTTTCATTGTTGATTTCAAAGAAGCAATGAAAAATGAGTTTGAAATTATAGACCTAGGTTTGCTAAAATATTTCCTAGACATAGAGGTCCAACAAACAGATCATGGCATCTTTATTTCACAAACAAGTTATGCTAAGAAAATCTTGAAAATATTTAGAGTGATGGACAACAAACCAGCCCCAACCCTAATAGCTATAGGTCTGAAATTAAGTAAAGAGGACAACAACAATAATGTTAACCCAACCCTTTACAAGAGCATGGTTGGAAGCCTCATGTATTTGATAGCAACAAGACCTGATTTGATGTACGTGGTAAGCCTAATTTCTAGGTTCATGGAACAACCTAAGGACACACACTGGTAAGAAGGAAAAAGAGTTCTAAGGTATATCAATGGAACGAAAGGCTATGGAATTATGTACACCACCTCCAATGTGTTTCAGCTGGTTGGATACACTGACAGTGATTGTGCAGGAAATGTAGATGATAGAAATAGCACATCGAGATACTTGCTCCACATGGGTTCAAGAGCAATATCATGGGCATCAAAGAAGCAGCCCATAGTTTCCCTCTCCACAGCTGAAGCAGAATATATAGCAGCAAATGCAACATCATGTTAGGCTATTTGGCTTAGAAGAATCCTTGTTGATTTGAATGAGCAGCAAGAAGATTGTACAACCATATTTTGTGACAATGTATCTTCTATTGCATTGACGAAGAATCCCATCTTTCATGGGCGAAGCAAGCATATCAAAATTTGATATCATTTCATAAGAGAGTTGGTTGAGCATGGAGAGATTCAACTTCATTATTGCATATATGAGTAGCAGCTCATTGATATTTTTACAAAGGCATTGTCAAAAGAATCCTTTGAATGCTTAAGGAATATGCTTGGTATGCAAGAATGCTCTGGAACTTTGGTTTTGGAAAACTCAGAAAAATGCATATGTTCTAGAACTTTAGTTCTAAAAAATACAAAAATTGCAACTCAGAAAAGGACATATGCTCTAGAACTTTGGTTTTGGAAGACACAGAAAAACACAACACAGAAAGGTGTAGATGCTCCAGAACTTTGGTTCTGGAAAACACAGAAAAGGACAGAAACTCTAAAACTTCAGAAGATAGTTCCAGAATGCAAAATAGATGCACATAGACTTGCTCTGAAAACTTTGCACTGGTGCTTCGAAACCTTTGGTCTGTTGCTTTGGAAGTTTTGTAGAGTGATAAAAGGTAGGGACTGATGCTCTAGAATCCTTGCTCTAGAAACTTTGCTCCAAAAATTTTGAATGATGATGGAAAGAAGAATAGCTCAAAATTAAGGGGGAGTGTTGGAATATCTAATTTAGAGCTACAACAGATAAGTGCATTTAATGCACCATCAGATGAAATCAAATTTGCGCAGTTTCCCCCTTGCCGTGTCTGACCACCTTACTGGACAACAACAAATTAATTGTGGTGGTTGAATTTGAATTGGGTGCCAATTTTTGGAAAGGAAACAAAAGAAAAAAGAAGAATAGAATGTTTTATTCTATAGCATAAGGTGAAGGAGACAGAGACAAAATAATTTTTGTAGAAGAAAACAAGGGAATGTTTAGCATAACACATAACTACGGAAAGTAGAACTTCAAGAGAACCAACAACAACACAAAGAAAGAATGTTCAACAGAACTACATAAGTGAAAGTTTAGGAGAACCTACAGTAGCAGAGGACAATGACAGTGCTCTAGTGCTCTGGAATGTTTCCAGCATGCAAGAGCACATAGAAGGAAGATGCGCTAGAACTAGCATAGTTTTTGTATGAGAATGTATAGAGCTTTAGCTTTGAGTTTTTTTTAGTAAATTTTTTGAATGCAATCCTTTCGATGAAATAGAAAATTGAATATATATAAATATTTTTTTCTCCTTGTGTTTGTCTCCTTTGAATTGTGCATGTTTTCATTCTTTACCCACTGTAGTTGGGTTTCTTTTCCCAACACTATTTTGATTCAAAACCTTTCCAAGAAGCTTGATCAAAGAGATTGGGCCATATATGGGAGAATGAAAGGTAATCTTATCTACAAAGTGTTGTGGTACAATTTAATTACACATATATTGATGTTGAAAAGATTTGTAGACAATTTGAAAAGAGAAAATAGAAAATTAAATCAGAATTGTTAAACCAAACACAAACAGAGAAACAACAAGATTTATAGTGGTTCATCTTAGAAAACTACAGCCACTTTCAACAAGGGAATATTTTTATTATTTCTCAATACAATACATAATATTCAAGCAACATCAACTTTATAATTTAGTCTCATCTACAAAATGGAAAAATCCACCAAAATGGTTAACTTCTAAATTATCGAATACATGCAAAAAGACACCTATTTTGAGTGTGAGATAAACTACTATCATAATTAGAATATTTGGGCTTCACTGAACTGAACAATCTCCCACTTGAAGACCAAATATTGCTTGAGATAGCTGCTCATCAATATCCCCCACTATAGGCATTTACATCAGCCCCAAGAATGATTTTAGCTTCACCAAATTCTATTCAAATATGCTTCAGATGAGTCTCCTCCAAAGTATGTTAGATTTAATAATCTCCATGGATTTTAAACTTTCCATTTCCTCCCCCAAAACCAAAATCAAATATGGACCTCCACCATGGCCCCAATCCAAAATATTTTCTATACACCACCTGTACAAAATGATTCACCATTTTGTTATCAAAATCCTCTAGCTTGTAATCAATAGGCCTTACATCAATAGATCTTCGGCCCCTTTTAAGTGAAATCTTGCCATTCTTCTTCATATTTCTTAGTTTCTCCAAAAACCTTTCAGCATCCTCTAGTATAGATTTTTCACCAGTTGCATATGTGCTATCGACCTGGAAGTTCTCCTCCTCCGCATCAATGACTCCATGTACACAACTCCACCATTCTGGGTAGTATTAACAACCTCCTCATCTACCTCTATACCATCCACCTCTGACTCGAATAATGGATTATTGTAAACCATTTCTTCCTCAGGCTCGAATAATGGATTATCATAAACCATTTTTGCCTCTCGATTCTCAGCCACTTCGTCATGTTAATCTTCACTCACCTAGTTCCAAACTACATCCTCCTCTCCTTGGGAGGCATCCTCCTCATTTCCGAAGAAAAAATCCATAGTATCTAACCAATGAACACGACGCCTTATTTCAGGTTGCACTTGCACACTACTTTCTACTGAATCTAAACTGCTAAGAAATTCCTCAATAATAGAATCAACTTCATCATTTAATTCATCCAAAAACATCTAAATGAATAGCACCAACTTCATCATGACTCTCTCCAGAGCCACATGACCAATACATGAGAGCTTAAACCCAATCATCCTAGTTGGGACTCTCTTCCATATCTACTTCGTCCATAACTTCAAAATCAAACACCCAATTGTTTTCCATTTGCTCAATACTTCTCCATGGCTCTAGAAATTCTTCACTGATTTCTAACACTGAGCTTTAGGCTCTGATACCAATTGTTGAAAAGATTTGTAGAAAATTTGGAAAGAGAAAACAAAAAATCAAATTAGAATTGTAAAAGCAAACACAAACAGAGAAACATCAAGATTTATAGTGGTTCGTCTTAAAAGACTACATCCACTTTTAATAGAGGAATATTTTTATTAATTCTCAATACAATACATAATATTCAAGCAGCAACAACTTTATAATTCAGTCTCGTCTCCAAAATGGAAAAATCCACCAAAATGGTGAACTTCTAAATTAGCGAATACATGCATAAAGACATCCGTTTCGAGTGAGAGAAACTACCATCATAATTAGAATATTTAGACTTCATCAAACCCAACAACTGAAACTAAACAAAAGCTTACCATGACAATAATTGTAGTAATGTTCATGTAGAATTTTTCATTCCTTAAAGAAATTCAAAGACTTCAAGTCTCAAATGGGGGAAAATTCACAAAGAAGGTTTGCAAGGGCTTCTGACTTTACTATAAGAGAATAATCAATGACTACCTACAACATGCAACACAAATGAAAATTTTCAAATAAGGAATCCCAACCAAAATAAAAATCCCATTACATCACATGTGTATTTATTTCACTTTCATTTATGTGATTGTTCTCATTTGCCTCTCTGCACATTTCACCAAAAATGAATTTATATTCGATCCCAGTGCATGTTCTTTAATTCAAGACTTTCTTGCACTTTTGCTTTTTGAACAAAGAAAGTCAGGCCCATATAATGAAAGAATTGGGATGATTTCAAGGAGCTACAAAAGATACAAGCCATTAATATATGGAAAAAAAGGAATCTGCATAAGCTTTAGCTTGGTTGAAATAAATGAGCAACCAAATTTTGAACATAAAAATTGAGCCTAATATAAGTAAATTTAAGGAATAAAGGAATAAACTGTCTATAGTGGCTGCAAGGTTGCAGACAGGGATGAGATACTTAAGAACTTGACCATGGTCTTGCTTAAGATATCATGAACTGAAAATATGTCTCCAAAACAACCTAGTAGTGATCTCTTATGATATTAGGTCCACTGGGATGTTGTGGCTTCTCTTAGTTATGTAGAATTAGAATCATTCATAATTCTATTAGTCCTTTGAATCTCCCGCCAAAGAGCTGTTGCAAATTATTATAGGAAATGGAAATGATTGCTTAATATGTTTAAAAGAATGATCAAATCTCAAGTAGATGAGTGAATTTTTATTCTCTTTCACTTACAAGTAGAGGATAACAATTGGTGGGTGCTAAGCCAAACTCCATAAACTTTGCTAGCATCCTCCCTGCCTACGATAAAGTGGGTGCTTTGGAATAGGGTATGGGCATACATCAAAGCATAACGGAAGGGGTGATTTTGTCAAGTATTATAGTTGGGAATGCTTTGGTAGACTCTATGCATTAAAAAGTTCAACAATTGGCTCTACTACCCTTTAGGCTTATGGATCATCGGGTCATGTATTAGTATCTAGACAAGGCACCTAGCTCTTGAACAATTGCCAACAGTTCCATCTAGATCAATTTTAGTCCATGAATCTTATGGAAAGGTATGGATAAAATCCCACCCCTGTTACTAGAAGTATTTGACAGAATACCTCAAAGAAATGTGCTCTCATAGAATGTCATGATTGTAGGATATGCACAAACTTGATTCTTTTTTAAAAGGCCTAACAAACTTTCAAGCATATGCAATTGGTAGGTGTCAACCCAAATTTTGCAACTTTTTCGAGCATCCTGGTTGCCTGTGCAAAAATGAAAGCTTTGGAATAGGGATCTAACAAAGGATAAAGGAAGGGTGATTTTTGTCAGGTGTTATTTTCCCTGATAGACATATATGCGAAATGTGCAAGCATATGAAGGACAGAGGTAGAGGAATTTTCACAGTAAAAATAAAACATAAATTTTTTTTTAACACAAAGCTGCTGCACATTAATTTCTATTTTCTCACATTCACCTTAAAATTTTCAAAAGTAAAAAATACATATACAAAAATATAGGTTAAAAGTCACATGAAAAAATATTCATGGAAGAGAAGGCCCAATATAAAATTTATTACAAATTACCTAATCACTTTTTCCTGGTCAAAACGCATTTAATAAAATGTCCTTTACATTAATATTAAAACTTAAATATCTATTACCGTATTACAAAATTTCCTTTGTTGGTGGCGGCTTAATTCAAGGTTCCCCGCGGTATTGCAATGGGTAACTACCCATATTGCAATATCGCGGGTAGTGGTTTGTATACGGCGCAGATAACAGCTGGCGGTGAAGATAAAACAAAAATGCTATAGGGTCTCCCACGGTATCGCAATGGATATTTTCTTTATTGTGATATCGCGGGCAACGGCTGGAGGAGACCGCAACAGTTAGGGTTTACATTCCAACACTCCCCCTTAAACATAACTACACTATCCACCATGCCCAATCTATTTCTTTGAAAGATGAAATTATCTCTTCCCAGTGCCTTTGTGAAAATATCTGCACTTTGCTCTTCTGATCTGCAAAACTCTAAAAATATGTCACCATTGTTAATTAATTCCCTGATGAAGTGATACCTGGTATCAATGTGCTTGCTTCTCTTATGAAAGACTGGATTTTTTGAGAGAGCTATGGCTGAATTGTTATCACAGTAAATTTTTGTTGCCTCCATTTGTTCATTTTGCAATTCTTTCAAAATTCTTCTCATCCAGACTGCCTGGCATGCTGCACTTGTGGCTACCACATATTCTGCTTCAACTGATGAAAGATAGACTATTGGCTACTTCTTTGAAGACCATGAAACAACTCCAGTCCCAAAATCAAATACATAACCGGATGTGATTTTTCTATCATCAATACTGCCAGCATAGGCACTATCTGTGTATCTTATGAGTTTGAACTCATCTAAACTTGAATACTCAATGCCAAAATTTCTTGTTCCACTTACATACCTTAAAATTCTCTTTCCAACTTTCCAATGGGTGTCTTTTGGTGTTTCCATAAACCTAGAAATCAAACTTACTTCATACATAATGTCTAGCCATGTGGCTGTGAGATACATGAGACTTCCAACAAGCCTCTTAAACAAAGTTGGATCAACATTAGACCCTCTATCATCCTTACTTAGTTTTAGACCTATCGTTGTAGGTGTTGGTGCTGGTTTGTACTTCATTATATTAAACCTTTTTAAAATGTCATTTGCATATTTTGACTGTGAAATAAAAATACCATTTTTATTTTGATTCACTTCAATTCCCAAAAAATACTTCATCAGACCTAAGTCTGTCATTTCAAATTCTTTCTTCATGTCTGCCTTGAATAGATCAATTGACAAATTGCTAGTGAAAATTAAATCATCAACATATAAGCATGCTATCTGTATTTCACCTTCTTCATTCATTTTTGTATACAATGTGGGCTCACTGCTACATCTATTAAATCTATTCAGCAAAAGATAACTGTCTATTTTGCTGTACCAAGCTCTTGGGGCTTGCTTCAATCCATATAGTGCCTTTTTCATTTTGTAAACTTTGTCTTCTTGACCTAGAATTTCATACCCAGGTGGCTGATCCATATAAACTTCTTCTAAATAACTGTTTAAAAAAGATGACTTTACATCCATTTGAGATACATACCACTTATTCTGAGCTGCTAATGCTAAAATCATCCTTATAGTATCCAATCATGGTACAGGTGTAAATGTCTCATTGTAATCAATTCCAGGCTATTGTGAATAGCCCTTTACAACCAATCTTGCTTTAAGCTTTTGAACTTCATCTTTTTCATTCAATTTGGTTTTATAAACCCATTTCACTCCAATGACCTCTTTGTCTTTTGGAAGACCGACAAGATCCCATGTCTGATTCTTTTCAATTGCTTTAATCTCTTCATACATATCACTTACCCATTTATCATCTTTGACTACATATTCAAAATGAACTGGATTTTCTATTTGAGAATAAAATGCAGAAAGAGAAATCTGATCTAAATTATTCTCACCTTTATTTTGCTCATATATATCTCTTATGCTTCTGATTTTCTGCCTTCTCAGACTTGCCAATGTAGGATTTGACATATCACTTGAACTTGTGAAATGTGGATCCGATGGTCCTACTGTGGATGGTGTTTGTTGTCCTCTTGTTGGACTACTTCCTTGAATGCATGAGGCTGTTCTTACAGTCAATGCTGGTGTCACTTGTGGACTATTGTGCTGAGCTTGAATGGGAGTGGTAGGAGTCACAATAGCTGGAACTTTTGTTGATGCTGGAACTTCACTCTCCTCTTGAGATATACTAGTTGAAATATTGACTGTCTTCACTATGCTTTCATCCCATGCTTCATCTTCTACAAATTGTACATCTCTGCTGATTATAACTTTCTTTGTTGTTGGATTATAGAGCTTATAAGTTTTGGATTCTTCACTGTATCCAACAAATATCATTTTTCTCCTTTGTTATCTAGCTTCCTTCTCAATTCATCAGGCACATGTGCATATGCTACACATCCAAATACTCTCATGTGAGTAACACTGTGTTTTCTTCCTGTCCATGCTTTTTCAGGTACCATATTCATGAAACTTTTCATTGGACACCTATTCATTATATAGGTTGCACAAGATATTGCTTCTTCCCAATATTCATTTGAAAAATATTTGGCTTTCAACATGCTTCTAGCCATTTCCATGATTGTTCTATTTTTCCTTTCAGCTAGTCCATTTTGCTAAGGTGTGTATCTAGTTGTGAACTACTTGTGAATTCCATGATCTTTGCAAAAATTAAAAAATTCTCTTGAAATATATTCACCACCTCTATCTGTTCTCAACACTTTGATATAATAACCACTTTGTTTTTCAACCAAATTCTTGAACTGACAAAATAGATCAAACACTTCATTTTTCTACTTTAGAAAATAAACCCATGTTTTTCTTGAATAATCATCAATGAATGTCAGAAAATAAAAACTACCACCTATTGAAGGTGTTTGCATAGGTCCACACAAATCTGAATGTATAATTTCCAAAGGGGCTTTTGCTTTAGTTGACTTTCCTGTTGGAAATGATTCTCTATGTTGTTTTCCTAAAATGCACCCTTCACATACCCTTTCTAGTTTTTCTATTAAAGGTAGTCCCTTGACTATTCCTTTTCTATGAAGTAAATTTAAACCTCCAAAGTTGAGATGCCCAAATCTCAGGTGCCATAACTATTTTTCATCTTTTATCTTAGCTTGAAAGATTGTCTACACTACTGTTGTAGTTTCTTCTCTACCTACTTGTGAATTCATTAAGTGTTGTGCTTGAGCATAATTTATATTCAAATCTAGCCTTATCTTTAAGGGAAACATTCTATTATTTGTCATTCTAACTTTTGCAATAAGCTGGTTGCTTGGGTATTTGTCTAAAATTGTGCATAGACCATTCTTGAAGGTTACTCTATACCCTTTTTGAACTAGTTGCCCTACACTCATTAAGTTATGTTTCAGACCAGGCACAAAATACACATCTGAAATATACTTTTTCTCCCCCTGTTTAGTTAGAATATTGACATCTCCTTTTCCCTTGACTGACACTTTGTTGTCATTACCCAATGTAACATCAGACTTTACATTCTCATCTAAACTTGAAAACATTTCTAGATTCCCTGTCATATGATTGCTACAGCCTGAATCTAAAAACCATACATCTTTTTCATTTGCTTGAGCAACATTACAAGCTAAAAACATTGTGCTCTTATCTAAATTCTGATTTTGACCTTCTCTTAAAAAATTTGCATTTTGTCTATTATTATCATACTGCTTCTTTCAACACTCATTCATATAATGCCCATAAATTTTACAGTAGTGACATTGGACTTGACATTTATCATACCTTTGATTTTGTGATTGATTCTGTATTGGGTTTTGGCTTGAGCCTTGATTGTTTCCTCTTCCACTTGAACTTGATAGACTGTATCTTTCACCTCTGTAAGAGATTCTTCCTCTTCCTCTTGATCTACCTCTGCCTCTTCCTTGACTAACTGAAGCCTGAGTTTTGAAAGCATGCTCTAGTGATGTATCTGCTGACCTCTTCAGTCTGTGTTCATGAGAAATTAAAGATGCATACAGCTCATCAACTGAGAACTGTGAGAGATTCTTTGTCTCCTCTATAGCAACTACAACTGGTAGAAATTTTGTGGGTAAAATCCTTAAAATCTTTTCAACAATTCTGGTATCTTCCATATTCTCTCCATGAGACCTAATTTGATTAACCATCCCAATGACTTGGGTGTAGAATGAATATATAGATTCATTGTCCTTCATACATATTGTTTCAAAATCTCTTCTTAGCATTTGTAGCTTTGCTATTTTAACTTTTGTCATGCCTTGATAGGCTGTTTGCAGTATGTCCCATGCTTGTTTGGACTTTGTTGCTGCTGAAATCCTTGGAAAAATGCTCTCATGTACAACTTGAAACAGATAAAATAAAGCCTTTGAGTCTTTCTTCCTTGTGTCTTTTAATAAGTCTTTCTCTGCTTTGTTAAAACATTGTATGCTACTGCATCTGCTGGCTCTGGAAATCCATTCTCAACTAAATCCCATATATCTTGTGAGCTAAATAATACTTTCATGGTAATTGACCAGTACTCATAATTCTTCCCATTAAACTATGGAATTTGTGGGTTTGTCAAGCTTGTGCTTGCTGCCATTTTTGAAATTTACCCAGATAATTTGCTTGGATAAACTTGGCTCTGATAATCGAACTTGCTCTAATACCACATGAAGGACAGAGGTAGAGGAATTTTCGTAGTAAAAATAAAACATAAAAAAATTTCAACACAGAGTTGTTGCACATTAATTTTTGTTTTCTCACATTCACCTTAAAATTTTCAAAAGTAAAAAATACATATACAAAACTATAGGTTAAAAGTCACGTGAAAAAATATTCATAGAAGAGAGGGCTTGATATAAAATTTATTACAAATTACCTAACCACTTTTTCCCGATCAAAACGCATTTAATAAAATGTCCTTTACATTAATATAAAAACTTAAATATCTATTGCCGTAATACGAAATTTCCTTTGGCGGTGGCAGCTTAATTCAAGGTTCCTTGTGGTATCGCAATGGGTAACTACCCATATTGTGATATCGCGGGCAGCAGTTTGTAGACGACATAGATAACAACTGGCGGTGAAGATAAAACAAAAATGCTATGTGGTCTCTCATGGTATCGCAATGGATATTTTCTTTATTGCGATATCATTGGCAGTGGCTGGAGGAGATGACAACAGTTAGGGTTTACATTCCAACAACATATACAAGGCACATGAATTATGAATTATTTGATAGAATGACCTCGAAGAGATCTTCATCTCTTTATTTTTGGATCAAAAATCCCATTTTGAGAATGAGAGGTATTTTATAAAATTTACTGCAACGAGGATTCAACATATAATGCAAATTTTTCATGCCTCAATATGATTGTAGGATATGCATAGCACAAAATGATTTTTTTAAAGAACTTTTAAACCTGAAATAGTTGTAACTTCCCATTTCCAAATATTTGCAGGACCATGATCGCAATTTAAAAAAAAATGATTGAAAATGCTCATTTGCTCAATGCATTATTAATTAATAAAATGAGAAATTGTTTGTTATTAAGAGAATCAAGAACAAAAGGCTAAGTGTTCCCATTATAAAGGGTCTTTGTAAACAGATAGTTCTTGGACTACAGTTTCCATGGACTTAAAGATACAACTTTAATTAACATAAGATGTGGGTCATAGGCAAAACAAAGAATGAGACAAATTTTAGCTACATTCAAAACTTAAAGTTCCTTTCTTGAGCCTACACATTTCCATTGTGATGTCCAATTGTTTCTTAAATTGAAGACAAGGCTACTTATGACTCAGTCAATTTCTCTAAAGCCGTTTTTGGCTACTTAATTCTTGCTTAACTTTTGTAACTTGTTCAATTCACTAAACTTTTTATGGAGGCAAGTCACAAATAGAGAAATGAAGAAGAGAAAGAAAATTACCAAATAGAAAATTTACCTCTTGAATTAATGAAGTTATAATAATAATTGGTTTAAAGTTGTGGATGTCAACAATATAATTATTTTAACATTCATAAATCAAGTTATAACTAATTTTGTGTAATACTTTTAAATAATAGATAGTTTGCATACTAAAAGTAATTTTCCAAATCTTTATAGCTTTTATTTAGTATGGAAAAAATTGCATTGACAACCAAAGGATTCAAAGGAAGGTGGGAAGAGGATTTTTGAAAGTATAAGTAGACCCAAGACAATGTAATATGATTTCATCTTGTGAATTCCAACATAGAGACTATAAGGGACAACTAAAGACAAACATACCTCTAAAAATTCCAACAATAAAGAGACATGTAAGGAAATTCATGATTTCTATTGTAATATAGTTCATTAAGGAAATTGAAAACTATGAAGAGAATATATGGGAACAGTGGTGGAAAAAATCTCCAAAAATAAGGTTAAATACTAAGATCAATCTATGATATTTTATGTGAATTTTATGCAAAATTAACATCTTAGATAAGATATTACCAGACTAATCTCCAAGACAAGCTGAGAGATAGTCAAAATGAGGTCACCAAAAAAACTATCCAAAAATACAAAATTTACATTAAATAACCATATAAAGCTTTCAACCTTGTCATTTTATAATTGGAGCTTATAACCTTTGGGTATTTTGGTGTAAGTGATATGTATTAACCTGGGTTTATAATATATATAATGAATATCTTATCAATGTTATTATATGAATATTTGAAATTTCCCTATTTTAAATTGTCATCCCTTGTCATCCTCTAAAATGGCCTCCAAAAAATATGTTTCCAAAATGCGTCATCCATCCCTTTTCTTCCCCACCCTAGTAACTTGATAAAACATAGATTAAAACTTTAAAGTTAAGACTAATTAAAGAAATCTAATTATTTTAACCTAGCAGTTGGACAATAATAGTTATATATGCACTAATATATTACTTGTCAAATTAGTGAAGACTTTGGTTTCTAGGATTTGCAAAAATGGATTCCTCCAAATTGATATATCTCAGCATTTAAGCATGTTCTATATACATTCATTCCATTATCATCCAATATTTAAATGCCTTCCATTGTAATTCAAGAGGTTGGTCAAGACTTCATACTTTAGACTTAATTGTCCTAGCTCAACAAGAAAGTTAGAAGGTATTCTTTAACATAAAGTAATTAAACTTTGGAACTTTTCTATTTTGTTTAGATCTCATATTTATCTCAATGTGTTTGTTTTATTAAATAATTACATAACATAATTTATAGATTGAGAGAGATAGAAATTACTAGTTAAATATATTGTAATTTAATATTTATCTATATTTATTGAAAAATATATTCAATTTATATTTATTATTATATATTTTATAAAATATTATACATATTATTAAATATAAATATTATATACATACACTCCCTTTTCTTCCCACCCTATTTCTATCTCTCTACTTGTACTCCCTCTCTATTGCTTTTCTCTATCACCACCTATATCGCTCACTCTTGGCCCCTCTATATATTCCTCTCTACCTCTCTCTCTATATCAATTCCTATATATTTATCTTTCTATCTCTCCATCTCCCCCTCCCTCATCATCTCCCTCTTCATATCTCTATTTCTCCCTCTCCCTCTTTCTCTTATTCCATCGCTCCCTCTCTATATGTTTATATATCTTTCTCACATCGCTTCTATACTTCCCAAGTTATATCTATCTCTATCCCTATCTCTCCTTCTCTCCTTATCACTCCCTCTTTCTATTTCTCTCTACTTCTCTCTCCTCTCTCTATTTCTCTCTCCCCTCTCCCTCCCTCTCTATCTATTTGTAAATATATATCCCTGTCCATATCTCTCTCTCACTCATATACACACACTCCCTATTTATCATTCCCTACCTCTTTCTCTATCTCTTTATCTTTTCACCTATCTATACCTCTCTATTACATATCTCTATCACCTTGTTTCTCTCTCACTCTTGCCCCCTCAATCTCTATCTCCATATCTCCCCCTCCCCCTCTCTATCTATACCTCATTATGTCTACCTCTACCTCTATCTCTTTCTCTCTCTCTCACTCCTCTCTATTTCTATCAATATCTCTCTACATCTATTTGTCTATCTCTATCTGTATACATATATATCCTTTCCCTCTCTCTCCCTTCTTCATTCTCTTATTCACTCCATCTCTCCCTCCATCTCTTCTACTCTATATCTTTATCTTTATTTCTCACTCAACTCCCTCTCACTCATATCTCTATCTCTTTCTATCCATATCCTTCTCTACATATATCTCCTGGTTTATCTATATCCCTATCTCTTTATCTCTTTTCCTATCCCTCTCCATCTCTCTATATCACCCTCTATTTATATCTCTCACTCTCCCTCTCTACATACATCTCCCCAGTCTTCTCTCTCTCCCTTTCTCTCCCTCCCCCTCTCTATCTCTCCCCTTCACTCCCTCTCTTGCTCCCTCCCTATTTCCCTATCTATCTTTATATCTCAACCTAGATCTCTCCCTTTATCTTCCTATATATCTCTATATCTATGCCTTTCTCTTCTCATTTATCTCTCTCTCTCTCCCTCTCCATATCTATTTTTCTTTCTCTACTTCTCTATATTTTTCTCTATTTTTCTTTCCCTCTCCCCCTCTCTCTATATCTAAGTGCATTCATAATTGATCTTATATTTACTTGTATGTTTATTTCAAAATCTCTATAAGTTGACTTGAACAATACTCGACATACATAATTCAATTACATGATCCATTTAACTATTACCTATTTTGGTTTGATAATAAAATGATTAATTATTCATAACCCTAACACTAACTTAAACATAATGCTAACCCTAATGGTACCCTAATCTAAATTATAATACTAATTGAATCTTAATCCCAATTCTAATTCTTACCCTAAGCTGAAACCTTAACCCCAATTTGAATTGAACCCTAACACTAATCCTAACCCTTATTGGACACTAATTGAACTGAAATCCTAATATTATTATCTTTTTGTGAATGTTAAGTATAATCTATTAATTAGACTAAGTTACTATTACAAAATTTAACCCTAATTCTAACTATAATAATTAATAATTGATTATTATGTTAATAAAATAACTTTCAATTATTACTAAATTAATCTAATTATAAGTTAATGAAGTTAATTATTTATTTTTTTATTACATTAATATTTTTTATTGATATATATTAAGACGTTGATACTAATTCACAAAAATATGGATAGAAAGTATAATTAAAGACTACCATTCATGCCATTCAAATAGAGAAACAAGGAACTCAATGTAAAAGTATGCAACAAAAGCTAAAATCTTAGAAAGAATATTTAAAAAGACTAAAGAAAAAGTAATTCAATAATTTACATGTCAAAATGATATAGGTTGGATTACAATATTGAAAACTCAAGGAGAAAAATAAAAATATCCAATAATCTTGTGTGAATAGGACATAGGCCAAGATTATAATATTCAAAGCTCAAATATTTGAGCATTAGTTCTATCCTACTCCTCCTTGTTTTTCCTTTCTTTAAGGATAATGCTATCCTCTTATAAAGAGTTCTCACTTAAGCTAACACTAACCAAAATCATTATACAGGCCTTGTGTGGCAAGTGATAAGTCTTGAAGCTTAATGATGTCTCTCTTATTAACCTCCCTAGGACCACTACTCAATTAGAATGTTATATTTAGCACACAAGTCAAATATTGGTGTAACACACTAAAATAGTTCCTAATACCATGTTGTGAATACAATGTGGAGGCTCTATGAGCAATATGTAGAACTGCACAATAGAAGGATTACATGGGGTTTTGATATGTTGAACTGTGGCAATAACCAGAATTAATGAACCTTGTGGTGAAAACAAAATGAATGTGACATTCCAATGTACCTCCAAAAAAAAAAAAAACATTTTGAATAAAAAAATGGGGGTAATGCAAGATTGCTTGACCCGTGATATATTTCTGCTTTACACATGCATTTAATATTGCCATGAAATTTTAAAATTGCTCAAAGGCCTTTTCAAACATAAAATGCTAATGTAAAAGGAAAATATGTAAGAAAATAGCTAGGCTGGTATAGTTGCACTCTATCTTTAAATCTATTTAACCAATCACAAACAAATGACTTTAGATCACAAAATATAGGATGCAGACGAAAATATCGTCACACCATATATAATGTGCTCTCAATCTCATTATTGAAAATCCACAACTTACTGTAATTTCCAATCCCATTTATTTTCTTTAATCACAAGCAATAATCGATGTTATTTACTTCTTTATTTTAAACATGAATGCGTATTAAAAACAATCTCAAATGCCATGAATTGCTAATAGATTTGTCAAGGGGTAGAAAAAAAAAAAAAAACAAAAATAGACATTCAAATTTTATATTGATCAAATCAAGTTTTACATATTAAAATTTTACAGAGCTTCGACTCTTTCACCATTACAAACACCAAGACTGAGCTTTATCTCTTTCATAGACAGGGACATACTTATACCATTACATTCTTTTGTTACCTACAACTTCTCACAACTTCTATCATACAAAACCCCATTACATACTCCTTACAACTCTATGGAGCTCGACTCATTTGAGAGTGAGTACAAAGCAAAACAGAGTCAACAATATATAGAAGGCTTAAGCAACTAAAGTGAACATAAAATAATATAATTCAAAGCACCCACAAAATGTGTGAAACAGTGCTGGAGTAGCTGGAGTAGATAAGATTAAATCCTATTTGAATCCTTGTCTTTAATGCTCGGATATGGAGGCTAATACAGAGGATATAAGAAGACAAGTGTAGCTAGAGAAATCAATGAATTAGTTAGGATTATACTTGCAACACCCCCTCTTAAACAAAACTAAGAATTCCTTTCACTAATTCTACAATCTTCAAATTCTATGGATCGAACCTAAGAAATCCCCATTTTTTGTTGGATGCTCTAACCACGAGCTCTGGTCTTCTTCTTATCTCCAGTCGATTGTAGGTTTAGATGTGATACACTCACTTTCCTCAACTCCTCAACACCTCCCTTTGAGCTGCACCGCTTGGTGCTCGGGGATCCTAACATTAGTTGGCTTTACTAGCCTCATACATTTCTTACATAAACACATAATGGTACTACACTCATCCATATTATTTCCTTACCAATTTTTAGCTTCACTTGTCTATCCTCTTTTGATCTTATGATCTCCTTTAGTAGCATATTTTCTTTTCCCTTGCAATCTCCTCCTTTCTTACTATTTCGACAGCTTTACTTTCCTCCATTATAGTCAACAATCCTTTGTTCCTCAGCATCTAGCATTGATTTCCTTCAACAGTCGGAGTTTTACTTTGGCGACTACTGCACTAGCTTTTCAAAAAACAAAACTTCAATCATGGCAACGAGATCTTCACTCATTTTACTGGCTTTGGATTCTCCTTGTTGCTTCTACAGTGTTCTCATCTATGTCTTAGTGGCTTCAGCCTTCCTCTAAGTGGTGACACTTTCTTTGGCTATGAACAAGCATTGACTTCCTTATTTAGCAAATCTCACTAGCTTCATGAACTAGCTCATATTTTAGTGGGAGACTAACCATCTAACAATATGAGATCTCACTAGCTTTTCAAAAAACAAAACTTCAATCTTGGCAACGAGATCTTCACTCATTTTACTGGCTTTGGATTCTCCTTGTTGCTTCTACAGTGTTCTCATCTATGTCTTAGTGGCTTCAGCCTTCCTCTAAGTGGTGACACTTTCTTTGGCTATGAACAAGCATTGACTTCCTTATTCAGCAAATCTCACTAGCTTCATGACCTAGCTCATATTTTAGTGGGAGACTAACCATCTAACAATATGACTTCTCAAACATATTGAAGAACCAATGTGTCTCTCATGTTCAACACTAGAAGATGTACTTGAGACATTTCTACTTGGAACATCACTGGAATATGAAGCTACGTGGATCTACAATAGCTTTGCAAACTGGATATGACTATCTTGAATTATTATGTCTTGGAGATTCACTTTGATCCTTTGATCACAAAATTGTACAGGCAGGAGACCAAGGAGGTGGGGTAGATTGATCTTGGCTCGATGTTGTGGAGGTTGATTGTGGCGTACTAGGAAACCACTATCAATAGGACTCGGAGATCTTTTCCTTCTGTCACTTGTTTTGTCCCAACCTTGACTCCTGCTACGGCTGTGAGGGATGACATTGTGAAAAAAATCCGACTGTGACTCTGGCTTTGGCTCTGGTTTCGATGACGATATTCCCAAACTCTTTCATGATATCTATGACGTTCATATCTATCATAGATCCTACTCTGTCTCCTATGGTCTCGATACTTATAGTCATCATACCTTCTCTTAAAAGTGGAGGACTGCGATCTCCTTGAGCTAGGAGGCTTTTCGGACTCATCTCTTTGACCAACTACTATACTTGACTGCTAGGCTTGATAGGATTCCACCCTACGGCTCTGATACCAATTTGATAGATTTGTCGAGGGGCAGAAAATAGAAAAAAAACAGAAATAGAAATAGAAATTTTATATTTGATCAAATCAAGTTTTACATATTAAAATTTTACAGAGCTTCGACACTTTCACCATTACAAACACCAAGACTAGCTTCAACTCTTTCAAAGACAAGGACATGCTGATACCATTACATTCTTTTGTTAGCTACAACTTCTCACAACTTCTGTCATACAAAACCCCATTACATACTCCTTACAAATCTATGAAGCTAGACTCATCCGAGAGTGAGAACAAAGAAAAACAGACTTAGCAATATACAGAAAGCTTAAGCAACTACAGTGAACATAAAATAATATAATTCAAAGCACCCATAAAATGTGTGAAACAGTGCTGGTGTAGCTGGAGTAGATAAGATCAAATCCTATTTGAATCCTTGTCTTTAATGCTGGGATATGGAGGCTGATATGGAGGATATGAGAAGATAGGTGTAGCTAGAGAAATCAATGAAGTAATTGGGATTTCACTTCCAACAATTGCTTCTAACCTTGTCGACATAGCCAAATCTCCCAATGCTTGGAATTGACTCTTATATCGATGCTAATTAGATTGAAGATGTCATTGGAGTCACCAATTACTTTATAAATAAATGTTAAGTTATTTGGGATGGTTAAATTCATCTATATCTATGTCGATGGAGAAGAACACAGGTCACTGAAATAATGCACAGATATTTTTGAATGAAACTAATCTAAAGAACGCCAATCTCTTCGCTATTTAGTACATGAATATTTTAAAAGAATTTATAGTATTGCAATAGTTCGAAAGGTAGTTAAAAAAGAAACTCCTATGCAGTTGTGGTTGGCTGATGTAACATTTTTCCAATGTATTTTATGTCTACGTCTCAATGGAATGTATCATTATAATTTTGCTACATTAACAACTATTGAAAATGCTCAGTAGCCCTCCCTATCTAGGTTCAACCTTGATCTATACAAATTAGTCTGTGATATTCTAAAAAAAATTCTTCTTTCATTTTTCTCATTCCCAAGAAGCTGGGGGCCCTCTATTTTGAAATTGGATCTTTTGAAGGCTTATGATCGTGTTGATTGGGGATTCTTAATTAAGATCTTAAATGCCTTTGGTTTTGGGGAAAAGCTTGTGCTGCTTATTTCTCGGCTTATTTCTACCCCCATTTTTTTTGTTCTTGTCAATGGGTCGCTTTCTCCTTTCTTTGGATGCTCTAGGGGATTGCAATAGGGAGACCGCATATCTCCCTTTTTATCATTTTGGTGGAGTCGCTTGGCAAGCTTATTTAGAGATTCATTAACTCCGGTCAGTTGGTTAGACTCTTTCCATCCTGAAATCTTATTTTCTCGCATTAGTAGTTCATGGATGATATGCTTATTCTTGGAGAGTCATCCATTAAAGAATCTAAAGCTGTTAAATGTATTCTACAATTATATGAATTGGATTCGGGTCAAAAGGTTAGTCTTCCTAAGAGCATGGTTTTTTCCTTAATACCTCCACTAATAGGTAGCAAAGGATTGGTAGGATTCTCCAATGCAAGATTGGGGAGTTACCTTCTTCCTATTTAGGCCTTCCTTTGTGTTCTAATTTTGTCCCTGATTCTTTTTGGAGGGGTTTAGTAAACAAGTTTTATGCTAAATTAGCCGACTGGAAGGGTGTTTTGTTGAGTCAAGCAAGGAAGATTCAATTGATAAAATCAACTTTTCAGAATCTCCTTGTCTATGCTCTTAGTCTTTTTCACATGCCTTGAATTTTTTTGGACAAACTTGAAGGTATTCAGAAGAATTTTTGGTGGTTTGGGGAGGAGTAAAGAAAGTGGTTAAATCTTCTATCTTGGGATGAAGTGTGCAAACCTAAGAAGGTGGGGGTCTTGGCATTCGTAAAATTAGAGAGTTTAATACAACTTTACTTGCTAAGCAGCTCTAGAATCTCATTTCTAGTAATTGTGAATAGGCACGTATTGTTTCAAGTAAATATCTTAGGGGTGTGGAAGGTTTAGAGACCTCTTGGATTTAGGATTTTCTCCTCCTTCTAGGTCTCTTCTTTGGAATTCTATGGTGAAATCTAAATTTATTGTTTCCAAACGATTAAGGTGGCAATTGGGGAATGAGAGAAGGATTTTGTTTTGGGATGACTAGTGGTTTGGAAATGGTCTACTAAAAGATGAACCCTAGGCCCCCCCTTGGAAGAATCTTTGTGTGCAGAATTTTGGTCACTTCATGGCTGATTATATAAGTAATGGCTCTTGGAAGAGATTTGAAGATTTCACTCCAGGTCTGGAAGTCCTCTCAAAATATTTGGATGATGTTCACATTCCTTCTTTTGCTTCGATGGATAGGATTGTGTGGAGGTTTTCTTATAATGGTAAATTTTCTATTTCCTCAGCTTTTTCCTTGCAAGTATCTTTGATTGGTCCTACTACCTTTTGGGATTCCCTTTGGAATCCTAAGATAATTCCTAAAATTAATATTTTCTTTTGGTTGTTTTGCCAATGTAAATTGCTGACCACTAATAATCTTGTGCGAAGGGGCTTTATGTTTCCTACTTGATGTTTTTTATGTGAAAAAGAGGTGGAGAATCCTGGTCATCTTTTGATAGGGTGTAGTTTTTTGTATGATATATGGGCTCATATGCTCTCCCTGTGGGGTTTGTGTTGGGTTTTCCCATTATCTCTCAGTGATTTAGTGTTGCAATGGAAGGATCTGTCACAAAATCCTACTTTGGTTGCTCTTTGGTCCCTAATCCTTCCTCATATGGCTTGGGGAATTTGGTTGGAATGAAACAACAAGATCCTTAGGGATTATTCTCTCCCCTCTTTTCAGATTGGCTCATAAGATTTGTGCTACGATTAAAGAATTTTTTTTGTCTTAGACCTCTTTTCAAGATGGTTTGAAGTTGGTGATTTTATAGGGGCATAATGAGGTTGTTCGAAAGTGAAATTTGTCTTGTAATATTTCTCATCCTCTCACTAAAGGTAAAACTTCTAGGGAGGATGTGGTGTGGAAGGCACCTCTGGTTGGATGGATGAAATTTAACATTGATGGAGCTGCTAAAGGTAATCCAGGTCCTGTTGGTTGTGGGGGAGTGTTAATAGATTCTAATGGTAGGTTTATTTTTGCGGTGGCGCTCCCTTTGGGAACCCAGACAAACCACTTTGTGGAAGCTTCTACAACCTATCATGGTTTGAAGTTAGCTCAATAAAGAGGATATGATAAGGCGTGTCTAGAGGGTGATTCTCTCAACATCATTAATTACCTTAGAAATTTGTCTCATCGTTCATGGATGGTGAAGGCACTCATTGATGATGCTATAAATATTATGGAATCCTTTGATCAATGTCATATCTCTCATGTTTATAGAGAAGGCAATAGGTTGGCTAATTTTTTCACCAATTATGGGGTGAATGATTCTTTGGAATGGGGTGAATATGACCTTCTTCCCTTGGAGGCTTGCTGAATTCTTCATTATGAATCTCAAAGGTGCTGAGAGGAGTACTCTTTTAATGATGGTGTGTTGTCACATGTTCCTTACATTGTAGCTTGTTCTGAGGTGTCACCCACTTAGAGGAAAGGTCGGGCAGCATGGTGTGGTGGCTCAAATTACTAGGCCTTCTTTTCTCATAATTCCTTTATGCGTCCTTGTCCAATCCACACAGATTGTGGGTATCTAGGGAGCCTTTGTTTTCTCAAGGTTTCCTTTTTTTCTTTGCAACATTTCTAAGTTTATTCGAATTTGCTGCAAATCCTACCTATTGTTGGGGTTTTTTCTTATTGCTAATAAGCAAGGTAGCTAAAATAAAATGGAGCCCAAATCTTGTGATACTATGAAGGCTAACAAGAGGGTGTGGGAATTTTTTAGAAGCTAGTGGAGTCACCCCCTATATGGAAAAGTTGCATGGGTTCGATGTGAAGACCTCATAAAATTTTCTTGAGGGTTGGCATAACAGGCTGCTAGAAATTGGGGGCAAGGAGTTTAATATCACCGAGGACCTCATTGCCAAAGTTATAGGCTTATTGATTGATGGGAATTTTTTTTACAGAGATAATAATGAGTTTGGCCTGACTATGGATGCTTTCTTCAAATACAATGAGTGGAGGAAGCTAGAAAAGGATAATTGTGGTGGCTATCTTTGTTCTTCTCTCAAGGAAATTTGGAGATAATGAGGTATTTTACTTTGGATGACTACTTTTCTGTTGTTTTTGGGCATCATTTTGTCTTGCTAAACCATTTTAGGCATAAGAAGAGAGTTTCATTCCCTTACTATTTATTGGTCTCCTTGGAAATTGGTATAAGGGATCATAGATGCAATCACAAAAACCCTATCCTTCATGAAGGTCTTATTGTGTTGATTTTTGAGTATGTCAAGGCTTTTATTCTCCATGCTCAACCTAATGTTTCAAATGTTGGGAGAAAAAGAAGAATCTTGAGTATGTGATGGGGTCTAAGGAGTATTTTGAGGATGGAGACTATTCCCCTAGGTTTGATGCTCCCTTGGAGGGTGAGCCAGATTCTCTTTCCATCTTAGATGGTAATAAGAGAAAAAAGAATCAATCCCCTATTTCCTCTATGGATGATGAGTATATAATAGGCGACGAGGAAGAGAATGTGCGGTCATGGCAAAAGTCAAAATCTATGAAGGGGTTGGGTGGAAAAAAGTGGAAGGATGAGGGCAAGAAAAGGAAGAAGAATCAAACTTCGGTCTCCTCAAGGGAAGAGTATGAAATAAGAGATGAGGTTGAGGTGGATTATCCTATTTAGAAATCTAATCCTGTGAAGGGGTCAAGTGGAAAAAATAGGAAGGGGTTTGCATTCGAAAAATTGTGCAAGGAGGACTTGGTTTAAAAGGGTCAGCTAGGGGTATCCCCTACTCCTAATCTATAGCATAAATAGAGGCAACAAAGGAAAAAATATCCTATGAATTTGGAAAGGGATGAGTAGCATGATCTTGTTGGCAATCTACCAGATGATGGGAACTAGGTGGTGGAGTAGAATTTGGATAAATGTGTTGTGATCTCTGCTCAAAAAGGGAAGGAGACCATGAAGAATGCTTCAACTAGTAGTGACTCTAAGGAAGATTGTGCTGTGGATAAATATGGTTTTAATTTTAGGAGGGAGATTATGCCTGATTATCTTACTCTAGTTAAAGAAATCTCTCTCTCCTTGTTCAAGCTTTTTAAGCAGGTTTTTCATGAGATGAATTCAACTAATGTTCAGGTTAGAGCTATCTATAATAATGTCGATGAGGCCTCCTCTTCTAAGGGGCTGATTTTGTTGATATTGATGGTAAGTTGGTGAAGGTGGTGGATCTTAGTAAACATGCTATGTGCAATGAGGCTAAGGGATTGTGTTTACTGAATATGAAGGCTAGGAAGTGGTTGGGGGACAAACTTGGTATGAAAGACATGGCAACTGATGGTGGTGTGCAACAAAAGATGACTAGTGATGTTGGGCCTTCTACTCATACCCACAACAGACCAAAATTAATGCAAAGGCTGGTATCCCTACTAATGAAGTGGTGGAAGTCATGAATTTCCATCAGAAAACAATTGATAGTGATCTTGAAGTAGCGGATATTCTTAAAAATCTCTAGTTTGTTCCTATTTTTTGTACCTTTTTCTGGTTGTCTGTGTGCTAGTTTTTGGCTAGTTTTTGGTTACTTGTTCTGTTTTGATTATATGTTGAAGCAACAACTATCTTGTAAAGGGTTTTAGAGCCCCTTGAAAACCTATTTTTCCTATAATAAAAAACATGCCTAAAAATGTGAATATTCAATTATGAAAATCACCTGTTGCATGTGTAATTATGTTAGAATTGACATAACCAAGATAGTTTGGTATATAGTAATTGGGTTGGATAGAAAATAATTCACCTCTTTTAAATGATTATAAATAGAACAATTAAAATCCATCTATTTCAAATTGAATAGAATAAGAAAAGAAAAGCAAGAAAATATGTTTAGATGAAAGGAGTTCAAGAAGATATTAACCACTCATAGTATTCCATTAAAATTATTAGCTTGGATTGAATTAAATTCTTCAAGAAAAAGGTAGAAGGTAATTGTAGGTCACTATCAATCTCTAAAAATTCCATCACACAAGAATTATTTGGTTGAAATTCCTATAATTTTATGTTTTATTTGAAGTTAAAAATTTACCACAATTTTTAGTAAGAGTGGATGTGTCATATAGAACTTATGAAATCTTGTCGTACAAATTTGAAAGCCATGATTACATTTTCTTAATGTGAACAGTTGTTGGGTACTTGTTATATGATTAAATATTGTTTAATCTATTAATGAATTCAATTATAGGACCATACTGAATGATTTTAAAGGAGATCTATTACTTTAATAATCAATGATGTACAATACACATGCACATTTTTTGGTAAGATTATTTATCAACTCTCCACGTTGTTTTTGAAGTCAATGAAAAAGATATGCATAAATATTTTGAGGCAATAATGCATCTTCCTACAAACAAGCATCTACTTGGGCATGATACTCCTATAGAATAAAACTCCTCTAAACTATAGAGAAGCCAAATCCAAATTAAGGATACTCCCATTAATAGTTAGTTAGATTTCAAGAACTCAACATACATGATGGAGTGGAAATGTAACATACACTCATCTGATAGAAAAGAAATTTAACTTATCAAGTAGAAGGTAGAAACCAAAGAAATTAACTACATCCGTTTTCCAACAGAATATGATGTTGAAAGATATTTCTTAATGTAGGAGAAAGCTCTTTGTTATGAATTTTATACTTCTAGCTTTCATTTGACATGAAGTTGAACAAAGGGGAGCTTGATCTCCTTTGTGGGGATTGAATTTGACAATAGATACTATATTGTTCCCACCAATTGGCGAATCTATACTCTGATCCAAGAAAACCTCTATAGAAATACTTGTCTATGACTACCCCAAATATAATTTTTAAACTCTTGGATTTCTTGTAGTAAGTAATTTATGACATGATGTTGGTTTTTCTCTTGCTAGAGATATGTCAATGCATGGAAAGCATCTCTCAATGTGAGTTTTTTCTTTTTCTTTCATCCATTTCTCTGGAACCATGTGACACTAGGGTCTCACCCCATTTGCAAGTTAACTTTTATTATCTACAAGACCCAAGCTCTAGAGGCTTTATTAATAATAGGCTGAGTGGAATATACCTCCTACTTATCAATTGATGAGATAAAGGGGCTCTATAATGAATGGTTTATAAGGCACAACACTTGCTGAAGGTTTTGCAAATGGGGCTGCAAGCTAAGTTGGCTTAACATTGGAGAAAACTCTATGGTTATGCACACTGGAGATGGAGCAGTACTGGGATGGGTGACCTCCCAAGATGGTCCAAACCTTCACCTCTGTGAGCATCACCTAGATGCAATGAGTGCTAAGTAGATCGTTCATTATCATGAGAGATGGGTTCTGGTGAATCACTACTCATGAAACATGGGTCAATGAGTTTGACTTGGAAAATACACAGTTGAATCTTGATAGCAATATCATAATTTGACACGCTGTGGAAAATAGCTCTGACTTATGAATTGATGAGCTAAAATGGCTCTATAATGAATGGTTCAGAAGGCACAACACTCACTGAAGGTTTTGCAAATGCGGTTGCAAGCTAAGTTGGCTTAACCTTGGAGAAAACTCTATGGTTAAGCGCACTTGAGCTAGAGTAGTACTAGGATGGGTGACCTCCCAAGATGGTCCAGTGCTTCACCTCTGTGAGCATCACTTAGATGTAATGATTGCTAAGTGGAGCATTCATTATCATGAGAGATGGGTTTTGGTGAATCACTACTCATGAAACATGGGTCAATGAGTTTGACCTAGAAACTACATGGTTGAATCTTCATAGCAATATCATAATTTGACACGCTATGGAAAATACCTCCTACTTATCAATTGATGAGCTAAAGGGGCTCTATAATGAGTGGTTCATAAGGCACAACACTTGCTAAAGGTTTTGCAAATGGGGTTGCAAGCTAAGTTGGCTTAACCTTGGAGAAAACTCTATGGTTAAGCACGCCTGAGCTGGAGCAGTAATTGGATGGGTGAGCTCCCACGACGGTCCAATGCTACACCTCTATGAGCATCACCTAGATGCAATGAGTGCTAAGTGGATCATTCATTATCATGAGAGATGGGTTCTTGTGAATCACTACTCATGAAACATAGGTCAATGAGTTTGACTTAGAAACTAAACGGTTGAATTCTGATAGCAATATCATAATTTGACACACTATGGAAAATACCTCCTACTTATCAATTGATGAGCTAAAGGGGCTCTATAATGAATGGTTCATAAGGCACAATACTTGTAGGTTTTACAAATGGGGTTGCAAGCTAAGTTGGCTTAACCTTGGATAAAACTCTATGTTTAAGCATGCTTGAGCTAGAGCAGTACTAGGATGGGTGATCTCCTAGGATGGTCTAGTGCTTCCCCTCTATGAGCATCACCTAGATGCAATGAGTTCTAAGTGGATCATTCATTATCATGAGAGATGGGTTCTAGTGAATCACTACTCATGAAACATGGGTCAATGAGTTTGACTCAAAAACTACACGGTTGAATCTTGATAGCAATATCATAATTTGACACGTTGTGGAAAATACCTCCTACTTATCAATTGATGAGCTAAAGGGGCTCTATAATGAATGGTTCATAAGGCACAACACTTGGTAAAGGTTTTTCAAATGGGGTTGCAAGCTAAGTTGGCTTAACCTTAATGGAGAAAACTCTATGGTTAAGCGTGCTTGAGCTAGAGCAGTACTGGGATGGGTGACCTCCCAGGATGGTCCAATGCTTCACCTCTATGAGCATCACCTAGATGCAATGAGTTCTAAGTGGATCATTCATTATCATGAGATATGGGTTCTTGTGAATCACTAATCATGAAACATGGGTCAATGAGTTTGACTCAAAAACTACACGGTTGAATCTTGATAGCAATATCATAATTTGACAGGCTGTGGAAAATACCTCCTACTTATCAATTGATGAGATAAAGGGTCTCTATAATGAATGGTTCATAAGGCACAACACTTTCTGAAGGTTTTGCAAATGGGGTTGCAAGCTAAGTTGGCTTAACCTTGGAGAAAACTCTATGGTTAAGTGCGCTTGAGCTAGAGTAGTACTGGGATGGGTGACCTCCCACGACAGTCCAATGCTTTACCTCTGTGAGAATCACCTAGATGCAATAAGTTCTAAGTGGATATTTCATTATCATGAGAGATGGGTTTTGGTGAATTACTACTCATGAAACATGGGTCAATGAGTTTGACTCGGAAACTACATGGTTGAATCTTGATAGCAATATCATAATTTGACACGCTATGGAAAATAGCTCCTACTTATCAATTGATGAGCTAAAGGGGATCTATAATGAATGATTCATAAGGCACATCACTTGCTAAAGGTTTTTCAAAT
Organism: Sequoia sempervirens; assembly: GCA_007258455.2. Taxonomy (NCBI): domain Eukaryota; kingdom Viridiplantae; phylum Streptophyta; class Pinopsida; order Cupressales; family Cupressaceae; genus Sequoia; species Sequoia sempervirens. Next base: position 436,629,352 of record VDFB02075321.1, read on the forward strand.
GGGATTGCAAGCTAAGTTGGCTTAACCTTGGAGAAAACTCTATGGTTATGCGTGCTTGAGCTAGAGTAGTACTGGGATGGGTGACCTCCCAGGACAGTCCAATGCTTCACCTTTATGAGCATCACCTAGATGCAATGAGTGCTAAGTGGATCATTCATTATCATGAGATATGGGTTCTTGTGAGTCACTACTCATGAAACATGGGTGAATGAGTTTGACTTAGAAACTACACGATTGAATCTTGATAGCAATATCATAATTTGTCATGTTGTGGAAAATAGCTCCTACTTATCAATTGATGAGCTAAAAGGCCTCTATAATGAATGGTTCATAAGGCACAACACTTTCTAAAGGTTTTGCAAATGGGGTTGCGAGCTAAGTTGGCTTAACCTTGGAGAAAACTCTATGGTTATGCACGCTTGAGCTGGAGTAGTACTAGGATGGGTGACCTCCCAGGATGGTCCAATGCTTCACCTCTATGAGAATCACCTAGATACAATGAGTGCTAAGTGGATCATTCATTATCATGAGAGATAGGTTCTTGTGAATCACTACTCATGAAACATGGGTCAATGAGTTTGACTCAGAAACTACACGGTTGAATTCTGATAGCAATTTCATAATAAAGTAAATACTTATAGGCCATACATCCTTCTAAAAGAAAACAAAAAATATTCATATACTCTTTCAAATATAAATCTAGCAGATAAATTTTATTCTATAGGACCCAAGCTCTAGAGGCTTTAATATTGATAATAGGCTGAGTTGATGAAGTAGATACTTATAGGCCAGACATCCTTCTCAAACAAAAAGAAAAATATTCATATACACTTTGAAATATAAATTTGATTTCATATGTTACCATCATTAGAATGATTGCTTATAAATCTTTGGAATATTGAGAACATATTTTTTCCTATACAATCTTCTTATATTTCCAAATTTTATCTGCACTAAACGAGGAAAGTATTTTACAGGCCTCCCTTAAAAATTATATAAAAAATCAAGTGTGATGAGTGCGAAAATCCATACATTGTAAAGTATGAGAAAGTATATGATCAGAGGCAACAAATAGTGAGATTCTATCGAGTGTCATTGTTGGTGACTTGGTTATTTCAGTGGCTGATTTCCTTTCATCATTCTTCTAGTAGTGAGCTATTTTCTATGGGTAGTGAGCCCGTTTTTCTATAGGCAGTGAGCCTTTTTATCTTTGGCTATAGTAGTCAGGCAGTGAGCCCATCGACAGTGAGCCTTACTTGCAGTGAGCCCTTTATATAAATTACCTTAACTAGTGTCACCTTAACTGGTGTTTTATAATTGAGAATTACCATTCTCTGTGGTTTTTACCTTCTTGGGTTTCCACGTAAATTTTGGTGTTCTTTGTGCATGGTGTTGTTATATGCTTTGATCTTCTTATCTATCTAATTGATTTAAGTTTTCTCTAGATTAATTAAAGTCAATAATTTTTTTTTATAATAACTGATTCACCCACCCTCTCAGTTATCTAGATTGTTCTACAATTGGTATCAGAGCCTTGGTTCCTCGAAGGAGAGCTTAACCTCTTGGGGTAGATCAAATGGCACACAAACTGACAATTCCTATGTTTGATGGATCTGACTACAGTTTCTAGAAAGTGTAGATGAGAGGTTATTTGATCTCTCTAGGCTACAAGACTTGGAAAGTAGTTGAGAAAAAATATATTGAACCAGTGGTTGGTCCTAGTTCTACAAATGAGATTTTAGCCTATGAGGAGAATGAAAAGGCAAGGTATGTAATCTTTAGTTCTTTTTCTAAGATTGAGTTAAAAAATTTATTTCATTGGGCACCACTTATAATGAAGTTTGGGAAAATTTGAAAGAAATCTATAAAGGAAATGATAGAGTCAAATTATCAAAGAAGTTGATAGCTAAGCGCATATATGAAAACTTGAGGATGGAAGAAGGTGATAATATAGCAAGCTACTTTTAGAGAGTTGACAGTGTAGTAAATGAAGTAAAAAATCAAGGAGGAACTCTGACAGATGAAGATGTTATGGAGAAGATTCTGATGACTCTACCAGAAATCTACAACGATAAGATCTTAGCTATTGAGGAAGTTTATGATTTGAAGAAATTCACTATAGAGCAATTATTTGGCACCTTGACTGCATTTGAGATGAGGAAATTTGGAAAAGAAAAGGATGAACCTAGATTTGATATCTCTAATATTTGTTTGAAATCTAATGATAACACTAAAGTTGCATTATTTGTTAAAAGAAATAGAGATGAATGGCTGATTGATAGTGGATGTTTGAATCATATGATCAGTGATAAGAGTAAGTTTGTGAAGCTTGAGAAATATGATGGAGGTTCTCTTAGATTTAGAGATGATAAAATAACACAAATTTTTGGAATTGGTTCTATTACCTTTGATGAGAAACATAACACGAACAATTTTTCCTATGTGAAGGGTTTATATCATAATCTTCTGAGTGTTGGACATATGTGCGAAAATGGCTATAATGTGGTGTTTTAGGATAATGGTTGTGAGATCTGGAACTATTATTGTAGCTAAAAAAAGAACAAGTGGGAGTATGTATTAACTGGAAGGAGCTACAAAGAGATGCTTACTTTCTTAGTCCAATGATAGTTGGCTCTGACACTGGAAGATATCACATCAACTTTGACAATTTGGTAAGGATAAGTTCAACAAGGGTAGTCAGAGATTTTCCAAGACTAACCAAACCAAACAACACTATCTGCAAAGGATGTCAAGAAGGAAAGCAAACTAGAGAAACATTATGAAGAAAAGAAGAATCATCTACGGTTGATTTATAGGACCTTGCACACACTAACCTTTGTGGTCTAACCAAAAAAAGAAGCTTACAAGGTGAGAGATATTTCATACTTTTAATACATGATTATTCTAGATTAACTTGGGTTGCATTATTAAGAGAAAAACAAGAGGCTTTAGAAGAATTCAATATTTTCAAGGCGAGAGTTGAGAATGAAGTTGACAAAAGAATCAAGTGCTTAAGATCTGATAGAGGAGGAGAATTTAATTTTGACGAATTCAAAAGATTCTATGAAAAACATGGTATTAAAAGACAACTATCTGCCCCTAGAACACCTCAGTAGAATGGTGTAGTGGAAAGAATGAATCAAATAGTTCAAGAAGTAGCTAGAATAATGATCAATGAAGCAAGTTTACCATAGGTGTATTGGAGAGAAGCAATAAATACAAAAAATTACACTCTTAATAGAATACTATTTCAGAGGAAATATGGAAAGACATCATATGAGCTATGGCATGGAAGAGCTCCCATAGTAAAGTACTTCAAATTTTTTGGAAGAAAATGCTACATCTAGAGAGATGAGGACAATCTTGGAAAGTTTGACAAAAGAGCACATGAATGCATATTTTTAGGTTACTCTACAAGAAGCAAAGTGTACTAGTGCTACAACAAGAGATTGAACAAGATGGTTGAAAGAACGAATGTGAAAGTAGATGAAGAGATTAAGAGAAATCCTAAGAGGCATATTGAATATGAATTATATGATGACAAAGAAAATAAGGAATTCAAAATGTCTATGATATGAGTTAAATTTCTTCCTTGGACTACAAGTAAATTAGAACAACAAAGGAATTTTCATCTCTCAGTCCAAGTATACCAAAGAATTATTGAAGAATTTTGGGTTGGAGAACTCCAAACCGGTTTGTACACCTATTGTTACTAGATGCAAATTCAAAAAAGAATATAATTCACCTAAATCTAACACAAGCATGTACATATTAATGATTGGAGGATTGTTATATTTGACTACTACTAGACTAGACATATGTATGTTATTTGTTTAGCAGCTAGATTTCAACAAGAACCAAAGGAATCACATGTTGTTGTAGTAAAAAGAATCTTTAGATATTTGAAGGGTATAGAAGATATGGGGTTATGGTATCCAAAGGACTCATATTTCACTTTGATGACTTATACTAATGTTGATTGGGCTGGATGTGTTGATAACAGGTGGAGCTTATTTCATTGGCTTGCGGTTGGTTGCTTGGTCAAGTAAGAAATAAGATTTTGTATCACTATCCATTGTTGAAGCTAAATGCATTGTAGCATCCTCATGTTGCACTTAGGTACTATGGATAAAAAAACATTGAAGGACATTGGCATATCATTTGATGAACCAATATCAATTGATAATACCAATGCAATAAACATTTCCAAGAATCTGGTACAACACTCTAGAATGAAACATATGTCCATTAGATATCATTTCTCGAGGGAGAAGGTATTGGAAAATGAGGTCAGACTTGAATATGTACCTAAGAAAGAGTAGATTGTAGAAATTTTCACAAAACTATTGAGCAAAGATACTTTTGAGTATCTCTGGTAGAAGTTAGTGTTTTTATCCCCTCCTAATCTATAATAATGTGCACCAAGGTGTGCATTAGTCCAAGATATTACATGTTCACTCTTCTCTAGATCAATGATGGGAGGCTTCCTCATAGGGGGAGTGGAGTAAGTTTTTCAGGGGGAGTTTTTTCCCTTTGTCCTTGATGTCAAAGGGGGAGAAGAAAAAAAGACAAGAAGATGCTGATATTTAAGTTGTTTGGTTTTATGTTGATGGATGTTTCCATTAATGACAAAGGGGGAGATTGTTGGAATGTGATGCTATTGATTGTTGTCATTAATTCTTGTCATTGATGTCAACATATATTGGTTGATTGATTATGATGCTTTGGTGAGATGGATTGGCATGCTCTAGATGTTATGTTGTGATGATCTATCTTTGGTCATGCTTGTCCTAGTCCCATTCATTTTGCAACATAATGAGATACAATATTATGGGTCTAGACTGATCTGGAAATTGACTAATGTGCCCAGGAATATTATTTGCATTGTAAATTTTTGTATATTCTATTTCTAGATATCATGGTAGCATGTTGATTTGAGTGGGGAGGTTCTGATTGGTCCATGTTTCATTCCTCTCCACCATGGGAATGTTTTGTGGTGACCTGATTGAAATTGTATTTGGCCGACTTAGGAGATTATGAAGACATTGTGTTTGGTCGACTTAGGAGTTTATGGAAGCATGGAATGGTATAAATAAAATTTGATTATGTTCGATGAAAGCAAGTGTGATGAGTGCAAAAATCCATACATTATGAAGTATGTGAAAGTATATGATCTAAGGTAGTAGATAGTGAGATTCTATCTAGTGTCATTATTGGTGATAGTTATTTCAACGGTGGATTCCCTTTCATCATTCTTCTTGAAGTGAGCCTTTCTCTTTTGGCAGTGAGCCCTTTGTAAAAATCACCTTAACCGGTGTTTTATAATTGAGAATTAGCATTGTCTATGGTTTTTCCCTTCTTGGGTTTCCACATAAATTTTGGTGTTCTTTGTGCATGGTTTTGTTATGTGCTTTCATGTTCTTATCTATTTGATTGATTTAAGTTTGCTTCAAATTAATTAAAGTCAATCAAATTATTTTATAATAATTGATTCACCCCCCTCTCAGTTATCTGAACTATTCTACAATCCTATCCCTCTTACCACCCTCTTTTGAATTCCCTACCCAACAATGAATAACTCATGTAAAATATATTCTTCAATGCAAAAAAGTAATAGTCATAGAGCACCATGTTGTTACCAATGACAACCAAAAAATATGGCAATGTTAAAATCATAGCATACTCCTCTCTTTTCTGGATTTCCCATGCTATGCTCGGGTTTTGAGTCATCGTATAGCTGAGCGGTGTTGGCTACTTAGTATGGTGGCACTACAGTTGCATTTAACTTTCTCCACACCCCTTGTTTCCCTTGAGTGCACCTCCTTATCCTCCTTCCAATGATGAAGGTTAGGGTTTTAGGTTGGGTGTGGAATAAAATAAAGAAAGGGGTGCCCAACAATTGTGTTGAAGATCAATTAAACCAATCCATAGAAATAGTTATCCACATTTGCATATATCCACTTTTTCAATTTAACCTCTTTTATTTTTTAATATTAAAAATATTTCAAACTTTTGTTTTTTTAGATTTAAATAAATGAAGGGTTATTATTTCAAGAACTCTTCTTGATTTAAGGTGGAGTTTTTATGTACACACAAAATCCCATTGTAGAAATGATGTAAAGATGTTTAAATATAATTACAAATCACTAATTATAATGTGGACAATATGCTCCATGTGTTACATTTTATCTTTAGTTATTTATGTTGATTTTAAACTCATCTTCAATAGATATATTTAAAATTTTCATTTTATTGAGTAAACACCTATTTTAAGTAATTTTATGATATGGAAAATGCATATTTACTCTTTATGATGTCAAATATGTCCTTGATAATACTTTTTTGAGAATTTTTGTTGAAGTTCACATGGACATTTGTTTTAGTACACATTTATTTTCCATAATTTTGAAGAAATCTATATGTAGTACAATTTAGAATATATTTTGATTTGGATTTTATAATTAATTTAAAAATATATAGTATAGTTTATGATTGGGAAAATGAAATGGCACTCTTAGTTTTTTTCTTATCTTCTTATTTGTAAAGAAAAAAATATGTTTTAAAACTAATTAGAATTTGAGGTTTTACAATCTTATATATACACAAGCACACTATGAATTTTTGTAATAACTTATTTATAGAGTAAACATTTATTCTTTGACCAATTTATTATGATAAGTAATTTGATGCTCAATCCTAAATATAAGTGAAACATTAGATTATTGTTGATCATAAAAGCTTGCGCCTCTGCGAACAACCTTATGGGAAATTCGATGAGTGAGACTAAATTGTGCCTCACTAAAAGACCTCTAGGATTTTTAAAGAAAGCCAAATTTTCTTTATGTGTGGGAAAAGGGAGAGTGAAATGCAAGGAAAAACATAAAAAATTGTGATGTGCCAAGGCTTTCATAATATTTCAAAATCTTATCAATTTTTTATAACTGATGAAATGGACACAAAATGCCACAAACCCTTCATTGTTGGGAAGAGAACAAGCAAAAAAGGCTAGAGAAAGCACCATGTAGTCTCTCAAACTCCCCATGGGAAGAATCTATTAAGGTTTGATAGTAATAAGAAACCCCAAAATCCAACAAGGACATTTGGATCTTTACAGAACCCTCCCTCTCTTATAGCATAATATGAACAACATATCTTTTATAGAAAATGAAAGAGTATTTTGAACATGATTCAGTTTTCGAAAGATAACATCAACCATAAAAGCTAATAACATGTGAAACAATCATTCAGACTATCTATGTAAGGCTTTAGCACAATGCTCTCAACATAAATGACAAGTGAAAAAAAAATCATGATAAAGGCCACAAAATGCACAATTTAAGAGATTTCTTCTTAACAAATCTAATTTTTGCAATAAATTAACTAAAAAAAAAGAGGTCAGATGGCAATCCAATTAGTAGGATTAACAAATATAACATTCTAGAGAGAATGTATAGTGCTCTATAAAATCCTCCTATTCCTAAGAAATTAAAACTTCTTCAAAACTATCCTCTTCCAAAAGATTCAGAGGTTGGTTCTTTTTCAAAGATTGTCCAACATTTTTTATTCTCTACTACAAACCCCTTTAAATAGCCAAGAAGGAGAGCCACTGCCATAACCAGTAGAGATGAACCAATGCTAGATGTTTGCACCTGATTGATCATAATCTAATTTAGAGTCTGATTAGGTTGCATTGATATTTGCTCATAAAGTTCTAGGCTACCTCATTAATGACTTTAGATTTTATAGAAGCTTTGTGAAGATATACTATCAGAAGACAATCAGATCTTAGCATATCCCAGGGTAAAATACGATCAATCAACTATGAAGAATGATGAAACTGACTTGAAGGTTCCACCCCAAAAGTAGGATCTCCATCATGCCCTCTAACAAAATTTTCCCAAAAATATCCCTCTGCAAAAGATAGAAACTACCCGCTGAAATGATTGACGTGGCAAGCAAGTGAGAGATTTCATATTTTATGAGAAGAGTTTTGAAGAAAATCCCCACTAAGAAGACATGTGTCCCGGTTTGGTCCCAAAAGGAAAATGATAAATATAAAACCATGTAGCCATCATGTGGTGCATTGCACACCTTTATGCGAGAGTAGTATTTGTCCTTCAGGTGCGGATCCATCCTGAAGCAAAAAAGAAGGGCTAGAAGCCAAAAAATATTTGAAGGAAAAAATTGCTCCATAGTTCTAGTGACTCATAGGGGGCCTTCACTTGTGGAGGCATGAACCTATATCTCAGGTAATTCTTAGAGTTTGCAGAAATTGGTATGTTGGGTATCCCAATCTCCATCAGTGGGTTGGATGAGGGTGCATAAATTCTCATATGCTTGATTGATATTAAGGACTTATTTAAAAGAAACCCCTCCCCACCTTGATGAAACAACTTCAATGTAGCAGCACACTCGAGAAATGGGAAGGATTTTATTCTCGATCTCCTCAATAGTGGGTGATGAGTGTTGGTTCCCAAAATCTCAAATCAACTTGAATCCTAAAGGGCTGCTAGGCCTTATGGTCAGATTCAAGGAGAGATTTGGCCAAAAAATGGGAGATTGAAATAAAGCCTCTTTCTCCCTTACACTTCAGGCTCTATTAAACCTAGGAGGGTGATCCCAAGAGTGTGCTTTTAGATACTTGTGTGTCAGAGAATCGAACACAAAGTAAATAGATAATTCTCCTTTATATGCATAATAGACACAATACCCTAAGGGTTTGATTAACCTTTATGGCAGTGTACACATTGAACATGAGAGATGTAATATATTGAGTTCAACACACAAAAAAATACAAAGATAGATAAGTAATTTTATTGAAAATGTGTATCTACTCACAAAATAATCTAAGGAAACTATAACATCAAGATACCAGTTTCATATTCTAGGGTGGGGTCACCTAAACCATGAAACTTAAAATTCATTGTAGCATTTACTCTGTCATACTTATGCCTATCAAATGATGCATTGGACAATTGATACTAGAAGCCAAACTAGTCATACTTTATCAATCTGAGCATACAATTGCACAAACCTCTATTTATATTCCTACAATTTAATTCATTCTTTGAATGAAAGTAACTACACAAAACATACATTCAAGGAGAAACAAGAAGACAAATATAAAAAAAACTTGATTTCTTTTATTCATAATCTATGCATTGTGTACAATGGAGACAACTAACTCAAAATATATGATAATTTACTTGCAAAGATAACATTGCTATGAATAAGTTCTTCATTACATGACTCAGAAAACTTCAGAAACCTAAAACAAAACACTATACATTTCAGACTTTGTTACAAGAGTATTCCCATGAGACAAAATAGAATTAGCAACCTATTTGAAAGAAGTGGGAGTTCTACACTTAAGGAAAGTGCAAAAACCTAAATAAAGACCCACTGTAGACACCTAACAACATTCAACTCCATAGATTAATAACTACCTCCACTGCTTGAAGAAAAGACCCATTTACATCTTGCTTCAACATCATCATTCCTTTGCAACAAAAAAATATTCCCTTCTTCATGAGAAACTTTCACTTCATCCATTTACCTCGTAGATGAAAAATTTCTCCATTTTCACAATGAAAATCCGTTTACTTTGTTGTAGAAAATTTCTCTTATCTGAGCATTTTTTACTTTCACTTCCCAGCAATACAAAGCCCTTTTCATTGTCATGAGAACCCTTCACATTTTATTGGGAAAATAAAACTCACTCACCTGGGCACATTTATTTGAATTTTTAGCACTTTAAAAATTAAAATGCCTATAGAAAGTCATTCACCCCTAAGTTCACAATGTAAAATACCCAACAATAAAAGCTCTTGATTTATCCTAAAAGATTAAACTTTATTTCACTTAGGCATTTACCATTTGATTATTTTCCTCCGTCAAAGCTTTACCCAATGATGCCAACAAAATTTACACATGGGTTGGTCCCACCACTCCTTACTCCCACACTTACCTAACATCATCACACATCTCTAGTTTGATGTGAAAAATAAAAAATTATTAGCGATGAGCATATTTATTCTATTGGGAAATAAAATAATTACTTGTGAGTTTATACATTTTAAAATGCCCAACATTTAAAAAAATAAAATCATTTACTTTGTACTTTAATGATTCACCGTTAAAAACAACTGTTAAAACCTTTTTTAGAAACCTCCCTTCACATTTCCCACAGACCCACCAAGCTTTATTCTAGCATTACCGAGATACTTTGCATCAGACATATCTAATGTAATTAGAGAAAAACAAAATATAATAGCACTAGAAGACATTTTCTTTATTGGGCAATAAAATAATTATCTTTGTTATCTGTGCACATTATATTTAATGTCAATCCCTAACAACCCAAAGTTTATTTTATTTCACTTTATCAGGAAAAAATCATTCACTCATGCAATATATTTTACCTTCCCACCATAATTTATTTGTGAGCCACTTTTCACCACAACAAATAAAACTTTATTCTATTTGTGAAAATTTTACTCATAGCAGCCACCAGTGCCAATTGTGGATTTGAGGAGGGAAAATCATAAGAAATTAGTGAGGAGAAAAGTTAGGGAATGCACCATTATGCATTGTGAATTTACTTAAAATAAAATATCAACTAGCAATGTGCAATGAAAATAATGCAGCCAAAGTTTTTTTGAGGGATAAAATTCATTTAATCAGGAAAATAAAAAAATTACTTGCGCCTCTATATTTCACTCTTTATATTTCATTTCCCATCATTTAAAATATTCATTAAATATTTTCATACTTCATGGGCCCACTGTTGCCTTGCATAAACTTTTCCCATAGACCATTGTACATCGCATATGCAACCATAGAAAATAATTAGAAATTAGCGATGGGAGATGAAGCATCATGCATTGTGGATTCATTGTCGAAAAGGTGACATATTTTAGCGATGGGCGATGGACACATCAACCATCACTTACTCATCACTAATCTATTTCTTCATTCTGGACTCAAAACACGACATGCGATGCTTGACCAGAGAACTTTGAAAATTATTTAAAACTTTTCCTCTATCTCAAAGTTTTAATTTAGTCCACCTAAATGAAGACTCATCGTTGGAAAACATTGCATCTCTGATTTTTTTTTTCATTTGCACTTCAAGCTAGCAATGGGAAATGAGTTTTTTCATGCAACTATGAAAGCTGTGAAAGCCACCTCTGGACCAATTAGAAGTAAGAACTAAACTTACTTGTCCTCCAAAACATCTGAAATGCATTTTATGTTTTCCCTAAATGCCCCTTTTCATTTGCACAATATTTAAAATAATCAAAATATTTTACATATGAACATTTGAAATATTACAAAATTTTGTAACTTCTAATTATGCCTGTGACCCATTTTGAGGAAATTCACTGTGGGTAAACTGAGAAACTTGGAGCCAAGATTTTTTGCATGTGGCCATAATCAATTATTTAGAGAAAAACCATTTTCTCAAACTTTTCCCAACCATAAAAATTAGGTACCTCCTTTGTAAACTGGCCCTCAAGACGTATTCGCCACACCCAAAATACATTAAAATAATGTATCAAATGACCTCCTTTTTGATGAAAATTGAGATGTAGAGGTTTTAGACCAAAACAAGAAATGGGTTGTCCTTAAATTTTCAAAATTTGAAACACTTTGGAACACCAATTTTGGCCATGTTGTAGTCAGAAAAGGATTAGTTAACCCATCAAAACTCATCCAGGAGGCACAAAACTGAGCACACATGTTAAAATTTGAATAAAAAATATAGTGCAACAAATGACATGGAAAAATTCTTCCTGAATTGCAAGATATTAAATTCCAAAGTGGCTCACTAAGGCATTCCTGCAATTTCACCAATTCAAAACCAATCAGAGCTCACCAAGTCACCACTTTGAAAAATTATCAAACCATCCTCTGGGAGGCTACCAATGGAAGCACAAGCTCATTTAGGTACACTAAATATGTGTGAAAAATCAATTTTCTTCAATCATCTTTCTTCGCAAGATATTAGGGGTCAAAGTTGACCACCTTGAAAAGTTCTGAAAATGCAGGTGTAAAAGTGAGCAAACTGCATTTTCTTTTGACTTGGTAAAAATATCAAATCAAACTCAAAGGATTTGAAACCGAACTAGAGAGTATATGAATGTAGGGAGAATGGAGAGCAACAATATATTCATCATGACAATTAGCTAGTTGCAAAATATTATCTCAAATAGGAGGCCACTTTGTAGGACTAAGAGTTTGCAAACAACAAAATAGTCCTAGAACCTTCCAGATTTTCACTTTGAAACCTTATCAAAACTTATCATAGGGGGCTGAAAAATGACCTACATAGTCACATATGTCACATGAGTATTCCCACAAAGGGATTTTGCATGAAAGTAAATAGGGTTTGAATTATGACCCTCCAAAGTGGGTCACTTGGGAAGAATTTTTAGGGGCATTTTTTCAGTGTGCAAATCAACTTTTTTCATCATTGGCACTCAAAATTTGAAGGTACCAATAGTGGCTCCAACCAGGGATGCATGCCCCTTGTGTGCATGGCGAGATTCTAGATTTTTGGGGAGTAGACCAAGTGCCAGAATCATTGGGAAGTAGAGTCTTTGTTCAAATTTTGAACCATATTTGATGACCCCAAGCCACCAAATGAAAAGAAGAATTCATGTTTGCCTCTATCAAAAAACAATTTGTTGAAGGAACTGATTTCCCTCAACCCACATTTACCTTTGCCATACCACTGCAACAAATTTGACTTCATTTCTGCCAAAGCAAGTGTTAGGCTCCTTCTGAACAAGTGAGAATCTACTTGATTACAAACATTGCCAGTGTAATATATGTCATTCTACATTATATAATCAGGCATAAACTAAAAAATTTCATCACCACATGACACAGATGTGTTATGTTCATCATATGAAACATGTTCATATTGAAAATAACATTTCTTGTTATTCATCTCATTGTCATGTTCCATTAGAATACCTTCCAACTGAACTGGAAACTGGAAGTATTCTACTCCTCCAAGTAGTTGGCTTCATGATACTCAACCTTATTTGCAACATTTGTATCAAATGTAAAATATTCATAGGCAATGCACTTAAGGAACTCATCAATGTATTGCTTTGCTTTCTCAAGACCACATTCTAACCATGTGTCAGATGCATCATTATAATCCTAAAAAAATGCCGAGTATCTCTGCACAAATACAGATCATCATTTCTCATCTCTAGTGAGGATGGAGGCTCATCAAATAAGGGGTTTTCACTTACATTCATTGTTGTCATAAAATCCTTAGCATACTTAGCATGCAATTCTAACTCTTCCATATCACCATTATATTCAAAATCATTACAATCACTAGAAGAGCATATAGATAGATTTTCAACTTCATTCCCATCCTCATTGGTTAACATCTCTGACTCATATTCTGAAAACTCTTCATAGGAAGAATATTGTTCCTTCTCAAAAAAACATGCATTCCATCATTGTCAACATGTTTCTCATCTGCAACAAATGATTCTATCTCTTCTTCATGAGGGTTCAATCACAATCAACAAAGAATTGACCATACTCAATGCCATCATCATTACTGCAACAAGAGGACTCATCAATATTGCAACTATGTTTAGAATTTTCAGACTGAATGCTCAATCTTATTTCTTCCATAGGACCACAAGTTCCAGAATCTTCAAAAGAATTGAAACCACACATTTCATTTGCTTCATTGAGGTGTACATTTTCAACCTTTGCTCTACTCTCTTCTTCTTCATGTGATATCTCACTAAGTGATTTACATGGAGCAGCAAAATCATTATCATCCTAGGTTGAAAATATGATAGCTCCTTGATGATCATCTCTAATCTTTTCAAAAGAGGAAAGTATTCACACACTTGGTGAAGCCTAATAGACTTCAACTCCTTTGGCAGAGCACTCAAACTTGGTTCATAAGATTCATAAAATAAATCAATACATTCTGAATTTGTAGGTCTGTAACATTCAGGAATTGCAACTAGAGTATCCATAAATCTTGCATAGAGATCATATGATGATTCTCCTTCATGTTTCCTTATGCAAGAGAGATCTTGAACATAGACCATAGGGCCACAAATGTATGCAGCTTCTTGCCAATTTGTTTGGGGCTTTATGTGATCAACATTATGGAATGATGTGCAAGTTGAAATAATAGGAGTGTAATTGTTCTGAAATTCATTTTCAATTTCCGACTTACACCTTTCATCATTATCAGATGCCTTAGGGAAACAAACACTTGTAGAAAAATAACCCCTTTGCATTCCATATTTCAAATTGTTTTTAATGTTCATGGCCATCCCATATGCTGATGCAAGGTTTTAGGATCCCTATCTATCAACAAATGGCTCATCTCATTATCAAAAGCTCCCAAATAAACGACCAAACATACTACATCACGTAGTCTCAAGAACTCAAGAACATCCCTCAATGTTTTAACAAATCTTCAGTTAAATGTTGGAACCAACTCATCCTCTTATTTCTTAATGCTCACAAATTTATTGAGCATAGAACTAACATTGATTCTTTCAGCAAATTGCTCCATGAACACTACTTTGAACTCATCCCAAGAACAAACATAGCATGTTGGTAAATCAGAGAACCAATCTCTTGAATCTCCCTTTAGGGACTGAACAAACAACCTCATAATCACATCCTCATGATCAACTTCATAATCTTCCATTAAATTGTTGAATTCTTGTAAATGCTTTCTTGTTGATTCACTCTTTGTACCACTAAATTTTGGTTACTTATCTATGATGTTAGATGGGATAACATTTGGATAACCATTACTACAACTAAAATTTATAGCTCTATGTCTTCCAGTGCTGAAACTTCTTTTATTACATGATAGGGGCTGAATACAAACCATGGTTGCACTAGGAACCATACAAGGATGCATATATTGATGCACCTTTTCATACTATGCAATTACACGGGGCAACTCAAACTTCTTTTACAACATGATCTTAAACTTTTACAATACAAATTTCCATCTCAACTTGATTAAGATCTTATAAATGAGTTTCTTCAAAAATATTGCATACATCACTTCATAATAAAAGTTGCAATCTAGTAATACAAAAGTATGCAAGCCTATCACTACTATCTCCCTTCCTTGGTGCTTAATTTCACTCAATAGGGAACAATATTTTTCAAGACTTACAACTATGGTTTTCATATACAAATTTATCTTTCTTGAAAACCAAAAATTGAAGAATATCTGGATATGTGCAATTGCTACAAATTCTTCTTCCTGACTAGAAATATTTATAGATATGAGACTTCTTCACGTCTTCACCAGGTTCTTTGACATAGTCACCATCTCTCTTCATAGAGGACTAAAATTCAAGCAATATGAATCTCTTCAAAGATAAATTTCCTTTTAGGTCTTCTCCCACAACAAAGTCACACATAAATTCATTTAAAGTTGCTACAACACAACCATTTCTAGGTCTAAAAACTTCTCAATATCTCAACCAGATTTTTAGATTCACCAAATTCTTGACTCTTAAGGGTAGATGATCTTCCATTAGAATTATCTCAAGTTACTCCCCACCAAATTTTCTAATCTGTTGGTTCCCAAAATCTCAAATCAACTTGAATCCTAAAGGGTTTCTAGGCCTTATGGTTAGATTCAAGGAGAGATTGAAATAAAACCTCTTTCTCCCCTGCACTTTAGGCTTTGCTAAACTTGGGAGGGTGATCCCAACAGTGTGCTTTCAGATACTTGTGTGTCAAAGTATCAAACACAAAGTAAACAAATAATTCTCTTTTATATGCTTAATAGACACAATACCCTAAGGGTGTGACTGGCCTTTATGGCAGTGTGCACATTAAACATGAGAGATGTAATATATTGAGTTCAACACACACAAACATACAAAGATATATAAGTAGTTTGATTTAAAAGATGTAGCTACTTACAAAACAATCTGACGAAACTATAACATCAAGAGACCATTGTCATATTCTAGGGTGGGGTCACCTAAACCATAAAACTTAAAACTCATTGCAACATTGACTTTGTCATACTTATGCCTATCAAATAATGCATTGCACCATTGATATTAGAAGAAAAACTAGTCATACTTTATCAATGTAAGCATACAATTACACAAACTTCTTTTGATGTTCCTACAATTTAACTCGTTCTTTGAATGAAAGTAATAACACATAACAAACATTCAAGGAGAAACAAGAAGAAAAATATCAAAAAACCCTTGGTTTCTTTTATTTTTAATCTATGCATTGTGTACAATGGAGACAACTAAATCAAAATATATGATCATTTACTTGCAAAGATAACATTGCTATGAATAAGTTCTTCATTATATGACTCAAAAAACTTCAGAAACTTAAAAAAAACACTATACATTTCAGTCTTTGTTACAAGAGTATTCCTGTGAGATATAAAAGAATGAGAAACCTCTCTAAAAGAAGTAGAAATTATACACTTAAGGAAAGTGAAAAACCATAAATAGAGACCCACTGTAGACACCTGACATCATTCAACTTCATAGATTAATAACTGCCTCCACCGCTTGAAGAAAAGACCCATTTGCATCTTGCTTTAGCATCATCATTCCTTTGCAATAGAAAAATATTCCCTTCTCTATGAGAAACTTTCACTTCATCCATTTACCTTGTAGATGAAAAATTGCTCCATTTTCACCATGAAAATCCCTTTTTTGTAGAAAATTACTCTTATCTGAGCATTTTTTACTTTCACTTCCCAACAATACAAAGCCATTTTCATTGTTGTGAAAACCCTTCACATTTTACTGGGCAAATAAAAGTCACTCACTCGGGCACATTTATTTTAATTTTCGGCACTTTAAAAATTAAAATGGCCATAGAAAGTCATCCATCCATGAGTTCACAATGTAAAACACCCAAAAATAAAAGCTCTTGATTTATCCTAAAAGATTAAACTTTATTTCACTTAGGCATTTACCATTTGATTATTTTCCATCGTCAAAGCTTTAGTCAGTGATGCCAACAAAATTTACACATGGGCCACTCCCACCAATCCTTACTCCCACACTTACTGAACATCATCACACATCTCTAGTTTGATGTGAAAAATAAAAACTTATTAGGGATGAGTATATTTTATTCTATCGGGTAATAAAATAATTACTCACGAGTTTATAAATTTTAAAATGCCAAACATTTTAAAAAATAAAATCATTTAATTTGTACTTTAATGCTTCACTGTTAAAAACAATAGTTAAAACCTTTTTTAGAAACCTCCCTTCACATTCCCCATGGAGCCACCAAGCTTTATTCCAACATTGCCAAGATACTTTCCATCACACATCTCTAATGTAATTAGAGAAAGAAAAAATATAATAATGTTGGGAGATATTCACTTTATTAGACAATAAAATAATTACCCATGTTATCTATGTGCATGTCAATGCCCAACAACTCAAAGTTTATTTTATTTCACTTTATTAGGAAAAAATCATTCACTTGTGCAATACATTTTACCTTCCCACCATAATTTATTTATAATCCACTTTTCATCGCCAAAAAAAAATAAAAAATTATTTGTGAAAATTTTACTCATGACAGCACCATTTCGAATCACGAATTTGAGGAAGGAAAATCATAAGAAATTAGCGATGAGCGAAGTCAGGGAATGCACCATTGTGCATCATGGATTTACTAAAAATAAAATCAACTAGAGATGCACGATGAGGATAATGCAGCCAAAGTTTTCATGAGGGATAAAATTCATTTAATTAGGAAAATAAAAAAATACTCATGCTTCTATATGTATATTCATTTCCCATAATTTAAAATATTCATTAAATATTTCCATAGTTCACGGGCCCACTGTTGCCCCGCATAAACTTTTCCCAGAGACCATCACACATTGTGGATGCACATTGTGGTGACATCTATTAGCGATGGGTGATGGACACAGTAGCCATTGCTCATCGCTAATATGTTTATTTATTTTGGACTCAAAACATGATAGATTATGCCTGTGAAGAACTTTGAAAAATTATTTAAAATCTGTCCTCTTCCTCAAAGTTTTAATTCAATCCACCCAAATGAAGACTCATCACTGGAAAATATTGCATCTTTGATTTGTTTCTTCATTTTCACTTCAAACTAGTCATGGGCAATGGTTTTTGCAGTGCAACTATGAAAGCCGCCTTTGGACCAATCAGAAGTAAGAATTAAACTTGCTTTTCCTCCAAAACATTTGAAATGCATTTTATGTTTCCCTAAATGCTCATTTTCATTTTCACAATGTTTAAAATATTTTAAATATTTTAAATATGAACATTTGAAACATTATAAAAATTTGTGACTTCTAATTACGCTTGCGACCCATTTAGAGGAAATTCACTACGGAAAAATTGAGACACCTGGAGTTGAGATTTTTTGCATCCATCCATAATCAATTATTTAGAGAAAACCCATTTCCAGGGGCATTTTTGAGTCTACAAATCGACTTTTTTCATCATTGGCACTCAAAATTTGAAAATTTTGCAGGTGCCAACAATGAGCTCAAGCCCTAGAGTGTTGTAGAGTCCCAAATTTTGATCCTTATTTCTCCCACGATTTTCTTGATTGTTAACATTCCTTTTATGAGAAAAGGGAAAACAATCTGGATTGGAGCAGAACTTTGAACTCCTCCTTGATCTCACTAACCTTTTTATTCAATATTTTCTAGAAATCTTTACTTTTAAACACAACTTGGTGGCAGGTGATGAATTCATTTTCTTTCCTCACAACTATCCTTTGGTCAAGAATACTAAAATACCTTAAAGTTTCTTCAGTTGATTTACATAATGTTGAGATCAAGATCTTTGATTCTTCAGCCTCAAGGGTGAATGTGTGGATAATTTGGTCAACTACTGGGCCAACCTTCACGTTAAATTCCTGAGAATCCTTTAGAAACTGCAAGATTGGTTTGATAGTTGCAACTGAAACTATGATTCTCTTCCAATGAGTAGATATTATTTTTTTAAGTATCAAGAGGATTCTGGATCCCTGTGTCACGACTAGTTCTTGCTAAAATTGGGACTCCCTTGCTTTCATGTTTTCCTCCAATTGATTCCTCTCTTGGTGAGTGTTTTTAAGCTCAGAGTGTAGCTTCCCAACCTCCTTGTTGCAAGTTAGCAAAATAAACTCAATGCATTTCTTTTCTTGTTTCACCCTTTTTGTTTCTATCTGGGCCTTCTAAAAGGTTTTCAGAGACTTTAGCCAATTCTTCTTGCATGTCTGCCTTTTGTTTATCCAATTCATGTACCTTTTTTTGGCACATCCCATTATATATGGTATACATTTTGGCTAAATCACTTTGCAACCTCTTTTTCCTTTATTGAGGCTCTACATTTGTTTCATGTTCAATTGTGATCTTGAATTTCAACCTTTTTTTGTCAACATGAAGTCGATCCCTTTCACTTTGGGCCTCTTCAAGAAACTTAGTTACTTTACCCTACTGACCCTGTAACTTTCTCAGGCAGGCCATCTCCAGATCTTTGTCTTTGATTTCTTCCTATAGCTTATCCACCATGGCCTTTACATTTTCCAACTCTATCTTGCACATTTTCAAAAAAATTTCCAACTTTTCATAGTCGGTGTAAACCACTTTTTGAGTTGCTTTGGCCATAACCACTTTGTCATGTGGAAGAGTCTCACTCAATTTGAGGCCCATGATTCTAATGACGTAATCTTCAAACTGCATTTCTCCCTATGGTTTGGACATCGACGACCTCATAAAGCAATCAACAGAGCATTTCACTTTTCATCAAAATAGGTCTCCAACTTTGGGGTAGCTTGATTCACCACAACCTTTCCTTGCAGTTTTTTCTTTCTTGCTTGTTAGGCCTACCTTGTTGCTTCCATATGAGCCTAATTTTTTTGTGGAGAATCAATAATCTATGTAACAAGTCAAACACCTAGAGGGAGACTAAAAAGGGTGATGGAAGGAGAGGCCTTGATCATCTAAGGTTGTGGAGAGGTGAAAGGGAGTGTTATCATCAAAAAAGGAAGAATTCCATATGTGGATTGAGAATGAGACACCCATCAGAGTTAAAGGTCAAGTGGGAAGAAAAAGAGGCATTTTCCCAGAAGTAGATGAGGATGGTGAAATTGGTAACATGAATGTATTAGTGTTTTCAATGGGTGCCCTTGATAGGGCTATTAAAGAATCAATTGCAGCCGAAGTAGATGATGCTCGTTCGACACATGGGGTTTCTTCATGGGGTTCATTTTCAAATATGGCCGTGGGTGTGTCCAGGATAAGGACATCAAAACCCATGGATGGAGGATTCCTTTTAGTAGATGAGGGGGTAGGAACCATTAAAGATGTAATAGAAGAAAGAATGGCGGGTGCAAGACTTACCTAGGCTGTTGAAGCTAAAAATTTTGGCAGAGTGGATTCCACTTCTTCTTCTCCTCTACTTGATATGCATAGTCTACCTAATTTTTGGACTCATCTCCTCTTCGTAGGGGCTGAACTAGTGGATTCAAATTCTCGGGTGGTCGATCTCGCTAAAATTTGGGCCCTGCAGTTGTAGCATATCTCTTTGTGGATTTTTGGGTCCTTTCCCCTTTGGCTGGATGTTGGTGGAAAATGTGATCTACAAGCCCTTTTTTTTTTACCCCTTTCCTTTCTTTTTTCCTGCATCAGGCTCCTAAGGCTAGGAGGTGTATAGTGGCACTTGCTCTAGTTCAATCCCCCAACCAGCTTCAAGATTACTATCATTGGTTTTGGCCTTAGCATCATAGATTTGGTTGAACTTCTCATTGTGCATCTTAACATCTCCATATAGGGTGTTGAGGCTCTTAATTTCTTGTCAATAGCTCCAAAAATCTGCTTTCATTCTTTTCGACTATCCTAGCTTCTTTAACTATGTTTTGAGGGACTGGCCCATCTTGATGCTTTGTTGGAACTCCACCACTCTAGGATAAAAGTTGAGCTAGGGTGGTTGGTCAAATGGTATAAAAGCTAGGTTCATATAGACCTCTTCCCTTTCCTCGGTTAGGTTCTTTCTTGACTCGAAATGCTCTCGCCTTTCATGTTTTATAGTTGGAAGATGTCCCACAGGATTGTACCTCCATGCATCACAAATGAGAGCTAGGTGTAGGTGAGCCAATTTACTAGTTAGCACATGTATCCCCCTCCTCCCTTTTCACAAGTTTTATGTGAATTTTGGAAATGGTAAGGGGAATTGGGTAAACTAAATTTTTGTGCCTCTTTTTGCCATAGACTTTGTCGGCAATAGTTTCTTAACAACATTCCTCCAAAGTGAAGGTCTCGTTTGTTACAAATTTAGGGAGCCTAAAAGGATCCTCAATAAAACCATGAAATTTTATGGAAGAAAAGTAGGCTCCCAAAAATAATCCATCGAGGTCTGGTGGCTTTTCATCCATTCTAAGGCTTTAGGGGAAAACCAACTCAGAGGGCATGGAGACAAATCTAAGTGTACTAGTTGTAGGAATAGTCAACAAACGAATAATAATTCCATGTTTTCAAAAGCACATGGGTCTAGATCGAAACTGGCTGGTATAACCCCTTTGCATCAAACTAACTAAGTGACAAATATCCTTTAAAAAATTCAAGGTTTTGATGCAAAATCAAGTGTGCCAAAAAAGAAGAATATGTGAACCAAAAAGTAGTCTCATAATTTTTTAATTGTTCCAACATGTTTTCAACCACTCCATTAGCAAAATCAAAATACCTTTGGCTTCCTTTGGCTTCTCTCCTTTCTAAGCATGAAATCTTATCCCACCTAGAATTCATAAACCTTTTTGTCATCTTAAAAGCCATAAATATAAGCTAATATAGTGAAAATGTCCTGCACGTCTGATTTGAACTTTTTGCATGCTAGAGGGAAGATGAGTTGCTTGCCATTCGACTTCTCATTTTTTTCATCCATATAAAATTTTAATTGCTTGTCTCTAGTTCTCCAAAAATCTTCCATCCTTTTGCATTTGAATCTTTTGGCATCCTAGTTTACAGGGATGCAAAACATATCCCAGATGGCCATTGCATTGATTGTAACCCTCAACCTGCTTCCATTGATATCCCCTATTTCTTTATCTAACCTTTTGGTGCATACATCCACCAGCTTAGGGAATGGATGTATGGTGGGAAATATGAACTATGGAAAGCCACAATACTAGATCCATGACCCAAAGCCCTTAATTGACCCATGGGTGATCATTCTATGCATTGAGCTCCTTCCTTAAGGTTTTTAGAGTTTACATGCAATTTTGGGTCAAAAATATTATCTGTGAAATCCTTAACCACCTCCTTCTTAACAAGGTCACTTTAATGTATGGTTTTGGTATGCAGAAAACTCAGGTCTTCCAGTGTTGGGGCATTAGCATACAAATCCTTTCCAAAGATATTGGTGTAGCCTGGTCTGGTAGATGAGGCTCCAACTTGTCAACCAAAAGATGATGCCTCCGCCATTATTACGTTCTTGGAAGGATTTGCAAAAATACTTCTTTAGAGTAGTAGTTGTTTCAGGTTTTAGATATTTACTAAAAAAATTCTTTTTGGGTGCATTTAATTTTCACACGTACATGAAATAAGGAATTTCCATTACCACTAGATTGCTAAGTGTTTCTAGTGAGGCAATACATGTGGAGTGGGATCTATATACCTTGAGCATTCCAACCTTGCTACAAGAATTTAATTAGTACATTCCTTTCACCGCCCTTTTTACAAATAAGTCTTGAGTGATGGGAAGCGTGCCTTTGGAAATGGAAGGTGTGCTTTGAGTGATGGAAAAGTACTTTGAAAAGATATTTACATTTAGTTTGGCATAGTTCAGAACTTTAAGAAATATCTTTTCGCATAAGCGAGAAAGCTGGCATTGGTGATGACAACAGACACATGACATCAAATGGTACATGCGAGCATTTACTCCCAATGCCCAAATTAATTTCTTAAAGCTTGGTTTGAGATCCTTCATACAATTTGTCCTTTGCCTCATAGCATGCTAATATGTTTCCCATTTTTTCCTAATGAGAGATAGATTTTCCATTCATCAAGCTCTCCATTGCAGATTTTCTATAAATAGAAATATCAACTTAGCAAAAAAGTCCCTAAATTATAATTTGAGTTAGTGAGCTTCTCTTGCTGCGTTTTTCATTCTACTAGCCTATAACTTGCTCACTACCATCATGTCTGGCCTAGGTATCTCAATTCGGCTCTTGAGCTAAAATCTAAAAAATTCCTTTGTAGGTGAAGTTAGTAGTGAGAGAATTAAATGCCTGGTGAGAAGAATGACCGCCTTGTTGTGGTGTTCAAATGAGTGCTTAGGAAGGATTACACGAAAGACAAGAACTAGTCGTGGTGTAACTCCAATGTTATCTCCTAGTTCGTGGCCTCCCTACTAGATTTAGACATTTCCAAGCCCTAGATTATTGATCTATGCCATGCTATGTTTGATTTAACATAATTAGATGGGCTTGACAAGATCATGCAAGTAGCTATCCTTGGTGCCAACATTTTGACTACCATAAATATCCATAGGAACATTGACTTTGGGGAAGTGGTGCCTTGGTTGCCCTTTCTCATTGACTTCCAGACTATGGACTTGGAGAGGCATTACACACTATCCCAATCTGTGGCCTCTTTTATTTTGAGGGAGTATAAAATGGGGTGCATTCTTAGGCTCGATTGGAAGAACCATCTTGAGCTCTTGGTGTATAGCCATGGTGTTGAGGAGTGAGGTTCGTGTTGTGCCCGCATGTGTTGTTAACCCCTTAATGCCCTATTGAAGAAAACCCAAAGAAGCAACATTTTGACTATTTTTGAGAGATGGAGACTTTAATTTCCACTTCCATTTTTGTGTTACCTCCTTTTTGCTTTTTTGAGATGTATCTCTTTTTGGGTTTGAATGAGAAGGCTTCAAACTTCTCTTAGAGCCTTAGGATTGATACACATATTATATTATAAATATTTTTAATGAATAAAAAAATATAATACTTTTTACTATTCCTGTGTTTACTCTCATGGATTTATTCGCAAAAAAACAACATATTTTACCAAATATTTACATATGGTACATAACTATAAAATTTTAATGCACTTGCATATACTTTAATGGAATAATTTTAGATGAATACCATTTACTGGTATATCCAAAATATTCCATCCATATCCTCTAGCTCATACACATTTCTTTCTTTGCATGCATGGATTTGGAAAGTACCCCTCCATAGTGAGTCAAATTTAGCATGTTGCCCTGGTTTTGCAGTGTGTTCATCATACTTTAGCAGAAGACTTCCCTCCCAAAAATCTGGGTTGGAAACCCCTTTATCAAACCATTGTTTGACTATCTATTGGTGCCCGATCATGGCATCATATGCATTTTCTATTTTTTCCTTGAGGCTCAAAATTTATGATAATATCACTTCCATTCCGATGCTTTCCTTGACTTCCAAGGGTTTGAACAGTTGTAATGTCATAATTTCTATGGAAATTGGTAAAACCACCTCCTTTCCATACAGTAATTCATAAGGGGAGGCTTTCAAGATCTACTTAGGTGTAATTTTATCAGCCCATAAAGCAACTCACAAATGCTTGTGACATTCCTTCTAGTGTTCAGACCTGATGCACTTTATTAACCTAATTAGATTCTTATTAGTCGACTCTGCTAACCCATTTCCTCGTGGGTAATAATTGGATGAAGTCTTGAGGTAGAACCCATGCTTGAGAGTGAAGTATGACATCCCAGAGCCTATGAAGACTCATGCATTATCGAATATGATGGTTTTAGGTGAACTAAACCTTTTCCACTAATTCCTAAAGAAAATTAACAATTTCTACCTCTGTCCATCTTGTGAAATAATCAGTCACTGTGAGTATCCACCTATGGACTACACTGGAGATGGGATTGATCATTTCAAAAAAATATAAACCCCATTGTGCAAAAGGTTCCTTATTCATGATCAGGATCAATGGCATGGTGGAGTTCTTTCGTTTGTCGATGAAATATTGGCATTGAGTACACTTCCGCACAAGATGGTGAGCCTCAGAGAATATTAAAGGCCAACAATCACCTACCCACATTATTTTTGAAGTGATAGTCTTGGTGGAGAAATGTTCACCCTTAGGACTATTGTGGAATTCAGCTAAAACCCTTTCTACTTGTGGCTTATCTTAACAATGAAGAAGGATTCCATCATAATTTATTTTAAATAAAACCCATTCAATTAGTACATACTTGGTGCCTTGCAGTCGATAGTAGCATCTTTTGTGAGGCAAGATATTAGTTGGGTACTACCCATTTTTTCATAAATCACATCCGATCAGCCACCCATGACTCATCAGACTCAAATTGATTTTTATAGAACTGGTTGGTATCTTCTTCCACTAGGATCTTAATTCCTGTGCAAGGTATTCACAAAGACCTCTTCCCAAAACTAGCTTGGTCAGTCAGGTTTCTATGTTGTATTCTAGGTTCTTGGTGATCTAGTTGGCCCTCTTTTCGGTTATCTCACCTTTGGTGATGTATTCCTGAACATTGGGATGGGCGGCGGGGATGGTGATTCTATTGGCTGATACTAGGTGTTAGAATTTCATTGGGTTTTTAATGATAGCAAAGGCCTAATTTTCAACAAAGTTGTACCTGGTTTCAATATCCTTTGAGAGTCTTGGAATAGAATGAAATGAGATGTTCTCCTCTTCCCTTTTCATCCTTCTAAGTGAGCGATGAAGCTATGCTTTGCTAGCCACTATAGACATAGAGTAGGAAATCTTTAGAGAATTATGGATTATCTAACATTGGGGATGTGGAGATGGCTACCTTTATTTTCTCAAAAGAAATCTTGCCTTTGAGATTCCATTTAAACACTAAATTCTTCTTCAACATCAACGCGATAGTTCTTGTGATGCTCGTGAAGTTTGAGATGAATTGGCTAATGAAATTGATCTTTCCCAGAAAGGATTGTAGCCCCTTTTTTTGACTCATAGTGGTAGCTCTATTATAACATTCACCCTTTTAGGGACTATGGCTACTCATTATTTTGATACTACAAAACCAAGAAGCTTGCCTTGCAACACTTCAAACACATTTCTTGGGATTTAGGGAAATCCCAAATTGTTGACACTTCTGGAGGACCTTTTCTAGATGATCAAAATGATCATCTTTTAATTTGGAAAAATAGTTAGGTCGTCCAAATATATTAGGATGATTTGATTGATTAGCCCCTTGAAGGTGATATCCATTGCTAGTTGAAAAGTGGCACCCGTAGTGGAGAGTCTTAAGGGAATTTTTGAGTATATGAATGTTCCCCACTTGGTGGTGAATGTTGTTTTGTGTTGGTATTCTTCCTTCACATAGACCTAGTTATACCATGAAAAAACCATCAAGCAATGAGAAAATTTTTGATCCAACCACGATTTGTAGAATTTTCTCCATAGATGGCAAGGGGTAGTGATCTCTTAATGAGACCTTGCTCAAGTTCTTGAAATCCTCACAAATTTGTATATCACCATTCTTCTTCTACACTAGTACAAGATTGGATACCTAGGTGGAATGTTTGATCAAATATATGATTCATGATTCAATTAATTTCATAAGCTCTTGTGCCATTAGTGCCTTGACCTTTTGGTTCACTGGTCTTTGTTTCTATTAGAAAAAAATTGAGCCTCCGACTAAGTTGATAGTATGTTGAATGATTCCTAGATCATATCCTTTGAGATCATCCTAAGTCTAGGCTATGAACTTGTCATATTTAGCACATAGGCCTTTCAGTCTTTCTTTTTCCACCTGCGGGATGTCTCTTCCAACTTTTAACTTCCTACCATTACCAACATCGAGGTCCTCATAATCTCTTGCATTGACAGTGAATCTTTTTTTTCTATTTCTCATATCTTCATAGTCAAAGATATTTTCAAGAGAAATCAATCCTTATGGGAGCTTATTTCCTTTTAATTGGATCACTTGTCCTTTAGCAGTTCCTCTAGCTTGTAGGGAAACTTTTTCATCTCAGAAAGAGCATCTGAGATCAATAGGTGCCTTCGGTAACTTTTATTACATTATATTGCATCAAAAACACATACTACTATGCCACAAAGAAAATCAAACATAGTTCATTTCCCACATTAATCTTTATGAGATAAGCTCATGCAAATTTAACCACTTTCAATAATGTGCACAAAAACAAATTCAATCAAGCATAACCATTAAACATGAAAGACAGAATAAGACATGAAAACACATATTTACCTAGGGAAAACCCTTATGGGTAAAAAAACCCCACACTCCAAAATCCCAAATCACCATTGTATTATTTAGCAACACAATTCATGGTTACAATACAATTCAGTCTCTAAACCTTTACAAAGAGTTTAACATTAGGTTCTATCTAGAGGAACTTGACAACATAACCCCTATCTACAACCTTGTCTCCTCACTCATTACATTTCCCTAGTCAACCTCTTTAGTCAATCTAGATCATTCTATCGACGCGCTCTGTTACATCATGTTCCCTATCTCTATTTGCTCAATGCACTATGACATTCATATAAACCTCAGACATTACCAAGAAGTTGATCATTCCAACTTCCACCAGGAAACTAACAAACAAATGTAATTGCCATTACCTTTTACCATTCAAAGTGTATTATACCATTGAAGAGACTAGAGCTAGTCTCTCACTAAAATTTTAGTGTTACTTCGACAAGCATACTACTCACCAAATCATTCAGTCATCAAAGTGTCGAAGAGACACAAGACCATGTATCTCTGAACACTCAATATCATCCTGATACAAGTTTTTCATTTACTACTCCATCCCATTGGGATGTTGAGGATATGATTTAACACCTCCCACCGAAACAAAGAGGTATCATTGATGTAGCATTGACCATGGTCTCCATTGTGTACTTTTTCCATCCACGTCACTACCATATAGACCACCAGCTTATTGGACCATTGAAGAGACTTTAGTTAGGGTCCCATTCATATCAAAAACTCTTATCAAAGATCCCTTTACATTGTTCTCACACTATTCCGTCCATCCATTGAGGAGACCCTAGAAGAAGTCCCCTCAAAAACTTCAAGTCACCCTAACGAAGGTTCTATTGTCACATCAAGGAGACTAGTAGCACTATCATGGCGAATTTCAACAATTAGACTGACATTGTAAAGGCCTGAATGCCAATACTTTTGAGGAATTATTTCTCAACATTCTCCCACTTGACGAAGAATGTACTAGCTCCTTTCAACAGTTGCAGTCATTGTAGCACTAGACACATGCGAAAAAATTCAAGAATGTTCACCATCTCTAGTAATAGTTCTAGCCATCCTCCAAAGGAAAGGAACAAGCCATGGTATATATGCACTAGTCTAAAAGATACTAGTCATCAGGAACAACTTACAACAATGGTTACAAGTCACTACCACCACTCCATTGTGCTCACAAGCTATACAAAAGCACAAACAACATCAACTTCAAAGCCCCAAACCAGAATGCAACCATGAAGTCATCCTCTAGAAAACAAGAGAGAACACTAGCTAGGACAACAACCAAAAAACTGTTTGCTCCCATCCAACTAATCAACCCACATTACTAAAAATAGCACACATAAGTGCTAATCCATCCAATCACACATAACTCAAAGGTATCCACATTAGCAAACTCATGCCACCTATATAGCCAACCCAACAACTTCAAATACAAGCTCCATGTGCCAACTAGTCAAAGAAGACCAAAGACATCTAGGAACTCCCACTACATGGGTAATGCTAAATATGAAAGACCAAAGGCATAATGAATCTACCAATAACATCATATAGATAGTGTAAACAAAATCATGTAGTACCAAGGAACATCCACAATGATATGCAAAAACTGGAAGAACAACTCTCACCATAAGTCTCCATAGCTATCCCAAGTTTTCCACACCCAAAAAAGGAAAGAGATAAAGGAACCTCCATTTCATCACCCAAGTACATAAGTGAAAAAATATGACCACAAGCTAGTGATCACAATAGCTCTGACCAAACCTCAAACCATTATAATGTGAAACCAAACATCCAGGAAGATAACCAAGACCAAAGAGAGAAACACTACACATCATATACCTATAGAAAATCATCCTACATACACCTTTGAATGCATACTGTGTCAAGTATGATCTCCTTCACAACACCCCAAAAGAAAATCCATAACAACACCTAACTGTTCTATCACCAAAACATAACATATGTATCATGTAATCAACATGGATGTAAGCCTATCAAAGAAGATCAAAATACTCCATTTCCAATCTCAAGAAATCAACCCACTACCATCCCCTATAATCATCAAATAAGAGAATGCAAAAAACCAAGGGGATAACCATGCTATCCATATCTCATAATGAATTGCATAGAACCATCTAATAGCAGCTCAAGATCCATTTCTATGAAAGAAAGCATAAAACACTTGAAAGAAGTGATGGGCATTACCTCTCAACTGATAAGCCACCAAGTAGACCAAGAGTGGGGAATGCGAATGCTCCTATAAGATATGCAGGCCATCATGACTCCTCCAAGAGAAATCTCCTCATAGGTCTCTATTGAACTCACACCCAACCAAGGTGTAGGCTACTCAAACTTTCTGTTGAAAACTCATCTAGGGTAACCATCTCGACATCACTTCTCTCATCTCAAGATAAATATAGCCTCGCCTTATTCTCCATGTATCCATGATAACCTATAAAAAAATCATCTCATGCTAAAATCCAAATCCATCACTACACTATCATGAAGTTCTAGAGCATATGACCAATGCACCCAAAACACAAAGAGTCACTATATCACTATCAAAGCTCTAATCATCTAAATTAGGAAATTATGATGACATCATGATCTAAACATCCCCCTTAGGATATCACATGATCCAAGTGAACATACCTTTGTCTCAAGAGTAATGCATCATGCCAAAAATCTAATACATAAACAAGAGTATACCATGACATAACAACAAACAAACTCTAAAACAACATCACCTATCAAGAACTATCAACACCTAGCCCAAAAAGAACAAGGATCTTAGATGTTACACATCTTCAAATAGTGTTCATGCAAATGGAAAAGAACCCTTCTGCAATGATAGGATTTAACAGCTTCTCCTACTAACATCTACAACACTTAAAGAAGATCATTCATTCATAGTCACTACTAAAGCTCCCATTGAACCGTGACATCTGAGCTCTCCAAGCATCATGAACAAAAAATTTCTAGTCTAAAAATCCTCCAATTCCACACACCAGCACCAATTCCACACACCAACACATCCATCTAAAAAAAATACCAAGTGAAACCAAGATCTCTCGACCAAGCAAGAGTACCATCATTGTTAAAAGCTTATACCAAGTTAAGTATCCAAGTTATTTATGACATCGTGATACACATGGTGTGGTCCCCATAACTGACTATCTAGATACTCTCATATCATCCATCCTCTCATCTCAAAGCAACCACACCAATGCATAAGTGACCATATACAAGGCCAACTAACTAATTTGCATTAACATTGAACCAACCTTGTTGATATAGAAAGTCTACTTCTAAGTTATCCTACAACAAACATGTAGGTAAAGATGACCCACATCTTGCAAAACCTATAGATCCAATCAATATATCATGCAAACCCATTATCATACTAGAAAATGAAAAACTAAGATCTCAAAGAGAATAAACATGTAGACCACATGACTCAAACACCAGATTCAACACAAATTAGATTTGGTAATCACGTCCACAACAAGCACCACAGTCAAGGAAACCACCAAGCATCAACACAAGAATACTAAGTGACTAATCACATACCAACACTCCTATCCAGAGAAATCCACTCACCTCCTCGTACCATACACATAGCATGCATGCAAAAATGCAACTATCTCATCCAATACTACCCCAAAAAACCAAGGTCTAGAAAATAGCTTTAAACACAATTCCACATAACTGCAAATTTTTATTGACATGTAAAACCTACAAAACCACTATGTTTGGAACAACACCTATGCCCATCCACAACCACTACTCATCTAAAAGAATTAAATGTATAGAAGAAAAACACCATAACACTTAAACCAGAATAATGAATTTTCATGAATGAGCATCACCATAGAATTTTATGAAAATCTACAAAAAACTTTAGATCCAAGGAACATGAAATCGAGCCATGCAAGTACAAAATATCCATAAAAATAAAAAATAGTTTAGAAATTCTAGGCCCAATTTAGGCCAACTCTAGATGCACCAATATGCACATGCATCTGAGGGAGACAAGCTATTGTATAATCTTCCCTATCATCCAATGATCAACTCCATAGCCTACTTGCAATTAGGGTACCATAAAACTCTACCTTCCAATACTAGGAAAAAACACCAAACATAAGCACATTGCTCCATAGCTGAGAAACAACTCAATCTTCTCCATATCATCAACGAGCCTCTCACACATACACCCAATATGAAGGCTTTGCTGGAACACAACCATAAAGAAAAATATTCCACCCCATGCATTAGGATTATACTGTTGTCAACTAGGAGCCTCATATCACAATGTTTTGATATGACTAGATCTAGTTTCTCCATCTTGACCATCCTTCATGCTAGACTTGTTGTCTCTTGAAACCTAAACAAAAGAGCAAGAACATCTACTCATCAAAGGATCAATTCATCAACTATTCCTTCAAATTTCCTCAAGCTTTCCAAAATAAGAAATCTTCACCAAAGGAATAATCAGAACCAAACACACTGGGAAGAATGAAACCCCAAAAGATGGTTCTGATACCATTTGTATCAAAAAATTTCATCTCAAAAAGAGCATCTGAGACCAATAAGTGCCTTTGATAACTTTTATTACATTATATTTCCTCAAAAACACATACTACTATGCCACAAAGTGGAATCAAACATAGTTCATTTCCCACATTAATCCTTCTTAGAAAATCTCATGCAAATTTAACTAGTTTCAATAACATCCACAAAAATAGATTCAATTAAGCAGAACCATTAAACATGAAAAATAGAATAGAAGACATGAAAACATAGATTTATGTGGGAAAAACCTTTAAGGGTAAGAAAACCCCACACTCCAAAAGCCTAAATTTCCATTCTATTATTCGACAACACAATTCATGGTTACAATACAATTTAGGCTCTAAGCCTTTACACAGAGTTTACAACTTGTTCTATCTAGAGGAACTTGACAACATAACCCCTCTCTACAACCCTGTCTCCTCTCTTGTTACATTTCCATGGTTAACCTATTCAATCAATCTAGATCATTCTATCGATCCCCTCTGTTACATCATGTTCCTTGTCTTTTTTCATTTAATGCACTATGGAATTTGTATAAAACTTAGGAGTTACCAGGAAGTTGATTGTTCCAACTTCCACCAAGTAATGAAAAAAAAATGTAACTATCATTAACTTCTTTCATTCAACATGTATCAGACCATCAAAGAGATTGGAGACAGTCTCTTGTCAAACTTTAAGTGTTACTTCGACAAGCATACTACTCAACAAATCATTCAATCATTGGAGTGTCAAAGAGACACAAGATCACATCTTTTCGAACAATCAATGTCACCTCAAAAAAATTCTATGACTTACTACTCCATCCCATTGGGATGTTGAGGAGATAGTTTAACACCTCCCACTGAAATCGGGAGGTCTCATTGATGTAGCATTGACCATGGTCCCCACTGTGTACTTTGTCCATCCACATCACTACCATAGATCACCAACCTTTTAGCCTATTAAAGAGACTTTAGTTAGGGTCCCATTGATGTCATGAAGTCCTACCGAAGATCCCTTTACACTGCACTCACATTGTTTCATTGGTCCATCAAGGAGAACTTGGAAGAAGTTCCCCAAAATCTTCATGTCAACCCGATGGAGGTTCGATTCGTGCATCGAGGATACTTGCAACACTGTCCTGCTGACTTTCAATTGTTATACCGATAATGTAAAGGTCTAAATGCTAATACGTTTGAGGCATTATTTCTCAACATATCTTTTGACAGTGAATGGTCAGAAGCTTTCCCTAACCTTTGTAGAAAAGTGACAATCTAAACATCATCCTCAAAATCTTGCAATTTCTAATCAGTGTCAGGAACTTACAATCAGATAATGGTCTGTACTACATTTTTTTTTCTTGTTGATTTAGGTGTAGGCTCAAATTGTGAGCCAATTGAAGCCATCCAATCTACGATGAGATTCTGGGATCATGGGATAACTTGTATGTTAAAAGCCTCAAAGTTCTCGATTAGATACCATATTTTGTATGTGTAAGACCTCATTCTTACATTTTTTGTAGCTACCTATTTGTGGACCTAGCATATGACAAACTCTGAATCTCTAAATTTCCATATTCTTCTTATTCCCATCTTCTCTTTGAGAATCAAACCATGGACCAAAGCCTCATACTCTACATTGTTATTCTAGCATGGGAATTGGTAGCGGAAGGCTTTGAGGGTCTATGATCCAGTTCGAGATACCAATTAGATGCATTCTCTGAAACCAATTTTGCATTTGGTAGCATCAAAATATAGCGTCTATAGGTTGTAATTGCTAGTTCCACCAGGTTCTTCCTACTCCTTTACCAATTTCAAGAAGACTTGGTCATCATCGAAAATCACATAGGTGCCTGACCCGGTATTATGGAAGTTTCTAAATAGGCCAGAATCAATAAACTGATTGAGTAGGACCTCCTCTTTAGGGGTCCAATCACTCATGTCCTCTTCATCTTCTAAAATTTCTATGCAATATGTCTGCTTTTTTAAGGAGGTATGCATTGCTTCAAAGCACAAAATCATGTTATCTACTATATGTTTAGGGTGTAAGGATTTATACAAGATCTTCATCTTCACCCTGTGCTTTGTCTTTGGTATCAAATGAGACCAATTGAACACTAGATATCCACCATGCTTTTCTATGAAGTCCCTTGAAAGACACATCCCAAAAACTAGGGGAATTTCTATTACAACTAAATATTCTTGTGTGACTGTTTCACTTGGACATGAGAAAAGGGTCAAAGATAGATCTTTGATGCAATTGATGGTTAGGAATTTCTTCCCATATAACTGCATGATCCCTTTCTCAAGAGCCTCATACTTTAGTTTCGGGACATCGGCCACTTGTTTAGGCATGACCATGGTGGTATCTCTCAAATCAATCATGTTGTTATGTAAAAGATTATCCCCCACAATAAGTGTTAAAAAGAAAGGGGTATGCTTTGGTTTGCTTACCTCTTTCATGTTTGAATTGTCCATGAATTTTATATATGCCACAGATCTCGAAGGTTGAGGGTCCAACACAAGACCTTTTCCTTTATCTTGATTGTGCAGTGGGTTTGTATTTGTCTGCGACATTTTTTCCTATTTCTTTAATGCCTCCTAGAGTAATGTATTATATTTTGGAAATGATATAACATACCATAGAGACACATTAGATCATGCCTTCTTCAGTTTCTCTACCACGTTAAGCATTCCGATTAGTGAGACCTTAGGTTTGAATTGTGGTATTTCTTTTGTCTTCGAAAGAGGCCGATCCAACGTGGAAGGGCTTAGTACTTTGTCCACCTCTTTCTATGGAAACAACAGAGCTTGTGACAACTGAGTGGGTCATATCTATGAGGCTTTCTCCACTTGTGGTTGTGGTTGTTGTGGCTATGGTCATTGTGGAGCTCATTGCACATATTCTCTAGTCAGCCTTCTTTTAGACCTTGTGTTGTAGTTTGACTATACCTACGGGGCACTAGTCATCGGAACATCATTTAAAAATACATCTTCTTCCTCCATCCAAGAAAAAAGTGCTTGGTTTGGTGATATATCTAGCTCTTTCTCTAAGGACATCCCTTGCATTTGCACTTTGAAGCGCATGTTCTCCATCTCGGGAAACTAATATTCTACCATGTTCAAAAGTATGTCATGGATTCTTTGCTCCACTATATTCTATTGAAGATTTTCCCTTGGAAAATTATAGGGAATGTGGCTATCATTACATGGGAAGCACCATGTGTTCTCATCTTCTATCAGGTTGTTTTGGCCTAGGACCAAATCCTTTCGTGGACTGTTCTTGGGTATACATACACGAATGGTGGTGCAACTGATATGATTGTTTGTGGAGTGAAGGAACTAGGAGTTGCTTCTTCTCTGGGACCACCAGATATTTCCACGAACATGGGAATCGTTGGTCATGGCAGAAGCTTCCCGACGTTGATTAGACTATTTTCTACATGCACAACCAAATCATATGCATTGGACAGGGTACCTCCTCCCATAGATTGTATTATGATTGTGATGTATGAATTGAAATACTTTAGATAGAACATAAATTCCATAGCTTCCAAAGGCCTGGCTATCATAGGAATCATTTGTCAAGTTTTGTGGAACCTAGTTTTGAAGTCAGTCATGGCCTCTTGTGGGGGCCTCTTGATAGTGATTAATTGTTGCAGAAAAGAGGATCAATCTCTTATCTCTGAGAAGCACTCGAACGACTTCTCATTGAATTGGTCCCAAGAGCAGATGGAAATGGAATCCAAGGACCTGTACCAGTCTTGGGTCTTTCCTTTGAAAGACATAGCTAGCAACTCGAGGGCTACATTCTCTTTAGTGGGGGCTAAATGTGGCAAGGAAAATTGTACTCCCTTCTTGGAGATAGTATAATCCCTTCCCTAATTTGGACCTATTTTGGTACCCTTTCATTAATTTCCATTTAATTCATCATTAATAGGCCCCTATGACCCATTATTTTAGATCACAAGGCTTATTTCAGTTTAAAACCCAAAAACATCATTTAAACTATCAAAATTATTGAAAACCCACCTCAAAATGCTAGGGTGGGACTCATTGACCACCTTGCGTGAATGAGTTCCCCTAGGTGGGACCCATTTGCCAAGGGTGGTGAATGAGTCCCATTTGGAGGCATTTTTAATTTTGAATGGGAAAATCACCTTTTTAATTCAAATGTTTGATGGATGTCGGCCCTTGAGATTTATATAACAGGAAATTAGGTGCTAATTCCTATATAAGCAAGCTTCTAAGTCATTTTTTAACAAGAAGCATGCATTTTAGAGAGAAAATTCAAGATACAAGCATTTACAAGCTTTCAAGTATTCTTCACAAGAGCATTCAAGAGTCCATTTACAACAATGTTGAAGTCTTGGAGCAACATTAAAGTGTTTTTGTAGGACTTCAAGCTCACTTTCATTCAAGATATAGCATTGTCAAGGGTTGATCATGGTTGTCTATGGTGAATCATGATGGATTCTAGGTTGGGGAGATGCAACTAGTCATCAAGACAAGCCTAACGCCTTATTTCCTAAGTGATTCCATCCTTCATTATCACTCTATTTTTAGCCTAAGGAAGGTACAACCATCATTGAGGCTCATTTGGGGTGATTATATATCTCTCCAAGTGAGTCATTCATTGCCATATTTCATTCATCCATCTTGTTCTTACACATTAGAATAGGGTTACATTTCATTTCAAATTTCATAATCTTAGACATAGTTAAGGTTATGATTTACAATCCTATTTCTATTCACATTTCATTATTTTTATCAAGGTTTAATTACCAAACTAGGGTTTGACCAAGGTAAACCCCCATAAGAAAATCAAGTATATATTCTTTTTTGAAGGTCATTTTGTGGATTCAGATCCATAAATTAATCAGGAAAGACAAAGTAGACTGAGAGATGTAGATCTGAACTTTGAATTCCTGAAAAAGTCGAAGTGGACTGATTCGCCACAAGTGGTGAATGAGTCCCACAGTAGGTGTTTTCCAAAACTGTTTGTAGATTCAGATACCCTTTTTCTTGAAACTATTTCCTATGCAGAAATCTAGATTTGGGAATGATTCACCTAGATTGGAAAATGAGTTTGAGTGGGTCAAAAAGTCAAAATTTCTAATGTTTCAGACCACCATTCAGCCATCTCCAAATTTCTAGGTGCACACATTTTGTTCTATAGCTTTCTGTTATGTTTTATTTGTATTTTTAGGGCATTTAGTGAAGCTTTGCATTGAATTATGGTTTTACATTTAATCTTGCATTATATTTTTCATTACATTTGTCTTTCCAAGTTCTTACTTGATGGTGAATCCCTTATTAGTTTACATTCAGCCCCTAGGACAACCTTATTGCAAGATATATTTCTCCTTTCCATCGAGATCTCTAGGGTTATCCTTGAGTGGAATATCTTGGAAGTGGGTGTGCTCTATGTCCTAAACAATATGATAGCACTTAATACCCTATTTCAATTGGTTCCATTTTGGTGAACCTACATTTAAAATATTTCATTTTTTGATTTGGAGTCCATCATCATCCTAGATCTTGCTTGCATTGACATTGCATTTGTTAATTGGAATTCTAGGGTTTTCAAATTTTGTATTAGTGAAAGTTCATAGAGTTTACATTTTTGCATCTCATTTCATTGAAATTCATATAAAATCTACATTTTCACTTAGGATCATCATACAATGTATAGAAAGCATAAAAAACAATTATTTTTTTTGAAAAATTAAAAAAAATCCCTATTGGGACTCATTCACAACCTTGGGAAAATTAGTCCCAGTGCAAATTATGAACTGCATTTTATAGAGTTAAATTCCCTATTTTTAAGCTTATGTTTGTTGTTAAAACTTTTCTATTTTAGTTTGCATACTTTTTGTTACATTTGAATCATTAGAAGTAGCAAAATCTACATTCATTGCAATTGGGGATAGAATTAGATTTGTGCACTTTGCATTTTTAGCATTATTTCATAACTCAATTAGATTATATTACATTTGGCATACATTAGAAAAAAAAACCAAAGACAAGATCCAACATCTAAGCCACTTGGAGAAAGTATAGTTATTTGACTATGTCAAATCTCTTCTTCCAAGTTAACCTAACCCTCAAGCCTTTTAGTAGTGATGAATTTGACATGTTAGATGAATCCCTTGAGGATTTCATCTCACAAGGTTCATCCAATAAGGCTTGTCATGAAGAACCAAAAACCAAGAGAAGTTAATGTGATTCAACCTCAACTTATCCTTTACCCACCCTCACACAAACCTCAAGCTAAAAACAAGCCCGAATTTACCATTTACCCACCAAATAACAATGTTTTGCAGAAAACAAGTAATAATACCATTGCTCATACATACAACACTAGATAAAATACACAACTAAAACAACCAACTCTGACAACCTTACCTTTTCCAAATCCCATTTTTCCTAGCACTCCTCATTTACCTTTGAATAGTGGGAAGGAGTATTATCTTGTTGAACAACTGAAAAATACTCCTGCAAAGATACCTCTATGGGACCTAATTTAGAATTCACCTAACTATCACACCATGCTTCAAACAGCCTTAGAACAAGTTGTGATCCCTCCTAATACAAATGTAAATGATGTGGTAGCTCTAATACAAGGAATGAATATAATTAATTTATACATTACCTTTCACCAACACAAGCTCCCTCAGAGATGAGAAAGAGACATGATGCCTTCATGATAATAGCTAAATTCAATAAAACGAAAATAAAAATGACCCTTGTTGATAATGGCTCAACCCTTAATGTGCGTAGTGTGAAACTTTTATATAGATTGCACATGGACAAGTCAAAAATTGAAATTGACTCCTTATCGATTCAAGGATTTGATAATGTAGGAAAGAAACTGCTTGGTGTGATTACTTTACCTATTATAGTCGGAAAGGCTACCTTACAAACTCAGATTCATGTTATGCCTCATGATATTTCATACAATTTTCTTTTTGGAAGACCATGGATTCATGAGATGCATGTGGTGCCTTCGACCCTTCGTCACATAATAGAATATGTCTATAATAACAAGGTATACTAGGTTGAAATAGACCCTAAGCCTGAAAGTTTCTTACAAGTTGAAAAAGGATTGACAAGTCCTCTAAGCACATTAATTCCAACATCTAACATAAAACCTATAAAGGTAGAGAAACAAGAAAAAAGAACAGTGTCAAAATTATTAGATGATGATTGAGGTTCTTTGGAGTTCACACCCTCATTTATGGGAGAGTACATAATCACAAATAAAGAAGATGAGAAGCAAAAAAAGCTAATGGTAATATCAACATAGAATTCAAAAGAACAATCAAAAGCATCTACCTCATCCACTTTAGAAGAAGACACAAGTTACACAATTTTTTTTTGATGAGATAGATTATCAACACCCACCAAACCTAAAAGAAATGGAAAAATTTTATGGGAGAGGTTATGAACTTATGAAACAATTGGGTTATAGTGGAAAAGGATGTGGAAAGAATGAACAAGGAATCCATATCCCTATAGAACCTAATACACAAGAGACAAAAAGTGGTTTGGGATATTTCCCTTCTAAAATTACGCAAGCAATGAAGAGACCATCATTAAACATCAACACCATCATGTGTAATACTAAAAAAACTCTCACCTTGAAGCATTCAAAATTGATTGATACAAATTGTGAAGAATCATTAGAGTTTTTCAAAGATGATGAAGCCTTGAAAGAAATGCTAGGATTTTATGATAGAACATTCACTCCTAAAAAGAGGCAGCTTACATGTGCTATGATTAATACCAAGCAAAAAGATGGAGAAGAAGTACAAAAGTTGACATGAACAAAGAATAATACAACCCTGAATTTTCAAAACAAAATGTGCTTCCTTTAGGATATATAGTGAACATATAGATGGATATAAACAATGAAGAAAAATTGATTAAAATAGGGAAGTGCCTTAATGATGAAGAATGAGAGAATATTGCAACTTTGCTTCATGACTTTCCTAAAATTTTTGCTTGGACTTATTTGGATATGTTGGGAATTGATCCTAAGATTGTAACACACAATATAGTCCTCACTAAAAATGTTAAACCCATTAGACAAAAGATTCAAAAAATGAACCCTAAGATAGCCTTATTAGTTAAAATTGAGATCAAAATTCTCCTTGATGCCAGTTTTATAAGACCTATCGATTATTCTCCTTCAATCTTAAACATTGTCATAGTTGCAAAACCTGACGATCGTATTAAGATGTGTACGAACTTTCGTGATTTGAATAGAGCATCTTTAAAAGATGACTTTCCCCTTCCTAATATTGACATGATAGTAGACTCAACTATGGGACATGCTTTGATGTCATTCATGGATGGATTTTATGGGTATAATCAAATCTTTATCAACCATCAAGATCAATATAAGACAAAATTTACAATAGCTTGGGGAACATTTTGTTGGGTAATGATGCCTTTTGTATTGAAGAATGTAGGTGCAACATATCAATGAGCAATGACATTGATATTTCACAACTACATACATAAGACTTTGGAAGATTACGTTGATGATATTCTAGCCAAATCTTTAACAAGACAAGACAATGTAAATTTCCTTCAAAAAATATTTGAATGAATGTGAAAATAAAACATGAGATTGAATATGAAAAAGCAT
The DNA here is from genome assembly GCA_007258455.2 of Sequoia sempervirens. Classification (NCBI taxonomy): domain Eukaryota; kingdom Viridiplantae; phylum Streptophyta; class Pinopsida; order Cupressales; family Cupressaceae; genus Sequoia; species Sequoia sempervirens. The sequence continues at coordinate 436,669,824 of VDFB02075321.1, forward strand.
CTTTAGTGTAGATAGCGGAAAAATTCTAGGGTTTATTGTATCTCACAGAGGCATCAAGGTTGACACAAAGAAAATTGATGCTATAGTTAACATGCCACCTCCTAGAAACATCTCTCAATTATGCACCTTACAAGGAAGAATTTAAGCTATTCATTGTTTTGTGTCATCTTTAGTGGATCGAACATTACCATTTATACATCTCCTCAAGAAATATGTGCATTTTGATTAAGAACAAGGATTGTAAACAAGCTTTTGAGAGTTTGAAAGAATATATTGTTACTCCACTTGTTTTACAACCTGCTATGCAAAATGAACCATTTAACTTATATACAACATACACCCATGGTCTTACAAAATTGTTGGCTCAAAAAGATGAAAATGGTAAAGAACATCCTATTTATTACATTATCTGAACATTGATTGATTATGCGAAGCAATACACAACGATAGAGAAACAATGTTTGGCTCTTGTATTCACTACTAGTAAGTTGCGACATTACTTATTGAATGTTGAAATACAAGTGATGATGAAATTTGACCCTTTAAGACATCTCCTCACAAGAAAAAACTTATCAGGGTGCTTAGATAAGTGAGTGATTTTGTTAATTGAGTTTTACCTTAAATTTTTTTCACAAAAAGCAATTAAGGGCCAAGCCTTGACCAACCAACTAGTTGATATCCCTTCTCCTTTAGCGTTACCTAGTAATAAATCTTTCCCTGATGATAATGTGTTGAAAATTGAAGCTAATACATGGGAATTATATTTTGATGAATCTAAGTGTAGAACTGGCTCCAATGTGGGGGCTATAATAACATCACCTACAGGAGATCATATTCCCTTATCATACCGGTTAAACTTCCTATGTGCAAACAACACTACTGAGTATGAAGCATTGCTCATTGGATTGTGTGCCGCTTTAGTCATGGGAACAAGAGACATTAAGATATTTGGTGACTTACAATTAGTCATTAAACAAATAAATGGAACATATCAAGCAAAGCATGATAAATTATCAAAATACAAGGATCTTACAATGAATTTTCTAGAGAAGTTTGAATCATTTACCATTGTAAACATCCATCAAAAAGATAATCATCACATAGATGAAATGGTAAGTGTAGCCTCCCTTATATCCCCTCAAGATCCTTCAAAATAATTCACCTTCATAGTGCATATAGCTATGAAACCATCAATCAAAGATAAAGCAGAATATGTATTAGCAACAACCAGGGAAGACTCAAGTGAATGGTACAATACAATATTCAATTATTTGTAAGATGGTACCTTTCCTAAGCCAACAACAAAGAACATCCAAGCCCGCTTGTGAAAAGTCACATCTAAGTATATAATTCTTGCCGATGTCTTGTATAAAAGATAGTTTAATGGTCTCTTAGATGCCTAAAAAAATATGAAATACCCACAACACTTGAAAAAGTTCATATAGGTGCTTGTGGTGGTCACTTTGGAGGAAAAGCATTAGTTCAAAAACTTATTTTCATTGGATACTATTAAAGACATATGGAATAAGATTGCTTTGCATACGTAAAAAAATTCAAAAATGTCAAGAACATAGAAATTTGATTCATGCTCCCGCTTATGAATTTTTAGTTCAAGTTCCTATCTAGAATTTTATGGAGTGGGCTTTGAACATCATTGGAAAAATATCATCACCTTCCTCAGCTAGAGATACATTCATAATTACCACAACAAATTATTTCAAAAAATGAGTACAAGCAATCCCTCTTTGTTTCAATAACTACAAATGTGATATGTCGTTTCATATTAGAACACATTATTGCTCACTTTGGACTTCCTTCAACATTAGTTTATGATAATGGCACATCATTTAAGAATAATGACATGAAGAAGTTATTGGAAACGTTTAACATACATCATCATTTTTCAACACCCTGCTATCTACAATCTAATGGTCAAGCTAAATCAACTAATTAAACCCTTAAGAAAATCTTAAATAAAACCATTAATAAACATAACAAATATTGAAACATGAAATTAACATATGCACTATGGGCCTATTATATGAGTATTAGATCACCCATAGGGAATACACCTTATAATCACATTTGTGGTACTGAGGAAATAATTCCCTTGGAGTAAGAGATTCCTACATTCAAAATCACTCTTCAAGGACTTATTGATGACAACAATTACAAAGAACAACAGTTGCATCAGCTTGAAATGCTTGATGAACAATGCATCAACGCTCTTGAGCACCTCCAAGCTTATTCTAAAAGAAGGAAGTGTAGCTAGAATGAATATTTCATCGCTCATGTATTGAATAAAGGCAACTTTTTGTTATAAGAGAATCAACATAGCGTTAATGCCATCTCGACCGATAAAGGAAAATTCAGCCCTAATTGGTTAGGACCTTATATAATTAATGCAAGATATGGGTTTGGTGCATACACATTAACAAAAATGGATGGCACACCTCCCAATGAACCTATTAATGTCATGCATCTATGTCAGTACTCTATCCAATGAAATTGAATAGTGTGAATGATAAAGCAGTGATGCTAGAGTTAGTAGATGATAATTTATGTGCTCTTGCATTGCTTCGTTCTTGAAAAAAAAAAATTTGTGTGTCTTGAATACTAAGGTAATTATTTAAATTAATTGGTTACTTTAGAGTTCATGCTATTCAATATAATCTTGTGTGTTATGTTAGATTAGATCCTTATATGCATTTAATGTCCTTAATTATATCATAAGTGTATTTAATTCAAAAAAACATACTTAATCACAATGTTGCATCTAAGAGAAACCAGAATAAGTTCTAATTAGTTAACATAAAACATGTTAAATCATGGAGACATTCATTAAATAGTCTTACAAAGATTATATAATCAATCACATTGCCATTTAATACTGAATGTATAAACACAAGTATTAAAACATCAAATTCTCATATATATATATCAAAGTTTTGTGTACATGTCATTAATATATACAATGCTAATGAGGTCTATGACTACTAGATCCCTTAGGATCTAGTGCTCGCATCTATCTAGAGGTGGTCCATAGGGATATGATGGTATGCAATTGTGATCGCAAGTCGTCAAGTGCATTAAGAGAAAACTATAAACCTTGTACCTGTCCAAGGGCCTCTTGATGCTCCCTTGCTAGCCAATCTCTCTTTGCCTGAAGTTTGATTACCTATGACTGTAGTCTCTCAAACTCTACTTGGATTTGAGTTGATTTTGGATCCTAGGTAGCCTTGAATTGGTAGACATGCCGCCTAAGACTCCCATACATTTCCCGTAGTTTGACGAATGGCTTGAACAACTCTAGAACCCACTCCACGATGGGTGGGGGAACATAGTTTGTATCAGTAACCTCCTCGTCAAATAATGGGGGAACTATCTTCGTAGCTACTTTATGATAGAGATCATGAAGATATCTCACAAATCCTGCAAGATATAAACCATAAATATAATCTATACACATCATGATATATATGTATACATAAAAGTAAAGCATAAAACACAAATCATAAGCATAAAGTATAGTAGTAAATAAAATATCAATACCTAGCTCTCTAGTAGGCTATGTGAAGATAGCCTCATCATGTGTAGGGGGCATAGAGAATGTGCTATCCTCTCCATGACAATGGATATTGGTGCCTATCGCAACTACTAATCATGATTTAGTAACATGAATGGGAAATGGCTCTCCCCACTCGTGGCCCACCGGATCCTCATCTGATGCTTCACCTCCCTCACTCATCAAATGCTCCTCGTCCTCATCCTCATCCTCATCCTCCTCCTCATATCCATCATATTCAGGATCTATGGTCTCATCATACTCCTCACCTATCACATCTATGAATATGTTGGCAACCCTGTAGCATGTATCCTCAACCCTGTCATCCTCCTCATCTCCTTGATCTGAGAGTGGCCTTGCATCAGCTATTGACTCATACAACAAGATTACAGGAGTCAACCATGATACTACCCACCACTCCTCATAGGAATTTGTGGTACCGATGTCCATCGTCAAAGACCAGAGCTATACCATGATCTGAGTACTTGGATTCATTGTAGACAACATCCTCGGTAGTGAATTGTCTAGAATCACCGGGTCTCTGGGCACTCTGTACTGATATCCTAAAAAAAGGTCATGCCCTAGGTGCTATTTGAACCTATCCAAACTGTCACATAACATGATCATAATAGAAATGTTGTATTATGTCATCTTGTTTTCCTATCAAGCACCTATCCATCTATAACCTCCTCATTTGACGAGTCTCATCTGACCACTACAAAAAAAGTTGGTAAGGTCTAGACATAGGATCTCATCCTCATCTAATTAGTCAAATCTAACTCTCCAAAAGTGGAAGTCATCATACTTCCATAGTCGTCGCAATGGATAGCTAAAGGCTTGAGGATAACCTAGGGATATTGTGCATGAAAACCTTGATGGTCTAGTACACGTGATATGCTCCAGGCACCACACCTATAGCAGTGTAAGTGTACCATGCTTTCGACCTCCCAAAATGAAAACCATCCAAGATCATAATATAGATGTGCTAGGATGTTGTTCCCCTAGGCATATAGGGTCATATTCTCTGCCATCCCTCGAATCATGTGTACTAGTCCTCCCTCTAAGTGTGCTCCTTGACCATCAGGGATGAGTACTAGTGCTATTGTGAACATCATAATCCATGCAACTAGTGGAGCCCATGAGTATAGTATCATCACTAGATCAATTTGTGGCCTCACCATACCATCGTGCACTAGACCTCCAAGGAAGTACTGCATGTCATATTTCATCTCCTAGAAGGATCTCTCCACTAGGAAATGTACCCTCTCACCCTAAATTGGAACTCAGAGTACACGATGTATGTCCTCTAGTGTAATGGTTATCTCACCAATAGGAAGATGAAACATGCAGGTGTCTGTGTCCCATCGCTCTACTAAAATGCCATCAACATAGGATCATGGTACCTCATGGGGGCATGAGGTACACCTAGTATAATCCTGTAGTCTACAAGATCTTTGTCTCCTCTACTAAAAGAGTGGGGTCTAGGTCTCAGAGGTGGTGATCTATCTACCACCTAGACACTGCTGTGAATGGGTAGGAATCTAACAAAAAAAGAAAAATATGTCCTATAAGAATTCTAAAAATATTAAATCTTTACATCAACAATTAAAAAAGTGTACTAAAGTTGTTCTAGTGTACTCTCCTAAAGGTCCTAGCCACTTTAGACCCCTTTTGGGACACTCTGCGAAGAAATGGGACACTTTGTGAAAAAGTGGGACACTTCGGGAACAAAAGGGACACTTTGCAAAAAAAGGGATGCTTTGCAAAATTTTCTTCCAAGGCCCTAAATTAACCTAGAAAAGAATAAAAAATCATAAAATAAATGCGTAAAGACAAAGCTAAGATAGAAAAATTAACTCACCTAATCATAATGTTCATCATGGGCCACCTGATCTCATAAGACGTCTAGTCTAAGAGGCCTGTAATCTCGTCATTTGAACATCTTCAGTCACTCTTCACCACACTCAACCTACAAGAAGGTAAATGAAAAAATAGTTAGAATTTACTCTACTTTTTACTCTTATATAAGTTAAAATTAGGATTTATACTATATTAGAGTTAAAAAGTTCCTTTCATTCAAACTGACGTAATAGGTGCTAGAATGCTCTATTTTTTACGCCATTTATTGCATTGGAATCATGACTACACTCTCATCCTCATTAAATGTATATCATTATGTGGTATGGTACTTGGAAATACCCTATGATATTACTTTGGTTATTTGATGTGGCTAGACTACTACCTTGATTCCACCTCTGTAAAGCAAGAAAAATCAAGGGGGGGCATACATCTAGCCTCAAATTTGATTTCTAGAAGGTAGATAAGAGGATTTTTGAGCAACTAATGAATTCATGTTGGAGGATGTGGTTCCTAACGTTGTGGTTTTGCAGATAGCTACAATGGGGGCTTCATTCTCCCGTATGAGTATCCTTTTATGAAATAAAGTGTATTGTTCAAAGTCCTTTAGCTTGCATATGCATGTAGAGTCATATGGGAACTAAAGTGGGAGATAAATGTGGCAACATAAATTGTACTCCCTTCTTGGAGATAGTACAATCCCTTGCCTAATTTGGACCTTTTTTGATACCCTTGCATTAATTTCCCTTTAATTCATCATTAATAGGCCCCTAAGACCCATTATTTCAGATCTCGAGGCTTATTTCAATTAAAAACTTGAGAAAATCATTTAAAATATCAAAATTCCTAAAAAACCACCTTAAAAGCTAGGGTGGGACTCATACACCAAGGCTGGTGAATGAGTCCCATTTGGGGGATTTTTTAATTTTGAGGGGGAAAATCACCTTTTTAATTCAAATTTTTGATGGATGTTGGCCTTTAAGATCTGAATAACAAGAAATTAGGTGCTAATTCCTATATAAGAAAGCTTCTAAGTCATCTTTTAACAACAAGCAAGCATTTTAGAGAGTAAATTCAAGATACAAGCATACACAAGATTTCTAGTATTCTTCACAAGAGCATTCAAGAGTCCATTTATAGAAAAGTTGAAGTCTTGGAGCAACATTAAAGTGTTTCGAAGGTCTTCAAGCTCACTTTCATTCAAGATCTAGCATTGTCAAGGGTTGATCATGGTTGTCTATGGTGAATCATGATGGATTCTAGGTTGGGGAGATGCAACTAGCCATCAATTCAAGCCTAATGACTTGTTTAATAAGTGATTTGATCCTCCATTGTCACTCTACTTTTAGCCTAAGGAAGGTACAAGCATAATTAAGGTTGGTTTGGGGTTATTATAGATCTCTTCAAGTGATTCATTCATTGTCATATTTCATTCATCCATCTTGTTCTTACACATTAGAATAGGGTTACATTGCATTTTAGATTTCCTAATCTTAGACACACTTAAGGTTATGATTTACAATCTTATTTCTATTAAAATTTCATTATTTTCATCAATGTTTAATTACCAAACTAGGGGTTTGACCAAGGAAAACCCGTCATAAGAAAATCAAGTATATATTCTATTTTGTAGGTAATTTTACAGATTCAGATTGGGAAATCAACCAAAAAAGATAGAGCAGATTGAGAGGTGCAAATCTAAACTTTGAATTCCTGAAAAAGCGAAAGTGGACTGATTTGCCACAAGTGGAAAATGAGTCCCACTATAGGTATTTTCCAAAACTGTTTGCAGATTTAGATACCCTTTTCCTCGAAACTAGTTCCTATGTAGAAATCTATATCTAGGAATAATTTTTGTAGATTGGCGAATGAGTCCTAGTAGGTCAAAAAGTCATATTTTCTAGTATTTTAGACATCCATTCAACCATCTCTAGATTTCTAGGTGCACAAATTCTATTTTGTAGTTTTTTGTTCTATTTCATTTGGATTTTTAGGGAATTTAGTGAAGCTTTGCATTGAATTAGAGTTTTACATTTCATCTTACATTATACTTTACATTGCATTTGTCTTTGCAAGTTCTTACTTGGTGGTGAATTCCTTATTATTTTACATTCAGCCCCTAGGACAACACTATTGTAAGATCTATTTCTCCTTTGCATTGAGATCTCTAGGGTTATCCTTGAGTGGAATATTTTAGAAGTGGATGTGCTTTATGTCCTAAACCATATGATAACACTTAATACCCTATTTCAATTATCGGTTCCATTATGTACTCTGCGTACCTTCGCTATATCTTGGAGATGCTCAGACGGGGTCTTGAAATCCTCCTAAAAAAAAAATGGATTTCCTTGAGAGCATTGGAAGGTATGGTGGGCCATATATCTAGGGGCGTAGGTGGTTTTAGCAGGCTACCACTATCCCAAGTTACAAAAATTCTAAGAGTAGGAGCACCTATATGAGCCATTGTAAATAGATTCATATAGATAGTGTAGATGGGTATATTCTGATTTGGAAGGTTCGGCCTCTTGGTGGAGTAGATAAGGCTTTGGATTGTGGGCTAACACTTCTCACTTTGTTGCTTCTTATAGGTAATATGAAACCTGTAAGCCTTCTCCTCCTAGGTGTTGAAGTAGGTAACTGGGAGTACTAGAAATGGCCTCTAGAAGATGCTCTTGTTTGAACTCTGGGCATGAGATTGCCAACCTCTCCTCTTGGTTTGATTTATGAAATATTTTTAACTTTTGATTAGATGTTTGAAAAACTTCGAGTCCCACTGGGTGTGACATAAAAAGAACTGTTGATCATAAGAGCTTGTGCCTCTTTGAACAACCTTATGGAAAATTCAACGAGTGGGGGACTAAATTACACCTCACTGAATGGCCTTTGATATTTTTAAAGAAATATGTCTTTTCTTTGTGTGTGGGAAAAGGGGGAGTGAAATTCAAGGAAAAACATAAAAAATGGTGATGTGCCAAGGCTTTCATAATATTTCAAAAGCTTATCAATTCCTTATAATTGAAGAAATGGACACAAAATGCCACAAACCCTTCATTGTTGGGAAGAGAACAAGCAACAAAGGATAGAGAAAACATAGCGAAGTCTTTCAAATCTCCCTATGGGAGGCATCCATTAAGGTGCGACAGTAATAGGAAACCAAAAAAAACAACAAGGATATTTGGATCTTTACAAAACCCTCCCTCTCTTACAACATAATATGAACAACAACATATCTTTTAGAAAAAATGAAAGAGTATTTTGAACATGATTCAGTTTTTGAAAGATAGCATCAACCATTAAAGCTAATAACATGCAAAAAATTCATCGAGTCTATCTACATAAGGCTTTAACATAGTTCTCTCAGCATAAATGATAAGTGAAAAATTAAATCATGATAAAGACCACAAAATGCACTATTTCAAAGATTTCTTCTTAACATATCTAATTCTTGCAATAAATTAACTAAAAAATAGAGGTTGGATGCCAATACGATTAATAGTCTTAACAGATATAACATGCCAGAGAGCATGAATAGTGATCTGTAAAATCCTCCTATCCAAGTAAGAAATTAAAACTTCTTCAAAAATATCCTCTTTTAAAATATTGAGAGGTTGGTTCTTTTTCAAAGATTGTCCAAGATTTTTTATTCTCTATTACGAACCCCTTTAAATAGCCAGGAGGGAGAGCCACCTCCATAACCAGTAGAGATGAACAAACACAAGATATCCACACCCGATTGATCACAATCTAATTTAGAGACTAGAATTAGATTGCAATGATCTTTTCTCATAAAGTCCTGGGATGCCTCATTAATGACTAGATTTTATAGAAGCTTTGCGAAGATATACTATCAGAAGATAATTAGATCTTAACATAGCCTAGAAAAATCCAATCGATTAGCTATGAAAAATGATGACGTTGAATTAAAGGTTCCACCCCAAAAGTAAGATCTCCACAGCGCCCTCCGACAAACTTTGCCCAAAAATATCCCTTTTCAGAAGATATTTATTGCCCGCCAAAATGAATGACATGGCAAGTAGGCGAGTGATTTCAGATTTTATAAGAATGGTTTTGAAGAAAATACTTGCCAAGTAGACATGTACTCCATCTCAGGTCCAAAAGGAAAACAATATATATAAATTCAGGCAACCACCATGTGGTGCGTTGCACACCTTTATGCAAGAGTAGTCTTTGTCCTTTGGGTGTGGATCCATCCCAAAGCGAAAAAGAAGTAAGGGTTGGAAACCAAAATAATGTTTGAAGGAAAAAATTGCTCCACACTTATAAATTTTAATTTGTCTTTATAAAGTAATCATGCATGAAAATAAGCATCAAGAGTATAATTAAATTCTTGTACCTATGATAATGAATTGTGCAATTAGTTCATATAATTTGAATTTTCTTCCATTTGAATGTGGTAAATAGAATAAAGAGTTGAAGGTTGAAATATTATATTATGTATAATGAATTATGTGGGATTGTTATAGATTGACACATGAATGCTTAATTTTCTCTATAGCATGAAAAAATTATAAGATTAATAAATTTTTAGTTAAGATCAATGATTGTCTCAATAAATGGATTTATACTTGAAATTGAGGAGTAAGTTCTTTTAGTTGATTCCTACATTAATTTTTTTTGTAAAAATGAGTTTGGGATCAACATATATATCATCTTTAATTTTGATAAATTTTTATTATTTGAAAGAAATATATTACTCCATTAATATCTAAAGGAGAATAAAAAAAATCCCATATTTAATCTTGGCTAAGTAAATCAAATACTTACATGATTAGTGAAAAATTACTTTAGATAAATAAATGACATACAAACAATGTTATTTAAATAGGAAAGTAAATGCAAGGGATACTTATATTTAATATAATTATCAATAATGAATATGATTCAATCGATAATTTCACTTACATTGAAATTGAAAATATATTCTCTTTATCTCGAAGATGCCTTGGAATTATCATAGTATTTTATGTAGACTAAACATACAACTTTGGATAATTTTTTATAACATGGACCTATCTTATACCTTGTAGAGATCTTAATTGGTGAAATGAGAACTCATAGCATTCAATTTGCTAGATTATCTACTTATTTTTGACTAATTATAACAATTAGATTTAAAAATACCTTGACAAGATTATCAGATTGTAAACAATACTATTACACATTGAGCCCCTTGTTTAAACTAGCTAAATAAGGTCATATAAATTATCGATTCAATAATAGTATCATATAATACAAACGATATAGATAAGTTTGATGTAGATTGGGTTCCTTTTTGTATTCCTTATTAAAAAATTCGTAGAACATTTTTTCTTTGCAATGCATATAATTTATGAATGATTTTTTATTGCCTTGGATGTAAACTGACATATATAATAAATTCCTATAAATGTTAAGACGTAAAAAATAATTAGATGAAATGTGTACAAGTGATTTTATAATGAATATGAAATAGGAGGAAATCCATCAAAATTGAATTTTCATTTTTTAGTTTGGGTCAATTATACATGGTGTGGGATTAGTCATCCATCTAAGATTGACCTAGTATATAGGAAAGTGTTAAGTTGGAAATGGGAAATGAATGTAAATGCATGTATAGGTGTAATAAATTATGGTTTTATAGAAATAAATGTGGTTAGAGATGTGTTAAGGTCAAATATTTGGGACTATTCATAAATAAATGAGTGATAGATCAAGAAATGAACTCAAATTTATACAAGAATGCATCATTTTTTGATATATAGATGTATTAATTATTTCTATAGATGAATTCCTAACTAAATGGGAATTGGCATGGCTATAAAATTTCAACATAATATTTTTTCTTCCAATTTCAAGTGCATGTGAATTCTACCATGGCCATTTATCCTAAAGTAAATGAGTACTCACAAAAAAATATATAAATAAGATATTCATATTTGAACATGGTAATGTAAAACATTCATCTTGATTGCATCTCATCATGTGTGTTTATATTTTAGAATGTGTGCTCCATGAGAATTTAAAAACAAAGAAAATATATGTGATGGATAGATTTATCATGCAAGTAATGATCAAATAATTACAAGGTAATCTTATTGCATATGATCATTATAGAAGAGTAAGTACTATGAGAAAATGCTTATTTGAAAGCTAATATAAAATGTATTAGGCTATGTCATGGTATGCGATAACGATCTATTTCGGCATATAGATGAGGATTTGCATTAGTACCTCTAGTTTTATACTAACTTGAAACAAAAAGTGTTAGAAGTAAAATATGTTGATGGAGACACCGCCTGAAACCCACAAAAATCACAACAATAGATACCAACACAAAAGATGCAAGACAAAAATTACTCACTTTCAATTATTTTCAGAAAATGAAATTATAGATTCAAACCCTACAATGCTACAACCTCATGGGCTTGATTCATTACAACAAAATTAACTATAAAAAACAAAATATTTTATTCGGAGCCACAATTTGAACTAATGGATCCACCTTCTACAAACCCTACATAGCCCTTTTTATTTAACCCAATAACCATCCTAGAATATTCTAGAAAGTGCAACTTTCCCTTTTGTTTTGGCACTAAAAGTCCCCGCCGCTTAATTTCTTGCCTAGGAAGATATTTTAATGAAATTCACTTTTTAGTGGGGAAAATTCATGGGGGCATAACTTTTGATCTGGGTAGTGTCCAATTTGCTATTATAACATATCGTTGTAAATTTATTGAAGAGATCTACAATGCTGAACCATTAGAGATCCGTTCGTCCACTTTCTGAGTTATTTTAGGGCCTCTAAGGTTATCATATATGAATTTGGAGCTTTATTGGAGAAATTTATCAAGATGAAAACTTTAATATCTATCAAACCATGTAGGATGTTGACTAGAATTTTTTTTTCAGGTTTTCTCCTTGGGTTAAATTTTCAAGTGCATACAAGCTCGTTTGGGCCAACTTACTAAAAATAGTAAGTGACCATTTTTCGCCTTTTATAACTTCTGAATGTCATATGCCCTTTAAGTGCCATCATGGGACTTAAAAAAACTAAATAAAATAAGGAAAAACATTTTTTTTGGGTGATGCAAGATTTCCCTACACCACTAGATGCTCCTGCATTAGACACCCTGGGTAATTTGAAAAGTGACCCTGCCACTTGTTAGAAGTGAGAGGGAAACCAAGATGGTTAACCTCAACCTCAAAAAACCATGATGAATCTTCAATAGGCCTTCGTGTCCAATTCACTAAGTACTCTGCATATTGATTGTTTCTTGTGCTTCTACCTGCACAACTATCCAAAATTTCTTCTATATCCTCCTTTTCCAAAGTAGGTGCTGAAATATTCCATTGTGCTTCTAATATTTCATCAATTCCTCCTTCCTGATATTCTATTAAATCTAAAATGTTAAACATAGGTGAAATATGAATTTCATCAGGAAACTCTACCTCATATGCATTTCTTGGATCATGCTTCTTTAGGATCTTGCATGGTCCAAACTTCTTCATCTTTAACTTATATGTACCAACTAGAAACCTTTCCTTTCAAAAATGAACCATGACTTCATTTCCTACTTAAAACTCCTTATACCACCTTTCTTGATCTTCCTTGGCCTTATATTGTGAGGTCATGTCATTGGTATATTTCTTCACAGGTCTTCATGCAAACTCTTCAGGTGCTCAACAAAATCTTTATCCTCAATACTACTCTTTTCCGCCTTATCCACCTTTCTTAGTTTAGAAGTACTTCTTGGAATACTTCCATACACAATCTAGAATGGTGATTTACCAGTGCTCGTGTTGACATAATTCTTGTAAGAAAATTTTGCCTATGGTATAATCAAATCCCATCCCTTGGGCTTATCTCCTACTAAGCATCTTATCAAGTTACCCAAACTCCTATTCACCACCTCTATTTTTCCATCAGTCTATGGATGGTGCACATAACTAAATTTAAAATCTATCTTCAACTTCTTCTATAATGTCCTCCAAAAATAACCAATAACTTTGGTATCTCTTTCTGAAACTATACTCTTTGGTAGACCATGTAGTCTCACTACTTCTCTAAAAAACAACTCCACAACATGAAGAACATCACTGGTCTTATGACATGGAATGAAATGTTCCATCTTTGAAAATCTATCCACCACCACAAATATGGAATCATTCCCTCTTTGTGTCCTTGGAAAGCCAAGAAATAAATCCATGGTAATATCCTCGGGTCATGGCCTCTCAAGTACAAGTAATGGATGATACAATCTAGTATTCTGAATTGTTCCTTTCGCCATCTGACATAATCTGCAACTATGTAAAAACTTCTTCACATCTTGTTGTAATTATGTCTAGCAATAATTCTCACTAACAAGTGAAATGGTCTTATCTCAACCAAAATTTCCAAGCAATCTTCCACTATGCTTCTCCTTGATTAGATTCTCTCTCATAGAACTCCTTAGAATGCACAAGTGGCTTACTCTAAACAACATCCCATATTGGATTAAGAAATCCAGCTATCTTGTCTTATCCAATGTAATAGGTTCCAAACAAGCCTTCCAAGGTTCTGCAAAGTTTGGATCTCTAGGATATAAACTCTTGAGTTCATTGAGTCCAACCTCTATATTCATCTCTATCAACAATTTTTTCCTTCTACTCAAGGCATTTGTGACTCTGTTTGACCTTCCACTCCTATGCTTCAAACAGAAAGTATAGCTTTGCAAAAGACTCAACCCATTTTAAGTGCCTTTGATTTAACTTTCCTTGACTATTGAGATACTGTAAAGCTTGGTGATCAATATATAAAACAAATTATTTTGGTTGTCACTCTTGAAGGCTACTTAAAGGTATAATTTTTCTATCACTTACCATTGTCGAATCATTTAAGGCTTAGGATGCTGCTCAGTTTTCCTTTCTTTCTACTTTCCTCTCTAGAAAGCTCCATCAAGGAAACCCAGGATTGTGCCATTAACAACCTTGACTCTCCACCTTTGTTACCTTTACACCAAGGATTGATCCACAAAAATTACCATTTCCATTCAGCTTTGGTCCTGCCCAAACCCATCTTGGCTGTGAGAGTGGAAGAATTAGTTTCTTCTGAGGTTAGCACTAGTAACCCTTCCCCTGCTATTTCGGTGGGTTCTGAGAAAAAATCCCCTATCCTTGAAGAGGTCCCTTATACTGATACCATTTCCACTCCTCCCCAAAATAAAAATAAAATTGTGGTTGGTTTATCTTAGACAACTGTGGTGGTTGGGCTTGGTGAGTAGAAAGGTAAGAATGGTGACAATACTGCAGCTAAGAAGAAAGGGAAGTCTCTTCTCCCGAGAGTTCTTCTGGTCACTAAGGAAGGTAATTTAGATGAGGAAAAAGATTCTAAGGGATATACTATGGTGGGGGCTAGTTATGATATAAGGGCAGAGCATTTGATTGTGAGAAGATCTCAGAAATTGGAACAAAGTAAAAAAAATGCCCCTGTCAACACTCTTTCTAGTGACTCAGATAGGACTAGTAGTATGGTTGAAGGAATCAAAGCTACTGAAAAGAGGAAGGACACCAGACCCATTGAAGACCCTAGTCACTTCTCAGACCTTAACCAAATGTTGCATGAGGACTCCACTAATTCCTCATACACTAGGGTTGGTGCTGAAATGAAGATCGAGAGCAAGGAAGAAAAAGTGGATGTGCTTAGAGGGATGCAAGAGAGTAGGTGGCTATGTTGAACCAGAAGGTTAATTGCCTAGATCATTTTGCTTTCAAGCTGATTCACAAGTCATCTCTCACGCTCTTGGATGTGATTAAGGAGGAGCTAAACAAGAAAACCTTGGATGAAGGCCCCAAATGGATTGGGGAAGATGTGCTAAACCTCCTAGTTAAGAAATGGGAGGGTTCAAACAATTAGCTTTTGGGTCTGTTTTGGGTTGTGTTTGTGTTGTGTCTATGTTTCTAGTTGGCTATATTTGCATCTATAGTTTGTTTTTTCTGTAGTCTTTTTTGCTTCTTTTTGGGTTGGTACTATTTGGCCCTTTTGGCTCCTCATGTAAAGGGTACAACACCCTGTAAATGTTTCTTAAATAATAATAAACAAATTCTTTTGGCAACAAAGAGTGTCTCCATTTCTTCAAAGCTTGAACTATAGCATAAAACTCCCATTGATAAACAAAATATTTCTTCTTAGCATCATTCAAATTCACATTAAAATAGGCAACAAGCTTACCTTCTTGACTCAAAACAACTCATATGGTAGTGCCACTAGCATCACAATCTACCTAAAAGATGTTATTGAAATATGGAAGTGCCAAAACAGGTTGCTCGATAACTTTCTTCTTCAACATATCAAGAATTTTGGCTTCTCCTATAGTCCACTTAAAATATTATCTATCCCTTCTCATTACTTCAGTTAGAGGTGCACAAATACTACTAAAATTATTAATAAATTTTTTGTAAAAACTTGCTAGACCATGAAATGACCTTACCTCTATAACATTCCTTGGGGTAGGCCATTCAATGATAGATCTCACCTTCTCTAGATCCATTTTAAGACCATTAGTTGAGACAACAAATCCCAGATACACCAACTCTCTCTTCACAAAACTACATTTCTTAAAATTAATCAACAACTTCTCCTCCCTTAGCTTCTTAAAAACTCTTTGGATATGCATCACGTGCTCCTTAAATGTCTTACTAAAAATTAGAATATCATCAAAATAAATAATAACAAATTTTCCTAAAAATTCTTTCAATACCTCATTCATAAGCTGCATAAATTTGATTGATGCATTGGTTAGCCCAAAAAACATGACTAACCACTCGTACAAGCCCTCCTTGGTTATAAAGGATGTCTTCCTTTCATCTCCTTCTCTAATTCAGATCTGGTAATATATGCTCTTCAAATCTATCTTTGTGAAGTACTCAACTCTACTCAAACAATCCATAATGTCATCCATCCTTGGCAAGGGAAATCTATACTTGATAGTAAGCTTGTTGGTAGCTTGGGAGTTTGTACACATCCTCCATTCTCCATCTGTCTTTGGTGCTAGTACTGCATGTACTACACATGGACTCAAACTCTCTCGAATCAATCCCTTCTGCAACAACTCTTGCACTTGTTTTTTTAAATCTTCATTCTCTACTAGATTCATTCAATAGGTTGCCTTATTTGGTAGACTAGCTCTAGGAATCAAATCCATCTTTATGGCTAATCTTCCTTACTAGAGGCAAACCTTAGGTAAGTTTTTAGAAACAATTTCCTGAAACTCATTAAAAAAATTTGAAACCTCTATTTGTACCTCATTATTATCTTCTTTATCAACTCTAGAGATCAATGCAAAACAAATATGCTCATGCCTCATACCTTCTAGGAACTTTCTTTCATCAACCAAAAACATTCTTGCATTACTACATACCATTTTTTCTACCTCTTTCAAGGGATTCAACTTATAACGAACTTCATACTTTGTCAAAGAATAGGTGTTGACATGTCCATCATGTATTTCTTTCCAATCAAACTACCATGATCTACCTAACAATATATGACAAACATCCATAGGAATAATATCACACAATACCTCATCATGGTGATTTCCAATCTTAAATTTTACCATACATTGTTCATTTACCAAAGCTTTATGGTCCTTTTGCAACCAAGAAAACTAGTATGGATTTAGATGCCTTCTTCTCTCCAACCCCAATTTACTAACCATCTATTCTAAAAATAGGTTATCGGTACTACCTCCATCAATAATAACATTGCAAAATTTTCCTTCACACTTACATTTGGTGTGAAACAAATTCTTCCTTTGATTTGGTTCTTTCTCCTCATTCAACAAGGATCTTCTAGTATCAAGAACCTCTCCTCTTTCTACATCCTCAGAATGTGAAGACTCAACATCTTCATCTACATGTACAACTCATGCATTACCATTAAGTCTTCTATTTGTCTTTCCTTGATGTTGAGGACACTCATAAGCTCTATTTCCTTCTCTGCACTAGGAGTAGGTTCCACAAAATCCTCCTCTTCTCAGTCCTCATCTTAATATTCCTCTTCCTCTTTGGTATCTATTATTTTGATCACGAGGATGATATGAGTTATATCATTTTTGGTTTTGGTTGCTACTAGATCTTTCACCCTTATTTTAATATTCATTTCAACCTCCATATGATCATCCACTAGTCTTTCCACCATGACCCCCACCTCTTTTCTTGCTTTGAAATCTTCTATTCAGCTTTTCTTCTACCTTCAAAGAAAATTGATATGCATCTTCAATGGTAGGCATTCTTACCATACCCAAATATTCTTGAATACTTAACTTCAACCCATTTAAGTAATGGTAAATTTTCTCCTTATTAGCCTTAGAATGGCCTGTTCTGATCAAGACATGATAGAATTATTTTGTATACCCCATGATGAATTTTCTCACTTGTTTCAACCCTTGCATCTTCTTTAACAAATCTAGCTCATAATCCATAGGAATGAACTATATTTTAAATTTGTCCACCATACGATCCCATCTTGTTATTTTCTCTTTTCCTCTTTGATTTCTTTCTAGTTGGACCTCTTTCCACCAAATATTCACATGACCCTTTATCTTGGCCTTTGCAGATTTGACCCTCTTAGGATCTTCCATCTCCTCATACTCAAAGTACTCCATATCATTGATCCAATCAATCAAATCTTCTGGGTAAAGATTTCTTGAAAATGTAGAGACATCAATCTTTGGCCTTTTCCCAATCTTAGATATTGCCTCAAATAATTTGACTTGCTCTAGATCTTCTACATGTCAAGTTCTTCTTCAAGTTGTTCCTCATTTTTAGCTTCATTTTCAATTGCATCTCCTCTTCTTGGCTCAAACCATCAATGCAACTCCTCTTGTAGTGCTTGAACTTGTCTTTGTAGGGATAAAAAACCCTCTTTTGGTACAACATTCTTCCACTACCATAGTTTCTTCATGGAGGCATTCTAATCACTTTTCTCAAAAACCCACAACCACAAGTCCTAGTGCAAATTGCCTCATGTTCAACGATTTTTTTACACACTCAGGAAAACCTGCTCTAATACCACTTCATGAGGGAATACCACTTGAAGCCCACAAAAATCACAACAATAGATACCAACACAAAATATACGAGATAAAAAATAACTCACTTTCAATTATTTCAAAAAATGGAATTATAGATTCAAAACTTACAATGCTATAGCCTCATGGGATTGATTCATTACAACAAAATCAACTCTGAAAACAAAACATTTTATTTGGAGCCACAATCTATGCTAATGGATCCACCTTCTACAACCCCCTCATATCCCTTTTTATGTTACCCAATAACCACCCTAGAATGTTCTAGAAAGTGCAACTTTCCCTTTTGTTTTGGCACCAAAAGTCTCATTGCTTGATTTCTTTCCTAGGCAGATATTTTAATGAAATTCACTTTTTAGTGGGGCAACTTCATGGTGTCATAAGTTTTGATCTTAGTGTCTGATTTTCTATTATAAAATATCATTGGGAAGGTCTCAAAGAGATCTACAACGTCGAACCATTAGAGATTAGTTCTTCCACTTTTCGAGTTGTTTCGGGCCTCTAAGGTTTTCATATCTAAATTTGAAGTTGCATTGGAGAAATTTCTCAAGATGAAAAATTTAATATCTCCAAAATCATGTAGAGTATTGAGATGATTCTTTCGTGACCAATTTTTTTTTTCAGTTATGCTCCTTGGACTAAATTTTTAGGTCCACATGGGCTCATTTAGGCCACCTTACTAAAATTAGTAATTGACCATTTTTTTCCTTTTCTGACTTCTGACTATCTTATGCCCCTTAATTGACATCATGGGACTCAAAAAAACTAAAGAAAATAAGGAAAAACATTTTTTTAGGGTGATGCAAGATTTCCCTACACCACTAGATGCTCCTGCATCATATGCCTACCATTAAATTACTTGCATTAATTATATGTAATGCATTAGAGGATAGGGATAAGGACCACATGGAATGTAAATATAAGCTAAGAATAGATAAAATGTATAATATAAAGTAAATTAGTACCAATAAAACATCATGTAAAAATAAATAAAATATATCAAAAGAAAAGTGTTGTAATCCTATATGTTGCCCAGATAAGAGTAAAAGAATATAAATTTTCCCCTAGTATAGGGCAATACAAAGGTGGAAAATTTGTAAATGGTTAGAAACACTTAAGTAGGCACATGTACCACTAGAAAATATGCCCCTAATTCATCTCTAAGGGAACAAGCACATAATGGTCTAGGTAAGGTGATCATTGGGGGAATTATAACATCAAAATGTCACTTTAAAAAACCCTTAAAATTTGGGATATATCATAAATAGCTAATAAAATACATATAAAATATAGAATTGTCTTTTACAATGGAATCATCTTGAAAAAAATATGATTATTTTTTTATATTATATAATTTTTTTAAATATTAAAAGTAAACTCATCATAGTTAATCTAATCATACCTATTTACTCACTCTTTAGTGTTTGAATTCTAATATAATGGACTAAATTTTAAAATAAGAGGAAATATGAGAATAAATAATAAGTTACTTGAAATAAAAAAATTATAATAAGAACCTACAACCTTTATTTTAATATTAAAAAATTAGAAATATGATCAATTGTTGTAGTTTAAATATTTATATAGGACAAGTATATGCTGCATGTGACAACCAAACATGACAAGTCTCATAGATGGATAAATCTATGAGTCAATCTCTGAAATTACAAGAGTAGATTATTATCATTCCTAACTTAAGCTTAATTTTGTAGGTGGAGTAAAGAGATGCAAGAGAGAAAATAATATAAAAGAAAAGGTTCTTATTAAATATATTTCCTTATATAACGAAGACAAAAATTTACAACACATGGTGTGTAATGTCCTCCCATTTTTAACCTTGAGATGAAATTCATTGTTGTGGTATTTTCTAGGTGAGGATTTGATGTATTCAATTGTTATGGTATTTCTTGAGATGCATGTGTGATGTTTATATGCCTAGTTTATCATAATATTTCAATTCGTAGATTTGTGTATTATTATACCTATTGTGAATAAATGTATCATAATTTTATGACATGTAGATGCACTTATTTATATTTTATATGATGTCTTAGGCCATTGTGTGATTGTGCTATCCTTCAACTATTATTTATTAAGTAGGAGCACTTGACATGTGTATTGAGTGGATACATGTACATGGTTATTTCTCAACTAGGCCATCCTATTGGTATTGCCTAGTTATATTCAAATCAAGTATGATACGTGTCATGTTTGACTATGTGGTAACCCATATCCAAATAAGAGGTGATTCAAAAGTCTAGTCAATGTTGTGAATTACTAGATTGTCTGATTTGATTAATGGTTAAATTTCCTTGATTGATCATTAATATATTTCTAGGCCCATTAAATGATATGTATTTTCTAGTGAAATATTTCTATGTTTTAGGAAAGGGAAACAATAAATTTAAGTTAGTTATTTTTGAAAAGTTCCTTGGGTTGGGAATACATATTTATACTTGATTTAATTGTCTTGTTAAATTTAATGTAAATGAATAAATGTTGAATTTTTTATTTTATTAAATGTAAAATTTGGAAAAAAGAATGATAAATGAATAAAAGAAAATAAAGAAAAGTGAAAATAAGAAAATGGAAATAGACAAAAAGGTTAAAAAGAAAAAATAGAAAGCCCTTCATGTTTTTTTTTTTGTTTGAAGATATTGGCTCTCTAAAAACCCTAGATCTTGGAAATTTTGAATTGGCTAGATTTTGATCACCATGAATTATGGGAGCTTGGAATTGGATAGAGTTGGATGCATGAAAAAATGCTTGGTATGTTTGTGGGCTCAACTTCTTCAATTTAGGTGTATTTGAAATGTTTCTTTATTTTTGTGTGGTTGTAGATGGAGATAAATTTATTTCTCTCTTTCATTTTTTGAGCTCATTTTCTCTTTGGATGCCATGCTCACCCTCAATCCTAAGCATAGGTTTTCCCTTTAAGAATTAAATTTGAAGGATTTAGTATAGTCTTTAATTTATTTAACAATTTGAAAATATGTCACTTTGACCCCTCATCATGCCAAAATAATTAAAAATGCATGGAATTTGAATTTTATCACATGAATTAGGTGTTCTTCAATATTGAACAAAAAGTGCACTTTATTTTTTTAAAATTTTGAGTTTTGGAAAATTAAAAAAATAAAGCTCTATTAATGGAGTTTTCTTGAATTTGTTGGTTTTTAGATTTAAAAATAATTTGAAAAGTTTTAATTTTGGGAGTGTAATTGGACTAGTTATATTAGGTTATTTTATGTATCATTCATCAAATTTTGTGAGGATCATTTTAAAATCATTTTAAAAATTTTGTTAGCTAATTTTTCTTACCTTATTTTTAGTACCACACTCAACTGGAGTTGTGATGAACCTAGGATGAAGGTTCCAGATTGTTGTAGGGGAGTGGATATTGAAATAAACTAGGAAACAAAGGAGCCCAAGAATATGATGGGTGAATTTTTTCCTTAATGAGTGATAAATGATGACATTGGGTAAATAAAAGTAACCAATGCAATAATTTCTATGGCATAGATTGACCACTAGTATAGGCCTAGTATGATCATAGAAGACATGCCCACTCTAGGAAAAATAGGTCTTGCTAGATGGGTTGCTCATTTGGGTGAGTTTATATTCATACTCAAATTTTCTTAGCCATCCCTTTAAGCTTTCTGATGACATTCCTTACCTCCTCTCTAGCATCCTATCCTCATACCATTAGTGTTTTTTTCTAAATGAGAGTATCTGGTTTGTACCATTGGTACTTGTTCTTCATGAGAGTCTCTTGTTTGTTCCATTGGATATTGTACCCAATGAGAGTATCTTGTCTTGTTTCATTAGTGTTTTTTCCTAATGAGAATTTGTATCTCTTTCCATCATGTGATGTTCATTGTGTGATTGTTGTATTATGTGTATGTTTTGCATATGGTGTGTGTAATCCTTCTCCCATGTGTTTGGTGTGAGCATTCTTATGTCCCATGTGACTATCTCCTAGAATTACAGGAGTGAACCTAAGGTTACCATGTGGTCAGGTGACATGGAACCACCATTGAGGATTCAAGGATCTTGAGAAGAGCTCCAAGATCATGACCAAGTTGGTAATATTTTCTCATTTCATTTATTTCATTATTGTAATATTTGTAAAGATGTAAAATTTGAAGGATATTTTAGTCCTATTATCAATTGTAATATGTTAATTGAATCTCTTTAAGTAGATGGATTGTATTAGTGTTTGTGATTCTTTTATGTATTTGGTGTTGGATTCAAACATGGCTTCCTTTTTAAATGATATTAATCTCATTATAATATTGGTTAAAAATAATGTAGATAACACCTCAATTTGAGTCTAAACTAAACAAATTTTTTAGAAAATATAATTTTGATTAATAAAATATCTAGTTTCCATTTTTTGCTCTTGGCGTGCTTGGTCTTGAGGACTCACCTAATCTAGGGGCCATTTTGGTGTTCTCTATTTAGTATTAAGTGGATGGTAGGTATAGGTCACCCTCCCCTTAACCCCTTGGTTCATTTACCTCATTTTAGGTCCTCTTTTGGTGCCCCCAACCCTTGGGAGTTATGTCCTTTATGGGCTATCCTATGGTGTGATTGGGTGTTTATGATAATTTTGGTTCTCCCATCATTTTTATAAATTTTGAGTCTATGTTTTATCAAATATACTTTCTTTTTAGTCCCTATGTTTTTCATGTCTTGGGGACAAAAATGAGCTTGGGTTTGGTCATTGGTTAGTACACTAGTGTTAGAGTCAAGACTATAATGCTAGGAAGGACTACAATGCTTATGTAAGACTCTAGTGAAATCATAAGAAATATAGACTAGGGTATTAATCCAATGTCATATCTAGACACTTGTGCACTCATTCTAGTGTTTTCTTGTGTTTTAATGTCATATTTGGGCACTACTATCCTTTGGTGCCTTGTTTTCTATCATTTCATTATTAGTTGGGTCTTTCAACCATTTCTCAAGGAAGATTTGTGGATGAAAATTTTCCCACTTAGCCTAGAGAGTGTTCCCATATTTTTTGTGTGAAAAAGTTTCAAAATTAGGGATTTATGCAACCTATTTATCTTGGGAAGCATGTTTTCATTTGTAAGAAACCTATCATTGTTCCATTTGGTGGAGGGATTATATATCTTAGTAAGGAAACCTATTGGGAAGGTTTTAACTTATGTTTTGATATTTTTTAAGTAGGTTTTTTTATTGGCTTGTAGGTGATTTTTACCCTCATCCTACTCATTTTGAAAGCTAGCAATTGAGTCACCTAGTTGAGGGGTGTTATCCCCTAGTTATTTCACTATTTGTGTGGTTTTTCATGGTTTTTAATTTTTTGGAATGTCTTGGTGTCTTGGGAAGGTTTTATCTTATGTTTTAATCTTTTTAAAGTGGGTTTTTGATTAGATTGTAGGTGATTTTTACCCTCATCCTACTCGTTTTGCAAGCTAGCAATTTAGTCACCTAGTTGAGGGATGTTATCTCCTAGTTATTTCACTATTTGTGTGGGTTTTCATGGTTTTTAGTTTTTAGGAGTGTCTTGGTGTATATTTTAGGTTTATGATTCCCTCATCCTCCTCTTGTGTTATTTTCACGAGAGAAAACATCATGGGTCAGTACCTGATTGTCACTTGGGTGTCATTTTCCAATATTGTAGGTTCATTCTGGTGGCTTCATCCACTGATTGGTAACTCTTTCACTGGTGCCACCTTGCTTATAGTAATTATAATTTTTTTCTTGTGGTTAGTTCCCTTATGTCATTGTGTTTCACATGAAACTTGTGTGAATGATTTTCTATAGGCAGACATGCCATATCTTAGTGGTTGTGGTTGTTTAAAAGAAAGATTTGTTAGGTTGGCTAATCTCCTAGGTGTATTGAATTGGTGAATTACATGGCACAATATTCAATATAAATAATATAGTAAACCATATAGGTATTAGGAAAGTTCATAGAAATATGCAAGAATTATAAATTTAAGAGTGATAACCTCTTATATTGATACTTTTGAGAATATTGATAAACCATAGATGATGCAATATGACTAAATTTGGGTACATATGTAGAGGTCCCCCTATTTAACTCCAAAATAAGTGAGAACATGTGTTACACATAATTATTAAAATGGTCTATAAATAAAACAAACGCAAACAACAAATGACCATGTATTCCATTATATAAAAAATACTAATCAATATAAACATTCTCCCCACAACTTTTGAATCTCAAAATTTTGGATTAGAAAGAGGAAAGATACAATTATAAGTTTTATGCATTGAATTAACTTATATAAAGTTAGATTACCTTGGAATGAATGAAAGGTACTTGAACCTTTAAGTTTCATCTCCTTACTCTACGCTTGTTGACACCAGGTAATTGAATTTATAGGCTATAGTTGCATAGGGGAAGTGATAGTGGGACATCAATGATGCATGGGGCTCATGGGTTGGAATTTTAAATGGACGATTAAAGAATACCAATCAATGTATACTTTCATGTGGGAATAATTTGAAATATTAAGGAGAGGATGTGAATATTAAAATTGAGGTATTAGTTGCTATTAAAATTAAGAACTATGAATGAGTGGTCTTACACCTCGTGAGCTATTAGATAAGAACCATAGTTGAAATATTTCATAGTTCATCCTACATATAGAGAAATAGATTATGATTTCTCTCTTAAAATTTTGAGAGAATGCCACATGGTAGCTATCAAGGAGTGTTATGAAAATTAAAAATAATAGAATTGGAGGTGTGTTGAACTACTTAGGGTTAGTGTAGGAGAAATAATGAATTTAACTAAACAATTAGGATTATTTAATTAAATAGACAAAAATGGTTGAATCAAGGTAGAAAATGGTTTTATTAAATTGAATTAAATGTGTGATATTGATCAAGACAATTTTAGGTGTCTACACATACAATCCAACAACTTACCTAAAAAATAGTGTTGTTCATAATGGACAACCTCATATTTATACTTGAAGCGTCTAGATATAGAAACTTCTAATATTATAGAGAACTCTAAAACAAGAATGTTCTTTTCCTTGAATAACTTCTAGTTGCTTCTAGTTTCTAGAAGATTCTAGTTCTTCTAGAAATATCGTCACTTCTAGACAATCTTATTCCTTAACATTACTAAGGATAACTAGGTCAAGGTTCTTTAATCTAGGCTCCTAAGAGGTAATGACAATTAAAAAAAAAAGAGTTAGACAACTTGACATAAAAATTTGAATAGGTTATTAAAGATTAGGCTTCACAATTTCAATCCAATAACAAGCTCAGCTAGAGTCAAATTGTACAGTATATGAAATGAATGTATAGTTTTGATTAATTTTGTAGCTTATGATATGTATGCATAGCTTTGTAAAATTGTACAATTTTGGGTTTGGGAGTTTATGTACAACCATCCTATGGTTGTGTGGTATTTATCATGGGTTGTAAGTTTTTGTTCCTTTCAACTACCTATTGGTAGCTATTATTCTTTGTAATCCGCTTGATTCAATATAAAAAAATTGAAAAATATGTAAGAAAAATTTTTGTAGCAAATTGAATGAAGTTTGTAAGCTACTAGTCCTTTTGTGGAAAAAAGAAAATCTATTTTGTGAAAATTTGAAATTTCAATGGAGTAGTACTAAATTTTTAGGAAAAGAGTAAAAAAGAAGGTGAATGTCTGACCAACTTAAGCTCAAGAAAAAATAATATTTTTTCAAAAACTTTCAATATAAGTAGAGGACAAATGCTTGGATGTGCCATATTTTTTTGTAATTTTTTTGCAAGTAAATAATTAGTAATGATATTTTTATTAGAACATTTCAAAATTATTAAAACATGTTTGTCTCACCACCATAACTTGGCAAAAAATTATGAAATTCATTTTTTTTATCCTATAGTATGAGAAGCATATAATGTGATACATCTTTCAAATTTGAAAAATATGAAATAGTTTGAAAATTATAGATTTATTTTTAATTAGCCTATTAATCAGGACTTTAATTTTAATGTATGTAGAAAAGTAGTAATAATCATCTTTTAGATTCAAAATAAGGAGTATCTTATATTGGTGGAAATTTGACAAGTTGTTCAATAAACCCTTTTCGTTTCATCAAGTTCGGATTAAAAAAGTCATCAACCACAAGGGTGAACTTTGGAAAAATAAGGAAATTTTGTAAACATGTTTTTTTAGTTGACTTTCTAGGTATGACACCCCCAAGCCAAATCCCAAGGTAATCCTGAGGAAAATCTTGAGTCTACTAATTTTGTTAGAAAAATGGACATCTCTTACATCCAGTATTTATAATATTTTGTCTTATTATTAATAATACATAATATATATAATATATTGATATATACTATATACTAATATATTATATATATACTATATAGTATATCTTAAATATTATATATTATATTATATTATATTATGTAATATATACTATATATTATATACTATATATAGTATATATTATATATAATATAAACTACATTATTATATATATATAGGGAGATAGAGAGAGGAGGAGTGAGAGACCCAAGATAGATAGGGAGGGAGTGAGAGAGACAGAGAAAATTATCTAGGAAGGGTGGAAAGGATAGATAGAGGGAGAGACCTAAGAGAGTAAGGGATATAGGAAGGGAGAGAGCTTAGGGAGAGAGGGAGTAAAAGAGAGTTATCTAGGTAGGGTGGGAGGAAGAGACTTGAGAGAAAGGGAGAGAAAGTTATCTAAGGTAGGGTAGGAAAGAGAGACCTAAGAGAGAGGGGCTTGGGAGGAATATAGGGAGGGAAAACTTGAGAGAGAGGGACTAAGAGAGAGTTGTATAGGTAGGTTGGGAGAGATAGAGGGAGTGAGAGACCTCAAAGAGAGAGAGGGTGGGAGAGACATGAGAGAGAGGGGGGTGGGCAGGATAGAGGGAGGGAGAGACTTGAGAGAGAGGGGGAGTTATATAGTTAGGGTGGGAGGGAGAGACCTAAGAGAGGTAGGGGGTTGGAGGAATAGAGGAAGGGAGCATCCTAAGATAGAGAGAGAGAGGAGGGGTTGGAGTTAGAGAGAGGGTTCTAGGTACTTGGTGGGAGGGATAGAGGGAGGGAGAGACCTAAGAGGGGGGAAAAAAAGACTAGAGAGAGAGTTGAGAGGGAGATCTAGAGTTATATGGTTGGTGTGGGAGGGAGAGACCTGAGAGAAAGGGAGAGAGTGAGTGAGAGTGAGAGTGAGAGAGAGTTATCTAGGTAGGGTACTTGAGGTGGAGACCTGAGAGAGAGGGGGGGTGGAAGGGATAGAGGGAGGGAACACACAAATGGTGTTGAGTTGACCCAAACTAAGAGAGGTTGGTTTGAAGGTATTCAATATCCACCTATAGGTCCAAAGAAAAGAATTCCTACATGCCATGAGCTCTCAGAACAACTTCGTCAAAGTTTGATTTTTTTTGCTTTTAGGGCTCTTAAGAAATTTCCTTAAAAAGAGCACCCCAGAATAATCGAGTGACTTGTGAAACAAAAGGATGCCTTCCCTAGTATTTACCTACCTACCTCAATGTTCCCATATTTCCCATTCATCAAAATTCCTAAAAATATAATACTTTTTACATTTTTTTCTCTTAAGGCACTTAAGAGACTACCTCGAAAAGAGTATCCTAGAATAATTGGTTGACTTGGGAAATGATTTTAGACCTTATATAGTATTTACCTACCTTTTTCAACATTCCCACACTTCCCATTCATCAAAATTACTAAAAAAATAACTCTTTTTGCATTTTTTCTCTTCAAGTACTTTAGAGACCACCCTAGAAAGAGAACCCTAGAATGATTGAGTGACATGAGTGTTGAAATGAACAAGACAAATGAGAGGGGGGTGAATCAATTGTAGCAAATTAAACCTTCAAAAACCATGAATATTATTCAGATCCACAAGCATTCATTAAGTCCTTATTCTAGTAGATTGATCAAACATGAAATGTAGATAACAGAAACTAAAATGACAACACCATACACATGACAAAACTATATTTACGTGGAAAAACCAATGAGGGAAAAAACACAGTGAGGATTAGCTCACAATATAAGTAATATCAAAATCAGTACAAAGGGGCTCATTGGTAGAATAGGACACACTATCAAAAAAAGGCTCATAGCCACAAAAAGAATACAAGTATATAGAAGAAGAATTTTAATCAAAGAAACACTTCTCAATTCAAAAAGGAGTCCACCACAATTGCTTGCACACTTTCACATTCTCACATGAAATATTTCAAATTCCTTCAACTCACTGCCTTCAGGAACCCTAACATGAAGTTCACACTACTCTATTCAAATTCGCATCACACACATCACTCGCATCAATCTCACATCAATATTGCTTCTTACTCTTTTGTACACCCTATTACATAAAAACCATACATATTTATATCAAGCGCTACCTCAAAATAATTATCCAATGTCGACCACTAGCCATTATACATTCAAATTTGAAATAGGTCAGCACCTAAACATTCCTTCATTGGAAAGGAATGAAAGGTGACCTACATATGTCCTTAATTAGGACCCAAGTAGAATCCAACACACTTCCACAAGCCTTGAATGTAATGTTAAACACAAGGTTGGCCAACACCCATGCATAACACCATATACATTAAGTACATGCTTCCTTAAATCAACTTGAATGTTTTGGATAATATAACTCACTTGAACTCAATCTAGAATAATCCATGTGGACTTCTTAAGATTCATCGAACTCTTCATCCAAGCTTACATCAACAAATAATTTAACTCAAGACAACTTATAACCCTTATTTGCATACTGATAAATGAAAATCTCATTATACTGCACCAAATAAAAAAAAAATTGAACACAAAAATATAAAATCATTATAATTGAATCTTCACAAATCTACACAACCTGAAGCCAAACAACGAAGAAACATGGAGCAAATACAATTCTACCAAACCATAGAAAGCACCACTAAATAATTGGTTCACACACTAGTGGAAGTATCTCACACTGTACAACTATCTAGAAACCCAAATTCTAAATATCACAACCTCTGTCAATATTAAATAACCTGTAAGATCCACACAAAAAGAATATGGAACATAATACCAGAGCACACTATGAACATTTTTACAACACAGTTTACTCTATTTATTAAATTTTCTAAAAAGCACTTGGAAACCAAGTACCAGAAACATCATCTCATCTCATTACTTCATACCAACTCATCTTCAAACTCTACAACAAAAGAATAACTCCATGTACTCACAACACTTCCTCAAGGTCTCAACTACACATGCACAACTTATTTTCCTCTCTTCCATAATTTTCTCAATATCCTTAACATCTTCATCCCATAGTTGACATCAATGACAACACCAGTCAACAAACTTCTTGTTGACATCAATGAAAACACCATCATTCTTGCAACAATCTCCTCCTTTGTCATTTATGGAAACACAAGATGGGAAAATCCACCAAAGATCACACAACAATTTTGAAATCTCTCTCTCTCTCTCCCTGAGTAGATAAGCTATTTTTTTCATGATTCTCTCTCCCCCTTTGAAACCAATGACAAAGGAAAAAGTGTTTTGCATTGCTCTCCCTCTTTGACACTAAACCAAAATTACCTACTTTGAATATTCCTCCTTAGGAGTACACCCAACTAAATCACAACATAATGACAACAAATGACACTACCTACTTCCCCTGAGAGGTAGCCACCAACATCAATCTAGAAAAGAGATAGATCCATAGTTCCGTTGGAATAATGCACCTCTATGTGCATCTAGTTCAAGAAAGGAGGGGAAACAACCCCCAACTTCTCTCGAAAATACTCAAAAGTATCCTTAGGAAGAGCCTTAGTGAATATATTAGCAATTTGATCCTTTATAGGAACATACACAAGCTTCACCTCATTCTCCATAACCTTCTCTCTCAAAAAGTGATACCTAATAGATATATGCTTTGTCCTTGAATGCATCATTAGAATATTTGAAATGTTTATTTCACTTGATTCATCATAGATGATAGATATAGGTTCCTCAAATACAAATCTGATATCCTTCAATGTTTTTCTCATCCATAATACCCATGTACAACATGATGCTACTGTAATATACTCACCCTCTACAATGGATAAAGAAATTGAATCCTATTTCTTACTCAACTATGACACCAATCTACATCCAAGAAAGAATGCACCACCACTTACACTTTTCCTGTCATCAACACAACCAACCCAATATGCATTTGTATAAGAATTTAATGTGAAATTGGCATCCTTAGGATACCACAAACCGTTATCCGGTGCGCCTCTTAAATATCTGAATATTCTCTTCAAAGATGCAATGTGTGTTTCTTTAGGATCTTGAAATCTAGCAACAATACAAAATACATGCATGATATCCAGTCTAGAATACAGTAGTCCATTAATCATAGATCTATACATGCTCTAATCAGCCTTAGGTGAATCATAATCTTTGCTCAATTTACAACTATTCACCATAGGAGTACATACCAGTTTGGAGTCATCCATTGCAAACTTCTTCAACATCCCTTTGCCATACTTAGACTTTGAAATGAAAATGTCTTTATTTGTTTGATTGATCTATTTCCCAAGAAATAAAATCATCTCCCCAAACATTGAAATATCAAATTCTTTCTATATTTCTTCAGCAAATTTCTCACATAGCCTCATTTCCACCAAAGATAATATCATCCATGTATACAACTACTATCAAGATTTTTTCTTCCTTAATTTTAAAGTAAAGATTACTATCTGTGGAGCCCTTATTGAATCCTTGTTGTATCAAGTACCTATCCAATCTTACATGCCAAGCTCTAGGAGCTTGCTTCAAACCATATAGTTCCTTCTTCAACTCACATACCATATCTAGTTGATTTGACAACTGAAAACCTTCCAGTTGTTGCATGTATACCTCTTCTTCCAATTCACCATTCAAAAAGGTAGACTTCACATCCATTTGATAGACTTTAAAATATTTATGTGCTACAAATACCTAAAACATTCGAATAACTTCCATCCTACCCATAGGAGAAAAAGTATCCTCAAAATCTACACCTTCTAATTGTGAGTAACTCTTACACACAAGTCTTTCCTTTTTTCTTACTACTTCTCCATTCTCATCCAGCTTGTTCCTGAATACCCATTTAGTTCCAATTATTTTTTTGTTTTCCAGTCTAGGGACCAATTCCCAAGTTTGATTTTTCTCTATTTGTGCAAGTTCTTCTTCCATTGCCCTCATCCAATGCTTATCCTTACATGCTTCACTTATTGATTTAGGTTTAACTTTAGAAAGTAAACATAAATTTATCTCAACTTCAATAGCTTTGCTTCCTGTCAATACACCTTTCCTCTTATCTCCAATGATTTGATCTTCAAAATGATTCTTTTGTACATACTTACGGATTTTAGGGGTCTTCTCTAGAGATTCTTCCTCTTCATTCTACACTTCTTGTTCATCAACTATTTCTTCCACTTCTCTACAATTAGGTTCATCTAACACATATCTATGTACTACAATAGAATATTGCAAGTTTTCATCAACTTTAACATTTTCACTCTCAACTATCTTTCTCAGCCTTTTTTTGTAACATCTGTAATCTTTGCTTCTAATAGAACATCCAAGGAAGATACCTTCATCAGACCTTGCATCAAACTTTCCTAATTTTTCTTCTTCTCTTTTGATGCAACATTTGCTTCCAAACACGTTAAAGTACTTCATAGTAGGCATCCTTCCATACCATAGCTCATAAGGAGTCTTTATGTTGTTAGCTTTAGTTTTAACTCTATTAAGTATGTAAAAAATAGTATGAATAACTTCTTTCTAGTAGACTTTCTATATATTTTCCTCTTTCATCATAGTCCTTGCAGCTTTGTGAATAGGTTTGGTTTTCCTTTCAACAAATCCATTTTGCTAAGGAGTTCTAGGGGTAGACAAATGCTTCTTTATTCCACGGACTTCACAAAACATATTAAAATCATTGGAGGTAATTTCACCACCTTTGTCAAATCTCAAGAATTCTATTTTTAAATTCATTTCATTCTCAACCATAGCTTTAAATGGCTTGAATTTATCTAATGCATCAAATTTCTCTCTAAGAAAAGTAACCCACGTCATTCTAGAGTAATCATCAATCAAAATAATATAAAGTACCTGTCACCTCGTAGAGTTCTCACCCTTGTAGGACCACAAAGATCAGTATGCACTAATTCTAGCAATCCAGTAGCAAATTGTTCCTTTCCCTCAAAGCTACTCCTTGTTTTTTTTCCAAATTGAAAACTCTCACAAACAACATTGATAGGTTTTGTGATTCTAGGTAAATCTCTCACAACATGAACCAAACTAATTCTTGCCATATTATCAAAATTCATGTGACAAATCCTTTAGTGCCATAACCAACTATCATTAGTTTGTGACATAAAGCAATACATGTAACACCCCACCATGCAAACCCCAAAGGACAACAAAAATAACCAATTACCACAATTTTTCTTTTTGAAAGTAGAACAATGCATAAGAT
This sequence comes from Sequoia sempervirens, assembly GCA_007258455.2. Taxonomy (NCBI): domain Eukaryota; kingdom Viridiplantae; phylum Streptophyta; class Pinopsida; order Cupressales; family Cupressaceae; genus Sequoia; species Sequoia sempervirens. The sequence continues at coordinate 436,702,838 of VDFB02075321.1, forward strand.
GAACATGAACATATATTCCATCAAAAGCAATTATGCATTTACAAAGCCATATATACAGCCTCTGGGGTACATAGAACGGTCATTATGAAGCCTAAAATTTTATCAAAGTGAAAGTGAATAAACACCAAGATTACACAATGATGAATCTAACCATTAATGACCAAAAGAGAGGAAAATGATACATCATTTTATTACAATTCAATTCATAATTCCATAATACAATTGTGGAGCATATTTCCACAGATATAATATATCAAAGATACAATGGTACATTACATAATGCTTCCCTTATATCAATGGGAAAAGTACATTGAGTACAAGAATGATACATCAATGAAGAATAAGGTATAAAATCAGGAACAATGAAGCTCTGGAACTCTACATTTGTTTTTGCATCACGAACACAACCTAGGAACCCAATGGGGTGCATAACATGTTCCACCCAATCACGTGAACCTGAAGGCCCACCCCCCATGCTAGGAGTTGACAAGAAAGATCCCCATTCCTTAACCAAAATAGTCAATAAACCAATAGCAAACCAAAATCCACAACAAGAATAACAACAACATAAGATAACAATCCATAACATTTCCATCACATAGCCACAACAAAATAATGAAAAGTCCAACATAACCAAATCTCAATATTGTAGCTCAACACTAATTAACCATAAGAGGTGCCAACAACAATAAGATCTAAAGCCTTCAAATGAAATCACAATATCAACCAACAACAAATATTAAGGGAACCTTTCATTAACACTAATCAAGTTGCCATGGGGCATGCATGCAACACTAAAAGATACAACTTGGAGGCTTCAACAACAATCACCAAAAAACCAATTTCCTCAACAACATCAACAATTCAAATAACACTCCCAGAGGAAACCAAACAATGGAAAATAAATGAGTACTATAGGAGAGTTTCATCGCATGGCCTTACATGGATTATCCAAGCAACCTATCACAAGGTACCACCTCCATCTATGGTTATCCTAGCTGCCTATCTCAAGGTGCCACTCCATAGGGTGACTCATGTGGGACCACTTACCTTTTGTGATGACAAGGCATCGATCTTACCAACCAGGTATTCTCATCTCATCCTTAGCCTATAAAAGCACTAATGGTATGGGTGAGGCACATAATCAATCTTGTTTAATTTTTAATTACCCAAAACCCACCAATTCATTAATTAAATTATCACTTGTTAAGGAAAATATTCCATGGTTTTCTCTAACAACCCCTTTGTGTGTCGACCCCCATGAAGAGCCACTCTCCCTATGGACACCCAAACCAAGAACACACAAGGGGTGTACCTCATCTCACATAAAAATCAAGGCGTACATATCACACAACATGCGAGGCAAGAACCATCTCACAAACCCATTCCATATCATTGAAACAAGAACAAGGGAGGTACAACCCACCATATAAACTATATAAATCAATTGATGCATAAAAATCATGAGAATCAAGTATGTATGTGAGGCATGAACCTTCTCACCCAAAAGCCACATCAAAAGTCAACACTATGGTACAAGGTAACACCTAAAAGAGCTCCAAATCCAAAATAAAGTCAATAAATCACAAAGTTCCAACCATGAGAAATCAATATAAATTTAGTTTTGCCATTGCCTCTGGAAGCCTAAGAAAACACTGACTATCCACAAACTCCCACTAAGGGTAATTCAAACACTTCAAGTTCCCAACCATCTCCAAAGAAATATGACTACAATAAATTCAACACATCAAGTCTCCTCATTCCATAACTATCACAAGAGGAAACTACAATTTGGGACCACAAAGTGATGATATAAATTTCACAATCGCAAAATAAGAAGTGAAGAATAAAAGTAACAACCTCATAATATAATCTTCAAAATTAATTAGAGTTAACATGATCAATTCAATACAAAATCAATCACATTTACCGACAGCAAATAAGCCAATAGGACATCTAAGGGAACTCTCAATATTCTCCTTACATGATACCCTTCAACTAAATTACCCAACAAACTTTCAGTTGAAGTGAAGGACATGTTGAAAACCACACTTTACAAAGACTATCAAATCAACTATTAAATGGTTATAAGGGGAATGGATTAACTATTAAATGACAAACTGATTCAAACTATTTAATTAAATCCCTACATTGTCTAAACATACGTAATTCAATTCCCTATCTATTTTTTTTTCAAATTTCATTCTCTACCAAATTAACTTATTCATAATGGCATATAATATTAAACTTCCCTTTAAACTTATCTCCTTACCATTGAATCCCCTTTTGAGACCTTACTCACAACAACCCGTAACCAACTATGATATCAATTGTACTAATTTGTAGGGTGATATCAAAAGGAAAAGGATAATTTAAATCTATTTGTTTAAACAAATCTATTCAAATATGTACATACAACAACTCAATTTTCCCCATTCTTAAGATTCCATTTACTAAAACTTTGAAAACATTCATAATTAATTATATCAACAATTAATCTATTAACTACTTTCATGTTGATTACAAAATAATCCTAAAAGAATCAATACTCGACAATTAATGAAGAAATAATTTAATTCTTTTATTTAAACCAAATCCTCCAAATATCAAATAGAAAGACCAGTTTCCTCAAAAAAATATATTAAATTAAGTTAATATCTTCTTTTAACCTAATTTGGATCACATAAATAACTGATTATCTTAAAAAGTAAATTACTTAAATATTTAATGTCATATAAAAGAAGGATATTTATTCATCTTAAATTACTCATTTAATATCAATCAAGGAATCTAGCCCTCTCACTTAATTACCCTAAAAATATTCTCTTTAATCGATAAATTGAAAAAAATCATTAGTTTACATAGTCACCTAATTATCTAAAGATTTTACCCGCATTCCATAAATTATTTAAATATAGTAATTCTTCCCTTTTTCCAGAGTACTATATTATTTAAATAAATAATGTTGTATTAAGTATACTAATATAGACATATACTCATGGGATTTTCATAATCTTTCAAGAGATACCTATCCAATTAAAATCTACATTTATACAACATTCTCATATTATAAAATATAGGATATTTATTTAAATCTATAAAAAGATGGAATTAACTTTTAATCTCTAAAGACGCTATTTAAACATTTTAAATACCTTACTCTTAATCTCAAAATGCATGTACATTAAAATTAGTTAATAAAAAAAATAGTTATTATTTAAATAAAATTTATTTCACACATATTATTTTATATATATATATATATATAATAATTTAATTTTTCCTATATATACTTACATTTTAATTTTTAATTTTTATATGTATTAAAAATCCTAAAACACATTATTATCTTTTGCTTTCTAAAAAGTAAAATTAAATATCATAATTTATGTTTCTTTCTTATCATAATAACCTTTCCACATAATAAAAATAATAAAGATTATATAAAGTCAACCATTTATTCATTCATTATTAAACTAGCGCTTGCACCTTAGCAAGGCGCAAGGGTTACACCGATAGGAGGGTATACTATGGTAGTGTATGGCCAACACAATATATTATCTTAAATGGTTGAAGTGGTGGAATATTTTAGCTCAACTGGACAAAGTACTTTTGTTGGTAGTTCATGATATACAAAATGCGTGCTATGAAAAGTCAAAATGTTGGGGAGCAATTTTGCAGTGGAACTTTTTTTTGTTTTTGAAAAAATATACAGTACAATTGTTGGTGTTTGAGGGTGAGGGGCTACGATATATGCCATTTGGCTTCAAGGCCTGCAAAGCAAAAGGAATGGAATGGTTAGCTGGGAATATTTGTTGTTGACATGTACAATGATTGCTCCATGTGCAATTTATTATAACACTAATTAAAGGGAAATATTTTTTTTCGCAATAAATTTAAAAAGTTACTCAAAGGACATGCACATTGTTGACGGCATGTTTAGTTTTGTAAAAGAGAAATTGTTGATATAAGAAGAAGTAGGAGCGACATGAGGGAGAAAGGGTAAAGAGTTGTGTACCTTGGCTTTTTAGAGATAGTTGTTGTAATCGGGCTTCCTCTTCTTTTCTCATAATTGTGTATGGGTGGTTATGCATTTTTGAGTATCTCTCAAAGGAGAACATTGGCTGAATACGAAGGTTGTTCAACGATTTCACTCTGGATATAGCTGTAAATGTTAGTCCTTGTCGTTCTATTTTTCCAATGTCGACAGTTGCTCTGGCAAGCGTTAGGCCTTGGGATTTGTGTATGGTAATAGCCCATGCCATTGTGAGCGGAATTTGTCTACGGCTGCCCAATGATACAGGTACTATTGGTAAACTTTTGGGGTCCTTTTCATTCCATGCTGGCCCACTATAATTATCGATCCTTGCCACTACGTAAAGTGGAACATCTGGTGGTCTGGAACCAAGGCTGTAAACTATCTCAACAACTTCACCTAGAGCTCCATTTACAAGGCCTGCATGTGTCCATATGTTGGTTGTCAGCATGATGCGCTGCCCTCTACAAAGCAATACATGCTTTTCAAGTTGTTCATCAGTAGTTGCATTATCTGCTTCAGTCCTGCTGGTAGTTGCAGCACTTATTGCAATTGGACGGTTTAACAATTTTAACATTCTTCTATTGTGAAGTCGAACTAAATCATTGGTAGCAAATAAGTGCATTGAATTGTCGAACATTTCTTTTTCGGTAGAGGTGAGATGCTTGTCTGTGCGTGTTTGTAAAAGTTCCCAATCCTCTTGCGATGCTTGTGCATTGCGTATGTTTTGCAATAGTTGACGGAATTGCCATTGTTCTGGAGTCTCACCTTGTTGACGAAACACTGTGTCTAAGGTGACAACGGTCGTGAACAGGCCCCATAGTGTTTTTGCATTTGAGTGTGATGTGTAAATAGGCTTGTCCATTACAGGCGGGAGCTGTGCAAGGTCACCAATCAGGATTATTGACACCCCACCGAAATAAAGATGTTGTCGATGCGGGAAGGCCTCACGTAGTCTTGCATCTATCTTCAGTAGCAACTTTGGTCCTATGAAGCTCATCTCATCAATCAATATATATCTTATGTGTTTCATCTCTTCCTGAAATGTTATTAATGATTGTCCTTGCAATGGGTGCATTTCTTTGACAGGGATTCGAAGCATTGAATGTATAGTTGATGCATGTATATTAAATGTAGCAACCCCTGTAGGAGCCAATGTGAGTAGCTGGCTTTGCTGGTGCATATTGTAACTATCAAGTGCTTTTCTTATTCGAGCAATCAAGTATGATTTCCCTGTACCTGCTGTCCCTTGAATAATCATGTACAATGGTTTATTTGAGTGATGCTTGCTATGGTTGATAATATGTGTGAGTGCTAGTTTTTGTTTGGAAGATAATGTATAGTTTGGGACAACATACTTACTTGGAGCATGCCTTTCATGGATACATGTTTTTTTCATGTTTATGAATTGTGTGGTGATTTCGTGAAGTTCCTGGGGCACTGCAAGTTGTTCCCATTTATAGCTGCTATCAAACTCACGCCTACCAAGCAGGTCAAGCTCATGTACGTTGATATTGTTTGAGGGGCCCATTTGCAAAAATAATTCCCATTCATTCATTTCAAGTATGCCCCTTGTGTCCACCTCAATTTCGCTATCGGATTCTGCATCGCTAGTGTTTTCGTCTGAGGGGGCGGTGCAGGGGACATGCCATACATCATTTTTGGATGCATTCATTTACTTCCAATTTGCAAGTATTGTATCCTTGGTTATCCCTATGTCAATTTTGAAGCTTCGGAAGTGCTTGTATAGTAGAAGCTCACTCCAACAAAATGTTTCAAACTGGTCTGAGTCCTCGTTTGGGATGGTGTAGAACTTTGGGAAAACATTGACAATCGCTTTGACCTTTCTTTCTTTCCACTTGCATCCCTTGCGACTCGCAGAGTACGTGAAAGACCGTGCAGATTCAAGTAGCGTTGTTGTTTCCAAATCTAGAGGTCGATTAATGTACGAATGAAGGTAGCTAGGCTGTAGATGGCTTTCATGTGGTCCTCTTGCTATTCGATGGAACATTTTTTGGCCAACATTCAAAGACGTAAACGGCCGATTACAAACAATAAGCGGAAGTTTTTGAAGCATATGGCATGTTTCTTGTGCTCCAATATCACGCTCTGCCACGATTTCTGCCATGAACTTTCGGTATGCTGCAAGGGCCGGGACATCTATTTTTTGGGTTGCAGATATTCTTGCTAGCATATCAGTACAAGTCTCAGATGCTCTCTCTGCTTTTGATGCATATTTGGCAATGTATTTCAAAATAATTGCTCGCGAAATGACAGGCTGACAATCTATGTTGGCTCTCCATATTGAAATCATATCTAGATTGTGTATGTTTAGCCTATCATCATTCCGTGCAGGTTCATATTGTTTCGTTCCACGATTGTCACATGATAGTGTAGATATAATTTTCTCTTTCCATGGAGCTTTGTATTGACACTCTAGTTTTTTCCCTTTCTTTCGCAAGCATGTCCCCTCTCTACATTTTGTGTGCCTCTGGACATGATTGATGATCTCTTTGTAGTCATGAGAGGGGTCTGTAGCAAATATACCTGTTGTGTCGAGTAGGCAAGGATCATCTTGGAAAGATCAGAAAATCAAATTGTCTCTTGCTGATGCAGGACGGGGTTCCAAGCACTGACATACATGTCAAAGAATTTCCTTGCCTGTTCAACAGCAACACTATCATCCCAATCAAGTATATCCATGTTCGGTGCATCATGGAGCCAAAGGAAACCATGTACATGTGCGGTGCCGCAGTGCTGCCACTCATACTTGTACCAGTAATCTTTTGCATTGAGGAGTTTCTCAATAACCTCTTCACGAAACATTGTGAATCGTTGATGCAAGTATAATGATGTGGTGTGGGGGTTGTTGACTACATTTTCTAAACGCTGTTTATTTGATTGCATTCCTACCGGTACACCATCTGAGATCAAACATTGCAGGTCCGGCCACTTTGTGTCAGCTGCACTTAATGTGAAGAATAAAGTGGGAGACCCTATTTGGCTGATCATATTTGTTAGCTCAGCACGACACTTGTTCCAATATGGTCTTGTACCCCACATTGAAGAGCCAAAGTGCATGAGCTCTTGAGCTAATTGTGTGTCAGTAAGTTTTTCAAGTGTGCTCGGAGGTCCTCAATAGTGGTTGGCATGTTTTCTTCTGCATTTTTTTAATGAAAACTACAGCAAGCCCCTGGCTACGATGGCGCATCATAAGATTAAGCATGAAATATCGGAACCTTGGATGCCTTCCAAATCTATGGTCATGAAATCTCATTAAGTGGAGTGCGTACTCATGCATCTGTACTTCCCTAATTCATGGTTGCATTTGTAGTGCAACTCTAGTTGGAAAGAGTGTTGGAAATGCCATATCAAGCAACCCCTCAGTATTGTATTCATTTATTGGCGATGAGTTTATTTCAGGCCAGTCTATAATGTTGTTAGTGTTGTTGTCAAGGTCTAATGTTCTCTTAATAATTTCTAACTCACGGCATCTATTTGGAAGTCTAGCCATAAATGACGATGTGTGTACTATGCTGCATTCAATATCATCCCCATCAGAGTCAATTTCATTATTTTGAACCACCATGTCTTCACTGGTTTCAACGGTGTGTAGCATATTCATTATGTTTGTTCTTGCTTCAGGAAATTGCTCTAAGTGCTCAAAATTAATTGCAACATCATGATAGTACGGGTCATATTTGACTTTGTATTGCAACGCATCTCTGATATGACTTCTACTGACATAACAATCATAATAATGACCTTCTACATGTAATCTTCGAACTATGAGAACATCCAACTCTTGTATTCTTCATGGAAGAACTTTTGAAATGTCGGTGATATCTTGTGGGAAGCTGATCGTGTGGCCACTATATCTATACTGCCCTCCAAGAGTGTGGGTGACTTGTAGTACTGGGCTGACTCTGGCAATGAGCATTTCCTCCACTTGGGTGAGTCTTTTCAAAACAAATGGTTGCTCTCCTGGGTCCATGTTGTTGAGTGCAGAGAACCGATGGATGCCTCTCTCAGCGAAACATCTTTTACACATTGCATTAGAACCTGATGAATGGACAAGCATGCCTGGGTAACATTCCTTGCATACAATGCATGTTTTTCAGTTGGACAGTGCATCTATTCTCTGACAAATTTTTTCATTGCCATCATGAAGTTATCATTGTCGTTGCATATTGTTCCATGTTGATGTAGGCATGTTTGTTTCTGTAAAGAGCTATTGTGCTTTTCTGCATTTATTTCCTCTCTATGACGCTTATAGTAAGCTCGACTTCTCTCACAGTCTTGCATTCTTCGGGCTTCTGTTTGTTGGGGGCTATTTTGGCTCTCATGCAATCTTTTTTGTCGCCTTCGAGTAGCTATCTCTTCTCTATGGCGAGCATAGTAGGCCCGATTTCTTTCTCAGTTTTTTTGTCTTCTTACCTCCTTATTATATGGGTCACTTGCATTGTTCCCTGTTGAGGAGTCTGCCATATGCGGGTCTGTACATAGCAGGGTAGATCAGGAATACGAGCATAGCAAAACAAGATGAAACCAAAATGCTTGCATAGCAAAAATGTAGATGAAAATGTAAAGATACTCCTCATTGGTTCGCGAATGCATGTTGCAATACGAGAAAGAACAAAATTTGGAGGTAGTAGACAAAGGTGCATCTGTAAACGTGTAAATGAACATGGGCATTTTTTTTTGAATAAAGGAAAACAATATTTTACATATTTGTATCCATTTAAAGGCAGTAACATGGTAGTTTTTTAGATAAAAAATAAATTGACATAGTTCTTTACAACACGAGTTTTTTTTTGCGAAGCATACCATCCATAGTCATACTACACTTGTAAAGAGAGTGTGGCAACTATATTAGGCTATGTAGTATGGCTATAGCGATCCTTAGAGTTGCACAACCAGCTATGGTACAACATCGGGTTCAATGGGGGGAGAAGCCTTTACATTGCACATTTCTTGGATATTTTTAAGCAAAAAGCTATTCTCTTCAATGTAATCTAGTTGTTCGACCCTGGCAATGGTTGCTTTTAAGCGTTCCTCTGCATTGTACATTTCAAGGTTACAACGCAGTGTGAATACATAATGTTTGTTCAAGACACTCTTAATCACCTCCTCCACATTTCTATCAGCAGCTTGATCAAATTGTAGATTGTAGAGTTTGTCTGCAGGCATGCCCATGAGTTGTGTCGCCCCTTCGTCGAATGCGATTGCCCATATTATATTTGTGTGGTCCTGCAACTTGACTTGAAGTATATATCTATAGTCACAGGTGTCAATTATTGCATTACATTTTCCACAAAACCACTTTCCATCATTTGTCTGCGATAGTCTTTTCTTACAAGGCTTGTTACTTGAGCGGGAAGGGCATGCTGGATAACAGAATGAGTCAGTTTTTATGAATCGTGTTGTTGCCACCAACATGCACTGTAGAGGGTGTGTTGCATTTCGAGCCTCTTCACGAATTGCATTGATCGTAAGCCTTCTAGTAGGTGGGGGCATGTGAAAGGAGCTAGTAGACAAAGCCTGAATTGTACTGTCTTTTTCTTTGAACCATGTTTTAATCCGTTCTGACTCTTCTATTTGAGGGTCTATCGATAGTCTTGTAGTGGATGAGGTGCTGATCACCTTTCCATTGAATTCAGACACATGACCATTCCTAATTGCGAGAACTGGAGATTCACGCATGAGGTATTTCTCTTGCAGCTGTGCACCCTCCTTTTCGGCGGACGAGCCCCATAAAGTAACATTTATATTTGTGTTGGACATGTCAATAATTGTTAAAGTCCATCGTGTGACCTCTGTCCCATCTCTTCTCCTGATGGTGGTGCATGGATGTACACAAGTGACAATTCCAATTGCATCAACATTCGAACCGTTGCTTTTGCTCATCAATGCATTGAGGGGTGTGAAAGAGAATTGCTCTTTAGGGATGGAATCATCATCTTCATAGAGGGAAACCCTTGAGTCAGGGCTAAGAGAAATTTCCAACCCACTATTAAGCTTGTTATAGACTCTATTAGCAGGTCGAACCGTGCCTCCAGACAATGTGTATGTAGCTCCTGCGATAATTTTATCACAATGGGTGTGAGCTGCTTCATTGAAGCATGTCACACGTGTCTCTGTTCCTTCACAATCTATGATATCAAAGGTGAAGATATGGCCACTTCCTTTCTGTGTGGTGTAGCTACGTATTTCAGATTTCACAGTTACACGACCTTTAACAGTCCACCTTGGCTGAAATGGATTCAAGTTTTTGATAGGCGTTATTGTCAATGGTGCCTCCTTCGGCAGGATCGGGCTGACACCAAATAGGAGACGTCGAGGAGGCAGTCTTTCAGGAAGGAAAGGGCTTTTTGAAGATGTGGCCAAGCCAGAGGATTCTCCTGTTGAGCGCCCAAGTTGCTGAAGGTCTTCTGTGCATAGGAAAACTGGCTCCCCAACAATAGCATGTGTTGTGTGCACAATTTCAAGGTCGACAATAACAATCCACCTTAATATTTAAAGCAAGACAAAGTATAAGTAACAAAATCTAAGAGGAGAGTAGGTCTCACGTATTCTTGTGCGGTATAGAAATTAGTTCATAAACATACCGTGTGCTACCTGTTTGAGGACAACTGTATCTTTTCAATTGCACGATGGAGCTAGGTGCAAGCACATTGGATTCTATGAAGGAGTTGTACTTAGTTGGTAATGATGCTTTGTGCTTGTGCACACCATCAGAGATTTCCAACCTATATCGATTGATGTGTGTATATTCGAAGCCAAAACTTGAGATAGCTATGACTTGGACATGAGGTTCCAAAGCGACATTTCCTCCATGCATCAATCTAATTGCATCTGGAGTCAATAAGCTTGCCATGGTGCAAGGCAAGGAGAGGATCCTGCAGAAATGTATTGGATGTAAGCCGATTGTGTGAAGAAGTCAATAGAACAACCCTTCCAGCAAACTACATCAACTTATTGGTATATAAAGTCGAGCAGGCAAAAAAAAGATTCAAGCAAACAAAATTGAAACGGGTGCAAGTAGCAACACAGCTAGGGGAAAGTCAGTTATGCACATTTTTTTTATAAACATCTACCTCATTATGTGGAGCAAGGAAAGGGAAAATAGACACTCTCTATGCAATTTACCATCAGCTATACTAATTTTTAGTCACTTGCATACATGGAATATGTATAGTTTTGATTGCAATAGTTCAAAGATGCATCTGTATAGTTCAATTAGATTAGATTGAAGATACATGAAGCGAAGAAGACAAAAAATTAACGCGTAGAAACATCGAGTCAATTGCCATATTGGTAGATGCATATGTACAATGGAAAGGACCAAAGGAAAAAGTAGTAGAGTGGGGGGGGAAGGAGTTGTACATTCTTTCCACTGCATAGTAGATTTTCCAACACCAGATATAAGGTTTAACTACTTTTTTGTGCTAGGAAAAAAGAAGGGGTCAGATGATTAGCAACCATTGTATACATTATATATCGAGAGGAAAGCCATGCTGCTCATCTTTACAAAAAATCGTAAGTCGATGTTGTTGTGTTGTGTCAAAAGCAAAACCATTATCCCCAACACCTCAAAAAAAACAAGTAGCTATCTTAAGCAAGCTATTTACAATCTACTTTATGTCTGCTAGGAGTTTTAGAAAGTCTTCCTTAATCCTAGTACCATTTCCCATTCCATACAATGCATCATACTTCATTGCTCGAAGGAAGTCGCAGTACGCATCAAGAACAAAATAAGTTGTATGGAATTTTTGGACTGCCTGTTGCACCATCTCGATGTCATGGTTATCCACTTGGAAGGGTTCTTCGCATGTCTTCTTAGCATCTTCAATAGTGTCTTCACAACCTCTCACAATGTTCTCTGCAAGGACTGCAACGTTGCTTTGGTACACGCCAGGCCAAATAACAGAAGAAGAGTCTGAAGGTGAGGGAGGACCAGCATTAGCTTTTGATCCTGTAATGTCTCCCTCAGATGAGCTGCTAGATATCGTGATAATGTCTGCTGGTGGGTGAAAGTTTTCCATCACCTGGGGAGTTTCGTAAGAGGAACATCTTTAAGTAGTTGATAACAATAAAAGTTGCATGTGTGTGATTTGTAAAAGGACAGTTGGAAATGGGGTGGGAACATGACAACCATAGTAGAAACAAAGTCTTCATCGATGGATTTAAAGTTAAACTACATTTTTTTAAAAATAGCATACAGCAATAAAGAAACATACAAATTCCCTTATATGCATAATCAAGTTCACCAAATATAAACACAGATTAAAATTTAATTCAAAATCTGTATATATAACTATTATAAAATCACACAGACTATTATTTTTAAAAAAACCTAGAGGATATAAAGTGATGTAATTAATGGGAGAAGAACTATCTACCCAATAATTGAACATGTGGAAAGTTTATAATCATCATTCAGTTACGTACTTTTTCCACACATATCTAAACACCATGAATGACACTATACTACTTAGGAATATAGTAATCCATCAAATAAACATTTGGCAAAAAAACATGAAGCAACCTCTTGATACACACAAGTACTCCTATGAAGGTACTTTGTTTGGGAAAAAACAATAAGGGAAAGTACTCTACCCATGGCAAGGAATTAAATCTTCACAGTAGAGAAGGTTAAAGGAGGCCCATTTGTTTAAAATTTGTAAGGCACCTACGAATTGACCATCAAACAAAATGTTTATAACCACCTACACTATTCCCCATAATACTATTTACCTTAAGCCATCAAATTATAACCAGTAAACTAAGCAATGCACTAATATGGGAAAAGTGATGCAAGAATGTTTTAAATGATCTTACATGTCTGATGGTTCTAAAAGAGGTGGAAAAGAATTTAAGCCATCTTACAATGTACTTTATTTTTTTTGTATTTGATTGTACACCTAAATGATTAGATGACCCTATGTTAACAAGGCATTTCTATATTGAAACATAGCACCTTCAAGACTTTAAATTTAAGGAACTTTCATGAAGAATCTCATCATAGTCCCAAAAGATGTCATTTCTAATGTAGTTGCTAAGAAAATATCTGTATCTTCAATAAAACCATATTTGTTGGATGAAATTGTATATTTGAAAGAGCTAGTCTTATTTTTGCAAATCTTCAATGAGCAAATATATTTATACTTATTTGAAATAGTTGCTTTTATTTTTTCAAATTTGTAACGAGTAAATGTATTTATACCATGAGTATTTTCAGAAAGAGAGTTACCTTTCAAAAATAATTTGAAAATATAAAGGATATAATGATGTGTATAAAAACATTCCGATAAGCATAAAATGATTTTGTATAATACGGGTCATATGATGTGTAAAATGCGATCCAAATTTAAAATTTCAAATACGTAAAGGTGCATAGAGATTATTATGTGCATATTTCAAGATGTATTCCTATTAAGCATTAATATATATAGACTATCTTAAATAAATAGTAATGTGTGAATAAAAATGGAAATCTGAAAAGATGTGCTGGCTATATGTCTCTATAGACCCTTTTTCCCAATTCACTTTTAGTCGTGAAAATCTAAATGACAATATATAGTGGATGAAGTATTTGGAATTAACAATAACATTATGTGGGAACTATAATAGTAATTGTATTGCTAATCCACCAATTAACAATAACAGTATTTATTGATAGTAATGTTATTAGTATACCACCAATTAACAACAACGTTTTTTTATTTATGAAATAATATTGCTAAATATAATGTGTACCATTAATTGTATCCCATTACTATACTACCCTTTTTTTGTTTGTATTAATTACAAATTTCACCACTATACTTATTATTAATTCTTTCTACGATAGTACGAATACTTTACTCAAAAGTCAAATATTCCTTAATACCAAGATTTCACATTTTATTTTATTTTATTTTTATACATGGGGTAAAACCCCTTGAGTATTCACATTTCCAACGTACATTAATAGTATTTTTTTATTTACCTCAGTCTAAACATAAATAATATTATCCCAAACATATAACTCTTTGAAAATGGCCACCATATACTCTTTAAAATAGCCAATTTAATCACTGGTAATATTATTAATTATCTCACCAAACAGTATAGCTAAATCATTAAGCTTATACTTATGCTAATGTTTAAACTGAGTTTAATGTCAATTTAGCTTAGTAAAAGTACTTCTATCTATATAAAAAAAAGGTTGGCAGTTTTAGGTTTGTTGAATGTTTTTTGAAAGATTTTTTAGTTGGAGCCTATCAATCAACACAGAAGTCCTCTTAATTGATATTTATAGTAAACGCAATTTGGAACTGGCTATCAATCCCAAACTCCCATTTAGCTTATTAACTTATTCCTAGCTGTGTGATTTAGGGGACCATTTTTTCACTCTAAAACTATTCATTTACAAACCCGACATTTTTTTTATTTTTTTCACAACATACATTAGCAACCTAACACTTTCGCAGTGGGCCACCATTATACAACACAACTCCTAAGCCTATCACTATATTGGTAAAAATACACTTGAATGAGGTACAACTCAAGGTTTAATTAGTGATGGGTTCATGCTGGGTGACTCCGAGTTTCTTGGAGGGTAAAAATCAAATTCCTTCCAATGACTTAAATGTCTAAGTTTGGACAATTTAGTTTACTACAAGAATGGTTGACTCTAAAATAGTTATTTTAATATTCGCGTTGGGGGGGGGGGCAACTTAAGAATCTCTACATCCAAAATACTTAGATGTAACTGACTTGTTCTTTTTGAGTGCAACTTATTATTAAATCTTTCAAATCTAGCGTGAGCCCCAAATAACATTTATTAATTGGATAATTTAGGCTTTGCATATAAGGCTTTGCATAATGGGCTAGGTAGATTAAATAATTATTCTAGGCTGGGTTTCTACCCAACAACATGGTGATGATTTAATATAAAGTGTTTTGCTAGAGGCTACTAAACCATATTTAAAAAAATCATGTAAAATAACTATTTCACAAAACATTACTTTATAGGGTATGTGCAAACTAACTGAGCAATGAGTCCAAAAAGTTGGATAAGGTAATTAGCTTAAATTCGACAAAGCTATTATAGTTAAGAGGGTTGAGAATATGCAATATCCATATTTTACAAAAGGGCAAGAAAAATACAACTAACAATTATTAATCCTCTCTTTACAATGACAATGTTAATATCTTAATACTTCTCTTTATAATAATATTTCCTTAATATTAACAATGTTAAACTCAAAATAAAATATCTCTTTCCTATATACAATGTATTTATTTATTTAACTAACCACTTATTCATCCCCTATATATATATATATATAATTACATCAATGATGAATACTATAATTAATTAATAATAGTATTTACTTCTATCTTCTAAATTTATTTACTATAGAATGGGAAATTTCCTTTCTTTTAAAGAAAATTCGATTCTACCTAATTCTTTACCCTTTCTTTCAAAAAACAAAATTAATCCTTTTTAGTTTAGATACTTCCCTTCTTCACGGGATGCGGGAACATATCCTTCTTTTATTTATTGTTGTCATTATTTAAATGACTGAAGAAAATGGGGTCATATTTTTATTTATCTTTGATTAGTTTATTTGATATTTTAATCAAAGCTTTGAGATCAAATCTCTAATTTTCCTTTTTGATTGATTTATCTTTCTGATCAAATATGTTTATCTCTTTATTTAATTCATCTTTACTTTATTCAAATATTTGAATTATCTTTTGCATTTGGTCTTTTAACTTGTTTAAAGCTTTGATTAGTTTATTTGATATGTTAATCAAATATTTGCGATAAAATCTTTTTATTTATTTATTTATTTCATCTTTTAGTTTATTCAAATACTTGAATTATCTTTTATTTTGATTTATTTTTTCGATCTTTAATTAATTTATGGTAAGGTTTTTTATTTCATCGTTTTGATTTGTCTTTGTAATTCTTATTTATTTACTTGATTTCTAGTTTTCCCATGGTAAATATATATTTATATCTTTGTGATTTATGTTTGATTTTTCCTTTTGATCAAATCTTTTTTGATTTATTTTTTAAGTTATTTATAATAATATTTCTGACCTCAACCCTAACTATATCTATTAACCCTAAACTTGACAACAAACCTAAATGTAAACCTAATCCTAATGCTAACCCTAACCCTAAGTTTGATGCTAGTAACCCTAATTATTACCCCAACCCTAGCTATATCTATTAACCCTAAACTTGACAGCAAACCTAAATGTAACCCTAATCCTAATGCTAAGCCTAAATCCTAAGTTTGATGCGCTCTCTCTCTCTCTCTCTATATATATATATATATATATACATGCTAGAGATATAGTTAGGGTTAGGGTAAAGAGATATATCTTTGAATTATTTATTTGTTTTTTGATTTTTTTTCTTTGATCATTTAATTTATCATGGTAAACATTTTTATTTGATCTTTTTGATTTATTTTTATCTTTGAATTATTTATTTGATCTTTTAGTTTGTCTATGATAAATATTTTGAATTCTTAGTAATTTATATTTATTTGTTTTTTGATCATATCTCTTTGATTATTTATTTGATCTTTCAATTTATTTATTTTTATTTATTTTATTTTTTAATTTATCTATGATAAATATTTTAAAATATTATGATTTATCATTTTGATTTTTAAATTTATCTATGATAAATATTTTAAAATATTGTGATTTATCATTTTGATTTTGATTTTGATATTTCTTTGTGATTTTTTTTATTTTTGATCAAATTTCTTTGATTCTGATTTTAGGCATCCTGGAGAGCAGAATTCGGCCCAAAAGTAGCAGATGAAATTAAGGCCGCACAGAAATAACAGTTAACTCCATTTCTGACAGCCCTAAGGACTTTGGGTCTAGGTTGTAGATTTGCTAATTTATTTTTAGATGGCAATTAGTAAGCAACAGTGAGAAG
Organism: Sequoia sempervirens; assembly: GCA_007258455.2. NCBI lineage: Eukaryota > Viridiplantae > Streptophyta > Pinopsida > Cupressales > Cupressaceae > Sequoia > Sequoia sempervirens. The sequence goes on from VDFB02075321.1 coordinate 436,719,829, forward strand.
GATGACGAAAGTCACATCTCAAGCTCATGAATCGACCACTTCTGGAAGCGCCATACAACACAACACACTATGCATTTCATACATAACAGCATTATTGATACTCTACCAACAAATGAAACATCGATTTCTGAGCATAACAGGTATGATTAAAAGAATTGTAACTAAGCTAAATAGCAAGATGATACAACTGATTACAATTTTTATCAGCCTGTTATGAAGGTAATTCCATCCCAAATTCAGATCTGATTTAAACCAGATACCAAAAACTACCCCACAAATTCAAATGCACTTTAAATCAACAAGTAATACAAATCATTAGGCATCTTGTTAAGGCAGAAACGTTAAATGGGTCTAGTCTCTAAGATACATAAAAGTAACAATGGCTTGTAAATTTCAACGATGCTGTATAGCTGGCTTGAAAAGGAAAGGCGAGTTACAGTGGCTATCTTAAGCAGAGTGAGATAATCCATTTAAATCGTGAGAGTGAATACAAGCTGTAACAGGAACAGTAACAGTAACAGTAGCGCCATGATTAATAGCTTTCAATACATAGAAGAATCATCTACACATTCGACTGAAGAATGACGAGCAGGACTGCACAAACTAACTCGTAAGTGCAAGAAAGGAACCTGGGAAGTTGTAGATATCGCAGCCTGAATTTGAAGAGGACGCCTAGCAACGCAAGAGCCAATAGTCACAGCCTTCTTTAACACTCGAATCTCCTATAAAATGAGCCGTCTAGTCAGAAGCAACACAAAAAATGGCACTCTCCAGATCTCGCAAGCCACAACAACCCAATGGAATGTTGTTTCAGAAGTCGTTCTCTTAACCCCTTTTTCCCAGCCTGCATTTATTATCTAACAACTATTCGGTGGCTTTGTAAATGCCAGGCAACACACGCAGACCAGGGGAGTGGTGCAGAACGGCGTGAACGGATCCCACCCATACCTGGTGACGCCAAAAAAGGATGAATGGCCATGCCTCAGTGAAATACGGGAATTTGCTGACGGCGAGGACAGTGGATACGACAATTTGCTGACGGCGAGCACAACGAAACTTTAATGACCTTCTGTAGGGAAAAAATGCCGTCGGCCTATCTCAGGTGAGAATCCAACCGGAATATCAGACATGAGACTTTCCCGGTTGATTTCTCACCTATAATAGCCTATCGGCTAATAATTTCTTTCCTTAAAAGAATAATTCTCAAAATAAAAAAATAAGGCTAATAACAATTATCCCCGCCTTTTAATTGTTTACTTTAACAAATTAATATATATATCCCCCTCGCTCTTTTAAGGGATCTATTCTCCCCTCACACAATAAGTAAGGATAAATTTAGGGAAACAAAGTAATAAATGTGAAGTCATCTACTCCCCCATCCCTTTATTTTCGTTTATTCTTTTAACTTGTTTTCAACACGCATTCATTCAAATGCCCTAATCTCCTAATATATGTACTTTGTTTAATTTATTTATTTTCCTGTTTGATTTACAATAACTGAATATAGGAGCGTATGAGGCAACCCTACAGGTGAAGATTGGAGATAAGTTCCCAGTTAAATACAGATTTGCAGATCTAATGCATTTGAAATTTTTTTTTTGTGTATTACATTTTCATGCGTTTTGATTTAGCACTATATTCTATTTATTTATTTATTTATTTATTTTATTTTATTTTATATTTTTAGGAAGTAAGGCTATTAATATTTACTTGCTCTTCTATAATTAAAAATTAATATTTTCTTCCTTTTTAAGGGAATGATTCTCTTCTCTAAGGAAACATTTAAGGAAGAGAAGGTGTAGAGAGGGAAATTTATTTTTAATTACTAACATAATGGAACACTATAAACTCATTTAAATTCACCTCTAAACTTAAATTAAAACAATCATTACAAGTCTATTTTATGTTAACTATCTGTGCTAAGTTTAGAGGATTGGCAAGTTTGATTGAAGTTTTAACCATTATTTAATTCATTGTGAATAAGTTTTCATATCCATTTTAATTTCCAGATTTGGGCACCTTAAAAGTAAAACAAAAATAGCTCAAACCCAAATTCCAATCATTGACAATTGCAGCAATGTAAGGGCACATAATAGGTCTCTCATGGCGGATTTTCTTTGTTAAAATCTCGCAGATTTTAAATCCCAAATGCAGGCCTGGGGTCTTTTTTTTTGGGTAAATGTATTTCTATTTTTTGATATTTCTACGGTTCAAAATGAGCCCAATATCAGTTGTAATGTTTTTTTCATTGTCATTTGCTCTGTCTATTTTCTACAGCTTTAAAAATTTGTTTGATAGAGAAGAAATCAATTGTTTAATTCTAGTCTTACAAAGGAAAGGAGTTTCAGAAATGATGGGATTAGTCAAGCTCCAACTCGATGGGAGGGCGATTGCACGGGGAGAAAAGATATTCCACCAACTATACATAAAGGAAAGAAACTTATTTGCTCCTACAAATGAGTATTTAGTAGGATAACAACCATAGATAAAATCCCCAGAACACAATATTCATTAACAAATAAAACAAAATCGTTTTATGCTGAAATAAAACACAACTTACAGATTCCCTTAACTTACCTCAGAATTCTTCAAGAAGCTCTGGTCTCCTCTCGTGGCCTTCTCTTTTTTTTTGTTTCCTCCCCTGAAAGCCTTCGAAACTTTCCCGTAAAAAAAAATTTGGCAAATGTGTGAAAATCAAAAGCTTTAGAAACTTTCAAGCAAATGCGATTGACAGGTGTAAAGCCAGATTTCTAGTCTTTTGCCAAATTCCTCCACGTAAAAATCCCTTGCAAGTTATGGAAGCATCATTCAAGCAGGTGGAGAAGCTATTTATTTTTCTTTTCTAAGTTTATTTTATTAGTTTTGAGACAACTTTAATTGTTCTGTTCTTTTTTTAAAATAAAATAGAGATATTTTCATGCTTTTACTATGATGTATGTTTAGAACTAATACTAATACTATTTATTTTATTTGATTTACATTATTTTCATTTGATTTGATTTGATTCTGTTTAAATAATCTCTAAGTGAAATAAAGAACTTGCAACATTCTTATTAATTATAATATTATTTAGTAATAATAATTTTTTATTAAAATAATCTTTAACTTAAACATAATACGCACGCGCGCGCGCGCACACACACACACACACATATATATATATATATTACACAGAATACTGTTATCCAAGCAATAGGTGAGTACAACAATATATTGATAAAAAATTATATTTATATATTCTTATATAAACGAGTATTAATTAAACAACGCATACATTGAAAGGTATTTATCTGATTATCAAGCAAATTAACTACTTCTCGAAATATAACAACACACAATGAATCACAAAATCACGAATAGACACTTACATAAATTTCCAAGATGAAGGATACAGAGGGGCACTACACAATGACCATCAACACCCTTAAGCTGATATATGTTTCCATATGTTCTCTTACTAGTAGCAATCATAGTTTCAGACCATTTTTTGTTCTCACATGCTTCATCCTTAAACACAAGATTATACCCTTTGCTACACATTTTTCCAACACTCAAGAGATTATGTCTTAATCCCTTAACATAGTAAAAATTATCAGTATTATGCTTTCTATCAAAACTAATTGAACCTATTCCACAAATCTTAGGTCCAGAATCATCTCCAAATTTAACTAATCCTCCATCATGCTTTTCAAGTTTAACATACTTATTTTTATTTCTAGTCATATGATTATAGCAGCCACTATCAACAACCCAGTAATTCTTATCTTCTTTGACATGAAAAACATATATCAAAGTACCTTCAACTTTATCCTTCATCTTTGAAACACTTTCCTTCACACAACTCTTAGGGTTAGTAGAACCAAATTCTTCTTTTATAGCCAAAAATAGACATTCATTATCATCAAAATCTCCATAATCAGATTCATCATAAAAAATACTAGCATCTTCTTTCACATAGTAAGATTTCTTAATCATCTTTCCTTTATTTTCCTTGTTCTTATTGTTTAAAGCTCTCTTTAGGAATCTAGAAGCATAATGACCTATACCAACACAACTAAAACATTTGAAAAGTAATTTACCTTGATACTTAATGGTGCCATTTTTCATCCTTCTCACAAAGTTATCTTCCAAATCATCAAGATCTTCATCACCTGAATCTTCAACCCTGTCTAGTTTACTAGCCTTGAAAGTAGTTTGTAATTTTGGGTGTGTGCAAAAAGTTGAGTCCACTTTTTGGCCAAAAAGAGGAATTGTTTTCCCTGATTTTTAGAATTTGTTACATTTGACCTTAAAATATGAAGCACTTAAAGATGAAATCTTTAAAAAAATCACTAATAATAAAATGTAGTACTTAGAGTCTAGTTTCTAAATATGTAATTTATTTCAATACCTAGATGGTACAAATTGATTTTGAATAGGTGTTTCTAAAAACCACTGTATAAAAGTAACTTTTTTTAACCATACCTTGCATGCTTTCGATATTTTTTTTATAAATTTTTTTATTGAATTATTTTTTGGTTAATTTTTTATTTTCCATATTTGTAGTTTTGAAAAATCATTGGGTACATCATGCATAAGATGACCTAAACTTATCATTTTTATATTTTTTTCAAATTGAAAAGAATTGTTTGAAGTAGGCTTTCATACAATTTGTTTTTCAAAAAATTATGTTAATGAAAGTTATTGAAATATTAAAATAAACTAGATATTTCAAGTTTATGGGCCTGTTTCACCACAAATTAATTGAAAAATAGAAAAAATAATCCAATTGTAAAAAAAATTACATATTTGGAACCTACACTATATCATCTATAATGGGTTTTAATTTCATCAAAAAATTTGAAAAAAAAATCTTCAGACATATGTCTAGAGTCACTATTTTCTTGTGACATTGACATGACCTTCAAGTTATAGGTCAAAATAAGTCCAAAGCTTAGGTTCAGGTCCCCAAGCCTTTTCCTGAATTGAACAACAAAGAAAAAATCCAACCAAAAACTCAAATTTTAAAAAATGGGATCCCATTTCACATTTTTTTTATGCTTTTATGAAACGGGATCACTTTTTCAAAATGGGATCTTGTTTTAAAAAAAGGATCCTATTTCAAAAAACATAAAAAAATATTTTTTTTTATGAAACAAGATCCTGGTTTTTGGCTCAGGACCTCAAACCTAAATAGGATCCTGTTTATTAAAAACCGGGATCTTGTTTATTAAAAATGGGATCTAGTTTTGTTGAAGCCAATTTCAAGTTCTTTGCTAAGAAAATACTTCCATGATTCGCGGACTCATCTTCTTGCATTTACCCTTTTGTATTTTTCTTTTGTTTCTCATCTCAAATGTAGTTAGAGTGCCAATCAACTGATCTCTGGAATAATTATCAAAATCAATTGTTTCCTAAATAGGAGATACCTTTTCACTATAGAAATTTGGAAGAGATTTGATAACTTTCTTCACCACTTTATATTCTTTAACTATTGCACTAAGACCTCTCATATTACTTACCAATTCATCAACTCTTTGAATGTAGCCTTTTATTGTTTCATCTTTTAACATATGCATCATTTCAAATTGAGCCTTCAAGTTTTGCAACTTTACTTGCTTGACCTTCAGATCTCCTTCATAAATTCTTTATAAATTATCCTAAACTTCTTTTGTAGTCTTCAAAATAATAACTTTAACTAATTCAATATTTGAAAGACTATTCACAATAATGTACCTTGCCTAACATTGATCTCATGCACCTTGATTTATGCACTTGCACTCGAGCCATTTAGAGGTGGAGTATATGTATTCTAATAAGCCTTCTTAATTTCATATCTCTAAGGACACAAATATCCTTCCATCCTTGTCTTCTAGAAAGCATAATCTGAGCCATCGAATCTACAATATTTCGAAGGAATCTTGTTCGCCATCTTGGATCTACCTCATGTGGTTAAGCTCTTCAAGGAACCAAGATCTAATACCAATTGTTGAAATGAACAAGAACATAAGAGAGGGAGTGATTCGATTGTATAAAATTAAACCTTTAAAAACCCTCAACAACAATCAGATCCACAAGAATTCAGTAAGTCCTTATTCTATTAGATTGATCAAACATGAAATTTAGATAACAAAAAGTGAAATCACAACACCATACACATGAGAACACCAGATTTATGTGGAAAACCCAATAATGGAAAAGCCATGGTGATGATTATCTCACAATATAAGTAATAGTAAAACTGGTACAAAGGGGCTCACTACTAGAATATGAAACATTGTCTAAAAAGGCTCACAACTAGGGCTCACTGTTAGAGTAAGAGTACACAAAGATAGAAGTAGAATGTTATAAAAAGAAATACTTCTCGTTGCAACAAGGATCCCACCACAATTTCTTGCGTACTTTCGTAGTCGCACATGAAAGATTTTGAATGCCTTCAACTCACTACCTTCAAGAACCCTAACATGAAGTTTACACTGCTCTACTCAAATTCGCATCACACACATCACTCACATCAATTATCTCGCACCTATCTTTCTTCTTAATTTTTTATACACCCTCTTTTATCACCACCATATATATTTATATTAGGCTCTACCTCAAAAAAATTCTCCAATGTCAGCCACTAGTCGTTATACATTCAAATTTGAAATAGGCTGGCACGTAAACATTCCCACAGTGGAAATGAACAAAATAAAACCTACATAAGTCCTTAATTAAAACCCAAATAGAACCCAACACACTTTAACACACTTCCACAAGCCTCACATGTAGTTTCAAACATAAGGTCGGCCAACACCTGTGCAACACCATAGAAATTAATTACACACTTCCTTAAATCAACCTAAAATTTTTAGAAAAAATTTAATTCACTTGAACTCAATCTAGAATAATCCATGAACTTCTTAAGATTCATCAAACTCTTCATCCAAGCTCACATCAACAAATGCTTTAACTCAGGACAGCTAATAACCTTATATGCATACTGATAAATGAAACTCTCACTATACTACACCAAATCAAGTAAAAAATTGAACACAAAAATATAAAAATATTATAATAATCTTCTCAAATTTGTACAACCTAAAGTCAAATAGTGGAGAAACACAGAAAATATATTTCTCCTAGACCACACAAAGCATCAATAAACAATTGGTTCACACACTAGTGAAAGTATCTCGCATTGTACAACTATCTAGATACCCAAATTTTGAATATAGCAACCTTTATCAACCTTAAATAACCTATAATATCTACACATGCATAGTATCAACATAAAAAGAACACAAAGCACAATATTGGAGCACACTATGAACATTTCCACAACACAGTTTACTTTTTTTATTAAATTTTCTCAAAAGCACTTAGAAACCAAGTACCAAAAACATCATATGAGCTCATTACTTCATTCCAACTCATCTTTAGACTCAGCAACAAAAGAATAGCTCCATGTACTCCAAAAAATTCCTCAAGGTCTCAACTATACATGCACAACCTATTTTCCTCTTTTCAACAATTTTCTCAATATCCTCAACATCTTCATCCCATAGTTGACATCAATGAAAACACCAATTAGGAGACTTTCTATTGAAATTAATGAAAACACCATCATTCGTGCAATGATGAGAAAAAAAAAAGATACCTTCCCTAGTATTTACCTACCTACCTTGACATGTCCACTCTACCCATTAGTCAAAAACATTGAAAACTTAACAAGATCTATATTTTTTTTTTCTGTTACAACACTTTCAAGATTACCTTGAATCAGTGCACTCTAGAATCATAGGGGGACTTGGGAAAAAAAAGGAGGCCTTTCATAGCATTGGATTTCCCACCTTGATGTGCTAGTACAATTGGTTTCACCCCATTATGTAGAAAACAAAAAAAATGCTTCTTTCCATTTTTTTCATTGCTTTCCATTGACATTTTTTGCAAGAATACATTTGACACTATAACACACAAACAATGTTAATTTGACCAAACCAGGAGAGGTTGGTTTGAATGGATTCAATATCCACCTATAGGCCTAGACAAAGCATTCCTACATGCCATGAGCTCTTAGAATGACTTGTCAAAGTTTGACAATTTTAAGCTTCTAAGGCTCTTAAGAGACTACCCTAGAAAGAGCATCTCAAAACAATTAGTTGACTTGGGCAACAAAAAGAGGATTTCCCTACTATTTAACTATGTATGTTGACATGTCCACACTGCCCATTTGTCAAAATTACTAAAAATCTTACAATTTTTTTATTGTCCAATATTCATGTTTAATTTTAACCATTGTAGAGTCAATAGTAGATTCAAGATTATGTTTCTTAACAATTCTTAATAAATGCAGGCCATTTTGATGGACAATACTATTTCATCAAGAAGCAATTCAAAACAAAAGCTAAAAAAAATTTCTTCAAAATTGAGGACACATTCAATGTAATTTATAAGGAGGTATCTTATTCATATACTTTAATCTCTTGATTTATTAGTTTTCATTTGATTTGAAAGAATGACCAGTTTACTTTGTTTTTCACATTGTTTATAACCCATACTTTTCTAATAATTATATGTAGGTGTTTCCCAACTCAAGCTTTGAGTAGGACTTGAGGTTTGATGGAAATACATCCAGCATTGGAGTTCACCTTACTTTCATTGTTCAATTATCTTTACACATTGTAATTTTTGTTTTTTTATAATTTTTATAATATTGCAATGTAGGTGTCTATGAGAGTAGCAATTATTTGACATGTGCATTATGGAGTGAGGATATTAGGGCCCCATATTAAAGTTGTGTATCTATGATAGCTTGATAGCAAGATGCATAGATGTATTTCTACATGAGGCCATCGATAAAATTCTATGGAATTATTGGTTGTATTGATTATTATGATGGTTAAAAAATGATATGTGATGTATTTGTACATGAGGACATGAAAAATATAATATACAACCATTATTGGTTATATTCATGGTAGAATGTATGTTGTGTTATGATGATATGAATGCCATTTGTATGTTGAAAAATGTCACATGTTTGTGTAATCATGTATGTCACCTGTATATTTTCACATCAAAATCATTCACACATTTGTACATTGGTTCATGTTGGCACCTACATAATAGTGAATCAATGGTGATGATTTTTCGCTTTTCTTTTAAATAAAATGGTCTTTCTCATCAACCCTTAGGATAAAAACAATCTTTTATTCCTTTTCATGATCTTTTGACTACTTTTTTATATCTTTTACTTTAAGCTTTGTAGTAGTTGCTCCCTCATCAACCCTTATCATAATTGCATATATGCTTAGGTTGACTTTGTAAAAACTATATCGTAATGGAAAATTTTTCATCTATCACCATCTAGTTATTAGTTATTCAATGTGAATTAATGCTTTGAGTTTGAGAGATGTGAGATGCAATGTATTCAATGATATGAATATAAACTACACAAATTTCTTACTATTTTTTTAAGGAAATGCAATGTAATATTGCTTAATAATATACTTTGATATATTTTTTCCAAGAATCCATAGCTTTTTTGGAAGCACTTGTTTTAGGATTCTAGCAATAGCAACAAGGAAGTGAACTATTTGATAAAATTCTTTGGTAGACATGTATGAAAAATATGGTAGCATAGACAAGACAATGAACTATTTGAAAAAATTCCTCAAGGATATGTGGTCTCATGGCTATGGCTTCTCATGGTATTCCATCATCATGAGACCACATTTATTTGAGGTAATTTTTTGAACATCTCACTACCTTTTCTATGTTATTGCTTACTAATATTCTTTGATAGATTTTTTCTCCAAGGATCCATAGCTTGTTCCAAAGCACCTATTTTAGGCTTTTAGCCATAGAATGAAGGTAGTAAACTGCTTGATAAAATTATTTGGTAGACATGTATGAAAAATTTGGTAGCATAGAACAGGTAGTGAACTATTTGAAAAAAAATCTCAAAGAAATGTGGTCTCATGGAATGCCATGAAAAGAAAATGCAATTGGTAGCTGCTCCTAGTTATTAGTTATGCAATGTGAGGTAATTGTATGTGTACTTAGGTTGACTTTGTAAATACTATATAATAATTTTAAATTTGTCATCTATAACAATCTAGTTATTAGTTATGCAATGTGAAGTAATTATTTGAGTTTGAAATATGTGTAATGCAATGATATGAATATAAACTACAAAAACATATTTCTATAATTCATTGTTTGAAATCTCTATTTTCTTTGCTATCTATATCTCTATTCTATGGAAATGTATTTCAATTTTTCTACTATGGTTGTAACTATAGCGACTAACGATAAAGGGATCAAATTTTGGTGAAGTTTCCCAAGGCAACCAAATTTAATAGTACTATAACATGAGTAAAAATGATATATGTAATTCATAAACTCTTAAAGTACAAGATTGCAAGAAATCAATATCTATATAATTTATTTTATCCATCATAGCTCAACCATTATAAAAGTGATTATACATTCAAAATTTAAGCTTAAAAATAAGAAAGCATGCTGCAAACAAGGAACAAAATATGCCAAATATCAATTTATATATATATATATATATATATATATAAGTGTAAAGTAATTGTGTATCTACATATACAAATTTGGTATATATGCCAACTCAAAATAATATCTACAAAATGTGGCATATGTCATCTCATGGTCCGAATATATGAAATGTATATGTCAAATGATTATGCCATGTCAATGAAATCCTAATCTTCTGGTGGATCATCAAAACATAGCCTCTTCATACTACTTGATGGATGAGAAGGTGTCTACAAAAAAAAAAATTAAAACCACAAATTAGATTAATTATCTCTCAATGGTAGATAACTTAAACTACTAAATAGAAAGTTACCTACTATTTTTAAAAAAAATTCAAAATAACATTTAATCACTATATTAAACTATAAATTAATGTGTGATTCAATTATTCATTACCTCAATCATTTTTCTTTAGTTATCATACAATGAGCAAATGATGGTCCCTTAGGATGCCTAGGAGTCCTACAATATTATCTTGCTCCTGAAACCATGAACGTGGATGGTGAAAAACTCTACAAGAAGAAAATTAAATATGACAAAATTAATATATAATTGCTGATAAAAAATATAAACTAACATATATTTATAGAATTATATAGATCTACTAGATATATAAAAAAAAATATGCCCAAATAGGTGATGCAACTGAGATAATTGATTGAGAGGAACTCATCATGGTAAAAGGTGTGGCATCAGTTACATCTAGAGTACAAAGAAAAAATAAAAATATGATCAAGATATAAATTGGTATATATTTAATTAATCATGATTTAAAGGATATGTGTATAATAAAAAGTTTTACATGTAGAAAAATTATACCAATGTGTTTAGGCCAAATTCAATGGCCGAAATAGTGCCATTGTACACATTTCTAATCTCTTCCTCCATCATCAACTATTCAAATCCACTTAAATATACATTAGTCACATGCACTCTTTGTTATAGTAATTTTAAATGCACTATGAAATAAATTTAATTTTTACTTGTAGAAAATATTTTTGTTGTTGCTCCTCATCTGCATCTGTGGAGGGCACTACACCTATTCCTCCCTCACATGTCTTTGTTGCATAAATGGTATGCAGTGGTGCCTCATCTCCTCCAAGTGACACGTCATGCACCTCATACTCAGATGTGTCTAGGGGAGGCTCACCCATAACTCCTCCAAGTAACACATCATGCACCTCATGCCTAGATGTGTCTAGGGGAGGACCTAGACATGTATGCCTGCATGTAGTACATTGATGAGGCACACAAATATGCTTGGATGATGATGTTGCACTAGTATCAATTGAAGCATGAGGAGTGGAACCCTCTATAATATTAGTTGAATCAAAGTGAGTAGGGGAAGCTTTCTTATAGATGACCAACAATTCTACTAACCAAAGATCTCTCAAGCACTCCTTAAGAGGACCCTTCAAGTCAATTTCCCCAAACAAGGAGATGGCACCACTTTCCACAAGACTCTTAAGGAAATCCTACACAAACTGACTTGGTGACATTTGAAACACCTTTTCCATGCCAACATATGAAAAATAACTCAAATTTGTAGGGTATACACTTCATTCTTCCATTGCTCTAAAATTGACCTAGAAGCACCTTATAGGAATACAATGTAGGATAGTCAGAAAGAACTTCTATAAGCACCCACTCCTGCAACTAGACACATGCACAACCTTTAAGACACCCTCAAAAACTCATAAAAGTTTAGTAACACCCAACAATAGGGCTCAAAGCACTAAAAATAGTCCACAACTCATCAACTTCCAATTAGGCCTGTCATCCTTGTAGCCTACCAACCTAGGATAGTCACTATAGAATCCTCCTAAACACAATAACCAAACAAAAATAATTGGTTTTAGACTCCTCCAATGGATTAATTTCAGACACCATAACCATAGGGCATGAATCTTTACTAGACGTTCACAATAAGACACTCTTCCCAGCCACAAGGAGGCCTAAATGGTTGAATTTCCAACAAGAATCAAGGCTCCAAAGCACACCCCAACTCCCCTAAGCCTCAAAATTTATTCTTAGAACCAAATTTCACTCATTTCAACCATTCTCAACTCACTTCCTCAATAATTTTACCACAAATCAATAAAACACAGAAAATCAACATCTAACTAGGCTTGTCACATGGAGATGCCAAGCCTAGGGTTGCTCAAAAGTTGCACCAGAACCCCTTCCATCCTCCAAGACCTTAAATAAAATAAATTACATGATCTTCCTCACCTTCTCACCAAAAATCAGGCCATGAGCAAGTGAAGAAGGTGAGTTAGAGAGCTTTTTAGACCAAACCCCAAATTTGAGGGTTTTCCAGACCAGTCTCAGTAAAATGCATATATCTCTTTTAATTATTAAAAAAAGGGGCTCAAACCACTGCCAAAAGAAAGGAATTTCAATCCTCTGTCGATCCATTATGGTCTTATTCCTGTATTATATGTAATATGGCTATACCACAAGTTTTAGCAACAATTTTACACACAAAAAATGAAGGAAAACAAGGTTTCTTTTTATTCAAACTTTCTCCAAACTTCACCATCAACATGCCTTGACCAAAAGAGGCCTATTTCAACCTTTGAAACTTCTTTAAAACACCCTTCAACTTATTTTTGAATTAGTTGGATGTTGGAAATGACAAATTTTTAAAACATTCCAAACTAGACTCCTAATTGCCTAGTTAAGGCAATTTATACTACTCCCAAGAAGCCCGATTACAATAAAAATTTAAAAGTTGTTAAAATACCATAAAATAAATTAAAACATCAAGGAGACTCCCCTCAAATACCTGGTTACACCAAGGCATCTTAATTTCTTAACTTTCCTAGATGCACCAAGTTCACATGGTGAGCAAGGAGACCTTGTCATTACATCAAAACTTAATACCAAACCTAAAAACCTGTTACAAAGAATTCAAGATGGTCCTTAGGACCTTATTACACCATGATAATCTTTGAAATTAAACAAAAATACACACAAGGCCTCAAAGAGGCATGGAGTCCCCAAGGTGCCCCTGCATCATTAGTGAATTGTGATGAATGTGTAATCAAATGGATGGTCAAAGAGTGTATGGCCATGAGACTATGCTAGGTCGCATCAGCAACAAGGTCTAGATGGGGTGCTAGAGTTGGGATAGGTAAAAAAGGAAGGGGAACATGGGGACCTTGCATAATATGCATTACCCTAGGTCTATGTGGGGGAATACCCATACCCACTCCCTGAAAAATTCCTAAAATCAAAATAGTTGGCATGCCTTCCTAAAACAAATTTTGCATATAATTTTTGGAGAACGTATAGAGGGTCATCAAGATTTTTGTTGGGTGGTTATAAAAAACCATCCACCAATGATCCCAAAAGCTTGTAACTACACCCTAATGGGTGTAACATTTTATGGAAATTTTTAGTTTGCCTAAACCAACACATTGTCTTGTTCTTTGGTCCACAAAAAATGGGGCTAAATCATCTTTAGATATCTCTATTCTTTTAATGTCATCATACCCCAAACCATTTACATATTCTAACCTCTTCTTCTCTCTCCATTCATGAAATGAAGCATGATTCCTAGTGATGTCCCTAGCTAACATGATTGATTATGACCTCTATATTTGTTGTGAATGATCACAAATGCTGGTGGGTAAGGTATCTCTCAACAATGTTTCTCAATTAAGTAATATTGATTTCAATTAGGTCCTGAATTGAAGGAGGGTTTTGTGGAGGATGGTTTGCTGAAGGAGTTTTTGTTAAATCTTGTTCCTTTTAACCCTATTGTAAATTACAAATTTAAAAATTAACATAGTTTTCAACTAATTCCTGAAATTTAAACAAAAAAATACAATCTTTTGTTAAAAAACATATAAAACAATCTAAATAATCTAAATAAACACATTTTAACTTACCCTTTTTATTTTTTTTGAGGAAAATTCGATGGGAATAGCTAAAGTCAATTGGAAATTGGAGGAAAATGGATATCCCTCTCTACCTATCCCTCCCTCCATCCCACCTATTTCTCTCTCACTCTCTCCTTCCCTCTCTACTTCTCTCCCTCTCTCACTTATCTCCCTTTCTCACTTATTCCTCTCTTTGTCTCTCTCCTTCCCCCTCTAATTCTCTATATCTCTCTTATCTCCCTCTCTCTCTCTCTCTTTGGCTCTCTCTTTCCTTCTCTACTTCTTTCTATCCCATCTCTCTCTCCCTCCCTATCTCTATCCCACTTATCCCTCTCTACCTCCCTTTGCCCCTTTACCCTCCTCCTCTCTCTCTCTCTCTTTCTCTATCCTTCCCTCTCTACTTCTTTTCCCTCCTCTCTCTCTCTCTTTCTCTATCCGTCCCTCTCTACTTCTTTTCCCTCCTCTCTCTCTCTCTTTCTCTATCCTTCTCTACTTCTTTACCCTCCTCTCTAATTCATTCCAAAAGCAACAATTCCTATACAACTTTAATTTTTCATTTTTCTATTTATTTATTGTTTGGATTTTATAACACACAACAAATTTTATTTTTATTAAAAATTTATTATATTATATTATTTATTTTATTTAAAGAATCATTTTTTATTTTATTTATTATATAAATTATTTTATTTTATTTTATTTATTATATAAATTTTATTTTTATTAATAGTTAAAAATAAATTGCTAAATTTATAATCTAAAATTTTGAAAAGAAATCATTCTACAATAATTAAAAAAATCTAAATGCATATAATTTTAAAACAAATATATGTAGCTAAAATAAAATATCATATTCCCTATAACTTTAGCTTTCAAAACAAATAAGAAATTATCCATGTGTTGCATTACAATAAAGACAGTTGAGATAGATGAGCTTAATTAAATAGGTAGACAAGTTAATTGCAACGCTGCATCTCTGAGAGGGCAAGTGTCATTTCCTTTAATGCAAACTCTCACACATACTTTATCTTTCTCATCTTAACTTGAGCATCTGATCATTTGAAAAATATTTCGCAGACCTAAACATTCTTATTAAATTAGAGGGCGGGGAAGAATGAATTTGAATGATATGGATGGGAGATCAATTATTGACAAGATCAAAAAATATAATGGGGAGGCATTATTCGATTTGGGGCATCCATTGCTGAATGACGTTGCAGATAGCTTTGTAAAAGCTGCAGGAGCATGATTTTTTAGGTTTTTTTTCCTCCAAAAAGATGAGCTTCTTATCACAAGTACCCACCATGCCATGATCACCAATGATGATAATGGTCATGTCCTCCAAAACCCCTTTTCCTTCAAACACATTCATGAGTCTACCCATCATCAAATCAATCCGTGCAATAGCCACAGTAATCTGGGGATCATCGGATCCAACCTGATGAATAGAGGGTCATGAATCTAGGTCTCTCTGAAGCATTGAGATAAAAAAAACCCAACACAGATGTCCACTCTTTCCTCAAATGGAACAGAGCCATTATACTATTGGAAAAATCCCTTGGGATAGTTCTAGGGGCCCTTAATGACCTCAGCCCCTAGCCAAAAATACATAGCAGACGGCAGCCAGGTATGTGCAGGATCATGATGGGCCAAAAAGTGGCAATATTGTGGGTATTTGTAGGGTATGTGGTTGACAACTTTTTTTAACCCAAAATTGATGAAATGAAAAGGGTTTTTAGAGGAGATTCTCAACTTTCCACCAATATAAATTATGCTTTAATTTGAATTTAATAAATAATTATTATTCATTTTCTATTAGAATTACGACTAAAGTCCTGATTGATAGGCTGATTGAAAAAATCTATAACTTTCAAATGGTATCACATTTTTTGAATCAAAACATGCATCACATTCTATGTTTCACATACTATAGGATTAAAAAAAAAAATTAAATTTCATGAAGTTTTGACCAAGTTAAGGTGGTCAGACATACAAGTTTTATATTTTTTAAAAGTTGTAATAAAAAATCATAATTAATTATTTAGTTGGAAAAAATTTCAAAAAATATGCATCACATCTAGACATGAGTCCTCTACTTATATATAAAATCTTATAAAAAAATATTATCATTTTATTATGGTTAGGGTTGTAAGACATACACCTACTTATTTTTTCCCTAAAATTTAAGTACTACTGCATTGAAATTTTAAATTTTCACCAAATAGATTTTAATTATTTTTAAATAAACCTAGTAGTTTAGAAACTACATTCAATTTTCTACAGATTCTATTCTTACATATTTTTAAAATAATATAGATAACATATTCAAATTTTTATGTTAAGTTGCCTAACACTGATTTTTCTGAATTTTTTGCCACTTAAGGGCCTATTTTTTCCATGATGATCCTACACATACCTCGCCCATTTTTTGTTAGTCTCCTAAATAGGCTCTCCGAGCCACCATTTGGGCTCATGGTTTTGCATGTGAAAAGTGTCATAGTATTGGGGTCCCTACAATGGTTGTTGATGATTCTATGCCAAGCAGGATAAAACCCCATCGCAATTGCAAAATGGTTTGGAAATGTAAGGGTTGGGAAAACAAGGATCATACGGTTTTCTGCAATGGTGTCGTTGGCGATAAGCCTGTCGATGTTGGGTGTTTGGGTTTTGTACTGATACCCAAACCAAAATCCGTCAGAGGAAATGAGGATTACCACAGGATTCTCCAACTTTGTTTGTGGGTGTGTGAATTCAAGAATTGGGTCTGCAGGTCATGAGGTCGAAACCCTGGATGTGAAGAAAAGAAAGGAAAATGCAACAGTTGAAGCTGCATTGAGGCATGTAATTGCCAACATAACTATCATTGAGTAAGAGTGGCTATTTTTTGTGGGCTCAAATCTGTCAAGGAGATTTCCCATTGTTTCGGTGAGAAGAGTTTTGGACTGATCAGATGGCTCTGTGGTGGGGGATTTTGATGATCCTATGAAAGAGAAACCACCACCATTTTTCTTCTCTTTTGGAATTTTCTCTAGAAGTTTCTTTGCGACCAAGATCCTACTCTGGTTGTGCAGCTTGTGGACAGGAAGCGTGGACCATGGTGCATATAACATGAAAACTGTAGAATACCAGCTGTAACCTTTAATCGCTTGTCGTAAAATTCTCCCCGCCAATACCGTCAAACCAAACCGCAATTTGTGGGGTTCCTGCCGGCGTTAGACTGGGGGAAATGTCGGTGGGGTTCCCCCACATAGAATAGCCTATTGGCTAATTAATATTAATATTATTACTAAAATATATGATATATTAATATTAATATTATTACTATAAATTAATATTATATATATTAATATACATTGATAATATTCATATATTAATGATATATTTATTTTTTTAATTTATAGTGACAAAAAATGGATATTTGTTTCTAAGAGGATTGTAAGGCTCTCCTTAACAGATATCCATTATAGAGAGTAGTTTAATGTTTTAATGTATGACATAATACATTAATAATAACTAATATATATTAATGATATAAACTAATTTATATTAAAGATATATTAATCATATATTAATATGGCATTAATAATAATAATAATATATAATATATATACTATTATACAATGTATAATATATTATTATATTATATGTATGTACTTGGTATCAAAAGGTTGTAAGTTTCCAATAACGAATATCTGATGATAATATTAATGGATATCTATTACTAAATTCAATTAATTGATATTCGTTATTTGATATATAAAAATATCTGTTATTATTAGATATCGAATTTCTAAAAAGTGGATATCCATTAATAATAGATATCCATTTTTCTTTAGTCTTTACATTCACAAAATGTACTTTTTACCAATGCAACCGAAAAGTTAAACGTGATTTTCACACTTTTCACTTGAAAAGTTAAACGGTGATTTTCACACTTTTCACTTTCTCATGTGGCACTTTTTTTGTTGCATTGCCATTTTTTTGGCCCCCCATGATCCTGCATAGGCCCATATCTAAAAAAAGGAAATACTAAGGGATCCAATTTTGCACAAAATTAGGTTGTTTTAATGGTGTGTTGAAATATTAAGACATTGTCTCAAAATAGACACAATACTAATTGGAAAAGGGTATAGGATGCATTTTTCACCCTTCTTGTTCTCACTGCAAGGTGCATGTGAATCCTAAATAAATCATGTATCTCAAAGTATAAAGAACTCACCAAAATGCATCTATGATTATTTAAATATATATTCAAATATTCAAAGGAAATTGTTCGTGAGGTCCATATAAAGTAATGAACTCTAGAAGATGTGATCTTGTGTAGATATGAATTTTGTGTATGTTCTCAAATGAATTCTTACAAAATAGAGTAGAAAATGTATTCTTGTAGACACTGAAAATTTAAAATTTGTCAATTCAAATAATTTCCTCCATAATTGGTCATTTACATTTGATCAATTATCATATTTCTCGATGTCTCTATTAGTTAAATTTTATTTTTGTTATTTAATTAGTATTTCTTGCTAAACCCATTATCCCCATTCTTCATCTAAAATGATTTTCCCCAGTAATCCCTAAAGTCTAACCTTGGTAAATATTTATCTAATAATAATTTACCTAGACCCCTTATGCCCCTTCCTTCTAAATTAAATAAGTATTTTTATTTATTTAATTTTCACTTTTTATCACTTTCTTTTATTCATCCTAATCCTCCATTCTCATTTAGTTACCCTTTAATCATCTGCACATGGGATTATTAATGATTAATCCAAAATTTGACCCATCGGGGTTGCCATGAGGATCCATTTTGTATAGCATGTACATGCATGGACATGACAAGTTGTACTTAAGGGTATGGACAAATATTTTGTTCACTAATTTTTAAGTTTGGCCTAAATACGTGGGCCATGGAGAAAGCTACCTCTTTCTAGTAAATCTAAATTTTAAAATCTCCATATCCTTGAAATTATGGTACCATCTATTTTTTTTAATTATTCAAAGGCGCCTTATGGTACTATATTAAATCTTTGCCGTCCAATTTTCCCCATGTCCAATCCTCACCATTGATCCTCCTATAATCTTATGGTCTTTGTTTCCAACTAATTGCTCATCTAAAATAATTTTCCCTATTTATCCCTAAAGTCTAACCTTGGTAAATATTTATGTAATAATTACTATCTAGACTGACTTTTTTAAATTATTTGTACATTCAAATCCTAATTTGAAATGAAATGTGAAAGCTTCTTTAGGAGGAGATATCAATAAAATTCCAATCACTACTTCATCATTGGAGTAAACATCATAAGAAAAGATCATTCCTTTACATCTTAACAATCCTTTCAATATGTATGGAGGTGGAGGTTGTGTTGATAAGTGTTAGATTTGTAATTAGTAAGGGTTACTCCAAATTATGGGTTGAAGGTGACTCTTTGAACATAATAAATTATCTGCATGACACCCACCCTCTGAGTTGGAATGTCGATAAACTCATTAAGGATACAATAATCATGTTATGATCTTGTAAGGAGACCCATATCTCTCACGTTTATTGAGAAGGAAACTTGTTGGAAGATTTTTTTCCAATGAGGGTGTCAGGTTAAATGATTTTCGTTCATAGGAAGAGGGATCGATCCTTCCCGAGAAAGCTAGGTGTATATTGAGGAATGATGGCATGGGTTGGGTTGATGTAGAATTCATGGTTTAGTACCTTCCTCTATTTCACATGCTTTATGGGTGTGTTGTTTCTCTTTGGTCTTCAGCTGAGTGTTGTTCACAAAGGTTTGGTTTTTATAGTGTTGCTAGCCATGGGTGATGACAGGAGAAAAATTGAGCCGCATTCTTGTGGGGACATTTAGAGAAACAAGAAGCTTCAGAATATTCTGTGCCATGGTAATTTTACTCCATTCTTTGAGAGGCTACATGGGCATGAACCTAATGCCTCGATGCAATTTGCTTCTTTTTTGCAACAATTGCAAGCTCAAGATTGATGGTCTGGAATTGGAGGTAAATGAGGATTTAATTGCTACTATTATTGGGATGTTGATGGTTGGTCAAAGTTCTTCAAGGATAAAAAAGAGTAATGAGGAGTTGATGGCCCAATTTTTTAAAGATGACGAGCAAAAGAAATTAGTTAAACTGGTGACCTGGGGCTATGAGAGAGAATCCCTCAAGAAAATTTGGGTGAGCGTTGCTGAGGTGCTTATGCATTATGTGAATCTAGAGGGGAGGTTTATAGCTATTCTTGGTCACCATTCTACTCTTCTCAACCATTTTAGACATGGCTTTTTATTTCATTTCCTTTCTGTTTGCTTTCATCTTTAGAGGTCACTGATTATGCCCATCTGAAGAATAGGAGGGCTTCCATCCTCCATGAAGGGATTATTTTATTGATTATGGACCATGTTAACTCTCTTATCCCTGCTCCTACCATAAAGGGTAAGGAGAAGACTTTAAGTGATGTGATGTTAGGCTCAAATTCTACTTTGGATGACGAGGAGGAATGTAATGAAGAGGATGAGGACATATCTCCAATGGTTGTGGCTACTTCTTCGAAGAAGAGGAATGTGGGTGGTTCTAAGAGTAACAAGGAAACTAAGTGGCTTGTCCTTTCTGAGAGTGAGTAACATAAGTGGGGTTAGATGATTTCTCTCCCAAAACTGTGGAGGTGGTTGTTGGTAAGGATGTTATTGGTGGTGGCCCTGTGGTGGGGACACAGGATATTGCTATGGGTTTGGTGGACATGCTGCGAAGGTTGTTGAAGTGTATTGCTAACTTGAAGAAGAAGGACTTAGACATTTTGGCTAAGGACCCCAATGTGTTTAGTGATGCCAAGGATTCTAGTGATAAGACAGTGGCCATTGAGGATTCCCCAATGTAGTAATTTCCCAAGTTGGAGTAGGACAAGGAGATAAGGGGTTTGGATGAGGAGGACAAGGAGAAGAAAAAAGCCAAACAAGAGCCCTTGAAGGTAAATCCTCTTTCTAAGGATTTTTCTTAACTTGATGATGGCGCTACCTCCATGTATGATTTGTTGGATATGGCTAGGGATGGGGCCACTAGTACCTTTAAGTTAGCTATGTGGACTCTACAAAAGTTCAATAATATTAATATTAAAATTAGAGGTCTGAAGGATAATTTGAAGAATGTTCCCAAGGTTTTGGTTCCTTACATTCTTATTGAAAAAATAGTAGACTTTGAAGGTTATGTCATGACTTCAAATCTTTGTGTGAGGAAAGGAATTGCCTACTCTAGAAGCCAAGGTTTTGGGTATGAATGCTGATATCAAAAAACTAATGCATGCATGCTTGTCATATCTTTATGAAGAACAGTGCAGACTCCTTGGAAGTCCTTTTCAGAAAGATTAATGAGCTCATGGAGGATTAGGTTTATTTGTCTGAGCTTATGGAGAAAGAGCACACGGCCAAGGGAAAAGGTAAAAAAATTGCTAAGGATGATGACAAAGGACCTATTGTTAGAGGGACGATTGATTAGAAGAGATCCTTTGATGTTGAGAAGGATTTGTTGGATATGGATGAAAGACATATTAACCAATAGCTTGAGGTGGCCAACACCCTGAGTAGCCTGGACTAGTGTGTTGTCTTCTTCTTTGTTGCTTTCTGTTTCCTATTGGGTGTAGGTTTCTTTTCGGTTGTTTTTTTTGTTTTTTTCTTATTGGATGTTGTTGGTAGCTATTTGTTATATTCTTGTCTAACACCTATTTTGCTGTGCTTTTTGGTTGTTGGGTTGCTACTGGTGGCTTTTTGAAAGTCTTTTCTAGCATTTTGTGTCTTTTTTTGTAAAGGGTTTCAGGTCCCTTTAAAACATGCTTTTCCAATATAATCAAAACAATCCTTTCAATCCTCTAAAAATCTATAAATCAGAGGTCCTCCAAGCCATTTTCAATCAATCTTTTAATGCAATATTATGTTGTCAAATGAAGCACTAATATCATTTCATAAATTGGGAAAAGCCACTTTGAATAGTGTAACTAGGAGGTTAATATGGGTTGTCATTAGATGTTTTTACTATTTCAATCTCTTTAGTCACCTAATCTTGAGTGTTTGTATTTCATTTTGATTGATCAAACTACTTTGTTTTAGGTTTTTCCCATATACTCTACAAAAACGTAGAACTCCAATGGGATGACTCTTGTCAATAGGATTTTGGTCAAATAAAGGAGTATCTAGAATCACCACCTATCCCATGCCTCCAATTCTAAGCAAGACTCTATTGTTATATATTTTTGACACATCAAGTTTATTGTGGGCACTTCTAGCACAACATGATGAGAGGTAAATATATGGTTGTTTACTACATCAATCACACCTTAGTTGGATATGAGCTCAACTATACTCCTATGGAATGAATATATGTTTAGTATTTATCTTTAGGTCACAAAATATTTGATAGTACATGCTTAAACATCATTCAAATCTCATTTATTGTGTAGACCAACTCAACTATCTCCTATTAAGAGCATCCCTCACAAGGTGAATTGCCAAGGGGGGCATACTCCATGAATTTAACATTGAATATTTGGATGAAATGAGAATTAAATAATAGGTCATTGTTGATCAATTAGTTGAAGCTCCATTAATAGATAATAACTACATCGTAAGGCCTTCTACAATAATATTATGGAATCTTATGTGGTGAAGTGCAAATTTATGTATATAACTATTGAATAACTCTTAAGTGAATAAAATAATTAAAATATAATCATGTCATTACTATATCATTTCCATAATAAAATGAGTCAAATAAAAATGAAATAAAAAAATTCCTATGTAAATAAAAGTAAACAATTCTTTAATAATTATATTGTAAAATTTATTGTGAAAATCATGTATAGATTTTCCACATCCATGTTTTTATTACATTTTATGATTCACATTAAAAAAAATTTGTGTTAACTTTTTATAACACTACATTCCATAATCTAAAAAAATGACGAATCATGAAATGTGATTGGAAAAAATTATACACCATTTTCTATTAATTTCTTTAAATAAATTCCATGAACTATAAAAATATCATACCTCTAATCTTAATAATATTAAATAAAATAATTTTAACATAAATGTTTATATATATTTAAAATAAATATATTTAAGATACTATAATATTAATATTATAGAACTATTATAATATTGTATGAAATAATACTAAGTCCTTCAAAAATTTTACCTTATTACAAGGACTATCTAACTACACATACACATTCAATATGATGAGAATCGACAAATTAACTAACTTTAGTGCTGGCAACATAACGACCTTCCCTCCAAAACAATTCTCCTCTCACACGTGCTTGTTAAACCTACCAATGATTTATTGCTTAGACTTGTTTAATATTTTACCGTTAAAATGGGATTTAAACGTTTCCTCGTTTTAACCTAATTTATTGTTCTCCAAACAAGTATCCAAATGTGCTTCTTGTTAATCAAAAATTGATTTCTGTACAGAAGAAGAAAATTATGACTCATTATTTTTTTCTAACAAGTGGTCACATGTATTCTTGCTAATCCCATTAATCCCTAAAGTCTACCCTTGGTAAATATTTATCTAATAATTATTTACTTAGATCTCTTATCCCCGTTCTTTCTAAATTAAATAAGAATTTTTATTTATTTAATTTGTTATTTTTTCATTTTTTTATTATCGATCCTAATCCTCCATTCATTTATTTATCCTTTAATCATATGCACATGAGATTATTAATGATTAATCTAGGATTTGACCTACCCATGCTGCTATGAGGGTCCAATTTGCATAGCATGTACATGCATGCACATGACAAGTGGTACTTAAGGGTATGGCTAAATGTTCTATTCCCTAATTTTAAGTTTAGCCAAGATACTTGAGACATGAGAAAAACTAGCCTTTTCTATTAAATCCAAATTTTAAATTCTTCATATCCTCGAAATTATGGTACAATCCAATATTTTTTATTTATTTTTAATTATTCAAAGGCACCAAGTTACAATACTCCGCCAAATCTTCACCATCCAATTTTCCCCATTTCAGTCATCACCATTGAACCTCCTATAACCTTACAGTCTCCTTTTCAAACTAATTGCTCATTTAAAATAATTTTCCCTATTTATCCCTAAAGTTTAAGCTTGGTAAATATTTGTCTAATAATTATTTACCTAAACCCATATTTTTAAATTATTTTGTACATTCAAATCCTAATATTAAATAGAATGTGAAAGCCTCTTTAGGAGAAGATATCAACAAAATTCAAACCATCACTCTATCTTTAGAATAAACATCATCAAAAAGGTCCTTCCTTTATGTCTTAAACATCTTTTCAATCCTCTAAAAATCTATAAATTGGAAGCCCTCCAAGACATTTTCTATCAATTTTTTAATGCAATATTATGTTTTCAAATGGAGCACTAACATCATTTCATAAATTAGGCAAAGCGACATTCAATAGTGTAACTAAGAGGTTAATATGGGTTGTCATTAGATGTTTGTATTATTTTAATCTCTTTAATCACCTAATCTTGAGTTTTTGTACTTGATTTTGATTGATCAAACTACTTTTTTATCAAGTTTTTTCCCATATACTCTACAAAAATATAGAACTCCAATGGGATGACTTTTTTCAATGGCATTTTGGTAAAATAAAGGAGTATCTAGAATCACCGTCTATCTCATGCCTCTAATTCTAAGAAAGCCTCTATTGCTATATATATTTTCCACATCAATTCTATTGGAGGCACTTCTAGCACAACATGATGAGAGGTAAATATATGGTTGTTTATTTTATCAATCACACCTCAGTTGGATATGAGCTCAAGTATACTCCTATGGAATGAATATGTTTAGTAGTTATCTTTAGGTCACAAAACATTTGACAATACATGCTTAAACATCAAACAAATCTCATTTATTGTGTAAACCAACTCAAAGTATTAAGAGCATCCCTTATAGGGGTTAATGACCAAGGGGGTCATACTCCATGAATTTGACATTGAATATGCGGATGAAAAGACCATTAAATAATAGGTCATTGTTAATCAATTAGTTGAAGCTCCATAAATAGATAATAATTACATTGTAATGCCTTCTACAATAATATTATGGAATCTTATGTGTTGAAGCGTAAATTTTATGTATAAATCTATTGAATAAGTCTAAGTTAATAAAATAATTAAAATATAATCATGTCATTACTATAATATCATTGTCATATATTTCTTTTTAATATTAAAATGACTCAAATAAAAATAAAATAAAATAATGCTAAGTAAAAAAATCCGAAGTAAATAAAAGTGAAATATTCTTTAGTAATTATATTATAAAAGTTTATTGCAAAAAATGTGTATAGATTTTCCACTTTCATGTTTTTATTACATTTTCTGATCAACATCAAGATTTTTTTTGCATTGACATTTTTTGTAACACTACACTCCATAATCCAAAAAGATGGCGAATCACAAAATATGATTGAAAAAAATTATACACAATTTTCTACCAAAAGTTTTACAATACATTCTATAAACTATAAAAAATGATATCTCTAGTCTTAATAATTTAAAATAAAATAACTTTAATTTAAATATTTATAAATACTCTAAAAATATTTATATTTTGGATATCTGAATTATTATAATATTATATGACATAATACCTTCCACAAGTCCTTCAAAAATTTTACCTTATTACAAGGGCTATTTAACTACACATACACATTCAATATAAAGAGAATCGACAAATAAACTAAGTTTAGTGCCGGTACCATACATGAGATCGGGCAGACAACCTTCCCTCGGACAGTTCCCCTCTCACACGTGCGTGCTTGTTAAACCTATCAATCAAACTTATTTCTAGTAAATGATTTATTGGTTCTTGTTTAATATTTTACCGGTAAAACAGATTTGAACGTTTTGTCGTTTTAATAACTTGTAATATGTCTGTATTTAACCTTTCCCCAGGTTCTCAAAAACTTATTTGTACGTAGCTGCCGTTCGTGAGTTCTCCACCCATTTTTGGACAACTCCCTGAATTGATTTCAATTAGCACAAGGAGGAGGAGAATCAGCAGCTATGGCTCAAGAAGCATCAAAGGCCACCGTTCTGTTTCCTGCAGAGTCATGTCAGGCGGATCCCCCATATTTTGACAGGCTTCTTGGCATCATTGGAGGAGGTGATCTGAGAGCTAACACCTCCTTCGCTGCCATTAACAACTTCGATAAGAAGTTTTTAACTTCAATCCATGACAAAGCTGCCATGGATCTCACAAAGCCTAGGGTTGCAAAGATTTTGCAGTTGGAGAACAGGCGTGGAAAAAGATACGAAGTGTGCCATAAAGGAACACAGTTTTCCACTGATCTTGTTCCGGTGAACCTCAAGGATTTGAAAATTGGGCGGCGCAATGAGTGCGTTGTGTTATATGGGAAACTCTGTGTTGATGCTTTCCAGTTTGGGAGAGTCTTTACTGTGCTAGAGGATGTTGAGACTAAGATGGCAGTGGTTCTTTCTATAGTTCCTGAAGATCCCCAATCTTGTGATCAGTATTTTGCAAGAATAAATTATCCACGGAACAGGAATGTTGCTGTCATGGAGCCCATGCTTATAAAAGCTGAAAGCGGTCTTATATACATTCAGGTAGAGAATCCCCTTTCAATTGA
>VDFB02075321.1:436746985-437292259 GCA_007258455.2 Sequoia sempervirens
TCAATTCCAAGTGTTGATACAATTGTTCTTAATAATTTACTGACAAATATAAATATGCTTCAACTATTATTAGCCTCTGCATATATTGCTGATGCAATTCTATTACATTCAAAAATCTATTACAGGTCTGATTAAATTATTTGTGAATTAATTTTTGTTGACCTGTGAACAGAAGAAATATAAACCCGAATCAGCATCCACCACAAACTTTAATCCTTCCTTAATGCTACTAGACCCTTGACTAATCCTTAGCCTCTCCCAAGTGCCACATCAACTTTTGTAAATAGCAATTCCAGACTCCAAAGAGGTATTTCATTGAATTTTCAAACTATTGGCAGGTAGCAAAGAGAGTCCTATTTCTTGTAAAAGACTGGAGTTGTCTTTTTCCCACACCTTTTTGAAAGTTTCCAAGACTCCTAAAAAGGTACGAAAGCTTCCTTTTGTTAGCTGTGTTGACTTTATTAACTACCAAATAAGCTGCGCTAGAACTTGTGAAGGCTTTTAAGCCCCAAAACCAAAGATTCGACCCTTCTCTCATTCCTTGGAAATGTACGGCAGACCTTTTTCTTGCCACGTATCCTCCTTGCTACCTCGAAAATCTCAATAATATGCTGCATTGGATTATGGAAATGGCTGATTGCCTTATATTAAACCAAACTCATCCTTCGACTTCAATGGCTGCTTACGAAGGCTGGAGTTGTACGGCTGGGTATACATGCCCAGCAGCAATAAATATAATATTTTATTAATTCTTTAATCTTTTGCACACACAACACTTAGGCTTTCTGATCTTCACTAATATCTTCTGACATTTCACATTGCCTATAAAAATCTGAGATGATTTGTATTGCCTGCAAGAAGCACAATGATGACTTCTGAATGAAATCGCTCAAACGGATTCTGAGGGTTTTTGTCCCCAAATCCCAAATCTTTAGCACACTGTCAATCCCTGGCTTGAATCACATTGCCTTCTGAATTTTCGTCCGTCAAGAAAACCGTTGGGCTTTTCGTCCCTCCGGTGAGAAATCTGGCCACAGGCACAAATCTCCAAGAGAAATAAACAATATCCAAAATATCCAATCTGCTCGAATGAGACCCCTCAACCCTCTTTTATAATCCTCCTAGGAACTTTCCAGAATTTTAATAATAAAATTCACTTTTTAAATATTTATTCCTTTTCCTCATAAAAGTGACTTCATAGTATTTTATTTATTTTATATTTTTGGCCCCAAGTAAAGTTGCTTTATTAAAATAAAATATTCAACTTATAAACATAATTAATTAAATACAAGTCGCATGAAAAAACATTAATTTAGATAACTTAATTTAACTGATTAAATTATTTCTTCTCTGAATACCTAGGCCAAAATGGGGACATTACACAAAATGGAATTGAAGAGACAGCAAGTTAAGGATGGAGGGGTGGAAAGAAAGGGGATGGCAGTTGGGGCAGCTTGTTGAGCTGAGAGCATAGTTGTGCAAAAAGGATAAACAAATTGTTGACTTGGAGAATGGAAACAAAAAGGAACAAACAAAAGGAGCTAATACAGTTAAACTATAAATAAAGATCAATACTATAACGAAACTTGGTGTGCAGAAAGCGTTTATGATTATCAATTAAGTTAGAAAACAATTCTGAAGTAAATACAGAGGTTAACAGGATAACAAGATGTGTTGGTGGCTCAGTATTGTAGCCATTTGATTCACTGAATTTTGCTGAGAAATTTTTGAAATCAAGTGAATCTAAAAAAAACTAGTATCAATAAAAATTGCCATAAAAACAGCTGTACGAATTTTCACTCTATTTGCTTCTTCTATGTGTGTTCTGGGGCTGAGTTAGCCAGTTTCAGTACTGAGGATTCAAACTTGTGGATGAAAACCCTTCATTACCATCATGCCCATGACAACTACAAAAGAAAAATGAAGACAGAGGCTCTGATGTTACAGGTGTGAGAAAAAATGGGTACGTAGTGGGCATAAATAGCAAAATCATGTAAGACAAGAAAATTTAAATGTTGGGAGATGTAGATAGTGTTGAGATGAGCAGAGATTGGGTGGATTTGGACATGGCTTTAATGGGTGAAGCAGAAGTATTGATGAGAAACAGTTGGAGGTGTGAAAGGCTTCAAGGCTGTGGGAGGAGAAAGCCAATACAATTATTTAGCTGCTGCCAGGTGCAGGCAACTCCAATTTGCTGTCATGTTCAGTAGTTTTCATGTCCTGGCGGACTTTACCATATTCCCACACAAGTGCTGGCCTTGCAAGGAAAAGAGCATAAGAGATCAGGTGGATAAAATAGGAAATTAAAAAGGAAATTTGAAAAAGGTTGGTACAAAAAATTACAATTCCAACAAATCTTTTTATTTGGGATGACAATGAAATTTGACCATGCTTTTACCTTCCCCTTACCTTCACATGTCCACATAATGTAAAAAGTGTCATTTGTTAAAATACATGATGCCAATATCAAGGACAAAAACCATTTGTATTTTTATCGAGGCATGGTATTGTAGCAAAATATCACACCCTAGTAATCTCTCATGGTGTAGCTGATAGAGAGGTATCACCTGCATGGGGTCATGTCCAATAAAATGATATTTCACTCATCAATGCAGAGGTGATGATATTGTGCTAACACAACCAAGTGCTCTTGAAAACTTTGGATCTTTTTTAAGCTTTAGAGTCTTGACTATTGATTGTCACTCCTTGATTAAAAATAATATTATGATATTTCTTGGAAATAAATGAGAAAAAATTATAAAATAGCAGACCACTTCAAGGGGGTGACCTCCAATAATCAGATAATAATATATGAATTCAATATTTAATGATATGATGGTTTGGGAGAAACATTCCCTCCTTAATTATAGGCTATGTAGGGACACACCCCCTCATCTGAATTAAGAGGGATTAGTGTATTAACTAAAATTAATGTTAAGGTTAGGCATGCCACAAGTGCTTCACCTTACTATATTTAGAAAGATAGAATATTAAGGACCTAACATACTCCTTCCCTTCAAAAAAGCATTGTCCTCAATGCTTAGCAACTCTAGATGCTTCAGTATGAATTGTTCATCTTCCCATGTTGCATCTTCAATTGGCATATTCTTCCACTTGATTAGAAATTCGGAGATATCTCTATTTCACAACTGTTTCAATCTTTTCTCAATAATTTCAGCAGATTCTAAAACAAACTTGACTTCTTCATCCAACTCTGACAATTCTAACAGAATTCGAATATTGTTACCTATTACTTTCTTTAAGCAAGAGACATGGAAGATAGGATGAATTTTGGAAGAGGGTGGAAGTTTTAACTTTATAGCTACACTTCCTATTTGACAGAGAACCATATAGGAACCATAAAACTTAGGTGCAAGCTCCATGTTCTAATGTTTCTCAAGGCAATTTTGTTTATAAGGTTGTAACCAAAGAAATACCCATCTCCCTCTTCAAAATGCCTCACTACAATGTTGATCTGCTTTTCGTAAAGAAATACCCATCTCCCTCTTCAAAATGCCTCACTACAATGTTGATCTGCTTTTCGTTTCATTTGATTTTGAACCATAACTAAATTATCCTTAAGGATTTGTAGCATTTCTTGTTGGTGCAAAATATGATCCTTTACTGCATGAGCTTTGGAATGAGATTGTAAATAAGTAGTAGATGGTGGGGGGTAGCCATAAAGAGTCTCAAATGGAGTCATTTTAGAGGATGTTCAAAATGAGGTGTTGTACTACCATTTTGCTACCAGTAGCCATTTGAACCATTGTTTGTTTATCATAAGCAAAACAATATAAATATCCTTCCAAAAATTTATTCACAATTTTTGTTTGGCCATCTAATTGTGGATGATAAGAGGAACTATGTGCTAGTTTTGTACTACACGTTGAAAGTAAGTTTGTCCAAAATATGCTAGTGAAGATAGGGTCATGATCACTCACTATGATTTTGAGAATTCCATGAAGTTTTTGTACATTTTCCATGAATACTTTGGCCACAATACTAGCATGAAATGGACGAGCGTCCACAAAAATGTGCATACTTAGTGAGCCTATCCACATCAACCAAAATTACATCAAGATCATTTGACTTTGCAACCCCATAATGAAGTCCATTGATATTTCCTTCCAAATTTGTGTTGGAATGCCTAATGATTGTAAGAGGCCTAGAGTCTTTATTTTTTCACCAAATTTCTTTACATCTACTTTTAGACCTTCCCAAAAGAAATCTTTCTTTATACAATGATAGGTCTTTAAAAACCCTAAATGTCCTCCTATTGGTGAATCATGCATTTGAGATAAAATATGCCATCTTTCAACTAAGAATTTTTACATAAAAATAATCTATCTTTTGTACCATAATGAATCTTCTTTCCAAACATATTTATCAAACGAAGATGGTTTGTGTTGAAGTTTTAGAATGAGATTTTGTATTTGAAGATCATGTTGCCACTCTTCTCATGCAACTTCTACCCATTCAAGTTGTAATAAAGAAATGGCACAAATATTTGCTTCCTCTACTTCTTGCCAAGAAAGGGCATTAGCTACGAGATCTTCCTTACCTTTTTTATAAGTAATTTCAAAGACATACCCTAGCAATTTGGTAACCTATTTTTGGTACTATGCTAAGGATAGTTGTTGCTCCAAAAAAAATTTGTAGACTCTCATGATCTATCTTGACTTTGAAATGCCTACCCATTAAATATTGATGCCATTGTTTAATTGCACGAATAATGGCTAACATTTTTTTCTCATATGTGGACCTTATCAAGTTTTTGCCTTTGAGTTGTCGACTCTCAAATGCTAAGGGGCACCCTTCTTACATTAGTACTACCCCAATATCATGTCCAAAAGCATCACATTCTACCACAAATGTCTTAGAGAAGTCTGGCATAACTAGCACACGAGTTGATGTGGGAGCTTCTTTTAATTGTTGGAAGGCTTGGGTGGCTAGCTCTAACCATGAAAAGTAATCCTTCTTTGATAATGTCGTTAAGGGTGCTTCAATTCGAGCATAGTTATGAATAAATCTTCTATAGTATCCTATTAAACCCAAAAATCCTCTTAAACCTTTGATATATTTAGATATTAGCTGTTCTTTTGCTGCAGCATTCTTCTTGTGGACCACCATAACTCCTTCATATGATACCACATGTCCCAAGTATTCTACTTCTCTCACCCCAAAGACACATTTGGATTGCTTGGCATAGAGTTGGTTATCTTCCAATCCTTGTAATATCTTTTCTCTACATGTTGCTAATGTTCTTCCCATGATTTACTATAAGATAAGGATGTCATCAAAGAATACCAACACAAATTTGCAAAGAAATGGGCAGGACACTAAATTCATGAGGCTTTGAAAAGCTGATGGGGCATTTGAAACCAAATGGCATTACTAAAAATTCATAATGTCCCTCATGTGTTTGAAAGGTAGTTTTATGTATATACTCTTAAATTATGCAAATTTGATGATAACATAAACATAAATCTTAGTAAAAAAAACTGCACCATTTAATTCATCTAATGATTCATCAATAACAAGAATAAGAAACCTATTCTTAACAGTGAGCATATTGAGTTCCCTATAATCGGGACACATTCTCCATGACTCGTCCTTCTTTTTAACCATAACCACTAGAGATGAATAGGAACTTTAATTAGGATGATAATTCATGAATCCAACATCTCCTTAACTATTTTTTCAATTTTTGCCTTATGGTCATAAGAATAGATAAAATCTAATGTTAGGAGAAATACACTAGTATTAATCTAATGGCATCATCATGGTCTCTAATTGGAGGTAGACCCTTGCGTTCTTGAAAAATTTGTCGATGGTTTTAAATGATTTGTTGAAGTTCTATTGGATGTTGAGTTTTTATATCTTGTGCTTTTAAAAAATACAATCATGTCATTGGACCATAAGAACCTTTCTTTAGTAATTGTTCCATCCTATGAAAGCTAATAATTTGACTTGGTGGTGATTTTACTCCTATAAGTTTGTTTATACTTTTGTCCATTAGAACTAAAAGTCATAAAAAATTCTTGAAAATTAAAGGGGCATTGTTTCTAATTGTTTAAGCCATTGTACTCCTAAAACTACATCTGCTCCTCCAATTGGAATAACAAACACTTCTAAATCTAGATGGTAATCCCCCGTTGAAAGATAATCTCATGTTGAAAGTTTTATATGATGGCATTTACCACCACAAGAGAGTTGTTTTCCATCAGCTATCATGACTTGGAAGTTACAGATTGGATACACAAAACAATTGAGTTCATGAGCCAATCTTCTATCAATAAAGTTGTGTACTACTTGTATCAACCAACATTGTCGCACTTCTCTTTTCTATATAACCAAACATTTTAAATGTTGGTGGTGTTCTTGTTCTATTCAATTCATGTAAGGAGATAGTAGCACTATCTTCTTCCCCTAAATTTTCATGCTTCAATTCCATGTTTGGAGCTTCTATAGCTACTTCTTCAAACTCATTCTCAATAATCATTAGTCTTTTCTCATTATTACCACATTTATGGCCCCTAGACCATTTGCCATCACAATGCCAACATAGACTTTTTTCTCTTTTCTCTACCTCGTGTTGAGTGAGCTTAATCATTTGTCTCGGGTTAAAAAAAAATCGCCCTGTTTTTGTTAATAGGATTAGTGACATTTTATCTTTCCATCCTATGGTTTGGCCTTGTGTTGATCTTTTTGTGGTGAGTTTTTGTTGTTCGATATGTAATGCATGTTGCATAGCTTTTCTAACTATACAAGGTTCCAACAAATGGACAAATAAGGTGTCACATCTTGAGTTCAAATTGCAATCTCATATGCTCAGCATCATATTATTCTACAAACTCCTGTTTGTTTTGATTTTGTTAGTTGGGTAAAATAGCTTCCCTTCCGTTGTTGCTCATAGTGTACTAAGTCATTAGTAAATTCTCCCAACTAAGTAATTTTTCTTGTTTTCCACTCATAATCCATTGGTACCATCGATAAAGTTCTAATACTAAATGTAGTCTATATTAGCCATTGCATCATCAGATATATTATGTAGTTTAAAATAATGTTCCATAAGACTTATCCATGAAGTTACATATGTACCGTCAAAATTACATATATCTACTTTGGGTAGGTTTAATTTTGGACCTTGAAAAGATTGTCCTATTCCTTGATTTTGTCTATCAAGGTTGTACCCACCTCGATGGTTTTGTTGACCCCTCAATTTTGCTAATATTTCTTTTTCAAAACTATCTAAACTGTCATTTAAAGATGTTGCAAATGGGTTAAATAATTTATCCTTATTAAAATATACCACCTTCTCACATTTTGGTAAAATTATTCCCTCAATTTTAGGCGGTGGACAGTATAAAGAAGATCGTTGGATTTCATATTCATAGAAAAGTCCTTTGGTCTAAAGATGACATGGCTTCAAGTGTGTTTATTTTGAACTATAGATTCCCATTTATTAATTAAGGGAGGTTAGCATCTAGTGCGTGTTGTAACCATAAAATTTAAGAACATAGGCTATGTCAAGTTTTGATGTTTGTGTTTTAACTAAACTTTGACCACTAAATTAAAGAACTTATTTCATGTCTAACAATAAATTACAAAGAACTAACCCCACCTAATTTTGTATAAGCTTTTCAAAGTTGTAAAAAAAAATCCTAAATTTGCTACCTATAGAGCAAATTAATGGAAAAACATACAAATTTCAATAACTTGCAACAAACTTACTGTAATGTTTGAATTTTTGCCTAAGTCTTTATCTAAGAGATGCCTATAAACCCAAAAAGAAATATAGTGAAATTTGCAATGATTTGTAAGTTATGGTGGAAACAAAAATATTGAATCAAATCATAGCTCTAATACCAGTTGTTATGATATTTCTTAGAAATGAATGCAAAAAACTGTAAAATAGCAAACCATTTCAAGGGGGTGACCTCCATAATCGCATAGGAATATATGAATTCAATATTTAACAATATGATGGTTTGTGAGAAGCAGCTCCTCCTTACGTATAGGCTTAACCATGAAGGGAC
This sequence comes from Sequoia sempervirens, assembly GCA_007258455.2. Lineage (NCBI taxonomy): Eukaryota > Viridiplantae > Streptophyta > Pinopsida > Cupressales > Cupressaceae > Sequoia > Sequoia sempervirens. Next base: position 436,755,025 of record VDFB02075321.1, read on the forward strand.
ACCTCCTACCTCCTCATCTTAATTAACAAGGATTAGTGTACTAACTAAGATTAATGTTAAGGTTAGGCATGCCACAAATGCTTCACCTTATTATATTTAGAAAGATAGAATATTAGGGACCTAACAAAAAAGCACATTTATAAATGTGATTTCATATGTTTCTCATAATTTAACTTTGATAAATTTATCATGGTTTATGAATGTGAGCATCATTTTATATAGATTTAAATCGGCGCTCATTTTGCGCCCTTCGGCTTGGTTGAGGAGGATAGTCTCTCAGCATCCTATCAAGCTTTTCCATCGGATTCCTAATGTGGTTGGCTATTGGAAATAAGCTATGAAATAGATACGAACAAATTTAGGATATTTCGATTTCAATAGAGATTATTTGTATATGACCATAGATCCTTGATATTAATGCTTTGATATTAATTAATTAAAATTTTCTCCAAATTGTATTGTAATTATGTGATTTTATAGAATTCTATTGGTAATTGAATTGCATTTGTTGGAATTGTTATTTTTGGGCAAAATCAGGTATACCTCAAAAAAAGGGGACATTACAATTGGTATTAGAGCCTTGATCCTACCAGCCTTAGGATCAAGAAGAGTAGTTTATGCAATTGAGCCAAAGAGCTCAAAGAGCCTAATGATCAGGCCTTCCTGTCTTTGATTTTAATTTACTAACCTTTAATTAAATAAAAAGAAGATTAACATTAGATTTAAGGACGAGAAAACTTGTCTTCAATAACAGGTCTTGCCAATTTCCAACTCTTGGTTTTGTTGTTGAGGGTTATTGGAAAATAGATGTACATAAGCCAAAAGAATATTGGACAATAAGTTGCCCTCATACTTTAGAGGATGGTATTAACCTTATTGGTAGTCAAGTTCAGGCAAGTATACTAACAACCACTCTCCAACAACATCATTGTAGAATAGAGTCAGATATAACCAAGACAATCATCACTAACTTTAGAGTTTTCAATTCCTATTGCTTGAGGACAAGCAATATCAAGAAGGGCGAAGGGTTGATCCCGCAATGTGTTGGTTAAGTTGTGGCATTGTTGATATTGCCACCAAGGTTCAAATCCCCGATGGACTACTATGATCGCAAGCTTGTGCCTTCACTAATCCAATGTGCTCATGGATTGTGAATCGTTGCAACGTTTAAGCCGATGGTTTCACAGGCGTTCATGCCTCTGCCAGAGCCTCATTGGGCTGGGGTGCTCGCAAGCTCTGTGCCCTCATTGGGCTGCCATGCTTGCGAGTCTGGATGATTGTTGTGTGTTCATGCCGAGGATGAGGTCCCCTGTTTGCGGCCTCACTAGTTCATAGCTCCAGTCAAAAGCATGTACCGATCAAAAAACAAAATTGAGTAGGGTGGACTGTCGTGCCCCTGCCATAAATCACAAAACCCCCCACTCACAACACTTTAAACTAAGCCTAGGCAAAACTACAAAGGGCAGCGATACATATTAATTGGCAAGACCAACACCACTTATTATTATGCATCGACTCCACAAGGAATTAAAAAATTAATAATTAATAGAGTTCTTGAGGCAGCGATTGGGAATAAAATAAAATAGCATTAAGTTTGAACAAAAAGTCATAGCCTTTGGAAAGATCTCTATTCCAAAGGGTGCATCATTTCATGAAGATATGAAGATATAAAGGGGAGGTCCATTTTCACGAGAGAAGACATCAATCAAGCAAATTGAATAAAAGAGAAAAAAGAATTGGAAATAATAAGAGATCTATTGGAATAAATATTATTTTTTGCAAGGATATTATTGGGAAGTAAGTTTAAATATAATTAGAAATAACAATATATATATATGCATTATAATGGCATAATAAAATGATATTTGAATTACAATTAATATAAAGATATTCCATTTCAGCAATCATATTTGGATTCAATGTGAAATGTTTGATAGGAAGATGCAGCAGTATTGGTTCCTTCATCAAGTACACCAACCCCAAAATGGATGGATTGGAGGTTCTGCCATACTTGTGGGCCAAGGGGCCGAATGACTTGGAAGCTCATTTTGTGCCCTTGAGCTTGGTTTAGGATAGTTTCCCGACATACTATCAATCTTTTCCATCGGATTCCTAATGTGGTTAGCTATTGAAAATAAGCTATGAAATAGATACAAAATTACAAATGAATTTAGGATATTTTGATTTCAATAGAGATTATTTGTATATGATCATAGATCCTTGAAATTAATTTGTGTTACCCGAGGACGCATCCCAGAGCCTAAAACCCTCGTCCCTGTCCCAAGGACATTCCGAGGATGCGGGGATGGGCGGGGGATGTCCCCTAGGCATCCCCGATCTGCCCTATTTAGCTGGGAACATCCCGAAAAACAAGGGACGGCGTTGCCTAGCCTCGAGGTCATATGGTCATCCTAGGGACATCCCTTGACCGTCCTAGGGACGACAGAACGTCCCCAACACCAAGCAACTATTTGTTTTTTTTTTTTAAACTTTAAAAAAAAAACCATTTTCTTTATGTTTTTGTGGGCCCCTACCTTCCAGCTCACCCGAAAGGGGAATAGGTTCACCATTTTCACTCATTTCAACATTTGTGTAAGAGGAAAAAAGAGGAGTAGCAACAGGGTTTGAAACCAGCCATTGAAAGAGGAGCAGCAGCAGGGGATAGAAGGAAAAGAGATTCAATCTAGGGCAATGGGGATGCAAATCCTTCAAAGTGGTAAGTTTTTTCATTTCACTTTTTTTCAATTTTTTTTCAATTTTTTTTCAAAGTTTGAAGCATGAAATGTCTAATTTTTATTTTTTTTTTGCATTTTCTCAATTTAAATTGCATTCAATCTCAAAAGAACATGAGCAGCAGTGATAGTGAGAGTGATAGTGAGAATGAAATGGAATTAGAAATACAAGTGTAAGTGTTGAGGGTGGTAGTGGAAAGCAACCAAACCCATTTAAGTACCCTTCAAATATCATGGAAACATATGCAAAGGGCCCTTTTCAACAAAAAAAAAACTCTTCTCCAATATGTTACACCTATGGATCAAAAAGCAAAAAAAATCAAGGGGTAGTAGGTGTGGAATTGTCATGTCTGCAAGAAAGATTTTGGAGACAACTACACAAGGGTAGGGTCTCATTTTTTGGGTGTTGTGGGGCGTGGAGTTAAAATGTGTCCACAACTAAAAGAGCATGAGAAGATAGGGTGCCATAGATTGCATATAGAGGCAGAAATGGGGGCTCAAGGTGTAACAATGTCAACACCTTCTTTTGCAAGTGCACAATCATCAATGCATACACCATCCACGATTGGTAGTGAAGTTGCCTCAAGAGGAAAGAGGAAGATGAGTGGTAGTGACAAGGGAGGTTTAGTTGAAGCTATGTTTAATGTGCAAGCACGAGAAGCTACAGAGTCTTCCATTGCCAAATTCTTTTTTGCTCATGCCATCCCATTTCATGTGGCTCATTTCTCTTACTTCAAACAAATGATCATAGATGTAGCCACTATTGGTGCCTCATTCACATCCCATGGAGATCACAAGCTACACACTACCCTCCTAGACAAAGAGTATTCCAAGGTTAATGTGCTAATGGAGGATATGAGGCAAACTTGGATGAGGATAGGTTGCTCTATTGTGACGGATGGGTGGACTGATTTTAGACATCAACCACTCATCAATATCATAGTCACATGCCCTATTGGTTCTCATTTTCTCAAAGTCATGGATTGTTCAAGGAAGCGTAAGGATGCAAACTTCCAGTTTACCATTTTGAGAGATGCCATAGAGGAGATTGGGTCTGCTAATGTTGTACAGGTGATCACCAATTCAACATGTGTGTGCAAATCAGCTGGTTTGATGGTGGAGGGTCCTTACAAACACGTCTTTTGGACCCCATGTTGTGTTCATGCATTGAACAATGCATTGAAAGACATAGGGAAGCTAGATTGGGTGAAGCAAGTAGTGGCAAAAGCTAGAGGAATTAAAATGTTCATTTGCAACCACCACACCTCACTTACTCTCTTCAAGACATTTTCAAAGGAGTTCCTCAAACCTATTGAGACAAGGTATGCCACTTCATTTTGTTTCAATTTCAAATTTCAATATATGGAAACAATGGAAATTTTTTGAAACTTCAAACATTTGTATTCCAAATTTCCAATTACATTGAGCCTTATATTGCTTTTGCCTTTTAATGAATATAGGTATGCCACTTACTTCATCTTGTTGGAGACAATGCTTGTGGTGCATGAGCCTCTACAACTGATGATGGTGAATTCAAAGTGGACTAGATGGCCTAATTCAAGCTCTACTAAAGGAAAATCCATCAAACAAAAGATCCTTGATGACAATTGCTGGTCCACTATGAGCTAAGACATTGTTGATTTTATTATTATTTGCTGATTTTATTAAAACTTAAATATTAGATTGTTGATTTTCATATTAAAATTCTGATTTTAATATTTTACTTTTATTGTACAATGTTCCAACTTTCGAAGTTTCTAACATGTCAATTAATTCTTTTGAACTTTTTGTTTGCGTTTTGCAGATATATTTTCTCTTTCATCTCACCTATTGTAGATGTCATTAGATATGTTGATATAGACTCTCCTAGACTTGAAGAGATATATGAGACATTTGATAGTATGCTTGGGAAGATAAAGCAAAACAATTTTGGCCAAGGATCCTACTTTGAGGATATATGAGCAACATATTAGGCCCATTGTGATGCAGAGGTGGAACGCAATGAACACCCCACTTCATATGGCAGCCTTTGTTGTAAATCCCAAATGGTATGCACCAAGGGATGGAAGGGTACCGATTTACATGGGCCATTGATAAGATGTATTCAAAGGAGCGGGATTTAGTACTTCGCACACAATTCCTTGACTTTGCAAATCTTCGTGGCACAAGTTGATGAGGAGGAGACACCAAAGGGATTGGTTGGGATTCTGTTGGATTAGGTGGACCATCACAATGGCAGTGACTCAAAGGGAGATGCAGATTAGGGGCAGCAGTGTACTTTGTTTTTTTGTATTGTGTATCATAATTGAAAGTAAAACTATATGGCAGCAATGTAGCCTTTGGGCTTTTTGTTACAAGTTTATAACTTGTATGTTATTTTTTAATATCACATGCATATTGACAATGAATTTGGAATTTTGAATGCATAGTGAGTATTGACAATGAATTTTGAACACAAATGTTATATGTTAAGGTTCTATAATGTATATATGCATGCTTTATCCATAATTTCATATGAATATTTAAAATTTCCCTATATATTTTAAATTTTCCCTATATTTTATATAGTCACCCCCTCTGCCGTCCCCTAGCCATCCCCAAATTGGCTTGAAAAATCGGGGACTTGGGGACACATCCTACCATCCCTGTCTTGGAAACTAGACGTAACATTAATATTAATTAATTAAGATTTTCTCTAGATTGTATTGCAATTATGTGATTTTATAGAATTCTATTGGTAATTGAATTGCATTTGTTGGAATTGTTATTTTTGGGTAAAATCACAAATACCCCCAAAAAGGGGACATTACAGCAAACCTAGTGACTTAGGATATAGAATTATTGCACTAGACAAAATAAGTGGAGGCCAATCATAATCGAACAACAAAACTTAATAAGTAGAAAATTGGATCCAAACCTTGTTTGAATTATCTTGCCAACCTATGTTGTGTTTCTAGCATAGCAGCAAAAATCTTTTGGGGAAAAAATCAGCAAACCAAAAGTATTAAGATTTTTTGAAAAAATGGGGAAAAATTTGGATTTAAAAAAAGAACGTTAAAAATTGTAGAACAAGAGATAAAAACTACCTTTTTTGAAATTGAAAGGCATTTCCATAGTGTAGAGATATAGAGAGCAAATAAAATAAAGAGTTTAACTAATGAATTGTAAAAAAATAGATTTTTGTAATTTATATTCATATCGCTGATTACATTGCATTGCACATCTTTCAAACTCAAAGCATTACTTCACATTGCATAACTAATAACTAGATGTTGATAGATGACAAAATTGCAATTACAATATAGTTTTTACAAAGTCAACCTGAGCAGTTATGCAATTACTTCACATTGCATAACTAATAACTAGGAGCAGCTGCCAATTGCATTTGCTTGTCATGGCATTCCATGAGACCACATTTCTTTGAGGCATTTTCCTAACAGTTCATTGCCTTGTCTATGCTACCACATTTTTCATACATGTCTACCAAAGCATTTTATCAAACAGTTCACTAACTTGCTGCTATGGCTAAAAGTTTTGCTTGTCATGGCATTCTATCACCATGAGACCACATTTCTTTGAGGCATTTTTTCAAACAGTTCACTGCCTTATCTATGCTATTGCTTACTATTATTCTCTGATAGAATTTCTCCAAGCATCCATAGCTTGTTCAAAAGCACCTGTTTTAGGCTTTTAGCCATAGCAGCAAGGTAGTGAACTGTTTGATAAAATGCTTTGGTAGACATGTATGAAAAATGTGGTAGCGTAGACAAGGCAATGAACTGTTTGAAAAAATGCCTAAAAGAAATGTGGTCTCATGGTAATGGAATGCCATGACAAGTCATAGACATGGCAGTGAACTGTTTGAAAAAATGCCTCAAAGAAATGGGGTCTCATGGTACATGTCTACCAAAGCATTTTATCAAACAGCTCACTGCCTTGCTGCTATGGCTAAAAGCCTAAAACAAGTGCTTTCAAACAAGCTATGGATGCTTCGAAAAAATCCATCAAAGCATAATAGTAAGCAACAAGCTATGGTCTCATGGTTTTTTTGTGCGAAAATCAGTGTGATCTTATTCGCTTTTTTTGCAGGTTTTAAATGCATTTTTTTGGCAATTTTGCAGTTTGAAATGGGAAAAAATCATCCAGCCTGCAGATTTTTTTAAAATCGGGATTAATCGGGATTTTTTGCAGATTATTGCTTCTATGGTTTCTAGAATGCAAACATCTTATACAAAATATCTAAAGATACAATGAATCCATTTTCAATTCTATATTTTAAAGTCATTTAACAGTAATCAATAACAGCTTTCTTTTAGACTGAATTTGTACTAATAGATAATTTTTCCTACTTGAAACTGAATCGTCAAAGCTGTTATCAAATATTCATGACCCCTACATAGCATACATTTCACAGGCCGTCATAGATTGATATACTGCCTACTTCGAACTTCCACATTGAAATTTTAATAAGGCTATCATAAATGTCGAAGGACCTATCACTGTAAGTATAGAGAATGGATACTCAACATCCAAAGTTCTGCAAAGATACCGCCTGGAAATAGATAAGAATACAAGAAGCTTCTATTGTATTATTGTGTCATGACAAATGATCCAAACTTACAATGATTTCCAATCACAGTACAGACCACTTTAATAAACGATAATTATTACTATATATTAAAGTTTTTAGTTACCAACCAAGATCAGAGAACCTAGTTCTCTTTATTGGATAGACCTCCCAGCTAGACCGGCTGCTGATGATTGACAGCATGTCAGCAACTCATCGGTTATGCCTCACGTAGATCACTTTCATATGTTCCCAATGTTTCCCAAGGAAAGCACTCTTCACAAGTTTCTTCAAATCAGTCTGTTTTAGTTGGTCTGGCACCAATTGAAGTTAACAAAAAATTTGATGTCTTTTCTCGTTAAGGGAGCAAGGACAATCCACAGACCGAATTCAATTAAAAACACCATACCTTAGGTTAAAAAAAGTTATAAGTATCTTAATTTCATTTATTTCCAAAAGTTGGTACTCAAGAAAAAATGCAAACTTACTTTTTGATTTTGGAAGTTGTTTATCTCATTTAACCAGCAATTTGGAACAAGAAACCACTATTCTTATATTGTCTACCAACTACGTGTAAGAGGACACCCTTAATTTTTATCTTATATCTGGCAAAAACATGTCAGCACATGTCCTCATGCTGCTATATTGGGATTTAATATTAATTTATAGTCTTCTAGAACTATCATCCCAACAATGTCGAAGTCAGAACTAGTATATCAGTTCATGACAAACCAAACAAGGAACCTGGAAGAAAGACAAACTTAGGAATAAACTTCGAGTGAAGTGCAAACATTTAGAGTGGGCCACAAGTTTGAAAAAACTTCACAGAAAGCAACCTACCATGAAGAGAGGAAATAGATGATAGCCCATGCACGAGATCCACCTGGAGTAAGTGCACCTCCACAGCACATACATTTTGTCACACCCATAATCAGACCTTCAGCCAAGAGGAGAAACAGAAATGCCCCCACTCCCAAACCAGTTGCAATGTCAGAGTCGTACACACAGTAGGTGACATCAGTTTGGTCTGGATAAGAAATTTTATGTCCCTATCATTGAAAACAATAGTTAACAAAAAGGTTAGGAATATATTTCATAATTTTTTCTAATTTGAAATTGCAAGGCAAAATTGGCCATGAAGATAGATTTATCAATGCATATAACATGTAACTATAAAACCAACATCAAAATGAAACAACTAAAAGAAAAAAATAAGATTAAAAGCAGAAAATCAATGGACTCACCATCTCCATTGCTGGCATAAACTTATTTTCTGGTTAATTTGGGTATTTCAAGAGTCATCACTATAACTTTTCATAACCTTACATCTTCAGTAAAATGCTACTGCAGACCAAACTAAAATTAAAAAAATTATCACTCTGGTCTTTTCTAAAGCTTTGCCAATTGGCATCCTACAGCAGTTTTTATAACCAATAATCAAGCATGGCATTTCCTCCATGAGCTTCACCAGCCAATGAATGAGATATTAATTAATATTCCCTGCCAAGTATTGTTGGAATATTTTGTCATTGATGTCAAGGTTGAGCTGCTTGCTTGTGCTCTTGAACTGCCTGACTGCTTGGTTGAGCTAGGTGTCTGCTTGCTTGAGCCGGTTGAGGTGTCTACTTGCTTGGTTGAGCTGCTTGAGCTCTTTACTTGCCTGTTTCAGCTACTTGCATGTCTGGTTGAGCAGTTTGAGCTCCTTGGTTGCCTACTTGACCTGCTTGGGTGTCTGTTGAGCAGAGTGTGTGTCTGCATCGGCTTCTTTAGTGTGCCTACTTGTCAGCATGGTTGAAAAGTCATATCTTGCCAAGGTCGACTTGTCTTTATTGATTGAATTTTTTAAGGAAAATCTTTAGTGCTGGCATGTATTGTTGGAAACGTGGCTTCAGATTTTATGATGCTGTGTGGCGGTTACATTTTGGGGAATATATTCAATGTTCGGAATCGTGCTATGTCCTATAATAAGCCGAATTTAATCTGGGCTGTATTGTGAAGGCGAATTTATTGGTGGCGGCTACTTATTCATTTCAGACTGATTTGAATATATTAAAGGAATCGTTTCTTTTATTACCGGAGCTGCAAGTTTAGTTCGTGATGATTTTATTTGTGAAACGGCCTCTTTGATACCATTCTTTCATTAATATGCAGTCGGCCTGTTTCAATTATATTGGGCGGCTATTTTTAAATTGGGCGAAATCTTTCACCTAGTGATGCAATTGAAAAAGGAGGCATGAGCAGAACTTTAAAATATAGTGCAACTTCAATATGGATGTGATTTGTTGTATTTCATTTTTATTATTCTGGTGTCGGTTACTTCTAAAAATGTGTGAAGTCTCTATTTCGCCCCCTGCCGTTATCCCTTTGTCAAGCTTTCATCGTGAGATGATTTAAAAGGCTTTGTGTGAAAAATAGTTGCCACGGAGATGTAAATGGAGTGTCAATTTAAAAGAAACGCATCATCATTCGAAGAACAGAGTAATTGATGAATTGGCAGCGTAATTACTCCCAGGCTCAATCGTTTCTGAACACATTATTCTTGAGTGAGTCGAATACATTCAACGTTTTTTCTTAAGACTTTATTGTCGAGCTGTTTTGAAGACTATAGGAGGATAAGTGAAGATTCTTATGAGTGTGTCGGGCTTCTAAAAATACAATGACTTCATTCTTTTCGGGAACAAGCTTCTTGATTAAGTGTGGAGTCTTTGCCTTGATTGGAGCGACAATTTAAATTGTATTGAGACGGCTTTGAATATGTACAGATCTAATTTTATCACTAGACGGTTCGAGTTTCACCAAAAATTGCATGTGTGTACTATATCACCACAATTTTTGTATGCATGGGAGTTAGTGAGATTTCTGGGCATGGCAGAGTTGTTACCATTTTTGTCGACTTTAATATGAATGGATATATTATTTCTGACGGCTCCTTCAGAATTAATATTGATTTTAAATCTTGTTCAAAATTGATATGAGGCGCTCTGTGCAAGTCAGAATTGATGGAATAATTTTTGTGGTCTTTCAAAAATCTTTGCCTCATTCCTGATTTCCTGGCGTCAGTTTCTAAATTTGATTATTTTTGAAATGAACCGTTAAGAGGATCTTTCAGAATTCTGGTGAAGGTAGCTAATTGCATTTTTGCAGAGTTTGCTGGGCAGCTTCAGTCTTAATCATTCTCAGCTAATTCATTTCCCCAGATTTTTGCATTCACCAGTGTGGAGTTACTGGTGTGTATGGTTCGATAACAGTGAGAGTGGTGCATATGTTATATCCAGCGTTTATATGTGTCAGATGGTTTTTAGCGTGAGGATATTATTTTCTGTCGCTACAGGAATGGTTTGTGTGTGAGTTTCTCAAGCTAAGAAATACAGTCATGGCTGTGAGTAATATGTGTAGTGGTTGTTAAAAGGGGGTGTAGTGTTCTCTGTCCATGAGTGTGGTTGCATATATATACGAGTGAAGTCTGCTTTTCTTTACGATGCATTCATGGGTAAAGTCGTGTGCCTGTAAATCTTTAAGTGTGCCAGATTTGTCCTGCAAAACTGTTATGCCATCGTCTTCAGTTTATCTCTGGTGCATAGAAGTCAAGTTGGAGTCATTGTGAATAAAAAAGCAGCGCGGTGGGAAGAACATTTTTACTGTGACATAATGAATGTGATGACTATCACCATCTTTCTATCCTCGGCATAATCTACGCAGCTGTGTGTTAATTTGGAATGCTAAATCTCATTTGGTGTTCAAGAGTGTAAGCATATGTTATGTGTTTCAGACTATTTGGAGACTTGCTTGTTGCCTTCGAGTTCTTCTATTCAAGGGTGTTGCAAATCAGATTAGATATGTGTTTGAGAGTTTGATCAAAAAAATTCAGATTTTGTGATCAAGTGCAGGTTGAAGAAGTAGAGCAAAGGCTTTTAGTGCTGGACCAGTGGACTTGAAAGTTTGTGTTTCAGAAGTCTAGAGATGGTGCTTTGGAGTTGGTGCTTCGGTGTTTTCGGAGTTGGTTCTTCAGTGTTTTCAGAGTTTGTGCTCTCCATGGGTTGGTGCTCATCTATGTAATATGGGTTGGTGCCAGTTATTGATAATAAAAGAAATATCTTGTCGTGCTCTCCGTGGGTTGGTTTCGGAGTTGGTGCTTCGGAAGAGAGTTGGTGCTCTCCATGGGCCGGTGCCCGTTATTGATAATAAAAGAAATATCTTGTTGTGCTCTCCGTGGGCTGGTGCTCATCTATGTAATCTGGGTTGGTGCCCGTTATTGATAATAAGAAATATCTTGCCATGGTTTTTTACCCGGAAGGGTTTTCCATGTGAAAAACGGTGTTTATCTTGCATATGGTGTTTTATGTTGCTTTCAATGATCTGATTTCTGATTTATATGGTTTATGAGATTTAAAGTTTTAAAAGTTTTGAAATACTAATTCGCACCCGCCCTCCCCCACTCCCCTCTTGGTTCAAATATCCCATACATCCCAAAACTGACCATGACCCATCCCACTACAGCCAATGGCAAAACATTTTTATTCTCCATAATCAGCAATCAGCTAAAATGGCTACACACTGGATAGATCTAGACATCTCCTAAATCCACCAAAGTAGTTCATCCTGTTAGTTTTATGATTAGAATTGACATAAGCAGAAAACTCAACACAGTTAACAATGAACACAGCAAGATTACCCTGGGAAAACCCTCCTCAAGGGAGAAAAACCCAGCAAAAATATATCTCTTATATATTGAATGAATAAGAGCAGAAATCTGCTTACAAGTCAGGCCCTACACAAGGCTGAATTAATACAATAAATAATAGCACCTATCCTTTGATGCAAGGATAAATATGTTTCTCCTTGAAGTCGATCTGCTGCTACAAGATGGTAATCTGCTGCTGAAGGGTGAACTTCTGCTCTGTAGAAAATGTGAATTGAAGAGAGTGAAATTTTATTCAAATGGGAGGACTCTATCCTCCTTATATACCAAGCCAAGTGACCCCTCACTTAGGTCGACTACTTGAAAGAATAAATACCATTTAAAATATCATTTAAGAAGGCCAACCTGCCTTGTACAAGAAAATAGGTCCTGCAGCTATAAAACACTAACACTCCCTCTTAGCTAGGGAGGTATTTTCCAGATATCTTCAACATGGAGTCTCTCAACATGACGCCCATAATGGCTACACCCATTTGGAGAAAGCTCAAAGGTTCATCACGGAGTCTCTCAACATGACATTCACAATAGCTACTCCATGTGTGCAAAGAAACACAAGTACAAGGGTACATCACGGAGTCTCTCAACGTGATGTCGTCATGGAGTCTCTCAACATGACATCTCATCTCAATCTCAGAGATGAACAAGGGCTCGCACCTCATATTTCTCTGTCTCAAAGAAATATACACTACAAGGGCTTTCACCTCATATTTCTTCGTCTCAGAGAAATATACACTACAACAGATCTTCATAATGATGTGACTCCTTCTGAAGCTCCAAGTTCTTGCATCAACCTCCTCGTCCAAGGTTGCCTCTGTTGGTTTGTCAGACTCCCTCTAAATGTTATTTCCTCCTCTTTGAAGAAACTAATCACAATCTGTATAGGTTCTTCCTCTTCGAGAGATGACTCTAGTGAAGTTATGTGCCACCAACTCAGTCCTATGGCAGCAAGCTATGTCTCCATTGATATCATGTTAGTTCATTTCTTCAGCCTGCGTGACTTCCTCACAGGATGCCTCAAGCTCTTCCTTCCTTGAATTCCTTATGTAGTCTCTCATCATCCTTTTGCTCCTCGATCCATCCTGGAAGCATTTTAGAGAGATTACTAATAGTTCATAGAATCAAACTATCCCAAAGAGAAATACCAATGCTAGAAGCATACATGATTCACTATTCCCAATTGCATGAATTATTATTAACTACATAGAATACTTATCTCTTTATATTGGTCAATTCATTGAGCTAGAACTGTAGCTGTTTGTGAAATAGTTTCCAAGAACCCTCATCTGGACATTGGAAACCGTGACCCTTGGTCGATTCTTTATGCAGTGCCACCTCACCAAAAGCCCGACATCTTCCAATGCTTTCTTCAAACTGGCAGCTAGAATTTAACTCCAGCACAACACCCTTACTTGATATTATTCACACTAAATTACCTGTTCAGTATACATCTGCTCTGCTCTCCAGGGATACGCTAAAGTCCACATACTTGATATATGTCCAGCCTTCAAAGAGCAATTCTAATCTTAAGGCTCGCAATTGCTTTAATATACTAAATTGAAGATGTTCTTACACTGCCACGTCAATAGCCAAATAAATGAATCGTTTTCATGTTGCTCCCAGCAACATCTTCATTCTTTTCTGAATCTTTCGTAGTTCTCCTATTGGACGTGTCTTATTCCAATTAATCCATCTGCTCCCAAATTTGGTGATTTCTCTGGCAATTGATTTCATGAAGAGAGGCCCACAATACTATTCAGTGTCGACTGCGAGTTCTTGGAGTCGCAAGGAATCATGGACTACAGCCTCTTATTGGGTCTTCATTTCCAGGCCCCTCAATATCCTAGTGGTCGCCTTCAAATTGTGTTGGAAGCACTTGCACTCAGAATCACTGACCGCCCACACAGTTGACTTTGACATGTATGATAAAATCGAATTATCTATCTCCTAAGTTGTTGTGCCAAGTCTCTTGATGAATTTTGATTCCTTCCATCACTACTTGAATATGCACAAGAGCCTCATTTCGAATGATTTTCAATACTTTAGGTGCTACGCCAGAATATGTAGAATAATGCGAATTCTTTCCAACAATTAAATCGATCAACCATATGCCTTCAAACTTCAAAGCCACTCCAGCTGGAAATGCAGGATGACGTCCCAAATAAATTTGTCCTTTCTGAAATATGTTTCCAAATTGAGCTCTATTCAAAAGTGCTCTTTCAGAGGCACGATTTCTGAGCACATGAATATAGTCAAAGCTTCTAACTCCAAGTTGAGCTTGACTAGGATGTAGCGGCTAAACCCATATGGCTCGATATGACACAATACACGATATTGGCAAGTATGATCTGCGACGGGTAAGCCACCATGCCCAATGTCACCATTAGCAATTATTTCCAATTTGCATATGCATCCTTGAGAGTTTTCATTTTGAGAGATCCCAAGTCAAAACATATTCAATTCTTCTTATCAGATCTTTTCTAAACCTGCTCTGATACCATGTTAGTTTTATGATCAGAATTGACATAAGCAGAAAACTCAACACAGTTAACAATGAACACAGCAAGATTACCCTGGGAAAACCCTCCTCGAGGGATAAAAACCCAGCAAAAATATATCTCTTATATATTGAATGAATAAGAGCAGAAATTTGCTTACAAGTCAGGCCCTACACAAGGCCGAATTAATACAATGAATAATAGCACCTATCCTTTGATGCAAGGATAAATATGTTTCTCCTTGAAGTTGATCTGCTGCTACAAGATGGTAATCTGCTGCTGAAGGGCGAACTTCTGCTCTATAGAAAATGTGAATTGAAGAGAGAGTGAAATTTTATTCAAATGGGAGGACTCTATCCTCCTTATATACCAAGCCAAGTGACCTCTCACTTAGGTCGGCTACTTGAAAGAATAAATACCATTTAAAATATCATTTAAGAAGGCCGACCTGCCTTGTACAAGAAAATAGCTCCTGCAGCTATAAAACACTAACACATCACATACCCAACTGTCGATGCCATTTAGATTATATCTGTATCATGAATATAAATGGTTTTTAAAAGTGGAACCAGCAGTCAAGCATGTCCTCTTCTGTTAGACCATCATAACCATATTTAAATGCCCAGAGATATGTATAGACACACAGATGCGTGTGTACAATTACATTTGATCTTCAGTTGGATCGTGTTCAGCATGATGGGAAAAGTCTCAAAATATTCTTTTTTGGTTTATTTCTCCAATAAAATTTCCTATGACATGGCACAATTGTATGTATGTGATTCAAAAAAGTTCCCAAAATACAGATTCCGAGAGTTAAATGCTGGAAAGGGTTCTAGATGGAATGGAACATCTCAAACCAGGCATTGGCAAATACAAATTATAATTCAATTATAGATTTTGGCCACAGTTAGCCTCATAAATGAAGTTGTGTGGCAAAAACAGTACATACTCTCTCTACCAAAGACAAAAACCAGTCACTGAACCAGAATTTCTCTCTGCCAAAAAAGTTTATTGAATCACAATTTCTCTCTGGCTAAAAAGAGCAAAAGCAGTACTTTGGAGTATGGTAGCATCAAAACTTGAATATTGTCACATATTCAGATTTCTCCCAACAAAATTATATACTTTAAAAAAACAGCACCTCATTTCAATTCCGTATGCAAAAGTTATGGCTTCCAAAAAGGTTGAAGAACAAAAATTGTTGCAAAGAAGCAATTTTGCAATCACACCCTGTTGAAATGTGGCAGTTTCATCAAGAAAGGAACGGTTTCCTAATCACCTACAGATGAAAAGTGCGGTTTCATAACTGTCAGCTGCTGAAAACCAGCGGTTTCATCCTGAACGAGAGTGCAAGAAAAGGAAGCAGCAGGGAAGCATTTGGTTCTCATATTTGGCATTTGGGCTTCTATTTTTGCCCATAATCCTTTGTACCATCGACAGGACCTTCCTAAAGGAAACAAAGAGATGATTGTAGCATTGGGAGCATGACATAAATGCTGAGACATTTCAAATCTTTCAGTTTCCATATCAGAGATATTGGACTGAGATGAGCATTGCTTGGAGGTTTTATCAGCTAGTTTGAATGTGCACGGTGCCAGTCAGTAATCATTTGGACATCTTCCCACTTAGTTGCACCAGGCATTTGCAAGTATGAGCATGTGGCATATTGAATTGGCATTCCAATTGGACTAGAGGATGGGCTGAAGACTTCTAAAACTACACATTTAGTGGTTTTTCTTGCTGGAGTTTTCTACCTATTCAGGTTTCTCCAGAGTTAACATGGTGTCATGGCTTCCTTGTCTTGTTGTTGTTTGCTCTTTGTTAATTTATCCATTCTGCAATTTAATTAGACAACTTCGCTATTAGATTCAAGTTGGATGAACATTCAATTAGCTTTCATTGTACAATGGCACAGTATTGGCAATGCAAGAGAAAGCAAAGTGAATGAGATCATGGACAATTAGGAGGCTCTGAATTCATCCATTTTCTAGTGTTTTTGTGGTTTGGCCATAGGAGTTGGAACGGTACTTAAGAAGAGAGAACTTCTTGTTGATGAACAGTGAGTAAAATCTCAACCCGATTATGTAACAGCACAGGAATCAAATTTGTCAAATGTTCACTTAAAATAGAGAAATATTATCTAGAGGCAATGCATGAAGTGCACATTTGTGCATATGATGAGTTACAAGAGAATGCAAAGTGAATGAGATCACAGTCAATTAGGAGGCTGTGAATTCATCTGTTTTCTAGTGTTTTTGTGGTTTGGCCATAGGAGTTGGAACAGTACTTAAAAAGAGAGGCTTTGTCGTTGATGAACAGTATGAAGATCAAATTTGTCAAACACCAACTTCAACTACCCATTTAAAATTGAGAAAAATTATCTATGAGCGCTAAGCCAACAACGTAGATGCAAGGTTTGCAATTATTCCAGTATGAATATCAATCACTTTTACTCAATCACAATATTTTCTTACTGAGCATCCCTTATATAATCCAAAAAATACACTGTCATTAGCATCAAAAACACACTTATCATTCGCATACCTGGATTTTTTTCTTAATACAGGATTTTCTGGTCAACTGAGCCACCGAGCAAATTATGAACACTGAAATAAAAAGCTTTGATCAAAAGTTTAATATGTAACTTTCTTTTTTTCTCACCTTTTCTTATACCAAGCCCCTAGCCTCATTAGAAAGCATATCCAGTTGAACTTTTTCCTTAGGACAGCAACACATTAAACTGGGAAACATGTTTGCAAAAATGACAATGCTGTTTGTTAGATGGAAAATTCATCCCCTTGATTTAAATAGAGTATGTTACTTGTAAGAATATAACAAAGATGCTGTCGGTAAACTGGGAAAACAAGTGCCTCCTTCAAACAAAAGGTTTTGGGATGGCTACAGATCTGTCAAGGTTTACTGGTCAAAACTAGACTCCATAAAGCTGGAGTTTGAAATCTTCTTGCACTACTTTCACAGAACATAAATTAACCAACCAAATCCTTTGCTAATGTCCTTCTGTGAGGAGATTTTGAAATCGTTTTAGATTGGATTTAGCTTTATTTGGATTAAACCCTTTCTTCAATGATTAAGGATAGCTGCATAACTCTCGTAGATATTTAGCAAATTATTCAATTTACTTTCTTGGGTAGGCATAGTTAAAAGGCAATATTTCAGGAGGAGACTTTCCGAATCAGTCTAAGACTCTAAGGAAATTAAACAGATATTAGTTTTGACAGTTAAAACCAAACCATCATGGTCCATAAAGATGTCAATTCTTTGCCCATTGGGGCTCAATCCTGAGTGGTTTCCTTATCTGCTCTTATAGGAAGGAGTTTTCCTCCAAATCCTACTGTTAAGCTAATGTGGATATTCCAGCTACTTTTATGAAATATGATACATTTGTTTATTAAAAAGGACAATAAACTATAGAACGACACTAGAAAATAACCTAAGGAGTAGCATTGTCATTCCATTCGCGTGGCCTCCAGGGCCCAAGAAAACAGAGAACTTGAATATGTGACAAAACTACTCTTCTGTACAATCCAGAAGAAATTAATAGGGCCAGGGAAGCCATAGATAAACACACACGAGAAAAAAAAAAGAGCAGAAAGGTTAAAACTTAAAATAATTGCAATAAACTTAGCCTGCTGGATTGTAATCTAGCGTTCAGAAGGAATAAGATATATGGCACTCTGATTCAGACTAGTGGTCTCCGCTTTAATGCGCTGGCAGAGGAGTTGGCTATTTAGTGAATCCATGATCTGGTCTGATGGCTACCAATGGAAAGTGGCTGCTCCTACATGCTTAAAATATTACCTCACAAAAAGTTTAATACAATACACTTAAAATTAAAACATTCAAGATTGAACAAGAAGGACTATAGGATGACCTTTCAAATAGGAGGTCCTGGCATAAAACCCGGAAAACATGAAAAAACGTTGAAAGGGGTAAAAATATTGCATCCAATACATTGTGCGCAGCCTACCCAACTTACGAGGACCAGTACAAGTTCCTGGTCGGTTTAAGGGAGTATCTCAGCTAAAGGATATCCTTCAAAAGAATACTTTCCCAAATATATAAAAATCCAGGCTAAAAAATTGGAAGCAATGCCCCTTTTTAAGAAAATAAAACTTAAACAACAAAAAGTTTATATACCTGCAATACATAACAAAAGCAAACGAGGAAAATTCACTTTCCTACAACAAAAATGAAAGAATTCCAAAATCTAAAAATAGCGATTTGAATTAAAACTAAAGATCTTTTGAAACGAACTATAGATAACAAAAGCAAACGAGGAAAATTCACTTTCCTACAACAAAAATGAAAGAAGTCCAAAATCTAAAAATAGCGATTTGAATTAAAACTAAAGATCTTTTGAAACGAACTATAGAGAGTGAATTAAAACCAAAGATTTTTTTGAAAGAGCATATTTTTACAGCATGAAATGCTGATTAAACTCAAATCTCCCGCGTACCATATAAACAGGGCACTCATTTCAAAAGAAGCAAAAAAAAGTCGCAACTTAAAAGCAGAATCGATTATCTCAATATGGAAAAATGTACATCAGAAGATGGGGCGAAAGGAGAAAGTAAACGAAGGCAAAACCTGAAAAACCCATTGCTCACTAAAGCACGCAAGCATGCACGGCATAAATTACAAATCAGA
Organism: Sequoia sempervirens; assembly: GCA_007258455.2. Classification (NCBI taxonomy): domain Eukaryota; kingdom Viridiplantae; phylum Streptophyta; class Pinopsida; order Cupressales; family Cupressaceae; genus Sequoia; species Sequoia sempervirens. Next base: position 436,774,186 of record VDFB02075321.1, read on the forward strand.
CAGCTAAATCTTACTGAGAAATATAACGGGTACGAGACGGCATAAGTGGAAAGTAAAGCAGAGAGTGAGAACTTACAATACTTCTTCTGCGCTCCGCAGCTATGGCGAAGCCAAACGCAATGAGGTTAAGCGCGATTAGAAGTATAAAAACCAACAAGGATGGCTTCCCGTCTGCCATTTCTGCAATGTAAACTACTAGATCGGCTTCTCTGGTACTCGAGCCTCTGTCACTGCGGTGAAACCCCTTCGAAAAATAGTACCAGATAAAATAGCGCCGCAGGAACTGAAACAGCTTGGTGTGGACAGATTCCTATGCTTTCCACTTGTTGCTTTATAATACCTACTGAGCTTTAAGCACCTTGTACGTTCCAAGTATATAAATTAAATAATAATTTAATGTTTAAAATATATTTAATGAGCTTTCAAATCGAGAGAATTTAATGTTGATAAAGAAATTTAATGCCACGGTGGAAAGTAGGGTTAATTTGTGGTTTGTCGTTATCATGGTTAGCTTTGATAATCTTTGTTTTGGTTGCGCTTTATGATCAAAAAGAGATTTTTTTATTACGCCGAAGGCGTGTCCCTATATGAACTTTCAAAGTTCATTTTCTCCTTCAAGGGTTCAGATAGAAGGAGACGGCATGGTTGACAGTTCCCTCAATTACAACCGTTGATCTTTTAAAAAGCAACTTACCAGAGATTGAAATTGCGTGCGTTGATCGAGATCATTTGCCTCGCAATACGGAACAAGGATTGAATTGCCGCAGTAAACGGACTGTTAGTTTTTTAATTAAATAATAAATATAGTGAATTGTGCCTTCTGAAGTCTGGATAGACACTACAGGGACCCACCACCAGCCGCCTCATCGAACATGGTCTAGCCGCCTCCGCCTTGCGTCTCTTTCCAACCATCATAAATTCTTATATATACTTTATGCCTGCCTTCATACTTCATGCACAATTCTGTTCGGAATCCCACCATCGATATTTTCCATATCATTCCAGTTTGCAATTGAAATGGTGCGGGCAACATTATGGGTTTTGCTGACAATAATGTTCGTATCACTCTACGCAGGTATACAATTCAACTCAGATAATTTAGTGTCAGAGTCCATACATTCATTCAGTAACTGTAGAATTCTTTTAAGCCATTCTTTAACCACTTCAACGGTTTTCATGTTTTTCGTCTGCAGGAGTCGAAGGTGTGAGCTTCGACATAGAAAACCAGTGCCCTACACGGTGTGGGCAGCAGAGACTCCATTCGGGGGAGGGAGAGACCTATAGAGGGGATAGTCCTGGCGGGTGGACGTGCCCAGCGGTTCATAGGGAAGGTTTTGGGGCCGCACGAGCTGCTCGTTCGACGGCAGCAGTCGGGGCAGATGCAACACTTGCAATATATCTGGATGCAACGCTAGCATGGAGTCCACCTTTGGCTAGGAACTTTCCACACCAAGGAGGCCGCTGCTGTGGCATATGACCGTGCCGCTTTTAAAATGAGAGGGGCCAAGGCTCTGCTCAACTTTCCCCTCAATGCCACCGCCTACGCTGAGTATGTCTGAGACTGCGGTCATGTGCAGTTCAACAAGAGGCGTAGAAAAAATATTGAAATGGAAGCTCAGCAGCCACCGAGCACAGAGATTAAAAGGGATGTAAAAGATGAAAAGGAGGACGTTTTTGGGAAAATAGAAAAATTGGAGCCTCTTTCTGTGCTCCCTCTCTTCTTGTTGCCCTCCACACCATTACCCATGGTCATGTAATTTCCACTCTTCTAAATTTTTTTTTCTTTTTTCATGTTCAGTTATTCTTTAAACGTGTTTTCGTGGACTGTGCATGGAAGGCAGATATTACCAGATAAACCTTGCAAGAAGTTTGAAGCAATTACAACCTTGATTTTTTTTGCCACTTTTTTCTGAAGTTTCTTTGCCTTTGAAAAACACGGCAGCGCAGCAATGTGATCAAATTTCAAATAATCAGGCATATTGTAGATGAATACAAAAAGTTCAATGGGCCCTGCCACGTAAAGCATGCTACGTTTTGCTCCAGCTCTACTAAGACGTACATTTTAACTTGGTTTAAATTTTTAGTAATATGAAATATTGTGTGTAGGATATAATATGTATAACAATTTTAAGGGAGGTGCTGCTTGGTTTCTCCACACTTAGTTTAGCTCTAAATTCCATCGATCCAAGTTTGTTATATACTTCATAGCATCTAATTTCCTTATTTGGCGGGTTACCCACTTTTATTATTTGGCGGATTTGTTCTCTAAATTGGCACCATTACCGTATTCAAACTTTTTCTTACTTTGCTTAAAAAGAAATTAAGTAAATCAATTTATCTATTTGTCTAAAATATATTCTTTCCAAATTTTTTTTGACAATTTTTTTTAATAAAATTATATAGATGTGAGATACAACATAGTTTCACCCAAAATTTTATTTTTGTCACTTTAAAAATTCTAAAAATAACATTTTCTAAATCTAAGAGTCCATGTTTTGAAATATATATTTATATATATTTGATTTATTTTTTTAAATTCACTACAAGTAGATCATTATAATTAAACATAAGTTTAATTGAAATTTAAACTAGTATATATATCTTAAATATAATTTGTATAAAGTAGGTTATTATTATTATTATTATTATTATTATTATATTATAATGACATTATTATCATCTTATATTATATTATTATTAATTACGTCGAAGACATTCCCTATTTGAAGAAAATCAAGCTAAAAGTTAAAATTGATGGTTTGTCTATGCTAAAAGGGATGCAAGACATTCAAGTGTTATTGTTCGTTCATTTTTTCGTGCTCGCTTATGCATAGACTTGTTGATACACAACATTACATATAACTTTGAAATAAAATCCAACAAGCCCAACACATAGAAAGTACTACTCTTTTGAATACAAATCCAAGTCATAAGTGATAAAAATATTTGTTTCATAAAAGACTTATGTTGCGTGTTCGAATACTTGAAACATCAAACTTGGAATGAAATCAAAATACCTTTAAAAACTAGTGCCAAATAATAAGTCTTTCCAAGCTGCAATTTTATTTTGACTTATCCTCTTGTATATTAATTAGTCTTTGAAAAAATCAAGCCTAGATGAGGAGGCTCAAGAATCAACATTAAAACAAGAAGACTCGAGTTCCAATAAAGGAATCTCTATCCTTCTCTCAATATCTATCTCCCTCTCACTCTCCATATTCCCCCACCCTCCCCCTCTTCTCTCTCTCTCTTTCTCATTCTATACATCTCTCCCTCTCCCCCTATTGCAAACATAAGATGAGCTTGTTGGTAATGGAAATTTATTATCATCTTAATTTAGCGGTTTTGTTTGTCATGTTTGGATCCCTATAAGTGGATGCATAGTTTATTTGAAGCTATCACTTCTCCATCGAGACCTTTGTTGCACAAACATCATTTTATAAATGGCCTACCAATTGACCTAATGTATTGCACAAATGTATGCAAAAAATAGACAAAAAATTTCCTAATTAACATTCCACACTACTTCAGCGTACCCATTGCAAACTAAGGTGCAATTGCTAGTTTTATATTTTTAACGGTGGAAACAAATTAGAACATTAGATTTCCATGGTTCATATTGAGAGTGTTTTTATTTTTTTTTATTTTTTTATTATTATTTTGAGTAGTTTGCATCAACGATCACATTATGTGATCTATCATCAGGATGAAAAGAGAGTTATCTTAATATATTAGATTTCCACAGTCTATATTTAATGAGAGTGCTTTTTTTTTGGATTGTATTGTGTAGTTTATTTGCATCAACGTTTCGGAGCAACGTTTTTTTTCACAACTCTCTTTTCATTTTGATGATAGATCATGGAGTGTGATCTGAAATGTTGATGCAAATAAACTACACATAGTATAATTCGGTGCAAACAAAACTAATAAAAGTGGAGAGAGGGGCTCGCCAAGAGTTAAGAGTGATGAAAATTGTGTGGAGTGGAAAGTTAGGCCATGTGATAGGTTTAAAATTTATGTATATTTTGCTCTATTATTTTGTTTCTAGATTTATTTTAAATATATTTAATGGTGTGATATTGAAAATTATAATAAGTTATTCAAAAAAAATCATGTTTTTTTAATTAAAGATTCAATACTCATAATCATATGTTCATGTATTTTTAAAGCTAATAGCTTGTTATTTTGTGGAAATTTTATTTTTGGCACACTTTTGAAGGACTTCAAGTATCAAGATCTTCTTTATTGACAAGAATCCCCACTTCTGAGAAATGACTTGCTTTGATTAATCCTATTTTAGTTTTATTTTGGGTTCTCATTTGTGTAATCTAATCATTTTTGCAAATTTTTCATCAATAAACTATTGAAATGGTTATCTTCTTTCTATTTTTTGGGCATTTATCATTTACATGTATTTTGTATTTTGCAAATTGTAAGAATAATTAAAAGAATTATCTTTCTCTCAAAATTCATTTTGAGAGAAGCAAGTGAAGTGGAAGCTCTATTTTAAGCCCCTTCATTTATATTTATTCCTCCCTCTTGAACCCTTTGTTGATTTGAGGAGACTCTTTTCTTATGGATATCTAACTTTCTCTTTCAAATAAACATACTTTGAAGACTCTCCTTTGAAATCCCCTCTTGGTTGAGGATTTGCTAATATGATCCACACATATAATAATGAAATAATATAATTCAAAATATGGACCTCACACAACACAAGAGATGTTTGTTGCCCAATATGTCCTAATATCCAATATATGTAAAAATAGAGTAAGCCCTTGAGGTAGGGTAACACCATACAATACTCCTTGTGAAAGAAGCCACTCCATGTTATATCTCCAAGAGATCTCAAACACCATATCATGCTTCACACATATCCTTATAATGATAATCACCTCCTAAAATATCCCCAACTAAATTTGTATGCCAAAAAAATTGATTTCGTCGACTCAATAGCACAGGCATTTTGTCAAACAGTTGTCATAATCCAGTTCGGAATACGTTCTAGTTTGTTTTCAAGGATATGATCAAAATTCATGCATCACATATGTACAATATAATCTTCCCATAGTTTGATTATTATATATTGGGTAATAATAACAGTTGCAATAAAAAGATTTGCAAAAACGAAGAATATATAATTGAAGTATATATTTCATTCAATTGTCTGTTTACATTATATATCAAAAAATTCAACTCATATAAATTAAATGACCTTGCCTGAAACGTATGGCCAAGTTCTTCTTTTAAATAAACTCCTCAAACCCCATGTTGCAAGCTCCAACCTATAACTGATGGTACGACGTCCAAAAATTGAAGTACAGTTGCAGATAATAAACTTGACCTCCCTTATGGTTGTGTACAATGACCAAAATATGGGCTTGAAGGTCCAATCACCATCAACATCACCTCTAATAGACCAAAACTAGGATGGCACTATCCATAGGAAAGTTGTGATTGCTTTAGAATATGAAGCAGTTGATTTAACTCAAGGTTGTGATTCAATATATCTGTGCAAACTGCAATAGGTAGTTAGGATATATTTGACCCCTTATAAAATATTGATTCCTTCAACAACTTCAATAAATGATCATCTGTGATTGTAGACATCCAAATTTGACCATTCCCATATAGTCAAATCCACCCCTTTTATCCGTTTATTTCATCAATATTAATTAAATAACTTATTTAATTAACATTTCCCTTTCCCTAAGGTTCCTACTTTCATCCTTTCTCTAAATTAAATAAATACATCAATTTATTTAATTTGGTCATTTAGCCTTTTTGGTATTTAAATCAATTTTAAATTCCTCTCTTTCTTTCTCCTTGTCACATCCTCCATAACCTTCTTCTAATCTGGATTAGTCTAATTAATCCATGATTAGGATGTGCACATTTTTAATCAAGATTAATGTCACATCCTCCATATTTGGCCACTTGCCTCTAATCCCTCATTAATCTTCTTAATCACCTGCTTGCACAACCTTAATCTAATTGCATGCCATCTTTGGCATGTACTCCAAGTCAACCTGTCATAAGTGCTTTCCCTTTTAAGCCTTGACCTCTTCCCCATGTGAATTTCAAATTCACATTTATTCATTCTATGCATTTCTCTTCCCCATGCAAGTTGTTGGAAAACTCTAAATTCCCTCACTTGTCACATCAGTCACATGGGGTCAAGAACCTTCCATTATGGGACCTTGTCTTATCTACAAGGTACTTCCAATCATGTGAATTTAAAATTCACATTTATTTCTCCAAACACTTCTCTTTTCCCCATGGAAATTTTTGAGGAATACTAAAATTCCTCATATGTCACTTTCCTTCTATATGGGAACAAGAAGTTTCTTTTCAAGGAAATTTTCTCTCAATCCCAAAGTACTTGCAAGTACCTCCACCTCATATGTCCCTTTTCCAATTCATTTGTCTTTGTGACACTTCATCCTCCACATGGCAAGATGTGAGGGCTTGTGAGTCCTCAACTCACCACAATCATTCATCTTGTTAGTGTTGGCAAAATCTTGACCCTCCATTTCTCTAAAGATTCTTCCCTTAAAATAGAAAAATTTCTCTCAATTGATTCATTCATCACATTCACATTTTCAAGTTCAATATCACACAACTCACAAGCACTCAACATACTTGCATTTTGCACTCACAACCTCCATTATTGCACCTTCAAGCTCATCTTGCATTCATTCTAAACATCTATCCAAATACCCACATTCATCATTTGAATCTCCATTGAATCCTCATCACTTTGCATGTCATTTTAATCCATTTGCCATCAAGGAGCACACATAACATCAACTAGCAAAGGGCCAACCAAGGAGCAACTCATACAAGGTATAAATCTGTTGTTTTTCATCTTTATTTTGTTTTGAGTTTAACATAGCCCAATCTTGAGGTGTAAAGTGTTATTTTCTTCTTTTGCATTCTATTTTACATCATTTATGATAGGTAAATAGCACTGCATCACATTTTTGGCATGCCTGGTGGGACCCACAGATGGGTCTTTTTGCTTTCACGTTTGTTGTGTTTTGATATTTTGCAGGCTCGGGTTACACAAAGGTGATCCTGCCCTAGGATAGGCGAACCTGCCCCAAGATAGGCGACCCCGACCTGAACATAGGCGACCCTGCCTTGCAAAGTCACCCATCTGAGAGATAGCAACAAAATTTCCACCCTATTTTCTGCACAGGGGAAAACCTGCCCTGAACAGGGGTGAACCTAACCTAAACAAAGTTGTTTGCGAGGTAAAACATTGGTTTAAAATTCATTTTCAGACTTTATTTTCTGTTGTTTTGATTAATATTAACCCCCTAATTCGTCATGTTAGTGATTGTGCTAGTTTTTACTAATATTTGTGCAACTTGTCTCACGCTTGTTGAAGACCAAAAGATAAAACTTCTAACATATTTGTTGCAGGATGAACGGGCCCAGTTATTAATTAGATAGTTTGTCTTTCATTTTTCATACTACTTAGGCACATAGTTTAACTAAGGGAAGTCAAATATATTGTGTGATGTATTTGCAAAGTAATCTATTGATGTATCCATTCCCCTTGCGCCATTTGGCAATCCTGGGTGAAGAGAAATCATAGCTTACTTAGTCCTTTGTCTTGCCCAAGGGGCACTATATCGTTTAAAGTTTTCTCCTTGCACTTTGTGTGAGCCTAGGGAGTAGCCAAAAATGATTAGTGTTCTTTTTTTAGCGGGACCTAATTGGAGATTTCATCACCCCAAGGGACGATCCCAACCACACATATTGGCAGGGTATACAAAGGGGGGGGAGTCAAAGTTGTACCCCAATCCAGTCACGTCGTGTCTGGTAGAGCATCGAAGCTAGGGTGATACCTAGATAAGATGTGAAGAGTTGGTCTAAGCCTTCAATATCTCATTGAGGTTCTTGACTCACACCTGTGACGGGCTGGTGTTCACGGTTGTGCCTCACGTACCGAGCGTATATCGAGGACTCCCTAGTTGCCTTGTTCAGCCTAGTTAGAGGACTGTGTTGGACATACCCTTCATACTAATCTTAGGATTGTACTATTTGAACTATCTTTTTTTGTGTGAAACCAGTGAATTTTTGTTGAGTCAAGTCAGCCTTACCTTTTTCTTACAGTTTGTTGTGTTTTTGGTCCTTTGCCATAACCATTTTCACCTAAGTCAAGTTTAGGTTTATTGACAGAGGTGACCTTGCCCTGAACAAGGGCGCCCCTGCCTTCTGTCTCAATCCTTTCTCAGCCTGTTTATGTCAGAATTATCTATCTTTTCACCAAAGAGGGGACCTTGCCCTCAACAGGGGTGACCCTGCCCTTAAGTTGGGCGACCCTGCCTTAAGTTGGGCGAACCTGCCCCAAGTTGGGCGACCCTACCCTAAGTTGAGCAACCCTGCCCCAAGTTGGGTAATTTTGCACTTTGAACAGCTAGTTTTTCCTTCTGTTCAATCATTCCGAACATCTGTTTCCCCATTTCGGGCACTGGTTTGCCCGTTCTAAACATTCGTTTCCTCGTTCCAAGTACCCGTTTGCCTATTTCGAGTACCCATTTTCCCGTTCTGAGTATCCATTTCCCTATTCTGACCATTCATTTCCCCTTTCCAACCATCCATTTACTTGTTTCAAGTACCTATTTCCCCGTTCCGAGTATCTGTTTCCCCATCTCGAATGTCTATTCACCTGTTTCGAGCATCTGTTTGCCCATTCTGATAGTCGGTTTGCCCGTTTCGATAGTTTGTTTTACCTCTTTGTTGATTCAGACAAGTCTGAAAGCTGAGATAGGCAACCTTGACCTCTATTTGGATGAATCTGACCTCCAGTTGGGCGAACTTGACCTCCAAATAGGAAACCCTGACCTCTAGTTAGGCAAACCTGACCTCCAATTGGGCGACCTTGCTCCCTAGTTGGGAAATCTTGCACCTTGGTTAGACAAGTCTGATCTTTATCAAACCATTTTGCATCTTTCGTTCACCCATAATTTACATCTGCATTCTCTGAAGTTTATTCATTCATCATTTGAATCATATAGGACACATCATAAAGTATCTCTAGGTTGAATATCCCTCATCGTTTCTCAATCCAAATCCTATGAACTTCACTTGAAGTTATTATCCAAATTGGCCTAGGTGTCTGATTCAATCATCATCCTACAACATCTGCTTAGGATCGTCATCCATCCTAAGTCAGTCATCATCATTCAGCTCAATCAATCCACTTTCATCTCAAGTTGGATTTGGTGCCACAATTATCTATCTATCATTAATCTGATCAATCAACACCTTAAGTCACCTAGGGTGATTTTTGAACTTGGTTTAGAATCCATTCTATCATCCAATCTTACCAATTGTTTCATCAACCAATCTTATCCTTATCCCATCATCCAATCAACTGATGCATTACCCAATCTAATCAATCCTTCAATCGTCATTTAGGTCATCTCTGCATTGCATCTTAGAGTTTAACCGCATCTTAGCTCACCTAGTAGTTTTGCACTTCCATGCCCGTTTAGACTTGATCACAAGCCAAGAAACAAATGGTTGAACAAAAAACCCAAGGTTCCCACCTGAATATCCCTTAGGATCCCAACAACACTACAAACATCCCACAAGATCCCAACAATGGTGCCAATATCCCTCAAGATCCCAATAATGGTGCATCGTTGTAGCCCAATACTAACGTCCAAAATGCCTCACCACCTGAAGACGAGAACATGGTCAATCAGCTCAAAGTCATCGTTGATGAATACCTAAGCAATCCCACTAATGTTCAGATGATGAATCGCTTCCTCAACGAGTGTGGGGATAAGATTCTCGCTACTCTGATCATGAAAGGAGTCAAACCACCACCCGATTTCAATATGCCACAGTATATCGGTGCCCAGTCCCTTCCTGCATCACAAGATCCGATGTTCTAGGAAATTCGTATATTCTAAAGGTCCACCTATAGAGAATTGGTATCATCCTAAGTTCATAAATGTTGTGATACACCAAGTCGCCAATTATCCTCACCTCTCGTCTGCAGCCTCTACAACACCACATGATCCTAATGACCCCCATGCTTATGGCATGCCATAGAAAATTATGTCTGTTCCACCACTCCTACCTCAACAACCTGGTCAACCGCCTGTCAATGTCGGGGGCATCCCAATCCTTGCATTGATGCCACCTCTAGGATCTACACCTGTTGGCAATCTACCACCACCACATCAAGGTAATATCCTTATGTTTCAACAGCCTCTCGTTAATCCTCATTAATCCACTATGATGCAAGCACCACCGCAACACACTGTTATCATTGATGTTTCATCTCAACCACCCCATCAACAACCTCCGAAGCAAAATGTCACAAACCCACAACAAAATGTTACCATTCCACAACAAAATGTTCTGATCCCTCAATAACACACTACTGTTCCTATGCAACCCCCACATCAAGTGATACAAACTACATCACAACCACTACAACTTCCCCATAATGCTTTTGCAACAATCCCACAATAACAACATATCCCATCTCGCCCACTTTATCAACAACCCCTACAACAGCAACAACCACCCCATCATATACACATCCCCACGTAAACACAATGGAATCCTCTCATGTAATATCTTTACCACTTGTCTAGTATGTACATCGCTTATGTTGTTGCGTCCAATCCTAATCAAAATATCCATGTCGCCTTTCAGAATCCACCACGGACTCAACCGCCACTTTACACTAATCCTCCACAATCACACACAAATCCATACCAATAGTCATCTAACCCACAACCACCTCTGTATACTACACAACAATCCAATGTTGCATATAATTATCAATCCAATCCATATTACGCTCAGCAGTAGCCTTCATACCAACAAGGTGTTTCATCCACATCCTACATGCAACAACCACCTTATCCACAGGGCGCTCAATTCGCCTCCTACTATCAACAACCACCACATTACTAGAAAGGGACTTTCATGTCATTGTACTATCAAGTTGCTACACAATACCAGTAACTCCATCCACTTCATACTATCAACAACAACCACCATACCAACAAGCAGCATCAACCTCTTACCATCAAAATCTGTCATATCCACCTTACATCAATCCGCAATCTGCTTACACCAATCAATACCAGCAAACATATCCATACACACCTCAACCCACTTATGATCCAACTGCCTCAGCACCATCCTCATCATATCAGCAGTATCCTCCATACAATCAGCCTAGTCATCCAATCCGGCTCCAGCAGTGCCTATTAATAAAGATCTAGAAGAGGTCAAAGTTGCGTTAAAGGACTTACAAGCAGGGACCGACAAACAATTGTTCAAGTTTGAAGATATTTGTCCTTACCCATTTGATCCTTCAATCTCATTGGTTCCTTTCCCGAAGCATTTTGAAATGCAAAAATTCAATAAGTATAAAGGAACCAAAAATCCCAAAGCTCACCTTCAAGAGTTTTAGGTCCACTGTCAAGAAGTCATGAATAATGACAATTATCTCATGAGATTATTTCCTAGGAGTTTACAAGGGATAACTCTTGATTGGTTTATGGGTCTTGAAAAGGGAACTATCAAGTCCTTTGCACAACTTTTAGAAGAGTTTGTCTCCCACTTCTCCTTTAATCTGGAGAAGGATATTGACACATTAAATCTCTTGAAGGAAAAGCAATGTGAGGGAGAAACCTTTGCAAGCTATCTTCAAAGATGGAGAGCCCTAGCCAGTCACATGAAATCCCCGCTAAGGGAAAAGGATATGGTCACATTGTTCATTTAAAACTCTCATTCAAATATAGCTCACAACTTCAGACTCCACTGTGTCACAACCTTCGCAGCAATAGTGGAGAAAGGTCCTATTCTTGAGAGGGCCCTTATAGCCAAAGGGCTAGTCAAAATCTTTAACTCCGACAAGGAGAAGTCATTCGAGGATAAGCCTCGTTATTGGAACAAAAAAAAAATGTTGTCAATGATGGTGTCACTGACACCAAATACGTCCAAGTGGCTAATGCTTCACATAAGTCGCAATATCCCCATCCTCAATAGTCAAATCCTCATGCTATATCAATGCCATAGGGGGCACCTCATCCTAACCAACAATCCAATCAAAATAACCAAGGGAATGGCAAACGTCAATTCACTCAACTAGGAGAACCCCTAAGTGTTGTGTTTAATAAGCTCATTTAAGCTAATTATCTGATTACATATCTTGTGACCAAGCCACCTGACGAATCCAAGTCTAAACCAACCTGGTTTAAAGAAAATGAATATTGTGAGTTCCACAAGATTAAAGGGCATACATAGAACAAGTGTCAAAGTCTGAAAACATACATCCAGGATCTCATAGATCAGGGTGACATACATTTGGATGCTAACACGACACCTTCATCCAATGCTCAATTGCAAATATATCAAAATGTTTTCCCTAAGCATAACCAAGGTCCTAGTACATCAAATTCAAACCCAAGGCCTAGCAATAGCAATAATCAAGATAACACCACAAACAACATCAGTTATAAAAATGTGTCGTTCAATTATCAAGGTATCATCATGCACATTGAGCAAGTAGAACCATGTGTATCTATGATACACATAAAAGGAAAGGATCCACAATGCATTGTTACCACCCGTCGAACTTGCATCACAGTCCATGGAGCCTCTGCATCCACCTAGCCACAGCCTATCAATTCTCAATACAACATTCTTGACCATCTGGGAAAGACTTCGGCACAGATATCCATTTTGGATTTGCTTAAGTCTTCTCCCGCACATCAAGAAATCCTAAATAAGGCCTTACGGGATACCCAAGTTCCTAATGACATAGACCCTATGCAATTTCAAGCATTGGTAGGGAACCTCTCCACCACCTATCAACTCAGTTTTAGCCAAAACGACATGCCCTGCATTGACTCTAATCATAATCGTCCCCTCCATCTAGAGATCCTTGTAAATCGACATAAAATAAAGAGGGTCTTGGTAGATAATGGTTTTTCCTTGAACCTTTGTACATTGATATTCATAAAATAGGTAGGATACACCCATGCTAATTTAAATAATCAAGTCATCACAATCAAGGCATATGATAATGCAGAACGTGATTCTGAAGGGTCAATATATCTTCCAATCCAAGTTGGGTCAGTTGTGCAATATACTACATGTCATGTCCTTGATCTGGAATTACCCTATAACCTCCTCCTTGGCCACCCATGGATTCATGCCATGCAGACCGTTTCATCCACATACCATCAATGTCTAAAATTCCCATTCAATGGGGTAGAAGTTACCATACACACGAATCCCTGACCATTTGAATATTGTCCCACATTAGAAGCTTCTTTTCCTCATTCCCACTATTGTCTTGGAGTGGAAATAGGACCATCGCCGACGTCATCATCCCACTCATCTACCTCCAAATTAGCCACCACTTCATCCACTCCATCATCCACATCTTATTCCACCCTTACTAAAGTCCAGATCATTGACAAGGGATGTGGTGAATATGAAATGTGCACAGCTTTGAATGTGGAAAATATGCCACCCTCACCACACACATATGGCATGTTGGTAGATGGTCAGCGCTCCCCTTGAGATTCATGACATGGACTAACTGCCTCATGTGGATCTGTTAACTCTGGCAGTTGTATCGGACATTAAAGGTCGATCTTTTGGTGCAACGACAACTGTGGGCCAACAATTGGTATTAGAGCCAAAGGTGTTGGGTTTGAATCCCCTCAGGTAACGTTGCGGGGGAGTTTGTTGGCAGATGGTCAGTGCTCCCCTCGGGATTCATGACATGGACTAACCGCCTCCCATGGATTTGTTAACTCTAACAGTTTTATCGAACATTAAAGGTCGATCTTTTGGTGCAACGACAACTGTGGGCCAACATGGCCAACCTTCGTAGTCTACACTGAAACCAGAAGACATGACTATCACTTTGATCTCCAAGAACGTGGGAACCAGTACTTACCACTCTCTTGGGTTAAGACAAGATGCGCTAGAAGATGACATAAGCCAATGGGTCTACTGTGAGGAACCTAATCCCTCCCCTCCTTTGAAAGAATATTTCCAAGAGAACTATCCTTGGCCCTCTAAGTTTGCAGAGAAGTATAATTATCAGGGGGGAGGCCTTGGCATCGAAGAGAAAGGAAGGAAACACCATATTGAGGCTACAATAAGACCAAGATACTCGGGCTTGGGTCATGACACAAAACAAAAGGGACCTATAGCATCATCTAGTGCCTCTAATAACGTCAGTGAGAGCAACAGTCTCTTTGAAGATATACCAGAGGAGGAATCCATCATACATGCATATGATGATGTAGATCACACCGACCTCTTTTCCATGTTTGACTACTTACACATCTGCACCATTAGCCTATCCCTTAAACATCCTGAACTTATAGATTGGGACCTACATGGTAGCGCACCCATCGATACCTTTCCTACAATGGATCAGTATGTACATCTTATGGGATTGGGGGAAGATGAACACCCTAACTGCAAAAGTAAAAAGAAATAAAATAAAAAAAGGTCACCTAGCGAAAACCTCCTTGAGGTGCTTCTTGACCTAGAAAAAGTAAAAACAAAGGGTCTATTTGATAGCGAAAACCTTGATGAGGCGCTAGAAGATGGGGATGTTCATCTTCCCCTTGTAGGAACTTAGCTCTTTGAATGATCATCCATCCTGATAGAGGAAACACAGGAAATAAATTTGGGAACTGAAGAGGATCCCAAAATTACATATGTAGCTAAAGCACTATCAGAAGAAGAATATTCTACCATCGTCAAGCTTCTTAAAGAAGGCATAATCAATTTTGCATGGACATATTCAAACATGCTAGGCCTTGATCTTGCTTTAGTAGTACATCACCTGGATGTACGTCTTAATGCCAAACCTATCAAGCAAAAGCTCCAAAAAATGCACCCCCAAGTGGCTCTACTAGTTAAGAAAGAATTGGAGAAGTTGTTGGATGCTGGATTCATAAGACCCATTGACTATTCAGAATGGATCTCAAACGTAGTTCCTATAGCCAAACCAAATGACATTATCAGAGTATGTACAAACTTTTGTGATCTCAACAAGGCTCATCCCAAAGACGATTTTCCTTTACCAAACATCAACATGTTGGTTGACCTCACTATGGGACACAAGATACTTTCCCTTATGGATGGCTTCTTTGGATACAATTAGATCAAAATTGCATATGAAGATCAACATAAAACAACTTTCACCACACCATGGGGCACTTTATGTTATAATGTTATGCCCTTTGGCCTTAAAAACGTGGGGGGAACCTACCAGCGAGCCATGACCTCAATCTTCCACAACCTCATCCACATCATAATGGAAGATTATGTTGATGATCTACTAGGAAAATCAAGAACAAGGGAAGAACATATTGTGGTACTCAAGAAGATCTTTGAGCATTTATAGCAATATAAGCTAAGGCTAAATCCTAAGAAATGTGTCTTTGGGGTCACATCAGGAAAACTACTAGGTTTCATTGTCTCCTGAAGAGGTATAGAAGTCGATCCATCGAAATTCAAAGCAATTATGGATATGCCTCCACCACGTAATCTCAAACAGTTAAGGAGCCTTCAGGGTAAGTTACAATCCATTCGACAATTCATTGCTCAATTAGCTGACAAGTGTCAATCATTCACTCATCTCTTGAAGAAGGACAACACTTTTAAGTGGACTTAGCAATGTCAACTCAGCTTCGACAAGATCAAAGAGTATTTGGCTCACTCACCGATCCTTATGCCACCAATTCTTGGTAAGCCACTCCTGTTGTATATTTCTGCTACTTCAGTGGCACTGGGGGAATTGCTGGCACAACACGATGAGTCATCAAAGGAAAGAGAAATCTATTACATCAGTCGAACCTTGGTTGGTTATGAGCTAAATTATTCCCCAATGGAAAAAGCTTGCCTAGCCATGGCTTTTAGTTCATAAAAACTCTGACATGACATGCTCAGTCATCCAGTAAAGCTCATCTCCAAGGTTGATCCACTCAAATACCTATTATCCAAGACAATTCTAACTAGTTGCATGGCTAAGTGGGTCATGCTCCTAAGTGAATTTGATATAGATTACGTGGATCAGAAAGCTATTAAAGGACAAGTGATAGTTGATCAGCTGACAGATGCTCCCCTAGTAGATGGCTACCCCCTAACAACAAAATTTTCTGATGGAGTCTTCACAGTAATAGAAGCGGCCACATGGACACTGTACTTTGATGGGTCGTACACACACAATGGATCGGGGGCAGGAACCTTGCTCGTCACTCCCCAAGGAGATTATATACCAAAGTCATTCAGATTGGCCTTTCCGTGCACAAATAGCATAACTGAATATGAATCTCTTCTTACTAGCCTCAAAATTGCAATCCAATGGCATATCACCCACCTAAGAGTCTTTGGTGATTCTCAATTAATCATCAAATAGGTCAATGATGAGTTTCTCACAAAAGATGATAACTTACTGCCCTATAAATGCATGGTAGATGACTTCAAGAAGTATTTCACTTCCATCCAGTTTGATCTGAATCCAAGAGTCCAAAACAAAGTAGCGGATGCCATGGCTACCATTGGTTCCTTAATTGACATGCCCAAAGACAAAATAGAGTGTGAATTCCTCGTTGAACAACTCTTAATCCTGGCCTACAATATCCCAGAAAGTGAGATGGTGTGACATTGTAGGTCCCACGTCCCCTTGGTACCATTATATCTACACCTACCTTCATGACAATATCCTACCTCCTGATCTCACAGGCAATCAAAGAAAATATTTCATCCAACAAACATCCTGTTACATAATCATAGGCAATACACTTTATTGATGTGGGTATGATGGAACCCTCCTTCGGTGTTTGAACGAGATTGAAGCCCATACTACATTAATGGAAGTACATAGTGGTGTATGTGGGGCCCACTCAAATGGCATGGCTCTGGCTAAAATAATTCTCCAAGTAGGATATTACTAGCCTACATTAGAACATGATTCTTGTGAGTTTGTCAAGAAGTACTTACCTTTTCAACAACACAATGATCTGATACATGCTCCAGCATAGGATCTACAACCTCTTGTAGCACCATGGCCCTTCTCTCAGTGGGGTTTTGACCTAATTGGCAAGATATATCCCCCATCCTCCAATGGCCATACCTTCATCATTACCATAACTAAATACTTCACCAAGTGGGTGGAAGCAATGCCACTCTCACAAATCACTGGTATTCAAATTTCCAAGTTTATCCTCTTCCATATTCTTTGCAGATATGGAATGCCATCTACCATCATCTCTAACAACGGAAAGCCTTTCAAAAACCAAGCCATGAAACACCTTTGTGACACCTTCCATATCCAACACCGTTGGTCTATGCCTTATTACCCCTAGGGTAATGCTTAGGTGGAAGCCACCGACAAAACCCTCATCAAAATCCTCAAAAAGATGGTCAACAATACTGGTCAAGATTGGCACCTTCACGTCCATCCCACCCTTTGGGCATAGCACACTTCCATCTACACTCCTAATGGCACCACTTCGTATTCTCTCATTTATGGTGTCGAGGTTATCTTGTCGATTGAGGTAGAAATCCCATCACTAAGAATATCCTTGAAGAATCTTATCAGTGATGAAGATGCTTGAGTTGCAAGACTCAACCAGCTAGAACTCCTAGATGAAAGACAGATTAAAGCATATGACCATCTTCAAGCTTATTAGAATCATCTGAAAAGAAGCTACAACAAGAAGGTCCATCCCCGTCAGTTCAATGTTGGTGATTCGGTCCTCAAGAAGAATCAGCGCACCCAACAAGAGTGAGAAAAGAAGGAAAAATTTGAAGCAAATTGGCTTGGTCCTTATGTCATCACCGCAAAATATGGATCAGGGGCCTACAAACTTGCCATGCCTAAAGGAGAGCCCCTATAGGATCCCATTAATATCATGCACTTGAAAAGGTTCTACACTTAAGTCAGCTGGGGTATCCTCTCCTACAAAATTTTAAAAAAAAACAAAAAAAAGTAAAAAATTATCAAAAGTACAAAAAAATTGAAAAATCAGAAAAAATCCAAAAAAAAGTAAAGAGAAATAATTCGTCCTATGGTGAAAACCACCCTTGGTGGCACCTTGGATAAGTATGTTTGGTGAAAACTTGGTCACAGGCACCATTCGTAAAGGGTTTAATCATTATCTACCTTGTATCCTAGTTACTTTATGCTTCCATCCATTCTGATCTCATATCTTATCACCCCATCGATCCTATCCTCCCAATTTGCATGCATCATCTTGTCGCTTGGTATATTTTGGTTGAGCATTGGATGATCTTCACCTGTTGTCCGTCATCCTGAGCTTTTATCCTAATCTGAGCTTGTGTCATTAGTCTTGCCATCTTGTCAGTCCTTCGCTCCCATCTAGGTTCCTTCATCGTGTTGGTCTTCATCTAGATCCCATCCTGTCACATTGGTCTTTTTGTCCTTTGTCGAACTATGTTGACCTTGTGCTTTCACGTAGGCAAGGCTAATCATTTGATCCACCCCTAGGGCATTTTTTCCATCCTATTTTTGTCTTCATCATCCCCTCTCTGCTCTTATCCCTTGTCAGTCATTGGTCCTTTTCAAACTACATTGCCCCTGCGCTTGCACATAGGCAAGGGCGATCATTTGATCCACCCCGAGGCTTTGCTTTGCTTCCTTTTGTCTGTCTTTGTCATCATTTTCCTTTGCTCATCTCCATTAGTCCTCTTTTCGCTTTTATCCATATTCTTTTCTTGAACTACAAGGGCTCTATTCTTTCATGTAGGCAATGCTAATCTTTGATCAGCCCCTGAGCCCCTAGGTCATTAGGGTGTGTTAGTCTTGTGTCTTGTGTCTCGTGTCTTGCATCGTATTATCAAGTATGTCCTTCTCTCGCTGGTTCTTAACAAATGAAATCCACTCGTATCATGAGATTCAATCAATTTTGGAATATTCTGTGTCATAATCAATCTCTTAGATTAGTATCCATCTTTGGTCTCAATAGGATGCATCCTTCCTAATAGACCTCATCAACCCCATCCATCCTATTGATCCTATGGCAAAGGACATTTTGAAATTGATTGTGATCTTTTGATACTTTTGGCTTTTATTTATCATTTGAGCTTCCTACTACAACTTGTCAAGGCCACTATGATCTATCATATTATGGTGTGTTTTGATCAGTTAACATATGGGCATATCTTGATCTTTTTTGTTGTTGTTGTCTTCTTGGTTGTCCCACATTGTACCCACCAAGATCCCTGAGGTCTTGTGTTATGCTGGGGCATCCTTTTGTGCTTGTGGTTATCCCAATGTCTAGCCCAACAAAGGTATTCGTGACTTTGGGGTGTTGGGGTAGCCTTCTTGTCTGTTGTGTTTATTTTATGCATTAGATGCTAACTTTCCTTGGCTTTACATACCATGGTACCTAACTAGTGTCTTATGCTATAGCAAAAGTTAGTGCTCCGAAAATGGAAAATTACATTAGGATTGCATTTCATGATCAACTCCATTGCATTGCATTCATGCCTGACCTATGACCTATGATTTTGGTTATGCAAACATTCATCCCCCCATCTCTTGTTCTTCTCAGGATACCTACAGTTCTTGACAAGTGCAGTTTCACACCCATCTTCCCTCAATTTTGTAATAATTGTAGGGAAAGTACTTACCATTAAGCCAATAATATGACTACCATCTACCCTCATTACTATGCACGTCCTTATTGGCACTTATGTTAATGTTGCCTTGCATTTCATGTTAGGCCATCGCACTCACCTATCACACACATTTATTTTGTATAATCTAAAGCAAGCATGATCACAAATAAAGTCCATCTACCATCCACGTTGCATTTCATTTATCCATTAGTATTTGTAAGGAATTTAATTGTATTTCCTCTCACATTATAGGTTCCTTTCCTTTCATTTCATGTGCATTATTATCTCATATTTAACTTTCGTTGTTTAGCTTAATTATATTTGCTTATTCTAAACATCTTAGATTCATCATGTTAATCATTCATTTCCTATTAGACCATATCATTAGCACATTGCACACATCGCCACTTGCATCACAAGTTAAAACCATATCCATAGCATAGAAAGTCATAATTCATTCATCACATCCTGCATCATACATGTTAGTCATTATACATATCATCTATCTCATCCAAATAAGCATCAACAAACATCGTCATAAGCATATACATATATCACATCATCATGATCATCCATAATAAAATCATAAACATACACATGCATAAATAGCATCATCCATCATATGAACATCACATAGTGTCAATAAGGGCTATCGTGCATATCATATATAAAATAAAAATACAAAGTCCATCATATAGTCCATAATAATGTCCATCATATAACCAAAATACATAACCATCACATATATCATCAAATAGAGTACAAATACAAGGCTCTAGATCTACTTTGATCTCTGTTGCTCTGTATTGTGCATCCATCATGCACCTGTCAAAAAAAATGGTATCCTATCACCTGTCCTCTCCCCTCTCTATTGTGAGCTGCCCACATCTGATCTTTGGGTTGAGTCTGGCACTCCCCCTCTGCGTGGAGGAGTATCTCTGCAGCTACTATATCTGTGGGTACATGTCCCTCCTAACTAGGATGGGGCTGGCATTTGTGGCCTTGCTCGCACGTAGGGAGGTATCCATCACTCCTTTGGCACTGATGTATGGTAGGCCATCATATAATAATTGGCCTCTTGCATGTACTCATCCTGCTCCACTGCCTGATATTTGATTGCGTCCTGCTCTCCCCTGTATCTATCTCAGGATCCACATATGGATCTCCACTCCTGCGCCCATGCGTCCTGTGCCAACCTTAGCTAATCTATCTCTACCCCCATTCGTGACACCTGCTTTGTGGCCCTATCCCTCTTAGCCTACATAGCCTATACCTATGCCTGCAATCTCTGCACCTTTGCCCCTGTCTCACCACCCTCACCCTGCATTGCCTGTGCCTGAGCCTATGTTGTATCTCTCTCTCTCTGTAACCAGTACTCGTGCCACTACCACATCCCTCTCACTCTGAAGGGTCTGCACCTATATTCGTGTTGCATCCCTCTCCCCCTGTAGGGTTTGCACTTATGTTTGTCCTATGTCCCTCTCTGCCTGCAAGGTCTGCACCTGGCCCCTCATGGTCTCCTCTCTCTCTTGCATCAATCCCATCTCTCCAACTATCTGATCTGCTACCTCAACTCTGTCACGAAGCTCATCTCGCTCTCGTCTCAACTCAATCCTCTCGCTCAGTAGCCCCTCCACCTATATCCTCAAATCATCCATGTCTCTCTCAACCTGTGCCAGGGTCTCCACCGATGCCTGGTTTGTCACTCCTCTCGGCTCTCGCTACCCTCTCACTTGCAGTATAGTCACCACTGCCTCTAACCTGTCTTGCTCCCATCTCGCAGCCACCACCTCCTCATGCTCTCTGGATACCTCTCCCTCCAGTTGAGTCACCTCTACTCGTAGTTGGCTCACCTCAACTCACAGACCATCCCTCTCTACCCATAGCTCCTCATATTATGACGCTGCATCGACTACATACCTGAATACCCTCTCACCCTCTGCCTGCACGCTAGCCACCTCTACTCGTAGCATGCTCACCTCTGCCTCTAGTCTGCATCTCGCAACCTCTGTATCTCTCAGTCTCTGCTCAGTGATATGTAATCTCACCATGGACCCTTTCAATAGTATAGTCAGATCCTCTGCTATAGGTGGCACAATGGCCAATGGGGGAATATCATGAAGACCTATATCCATTGCTTCCACCTCTACCTCATCTCTTTCATCCATCATCTCCACGTCTGCCTCATCTCTCCCATCCTTTGCCACGATCTCCACCTGGGCTCTCCTCTATGGTCTCCTCCTCCTCACCCTCTCCTGCTGCTCTGTAGCCCCAGCTGCCATCTGTCCTCTCTCCTATTTCCCTACTACTCCAGTTGCCTCCTGCCCTCTCCCATCCCTCTCCGCCATCCCTTCCTTATCTCTCCCCTCCTCTGCCTCAATCCCCACTTTGGCTCTCCTCCGTTGTCTCCTCCTCCTCCTCATCCTCTCCTGCTGCCCTACAGCCTCAACCTCGCTCTATCCTCTATCCTGTTGTCTTGCGGCCCCCGCATCCCCCTACTGCTCTAGCTACCTCCTATCCTCTCCTCTGCTGCCCCCTCCTCCCTCTCCTCTGGCCTTCCAATCGAAGCTCATCCTCTGGCCCAAACCCTAGTGCCCCCACAATCGGCTCCTCTGGAGTAATCCGTGGAGGCTGGTGACAGGTATGCCACGCGGCATATCGAACTATCACTCCTGCCTCTACTTCCCCCCTAGTCCTACCCAGGTAGGGTACCAATTGTAATGTCTCCCAATGCTCTCTCACAAACCTCGATGAAATTAGCTCTCCCCATGGCTGCTCTTGAGTAATCTGTCAAAACCTCTCTAGTTCGCATGAAATGTCCTATGTAATCCCAAACTATTTATTCACTTTGTCTAGCCTATGCGCCTCTACTGTTCGTGGCTCCCTCCCGACTATGTAGCATCTGGTATAGAAGTAGCCTCTCTTCCTCTCCTCATCTCTCCTCCATCCCGAAAATCGTTGTGTCATGTACGGCCTCCACACTATCTCCTCCTCCCAAAGGTCATCTAGTGTCCTCCATCTATCCAGATTCCCAAAGCCCTCATAGTGCTACACCCAACTATACTCTGCCCCATACCAATAAGCTACTATTGATGTCTCATCCTCCACTCCTGCTCTCACCACTCCTGGCCTGGCAACACTGATGTGCTTTGAGGCCCATACCTGTAGTAGCGTCACTTGCGTCACACTGAGTGCCTCTCAATAGCACACAATGTGAATGTCTTTGTACAGTTGTTCTAGTACACATGTACCCCATGCGAACTGTCATACCTCATCCCTCGGGTGGATGATGTCAGAATCATAATCTTCTGGTATCCTCGTCTCCTTCCTCTTCTCTTCATTCTCTCTCACTCAACTGCCACATGTGCAAATGAGGAATGATAATTTCCCAAATTACCTTATATAACTTTTTCCCTCTATTTTAACTTTTTTTAAGTGAAGGGTATTTTTCCCCTTTATTTAAACCTCCTTTTAATTCAACTAATCCTCTAACTTCATGAGGTTGTCATTTGCAAACCGTGTGTCCGTTTGACTCCGTTCAAAGCCCAATCTTCATGTTTTTTCAAGCTCTTTCCAATGGTACCCTCTGTTTCCTCATATCAAGAAGTCATTTGGGGCCCCTTTTTCTTCCCCAACTGCCCTCTCGAGGGGGCATACCCTACCATTTTCCTCCATTCCTCCGTCATGGTCATTCCCTTGCAATATTGAGGCATCTCCTTTCATTTCCCTCTGTTTGGGAAGCTCACGTAACCTCTCCTATGTTGGGGCATCATTTTCTGGTCGCTTCCTCTATAGAGTCATTTGCATTTTATTTTCTTCGAAACACTATTATTCTAACAATATTTCGAAGAGGGGTAAAATGTAAACATCCAAATTTGACCATTTCCATATGGTCAAATCCACCTCTTTTATCCATTTATTTCATCAATATTAATTAAATAACTTATTTAATTAATTATTTAATTAATATTTCCCCTTTCCCTAAGGTTTCTAAAGTATTAAATTTTATAATTAAATACTTTACCTTTCATCCTTTCTCTAAATTAAATAAATACATCATTTTATTTAATTTGGTCATTTAGCCTTTTTGGAATTTAAATAAATTTTAAATTCCTCTCTTTCTCTCTCCTTGTCACATCCTCCATAACCTTCTTCTAATCTAGATTAGTCTAATTAATCCATGGTTAGGATGTGCACACCTTTAATTAGGATTAATGTCACATCCTCCATATTTGACCACTTGCCTCTAATCACCTATTTGCGCAACCTTAATCTAATCACATGCCATCTTTGGCATGTACTCCAAGTCAACCTGTCATAAGTGCTTTCCCTTTTAAGCCTTGACCTCTTCCCCGTGTGAATTTAAAATTCACATTTATTCATTCAATGCATTTCTCTTCCCCATGCAAGTTGTTGGAAAGCTCTAAATTCCCTCACTTGTCACATTGGTCACATGGGATCAAGAACTTTCTATTATGGGGACCTTGTCTTATCCACAAGGTACTTCCAATCATGTGAATTTAAAATTCACATTTATTTCTCCAACCACTTCTCTCTTCCCCATGGAGATTTTTGAGGAATACTAAAATTCCTCATATGTCACTTTCCTCCCATATGGGAACAAGAAGTTTCTTTTTAAGGAAATCTTCTCCCAATCCCAAGGTACTTGCAAGTACCTCCACCTCACATGTCCCTTTTCCAACTTATTTGTCTTTGTGACACTTCATCCTCTACATGGCAAGATGTGAGGGCTTGTGAGTCCTCAACTCACCACAGTCCTTCATCTTGTCCGTGTTGGCAAAATCTTGACCCTCCATTTCTCTAGAGATTCTTCCCTTGAAATAGAAGATTTTCTCTCAATTGATTCATTCATCATATTCACATTTTCAAGCTCAAGATCACACAACTCACAAGCACTCAACATACTTGCATTTTGCACTCACAACCTCCATTATTGCACCTTCAAGCTCATCTTGCATCCATTCTAGACATCTATCCAAATACCCACATTCATCATTTGAATCTCCATTGAATCCTCATCACTTTGTATGTCATTTTAGTCTACTTGTCATCAAGGAGCACACATAACATCAACTATCAAAGGGCCAACCAAGGAGCAACTCATACAAGGTATAAATCTGTTGTTTTTCATCTTTATTTTGTTTTGAGTTTAATGTAGCCCAATCTTGAGGTGTAAACTGTTGTTTCCTTCTTTTGCATTCTATTTTGCATCATTTAGGATAGGTCAATAGCACTGCATCATAGTAGTATTGAAATTAGTACAAGATCGTACTAAAATGATATTTTATTATGTGACCAGATAATTGTCTACAAGCTTTAAACCCAATACTCTAAAATTTGTCTCTAAAAGAGATTTCGCAAATTTGGTAAATTTTCCTATTGCATCCACCTTGAGAAATCTATATAATCTCTCCAACACTGGCTAGGGTAGATTAGTCACACTACTAAAACTAGTCACCCTTAAGGTTTGAACTCTGAAAATCTCTTCTAAATCACCAAGTAGAATAATAGTCAAGCATAATCCAAATGAAGTTTACTTTTTCCTTTTTGTATGCAATTCTACCCTAACTTTTCAAATTTCCACTTTTTAATATTTAAATAAACTCAAGAATAATAATAAAGTGACCTCTTTAATCTCTCATTAATAATCACCAAGTCACTTTAGTTACTTTATTAATTTAATTAAATAATATTATCCTTATGATATACCGGGACATATAACATTGATTAATTAAATTAAAAATATTCCCTATAACTTCGTAATTATCCCATGGGAATAATTAGGCTAATTAGCCACATCTTGGCTCATGCCTCAGAATGGGACATTACACCTCCTTTATATAGACATCCTCCTAATAATACAATGGAAGGGTAATCCTAATGAAGGCCTACTCATCACCTATTATAATTAATTACACAAGTTATCAACATGAACTAATATAACTAACTTAAGGAATGTGCACCACATGTCGACATCTCCATCCACCTAAATACATTATAATATCATATCCATAGGTACATAACATACCATCCCTACTTGACATGTTTCATCCTTGAAACATGAGAAGAAGCCAAATAGTATGGCTACCACAAATTATTACAAATATGATGCCATGACCAATCATCTAACTATTTGCAATTGATCCTCCCCTTGGATTTTGCTTGATAGTGCCTAAATCCCATCCTTGAGCCATATTTTGTTGCACCAATTTTATTACATTCCTTATCATAGTAAGTCCTCATTTGCTTCCCAAATTATCCATTACTTTTGTGATACCACTAGTTATTGTAATTGTTCCTTTGATTCCATGTAAGTTCATAGTGATTGGCTTGTTGATTCCCTATACTATCATGTCTTTGTGATGGTTTCCTCCATGATTCTTGTCTTTCACAATGATGTGTATTCCTATATATTTCAGCCTAAGCTATCACTAAAATCTTTTTTTATTCTTCACCATTTTTGCCACTTATTTTACAAGGTCCTAAACAGAATTACTTGTCTCCTCTTTTTTCTCAATGTCTTTTAAATTTTTTTCCCTCTAATTCACTATTACAACCTTCATGAGATTATTGAAATTTCTCTTCCTTGACTTTCCATTGGACTTGATTATGTGTGAATCATATATTCTAATTTTCTTCCTCCTATACCAAAGCTTCAAGAAACTTTTTTGCAAATTGATATTTATTGTTCCCAAAGATTTTAAACAAGGTTAACCAAGAACAATATCCAACCCATCTATATCCAAAGCATGGAATTTTGAATGAAAAACATACTTATCCACAAAGATCTTTAAATCTTCAAAAATTTAAATATCCATACCATTATTTGAGTATCATTGATGTTCTTTTCTTGTACATGTATCTTCTTAGCTAATTCTATCTTGATGAAGTTGTACTTGATGCTATGGTTTATAGAGAATAAAATTTTCCTTTCAAATGAATCCATGGAATTGAAATATTGAATCTTCCTTCCTTGGAGCTAAAGTAAATGCACTAGTATCATATCCTTGTTCTTCTAAGATTTCTCCTTCTCCATCTTCTTTTTCTTTTTCCTCTTCCTCCTCTTCTTTATTTTCTTCTTCATCTTTTTCTTTATTTTCTTCCTCCTCTTCTTCCTCTTCCTCTTTTGGAGCCTGTCTATCTAAGAAAGCTTGGTGTAGTTCATCCAAGAAAGAAATGTCCTCATCCAATGGTGCATACCATTGTTTAGCTTCACCTCTTAAACACAAGAAAAATAATTTACATACTATAGATTTACCATGAGCTATTTTACATTTGTACCACCATTCTAATGTAACTCCACATCATCAAAAGTAGGAACCTCCATTGAAACTAAGGTTTAAGAAAAAAATGATTATAATAGATAACCATTTTATCAAAATCCAATTGACCCAACTTTCGTTCGACTAATACATGATGTAGTCATCCACAAATTAAAAAATGAAATGAATAGATCCTAATAATTTTTGATGACCTTTTCAATAATGTAAAATCTTAGAAAAATGCCTTGATTTGTGGCTTAGAGGGAAAATTATGAAAAACCATAAAACTGTAATAACTTGCTAAATATTGATGATTCAACCTTGATTTTAGACTGTAGCTTCCTTATATGACCCTTCACCTTCAATAAAAAATTTTGCAAAAAAATCGTAGTCATCTTTCAATTATAGTAAAATCTTAAAAAACTAGGGTTTTGTCCACCTTTGCCCAAATCGTAGCTCTGATACCACTTGATGTGATTCACACATATAATAATGAAATAGTATAATTTAAAATATAGACCTCACACAACATAAGAAATGTTTGTGATCCAATATGCCCTAATATCTAATATATATAGAAATAGAGTAATCCCTTGAGGTAGGGTAACACCATACAATACTCCTTATGGAAGAAGCCACTCCACGCTATATCTCTAAGAGATCTCAAATACCATATCACACTTCACACATATCCTTACAATGATAATCACCTCCTTTATATAGACATCCTCTTATAATACAATGGAAGGGTAATACTAATGAAGGACTACTCATCACCTACTATAATTAATTACACAAGTTATCCACATGAAATAATATAACTAGCTTAAGGAATGTGTGCCACATGTCGACATCTTCGTCCACCTAAATACATTATAATATCATATCCCTAGGTACATAATATGCCATCCCTACTTGACATGTTTCATCCCTGAAACATGAGAAGAGGCCAAATAGTATGACTACCACAAGTCATTACAAATATGATGCCATGACCGATCATCTAACCATTTTTAGTTGATCCTCCCCTTGGATTTTTCTTGATAGTGCCTAAATCTTGTCCTTAAGCCATATTTTGTTGCACCAATTTGATTTCATTCCTTATCATAGTAAGTCCTCATTTGCTTCTCAAAGTAGCTATTACTTTTGTGATATCACTGATTATTGTAATTGTTCCTTTGATTCCATGTAGGTTCATAGTGATTGGCTTGTTTATTTCTTATACTATCACGTGTCCATGATGGTTTTGTTGTCACAGGGATTTGCACCCGATGCCAAGCTAAAAACTTAACAATCTTGTGCAACATGGGTCTACTTTCAGGCTGTGGGTATCCTATTGTGAAAGCAGACCTCTAGATTATGGGCTGGATCCCCTTTACATAACTTGCAAATATTTAAAAAAATGATAGGGAAAAGAATAATAAGGATATGCTTATAATATTAAAAAACCTATCTCTAATAGGTGATGCACCAATGGTAAAACTTGAAAATGCAGCTGAAACTCACAACCCTACTCAACTGATGAAACTGTATTATCTCACAACTCAGCTACACATGTCTGCAAAAATGATTCTAATGAAAGGTTTTGGGATTTTTTGTTGTTCTTAAAAGGAAATCAATGATGTTTTCATAATTTTGATGCAACAGAATGGTAAACACATTCACAGACCTGCACTATAACATGTAATTCTTTACATTCAATATTGAAGGAAGTTGATAAAAATAAAGGAAAACACAATATTTTATCATGATATTCACAATCAACACTTGAACCAAAGAAAAATTGAGGAGGAAACAAGCTTCTTTTATTGAATAACAGGAGCTTTCCACGTCTCAATACAAAATACTAAATAAAAAATAACTCTAAGTCTCATAAAAAATGAGCTACAAAGTGTGAATATCCTGCTCCAACAGTCACCCAACTCAGAACTAGTGAAATAATGAGAAAAAAAAAGACTTATACAAAGGGCTCCAAGAATTTGATTTTTGAATTTTGGCTCCGATTGCTTGATGTGTTGTCAAACTCCAACCTCTCCCTCAAATTAGGCCTCTGACTAAAAGAAACTCCTCAAAATATGCATAAGGAGTTCTGAATTTGAAAACAACCCAAAGGGTAGTGCATAACTGAAAATCCTTCAAAAAAGGTGTTGAAATTGCAAGAAGTAAGGATTTAAATGCCTCAAAATCCTCCTTAAGGCAAACTCCAACCACTTGGAATCTTAACTGAAACTAAACTGCCAATTAAGTGACCAAAACTCCTATTTTTGCTCCATATGTTGGCCCATCTCTTCAACCACTTCCTAGATATATGCAAAAGCTTTAAAGCTCTTAACAACTCCCTTTTTGACTATTTCTTTGAAAATAAATGTGATATCTTATTTTGCATTTATAAATAACTTTTATTTAAAGTGATTTATATTTCATCACTTAAATAAAGTTATACAATTTTGAATTTAATGCAAAATTTAAAGCCAAATACAAAAGGCTTATTGACTAAGTCTCAAGAGGTGTGCAAAAGAAATTACAAGGCATCTAAAAATGCCATGCATAATCTAATGTGAATAAAGTTTTTTCTAAAAACTAAAGGCAAATGCCTTTACTCTATCGGCCTCCTTAGGGTTATCAAACCCTAAAACAAAAGTCTATGGCAAAAATTCACTTTCATTTCATTTTACTCTTTGTTGTTCTTGTGAGGGCGCCGCCACCATGGAAAACCCTAGTTTGAGCTTTAGATGGAAATTTTCTGCATTCTTATGGTGTTCTTTGAAGATTCTCTGGAGATTTTGAAGGAAATACAGAGGGTAAGTCTGATTTTGTCTTTGAAGCCATCTAAGAACTTATTTGGCCGTGACCTTGAGCAAATTTCTAATGTTTTTTTCTCTTTTCTTTTGTTCTTTTGTTATCACTGCATCTAATTGCGCCATTGAGAATTTTTCTCTGAGTTTCTTTCTTGGAGAAAAATGTGAGAAACACTCACAACCTTTTATCTATTCTATCTCAGCAACAAAGAAGGTAAGCTATGGTTCCTTCGAATCTCTACCTCTTTATTCATTTCAAATTCATGGCAACGCCTAGAAGGAAAATAAGCTCAACATATACCAAAATAATGAAAATATATAAGAGAAACTTCATATACTTACTATAAAAAACCTCCATATCAATTTTATGGCTTCAACCAAAATACTATTCTAGGTATTTAATTTCTGATTGTATTTTTCACTATATGTAAAATAACCCCCATAATTTCTTGGCCACCATGATTGTATGTTCATTCTTTGTTCTCTTTCACAATTCGGCCTCTGTAGGGTTTTAGAACTTGAAATGCTTCTATGGTCATGACCTCCATATCAATTTTGCTTTCAGATATTATGAAAAAAATGAAATATTTTTTTCTGCAGGCCGAGCCTCCTTCTAGGTTCGATTTCTTTTTGACCGAAACCTCCTGTCAAGGAGAGAAATCTCAGGCCATGTCCATGACCTTTCATTGTTGAAATTAGTAGAATATTTCTAGGCATCATTATTTTCTGCATTTCAGTTTATATCATTTCTTTACAAGGCTCCTCTATCTGTCTACAGTGAGCTTGCAAGATTATGAGCTAACTTTTATTCTTCTACATTAGAAAAATATTTCTTTTCATAAACCCTTGTGGGTTTGGCTCTCTGTTGTTATCTTTGTATCCAATGACTCTTAAACTTGGCTTACTGTATCTTGTGACTTCATTTTGTAAATAAATGAAAGGCATTTGTCACTATTTTGAAAAATAGACCTGTATCTAATAGAGCATCAAAGCTCACTGTATTTGATTCTTGGTGAAAGAAGCTTGATCATCACTTTTCAGTGATTTAAACTCAATCTGAGAAGATTTTTCATTAACATTTTTAATGCTTATCATACCTCCTGAAAGCTGCAACACATGCTTAAATAATAATGGGTGTAAGCTTGAACCTAAACAATGCACGATAACATTTTGATTTTATATATGATTTTTACCCTTCACTTGATTTGACGCTAGGTCCTCCATACTTAGCACTGATTACACTTTGTTTGAAGATCATTACTTAGCTGTGACAAAAAATTTACTCTCAGATTAAATCATCTTTTATGGTTTAATGAAAGTCCATACTCTATGAAGATTGTAATGACTGTTTCTTGCATTTGATATGCAACATTGTATATTTTTGCATTGTGACTAAAAGGTAATCATGGTTGTCCTTCATCACTGTGCATTTATATTCATGTTACAAAGGCTCTGTAAATGATGTAATGTTGTCCCTTATAGAATATTATGTAAACAAATCAAACATGAAAAATCCTTCAGCAAAAGTATGATATTATCATTATTTTATGTTTCTTCATTGTAAGTAATACTCATTATACTTTCTTATATGCCTTCATGCTCACTGTGACCTTCTGTAAAAGTATTTGCACTTTATACCTGTAGCTTGTCATTGTTCTGTCATTATTATAATGTAAGCATTTTGTCATTGAATACCACTATTTCATTTAGCTTCTGTAGCTACTCCTTGAAGAAACACTTTGTGAACTTAATATGTATGCCCGTTCACTATCATTCCATGATCATGTTGATATGATGACTTTTAACATTGCATTTCCCTCTTAAATAAGCTCAATTGAGCTCATTATTTGATAAACTCAACATGCTGGGCTCAACCCTTGTGGGAGCCACATTTTAACCCACATGTAATTTGATGAAACAAAACAACAACATTAATTTTCCTAAACCTACACATGAAGCAAACAAGTTAGATAAAAATAGTGAATTTGATGATTTTCTGATGATTTGATTTGACACTTTTGCATTTATATTTTTGACAATGACTGAGTTGATTTAATCTAATAATGGCTGCAAATTATATCTCTATTATTGAAACATATAATTGGATTTCATGCCCTGAGCTCTAACAAAATATCTCAATCATCTGTAGGTGCATCTGGAAATCGGGAACAAGAGGAGCTGAAGATACAAAAGATCAAGTTGAAGATTGAAGGATCAACCCTACATTAGCCCTTAAGGCAATGCCAGACATGACCTCCTCTTATGTGTTTTTTCCTTTAGTTTATCTTCAAATTTATGGTTTACGTTCATTGTTGAATTAAATCAACCTAGTCATTCCCATGACTTGTGTGGGATTACAGAAACATTGCTTTTAATAAATCAACTATTTCATATCATGTAATGACTTGTATATTCATTTGAACTTGTTTTCAATTACACAATATGAAATAACTAAATAAAATTGTTTGAAGCACATGTTTTATAATCAAGATGAATTATAATTTCCACATACCTTGTTCCAGAACTGTAATTATTTTTTGACAAACAACAATAACACACATTGCAAAAGATAGTTTAGCTTCACACCTCTGAATGCTTGTTTTCTTAATGAAGTTTGTTTGTTGCTTTGTCCGGGTTGTTCAACAGTTTCACACAAACTGTTGTATAATTTTGATAAACTAATTCTTAAAAAAAAAACCTTCATTCAAAAATCAAAGGTTCATTGGATGATCTATGCATCAAAAATTTTATACCCCACCAAACAATTGCCCGTTAAAACTTCACTAATTTAAGCAAGAAGCTAAAAATTAGTAACATGTTTCCTCTATGATTCTAGTCTTTTATAATGATGTGTATGCCTATATATTTCAGCTTTAGTTATCACTAGAATCTTCTTTGATTCTTCACCATTTTTTCCACTTGTTTTACTAAGTCCTAAATAGAATTAGTTGTCTCTTCTTTTTTCTCAATGTCATTTAAATCTATTTTTCCTCTAATTCACTATTACAATTTTCATGAGATTCTTGAACTTTCTCTTCATTGACTTTCCATTGGACTTTATTACATGTATAATATCATATAGTGTAATTTGCTTCCTCCTATACGAAAGCTTCATGAACTTTTTTTACAAATTGATATTTATTGTTCCCAAATACTTTAACCAAGGTTAACAAAGAACAATATGCAACCCATATATATCAAAAGCATGGAAGTTTGAATACAAAACATACTTATCCATAGAGAGCTTTAAATCCTCAAAAAATTGAATATCAATACTTTATATTTCACTATCCTTAGTGTTCTTTGCTTGTACATGTAGCTTCTTGGCTAATTTCATGTTGATGACGTTATACTTGCTGGTATGGTTTATAGAGACAATAACATTTTATTTTTGAATAAATCAATGGAATTGATGTTTGAGTAGCCAATATCTATGTGTAAACTCAAAATAATCCACAAATAAACATATGTAAAATGATAAAATATGATAAGCATGTAATGTGATGTAAAATGTACAAACAATCCTTACTTATAAAAGTAAGGATTCCTTTCAAACCTCAAGAAAATGAAAAAAAGTAGAAAATGAAAACCCCCATTATTCAAATAATGACCCCCTAAAATAATATAGTGATATGGTACTTTATTTTAGTGCATTATAGATTTCATAAAGTGGATTTGATGTACAAAACCTTAAAAGAGACATACTCAAAATTTAAAATTCTAAAACATAGTCATGAAAAATTAATGTCACCACTGTATAGATCTTGAAAAATCATGCAGGTTAAAAAAATGGACCTAATTTAAAGGAGTCCATATGAGCCCAAATGAGCCCTCTAAAGTTCTGAATATGGGAATTGCACAAGGTGTCCTTTGAGGATCTGATTTTTTTTTAAATCTATACATAATACTATAAAATAATAATACCACTAGATAGAGGATTAAAAAATACACAAAATGAAAAAAAAACATCACTCAAAAAGAGGTTTGTATGCCCGAGAATGAGGCTCTTGAAGTTGAGCCAAAAACAGGCCAACGATGAAGGGATGAACTTGGGGAAGAAACTAATGGCATGATGATGATGTTAGATAATGGAATATTCTCTGAAATAACATAATATTTTTTGATGCTTGCAACTATACCACCAACAAAAAAGTATTTTTTAATGATAAAAAATTACTAAAAAATAAAAAATATTAAAAAATTTGCTACACAGAGGTCGATGCAACACACATATCAAGAAATGGATGTAGACTGGTATGTTGAACAATATGGTTGTACATAATTCGTATGGATTTTCATATGAACCTCCATGGATGAGCCCAAAAAACTCAGATTATTTTCTCTGAACACCTAAGTGTTATATATTGTAGCGTCAAAAATTGTCACTCTTGACAATTTCACACTATGTTTTACTCCCCTTAATTTATTGGACCTAATTGAACCCCTAATTTCCTAAATTATGCATTATGAGGCTTATTTTATTATTTTTTGATAAATTACAAGCATAAAACAAATGCATTTATTTAATGCTTTTCCCTCAATACCTAAATCCCCAAAAAATAGGACCAAGACAAGGACGCCCTTGGGTGGCTCTATCCCCCTATTTTTCTAGGCTCAAAATTTAAATATGTCGGTGTTAGTATTTTATCATTTCCAATTCAAGTTGCAAATATTGCCTATTGAGATTTAATTTGTTGAAATTAGCATAATTGCATATAAATACCTAGTTGTTGCATCATTTGAAATCTAATAAGAAGCAAGAGGTGAACATTATTATCAAGAGCACTATCAAGCAAGTCAAAAGCAACATTTTAGAGCTTTATTTCAGCAATTCAAGATCTAAGCATCATGTCAGATCATATGTGAGTTTATGCATGTTCATTTTATCATCATTTGTGAAGGCCAACCCTTGTTGTAGGTCTCCAAGCAATTCAAGCAATCAAGCAAGCAAGATCCGAGACCTTGAGGTGATGTACATGACTTCAGTCCTTCAAGGAAGTTATTGAAGGGTTGGTGAGCTGCAACACTTTGTTGATTCATCATTCCTTCCTATCATTTATCTTTCCTATCATTAACATTGCCATTGTGGAAGTGGAAACACTAATATAGGGTTTGACTAAGGCAAGCCCCTAAATGGCACAACCCTTCCTCTTTCTTTGAATGTACAAGTGTAACATAGAAAATTGTATACCTTTATAATTTCACATTATGTTTTGGCCCCCTAATTTATTAGACTTAATTAAGCTTCTAATTTTCCAAATAATGCATTCTAAAGCCTTATTTTATCATTTTCTGAAGGTGAATTAATATTAAAAAAATACATTCAATCATTAAATCACCTTGGATCAAATGTGTCCTAGAAGTTTGGGATAGGACCCATTCACCCAAGGGCGAATGGGTCCTCCTTCTTAGCTAGGACCTAAATTCAAATATGTTATTGGTGGTATTTTAATATCCAAAATTCAAATATGAAGTGTCGGCTTTTGGAATCTAATTTCTGGGAAATTGGATAAACACCTATAAATACCTTAGTTTTTTATCATTTGAAATCTAACACACTTTATGAAGCAATCCCATTGAGAAAATTATTGTCAAGAGCATTCAAGAGCAACATTTTAGAGCATTATTATAGCAATTCAAGATCCAATATCATGTCAAAGTTTATGTGTGTTCATGTTTATGCTATGTGAAGACTAATATTGTTGTAGGTCTCCAAGCATTCAAGCATTCAAGAAAAGCAAGATCTAAAACCTTGAAGAGATGTGTATGTCTCCAGTCCTTCAAGGAATCCATTGAAGGGTGGTGAGTTGCAACATTGTGTTCGTTCATCATTTCCTTCCTTTCTATTCAAGGTTTTATCATCAACATTTCCATTATGGAAGTGGAAACACTAACACGGGGTTTGACTAAGGAAAGCCCCTATATGGCACAACACTTTCCCTCTTTGTGAATGTGTAGGTTGCAGGTTTGAAGTGGATTGATGAGAGCTTGAAGATCTATTTTATATTATTTAATTTATTGTCACTATTCTTGTGAAGACACAAAAACTTGCCTATAAAATTTATTTACGACATTTCGACTATGGGATAGGCATAAAACAAAAAGCTTAGATATGACATCAAAGGACCTCAAAAGTTGAGTAGGATACCCCTACAAAGACCCATTCACCCAAGGGTGATTGAGTCCTTGTATGCATAGTAGAACCAATTTTTTTGGGAAGGTACACAATCCTCTACACCTTCCAAATCTGTCAGAACTTGACTATTTCTATTTAGCAGTTGTCAGATAATTGCATTTATCACATTAAGTAATTTAGTTTAATTAGGGTAATCAATCACAATCATTTCCAAATCATTCCTATCCTCAAAAGGATATAGATCTAGGCCTGATTGGCTCACCATTGAGGTTGATAGTCAATCTATACACCTTGTTGATCTACATCGTAATGAAACATATAGAAATGATGGCAATGTACCCTAGGTCATGAGTACTAAACTTGGGGTACACACATTTTTATATTTTAGTATGTTTTAGGTTTGGAGAGGATTGAAGGACGTTTAAATAACATTTATCCATTGTTGCATTCAAAACCCTACACCTTGTCAACTAACATAAACTCACCTACATAATTATTTGACAATGATCTGAAAAGTTTAAAGGTAGGAATCAGGAACTTAGATTCGACATTAGAGGACTCTAAAAATAGATTTGGAATAGCCCTACAAGGACATAGATTCCCTTGGGTGGCTATGTCCTATAATGACTACATTCAAATTTATAGGACAAGTGCACAATATTCTGCCCTTCTCAAATCTACTTGCAAATCTCTATTATAATGTATCAATTGTTGGAATCTTGAATTTTTCATATTAGGGCACATAGTATAATTAGGTTAATTAAGGCAAACCAATTCCAATCCATTTTCAAGGCTCAAAAAGATGCAAATCTAGGTTTGATTGACTCACCTTCAAGGTTGAAAGTCAATCTAATCACCTTATTGATTTGCATCCCAAATGACCTTTGGAACATGCAAAAATGATCCTAGGTTTTATTTCATTTAGACTTAGGATCACCACTTTTCCTATGTTTCATTTTGGTGAACTTGACCTGTTAACATTATATACTTTCTGAAATTTCACCCTAGATCTAAGTTTTACATTACATTGTTTTGCATTGTTCACTTAGGATTTCATTCTTGCATCATAAAAGACATAAAAATTTTAAAAAATCACATATCATATTGCATCACAAGTTGCAATAGGGTTAATTTCAATCATTTAGGTTAGATCTACTTTCAAAATTACATTCATAATTATCATTTATGGTTCAAGCATTATTTCATATTTGCATTTGAGTTACATTGTCTTAAATTGAGCAAATTTTGGAAAAATATTCAATTTTAGACTTGTGTGCACACAAATATAGAGTCCTTAAATAGTCTAATAAATAGTCAAACTTTTAGATTTCTGAAACCCTATCCAAGACAAGGACGCCCTTGGGTGGCTTTGTCTTCCTATTCTTGGGTCAACCAAATTTTTCCTATATATTTGTTTTTGTGTCCAAGAATATGATTTATGCTTGTTGATTATTGATTTGGAATTTTTAACTACATTCATTTAGGAATCTTTCATATAGCTCAAAAAGTGAAAAAAATTGCATTATTTTCTTTCAAAATTGCATCAAAATCATCATTTTTAGATTTTGGCATCTTAGAACTAGTCAATTGTTGCATTTTAGATTTGAAAATTGTTGGCCCACATTTGATGTTGCGTCAAAAGATCGATCTATCAACGTTTGATACAAATGATAGAGACATGGATTGCACGGGAGGTGGTTAGTCCCTTGTCACGAATCCTGAGGGGAGTGCTAACCATCTACCAACAATCTCCCCCTTGGAATTACTCAAGGGGATTCAAACCCATGACCCAATTCTCTAATACCAATTGTTGGCCCACATTTGTCATTGCATCAAAAGATCGATCTATCAACGTTTGATACAAATGGTAGAGACATCGATCACAAGGAGACAGTTAATCCCTTGTCACAAATCTTGTGGGGAGTGCTAACCATTTGCCAACAATTACATCTAAATTTGTCATTAATTATTAAAAAAAATTCAACACCTACATTTTGAATCATGTTGGCATAAATTGAGTAAATTCTAGAAAAATACACTTTTAGACCTATTTGTAGATAGACCCAAAATCCTTAAACAATATCATACACAGTAAAACTTTCAATTTTCTGAAACCCTATACAAGATACAAATGCCCTTGGGTGGCTTTGTCCTATTTGGGTGGCTTTGTCCTCCTACTATTTTTGGGCTCAAATTTATATGGCATAGCTCTTTTAGTATCATTTATCTAGATCTGATGTTTGTTTTTGAATTATGTTTTCAAATCTATTTGATTTTGATCATTTGATCCATAAGGAAAGTAACAACATGTTTCCTTTTCAAAGATGTGGTTTTGATATGGTAATGCATGGCTTGTATAATTATAATCTCCCTACTTATGAGTATAATCTAAGGAAATGAAATGAAATAATTGAAAATCATGTTAGTCATTCTCCCAATATCTCTCCTAATTATGAGAGTATGTTGGCACAAGACAATGAAATCATTGACACATTTATTAATATCACTTTGTCTAATCTTCATTCATCTCCCAACATCTCTCCCACTTGTGAGAATGTTTTGGTGCAAGAGGATGCAATCATGGACAATCATGACAATCATAGTTGTGTTGGGTCTCAAAAATGTAGGTTACAAATCTTAAGAGGATGCCAAGCTCTATGACCAGACTTGCAACATTTTTTGAACCAATGAATGGAGTCAACCTATATGGTTGATGATTCCCTGCACTTCAAGCTTTGCTAAACCTAGGTGGGTGGACCTTAATAGTTGAAGCAGATCTAAGGGTTGTGTGACTTAATTGAATTTAAGGATCTATCCACAGTGGCACAAAGTGTGGAATAGATGAAGGCTTGTTAACTACTACTCCTAATGTGATAATTGGATATTTAGAATATGAAAGTTGATAAGTGAGGTATAATGAAATGTGAAGTGGACTAGTGCTTTATTGGGTAAGCAGAGTCAATGAAGTTTTATGATCAGTGACTAGTATTGGCTATAATTCTAGTTGTTTGGCACTTATGTTTGTTTATACCTTGTATAAATGTGTAGGAATGTGACTGACAAACTCTAATTATTGATCCAATCGATCCTATCAGGTTACTGTGACTTATTTAAGAGGATTTTAATCCTTCTTTGAAGGAACCAATTAAAATAATCACATAATGATAGTAAATGTGTATTGACAAATGAAGTATATCCTCAATTTGAATAACATGATAATATCGAATTGGAGACAATATGGAAATCTTATCAATTATAGGGCTCTTCTTATTGATTCAAATGTTACTTCCAAGTTACTGCAATCAATTAAAAGGATTTTAATTCTTTGATAGAAACCAATTAGCTTGATTACACAATAACAACAAAAGTGTCTGATGAAACTGAATATCAACTTGGATACACAAGTTCAAATAACAGAGAAATAACAGTGTGGAGATAGCTAGATAATTGTTCAAATCAACAAACAATAGACACCAATATGAGTTCACACAAAATTAAAGATCTCTTGATTTCTACCAAAATTTATGCATGCATCATGGTCCCTTACAGTATAATCTACATGATAAATAATAAGTATCTTCTTTTGTATATCTCTCTATTTTCTCTCTTTTGCTCCCCTATTCAATCATCACATGTTGAACTTATATAGCAATATCTTGAAGAGGGTATACCTCTTCATAAGTGTCATTTGGGACGTTAACAACACATAAAATATTAAAATTAAGCTCTAATGAGCCACAAATGAACTTGTGTAATATGATCTAGGTACTCCTGACTCAAGTGTGTATCAACATCTTCCACAACATTCCTTGTCACAATCTCCATAACAACCATCCTTTCCAAACACTCATAGGCCTCTTCTAATGCTAGATCTTCATCCTTAGTTGCTTCCAGGGCTCCCTACAGTACTAGTTGGAATTCTTTTATCCATTCATTCTGACTTTTTCAGTTCTCCATTATCACAGAACAATGCATGCACACATTTTGAAGCATCGATAAACTTTTTAGCATATGCTTCAAGTTCCTCATAATAGTATTTATGCTTCCTTATCAGGTCCTCAACAATTGTAATGGCCCTAGTATCAGAAGTGTTTCTATTTTGTATCTCTTGGAGCTTTTCTTGAAGCTTGTCATTTATCCTTTTTTGTTCTTGAATGGTAGTGTGACTTTTAGAGTGAGTTACCCAGAACTTGTCGATCCAAATCATCATGTTAGTGTACCTCTTTTGGAGTATTGTAGAAAGTGTGTCGAACCTCACCTTGATCACTTGAGTGTGCATTTATTGATTATTCAACTATAATTCCTCATACTTGTCCTTTGATTGGAGCCTTCTCCTTGAGTCAACATTTTAGTGGATCCTTTGAATGTATCCTTGACTGTATCTCTTAGAAAATCATTTCCTTTAAGCATCTTTTCACTGTTCAAATTGTACATATCTTGTTCTTTAATCAACATTTGAATATGTGCCTTGTTCAATTTGGTTACATTTATGCCAATATCACATGTGACCACATGATTAGTTTCACCCACTTTTAATGTCATCAGATGACCAAATGCTCTCTTTGTATCATTTATTACAAACTTCTTATGTGGGGGGTTATAGAGCCCATATCATAAGAGAATTCTCATTAGGACTGTATCTTGACCCAATGTATACCTCTGTTACCCCTTCTGGACTGAGCTTGTGTTTGGCATCATTATTGTGCAAAAATTTATCAAAAACTAAAGCAGAGTTTAGGTCCAAACCAAGAAAGATCATCACACCAGACTCCTCTAATAATTTTCTTCCTTTATCTAGAGTCATGTTCTTCATTTCATCCTCCATATCCACTTTCAATGTGTTCAACAACTGGCTTTCATTGCTGGGTGTGATGTCTGCAATTGATTCCCTTATTATTTTTCCCTTTTGTATGTACAAGAAAGATTTAAATTCAAGAGACTTAATAAACTGGTCATCTGAGACAAAAGAGTTATAAGCCAATTGCCTAGCATATTTGTCAGATGATTCCCCAACTTTTTGTTCTTTGTTTGGAGGTCGATACTCTTCAACCCTTAGCTTGGGGATCTTATCAGGTTGGCTTTGGGGTTCATTTTCTTCAGATGATTCCTCACTGCCAGAGGATAACATTTATGCTTCTTGTATTCCATCATCTTTTGTTCAATTTCTCTATTGTAATTATCAATTGCTAATTCAACCTCTGTTTCTTCCATGTTTCTGATAATATCATCACGAGGGTATGGTACATGAACATATCCACCTAAATTCTATTTTTTCCTAAAAAAATCAATAAAACCTTCAGTATCAAATCCTTTCCTTGGTGCAACCTTCTTCATATTGAAATGTGAAAATTTATCCAAAATGAGATCATATACTTCTTTTGACACCATAGTAAAATCCCCAAAACACAATGTGCCAGACATTAATGACTATTTTTCATATGCACTCAAGTTCATGACATTGGAATAATCAAGTTGCTTGACAATCTCTAGATATACAATTATTTCTGGCACAGTCTTGGGTAATAGGAAAGGTGTGTCTTCAAAACCATAAACCTTGATCATAGTGGAATCAACATAGCAATACCAGTCACCCCAATTATGACTTACAGTCAGTGGTCCATTGAAATCCTTAAGCCTTAAGAATCTTTTGATCTCATTAGACAATGAATAATCACACGGGGGATCATAAAACCTATACAATGTCTTGACAAAGTGTTCTTCAAAATAAACATAATTGGAATTGATAAATCTACTATCCCAAATGGAGGTCCATAACTGTATTGGTAATGGCTGACCCTCTTTATCCACTTGTGTGATTCTTAATTACTATGTCCATATTTCTAACTCTTGTCCATAATACAATATCATGTGCATGAGAAGGGAATAATGTTTAAAGTGCATTGTGGGAGATCCATTCTTGATGGCCCTTATCCCTGAGTCAATCCCTCTGGAAATGTGTGAAGCATAATGAAAAGGTCTTGCATTGTGACATTATATGTCTGCAACAATCACCATTGGCCCTATAGACATAAATTCAGAGACCTTTGCTCCCATTATTTGACCCACTAAGAAGTAAGTATGTTTTAAATAGGGCTCGAACAAATCAACATGAAAGGGAGGTCCATCACCATCCTCAAGTGGTACTAGGTTTCCGTCTTCTCTAGGCTTGTGTAATGGTAACCTCCATCCTTTTTAGGTAGTGTCCATCCTCCAGTATTCCTTTTCTAAATCCTCATGCACTATAGGTTGATCACATGTGTCATCAAAGCTGAGCACTTCACAAAGCACAATTTTGGATACATGTATGAAAGGTTCTCCCTGCAAATTACAAATGGCTTTAAGGTTCAGGTTATAATGATTGGCCAGAAGTTTTACAAGGTCTATATTCACAAAGACGTTGGGAACAACCAACTTTCCTAAATTTGAATTCCAAGGGTTACAAACTGGTTCAAATCTACTTCTCCGACAATAATGAAACATGAACAATCCCCTAATGGAGGTCCACACGTCACCGACATGTTTGCATTTATCTTCTAATCTTTCTACATCTTCCCTCAATTATGTAGACCTTCTAGATTTTGGCCCTGAACCAGGAAATCGATCAATGAGGTCTTGGTTTATTTTCTGTTCTTTTGTTTTCAATTCCAACCCCGTTTCAGTTTTTTGCTTCTTACTTTTAGACTGGCTACTTTCACCTTATTACTTCTTGTTTTTTGTTTTTGTAGAACTTTCCATCTTATTTCTCTACAGGATGAGAGAATTGAATTACAATCTATCAATTGCAGGGATATTTTAAATGCTTACTTGTGTGTTTTGGGCTCATTGAATTCCTCGAATTTCTCTCAATCTTTTGTCCCTCTTCAGTGCAAATTTTGAAAATTCTTTTGGTTCAATTTCTTTTCAATAAGAGATATTCGTACAAGGTTCGTTTGTGCAACATTAATGTCCGCCACTAGTAATGAATGCAATTCAGGTTTTTTGAATTTCAAAATGTTAGAGCGATACCACTATATTGCATCGGTGGAACTCCTCCAGTCTCAGGCCGATCTGTGTGCTTTATTTGGTGCCACCTTTGTTTATACGTTCATAACTGATCACCAAGACTAACTGAATGTCCTTTCAATATGAATTGTCCCTTTGGTTCTCTTATTCAGTCGGGAAGACAACTTAATACTCTCACCGATATTGTACAGCTGCCTCTTCTCTTTCTTTTCAATCCCTAGTGTTTCGGGGAGAACATTATGAAGTTTACCTGATATCAGAGTGGCCTGGACCATTAGAAACCTTTTTAAGCATCACTCGGTGTCTTTCTAACAAATAGTGGTCATTCTATATCACCATCGGGTTGACATGTACCATCGTTGAGAGAATAAAATTCCTTTCTGATATACTTGGTCTCCATGATGTGTTTCCTCTACCGCTCTATTCATTGGGATAAGTCAGTGAGACTTTCCCCGAAAACTTCTCTAGTTTCCCTCATCGGAGTAACCTACGTAGTCAGAGAGATATGAGGAACCCACCCTGATCATACATGTCATTCTGATACAATTGTTCTCCTATTTTATTGGTGAAAGTATGTATGTCTCTCCCTGATAAGGCTTCCATCGGCGTGATGCATGAGCTCGATGTGATTTGAGAATTTCCCTCTGACTAGCTTGCTTTTGCTGATAAGTTTTTCATTAGTGGAATGTGATGCATTGTCTTCCCGATTATGAACACCTGTTATCTTTGGGATCTTTGCTTGCCGTTACTTTATTCATCTCTTCCCAATATGCAAAAAATATTCAATAAAGGGCTATGACTTGTTGATCGGAAAGATATGCACGTGATCTTCTCGATAAGGATCAATTGCTCTTTAAATTTTTTGCTCAACTATGATCAGGGAGACACTTATATGCCAAAGGCCATATTCATGGGATCATTAGCTAACATGGGTTATAAAATGGATCTTGTCACACGAATTTGAACAATTTTTATTGATCATAAAATTAAAGTGTGGTGAATTTTTGTGGTATGTGGAAGATAAGTGGGTTGAGGCCAGTGAAAAATGTGATATTTTTCTAGTCCTAACAACGGCTTCAATTGGGGATGAATGAGCGTGAGGTCATTGCAAGAATCTAGAATAATCTCTAGGAGGTAGACCATGAATGAAAGATGGAATGAAATGAGAACCTAAAACTATTGTGCACGGAAATTATATATTTTAAGAAGTATCTCAAGAATTGTCCATGCACTGGCAATTCTCAACCTTCCCCTAGACTATTGTGCATGGAAGAAATT
This sequence comes from Sequoia sempervirens, assembly GCA_007258455.2. Taxonomy (NCBI): domain Eukaryota; kingdom Viridiplantae; phylum Streptophyta; class Pinopsida; order Cupressales; family Cupressaceae; genus Sequoia; species Sequoia sempervirens. The sequence continues at coordinate 436,818,348 of VDFB02075321.1, forward strand.
GTTTTAAGAGGTTTCTAAAGAATTGTCCATGCACTGGAAATTATTAATCCTCTTTATGGTCTTCAAGTAAAGAAGTTCTTTAAGAATTGTCCATGTACTGGAAATTCTTGTTCTTCTCCTGTCATGTTCTAGAGGTAATATGAATCTTCACCACCCTTACCAACAATGACAAATGGTCCTAACCATAGAGTTTCAAATTTCCCATGCTTCCCTTTGTCTTGACTCTTGACATTCCACATGAGAACCATGTCATTTACTTCAAATTTTCTATTTTTAGCCCTTTTTCATATAGGCATTTCATTTTTTAATTGCTTCTTCTTATTGTGTTGCTAAGCTTGGTTCTCGACCTCATCAAGTTCCATTAACTCTTCTATCCTCTCCTCCATAGGTTAGGAACGTCTAAATCTTCCTGCAAGATGAACTTAAATACTGGTAATAAATTATGCAAAGGGAGCCTAGCTTGAGTCCCATACACAAGTTCAAAAGGTGATTTTCTGATGGCCTTCTTTACAGTGATTCTATCTGCCCATAAGGCTAATCTCAACTTGGAATCCCAAGCCTTTTTTTAATTATCCAGCATTATTTTTATGATCTTCAGGATTCTCTTGTTGTTGGATTCAACTTGCCCATTCGCTTGTGGATGATATGGTGAAGAATATGAGATTACTATACCATAGGATTTGCAAAATCCCTTGAATTCATCTGATCTAAAGCACATCCCATTATCAGTTATAATTCTTGCTGACACTTTGAATCTGGTGATGATATTTTCCAATAAAAAGTTTGTTACAACCTTACTAGTTGCTTTTTTGGTGGGTATAGCTTCTACCCATTTTGTGAAGTAGTTTGTGGCTATTAATATCCATCTGTGTCCTCCACTAGATTTTTTTGCAATCTCTCCTATGAAATCAATTCCCCATTGGTGAAATGGAGCCTCAGCTTGCAAAGGTCTTAAAGGAAATGCTCCTTGATACTTTAATTTCCCAGAAAACTTTTGGCATGCTTCACATTTCCTAGTATAATCATAGGCATCATTGAAAACTCTAGGCCAATAGTAACCTACCCTTAACACCATATGTGTAGTAGTTTTTGCTGAGAAATTCCCTCCACATACTCCATGCATTTCCTTCAAAACATGCCTTGCTTGATTTTCATCTAGGCACAACAACATAACACCATCCCTATTTTTCCAATAGAGGTCTCCTTTCATGAATACATACTTTGAAGCCTGCAATTTAAGCGTCTTTTTCTTGTCATCATTAAATCCTTCAGGACATTTCATATGTTTAAGATAATACACAATATCAGTGTACCATGGTTTGTGCTCAATACTAGTAATCATATTATCTTCATCACTCAAATTTCACACTTGGGAAACTTCAATATTTGTTTCAACCATTAATTTGGCTAATCCTTTTCCTCTTACAAGCTTGGTGATCTGAAACTCAATGTCAAATTCCTAGATTTTGTTTATCCATCTGCACCTACGACCTGTTACTTCAGTTTGTACAATCAAATATTTTATTGCAACATTAGGTACATAAGCTATTACTTTTGCTCCCACCAGATATGATCTAAATGCTTTGACAACTTTTACTAATGCATATGCCTATTTTTCTACAATGTCATATTTTAATTCTGCATTTTGGAGGGATTTGCTAAAGAAAGAAATAGGCTGTTCATACCCTTCATCATTTTTTTGTAGCATTACTGTTGCAATTGTGTGATAGGACACAAATGAAAAGATCTGGAATGGTTTATTAAAATCATGGGATTTTAAGACCAAGGCTTCTTTAATTGCTCTTTTGATGGATATGAATTCATCTACGACCTCAGTTGTCCAGTCAATCTTTGCACCCTTCGTCAACATCTTTGATATTGGTTTCACTATCCTAACAAAGTTTGATATAAATCTTCTCACAAAATTAATTTTTCCAAAGAAGGACTAAATAACTTTATCTGTCTTAGGGATAGGAATCTTATCTATGGCTTCCACCCTTTCTGGATCAATCTTTACCCCTTCTTTGGACACTATGTGCCCTAATAGTTTCCCTTTTGTGACTATAAAGTGACACTTTTTAGGATTTAAAGAGATGCCATATTCAATGGCTTTGATGATTTTTTTTTCCAGATGCTCAACATGGTCCTTTGCTTTCTTTGAATACGCAGTTAGGTTGTCCTAGTATACTACCATTATTACATTAATTAGATCAAAAAAAGCAACTTCCATGGTCTTTGGAAAGTTGCACCAACATTTGTGAGGCCAAACAACATTCTGACATATACATATGTTCCCCATGGTGTGGTGAAAGTTGTTTTGTATTGTTCTGATTCCTTAACCTTCACCTTGTTATAACCTAAAAATCCATCCATCATAGATAGCATATCACATCCTATGACCCTCTACAACATAGCCTCCATGTTTGGGAGTGGGTAGTTATCCTTAAGAGAGGATACATTCAAGTTTCAGAGTCCACACAGAGCCTTATATCTCCATTTTTCTTTCTGACAGGTACTAAATTAGAGACCCAAGATGAATGTCTGATAGGCTTGATGATACCCCCTTCCCTAAGCTTCATAAGTTCCTCTTGCATTTTAGGTTATAAGGTAGGATTTATGGGTCTTTGTTTATGTAGACACCTAAATTTGGACACTTAATTTATCCAAATTTATCCCCTTTCGTCTAAGCATCCCCTTATCCACATTAATTAAGTAATATCACTATTATTTAATTGATACCTTTAAAGTCCTTCTAACCCCTAAGGTATCTAGTTAAATAATTAAATACCTTCCCCCTTTCATTAAATGAATTAAATAAATATGACTTTTATTTAATTCCTCACATGTCATATCCCTTTTTTAATCCTAATCTATTTTCTAATCTCATCATTAGGGATGTGCACATGCCTAATCCTTGATTAGGATGTGTCACATCTTCCAACTTTTGCAAGTTGGCCTCTAATATCTCTTAGCTACCTAACCCTCCTCTAATCCTTCATTAACTAGCCTAATCAACCTCTCAAGGAATTTTTAATTCCTTTTATCCTTCCAAAGAATATTAAATTATTTTTTCTTTTCCCCATGTGATCTTTGATTTGTCACATCAAGCCACATGTGAAATCTAACCCTCTTCTAATATGTCATTAATTTGTCTAATCAAGTACTTGCACAATCTTAATCACTTAATTAGGTCAACCTAATCTCCATGTCATGTGTCATAAGTCAACCCTATTAAATGCTTTTTCTTTTTGGAGAAGGAACCCCTTTCCCCATGTGAATTTTTAATTCACATTTAATCCCCCAATGCATTTAAAGGAATTTTAAATTCCTTCTCTCATCCCCATGAGTATATTTGAGGAATTTTTAATTCCTCACATGTCCTTTCACCCACATGGGGACAAGGACCTCCTTTATGAGGAGATCTTGTCCAATCCCAAGGTACTATGTACCACCTCCATGTCATATACTATCTTTCCACCTCATGTCCATTTCATCATTTTCAAGCCACTTCACATGCCACATGTCAAGATGTGAGGGCTTATGAGTTCTCAACTCACCTTAACCCTACATCTTGATCTTGGTGGCTCAATCTTGACTGTCCATTTCCCTAGAGAATTCCAAAATATCTATAAATACCCCCTCTTTTCTCTCATTTTGGGAGAGATCATTCATGCTAGCCAAACTCTTGCAAAAATTTTCCTTGAGCCATACTTAGCCAATTTTTCATACTTGCATCCATTTTCACTCATCTCTTCATCCTCATCCCATCTTATAGCTTGCATCTCTTGCCATCCAAGGAGAATACAACATCGAAGATCGAAGGGACAACCAAAGGACAACTCAACAAGGTGAAAGCTTCCATTTTTCTTTGCTTAGTTAATCTTTAGGCTAATCTTGAGGTGTAGGGTCTTTTTAGTGTTGTTTCACACTCTTTGGTTTGTTTTTCATATTCTAACACTCATTTTCGCCCTATCATAGTTTCTGTCTGAAGGGTTTTGCATCTAGTTTCAATGGGATTTCATGTTGGAAAAAATCTTCTCTATATGCTTTAAGATCATCATAAGACCATGCAAAGACATGCTTATATTTCCTTAATAATGCAATCAACATCTTTCTGATTGTTGGGCTTATCTTTTTCCCAATGTACACCTTTTTTGGTGCTAATTCAATGCCCAGGGTGATTTCTTCTATGTCTTCCCTTTTTACTGGTGTTTGTTTCATAAGGGCTCGATCATTTCCATCAAACACCCTCTCTAATGCCACAAGTCCTTTGGGAATCTTGTTAGTTTTGAGTTGAACCGCTTCCTTACCAAATATAGTTTGCTTGCCATCTACTTCTTCCACAAATGCATTAAAATCAATTTCTTGGGCTTCATACTGATCAATGCAATGTAAGAATTTAATCAAATCAGTGTCATCATTAAAAAATTGCCAATTATAGATGTTATCTGGGATTGCAAGTCTTGTTTTGAGTTCAACTTGCAAAATTCCTGCTAGAGTGACATCATCTCTCTTCAAAGCTACATTCACCAAGAAGTATTCCATTAAATTCTTGGACCTATCTATCCATCCAATAGAGAAAACATCGAACAATTCAATGGTGTCCCATACAACATTTCTGTACTGCTTTAGCTTTTTGTTTTTTGTAGAATACTTTGATCTCACTTGCGAAATAGTCAACTCAGAATCTCCAAAGATAGTTAGTAGTTTAATTTTGTGTTTGACAACCATGTTCAATCCAATCAGCAGGGCCTCATACTTTGCTATGTTATTTGTGCATTCAAATGTTAACAAGAATGAATATTTGAATGTTGTGCCCTCAGGTGAAATGAAAACCACTTCTGCTCCATTACCTTCTCTACTACATGCTCCATCAAAATACATTCGCCATACACCATGCACATTCTTTGAGACATCCCTATTAATTGGATCAGTGTTCAACAATTCAGGTTGTGAATGTTTTATTCTAAAGCTTCATAAGTCCACATCACAAAAGCAATTCATCTGACTTTGATCAACATATTCCACAATTTTGTTCACTCTTGGTTCTCTATACAATTTAACTTCTTCATTGTTTATTGGTATTATGGCATAGGATAAGTTAAATTGCACATTTCCTCCCACTATAGCAGTCCATTGTCTTGATAGGAGCATCCCAAAATGAGGGGGTGTGTCTATTACAGCTATGTCAATTGTGTATACTACTTGTGGATAAGCAACTATCTTCACTTCTACATCCTTCATGATTCCTACCACTGGGACATGCCTACTATCCATAGCATAGCATTTACCACCAGTAGTGTCCACCCACATGCCAAGTTGTTTCATGACCCCTATTGGCATGATGTTAATAGCAACTCTTGAATCAATCATGCAATTTCTTACCAAATTGTTGTTTATGAGCAATGTGGTAAAAAATGGATTGACCTGTGGAGGATTTATCAATGTATCACCAAGACAAACCTTAGGGACTTTTATATCCCCCTACCTGCCATTACTGATTTTGGTGGTTTCTTTGTTTTCCAAGTTTGTGTTTTTATTAGTTTCATTAGATATTAGTTGAATAACACTTTCTCTATATTCCTTTATCTTCATCATTTCCAATAGTGGCACATACATCTTCACTTGAGACAATGCTTGTGTGAAATCAAATGAAGAGGCATTTTCTATTTTGGCTATCTTCCTTTGTTCCAGTGGATTTTCTTCTTTCTCCTTTTTATTTGTTTCATCATATTTCTTTTTGTTTTTGTATAATTCCTTGTCTTCTTCTTTAGGAACACACCTTTGCTCATTCTTATTAATTTCCTTATTCTCTACCTTCTTTGGTTTTTCTTGCATTGTTTCTTTATCTTTTACAAACAATCCTCTTGGAATGCCTTCACCTTCATTTATCATTCTGTTTCATAGCCTATAGTTGATTTGTGTTTGTTCTACTGCAACAATGGTTAACTCTTTGATCTCTTCCTCAGTTGGCCTCCTCAATTCATATTTACTTGACTTAGGTGGTGTATAAGGAGGATGTGATTCATCATTACTTTCACTATCCTGATCAAAGAAGACCTGTTGTTTTGCCATGTGAATATTGTACCTCTGGTTATTTACATCATACTCATAGCCTTCATCTCCTGAGGATGAATATTCATGTTTGACTAGATGAAGGGTGTGTGAATTTAGATATATTGTATGATATTCCTCTTCATTGTCATATGGCATTTCTTCTTCTTGTATTGATTATGCTACAACACAATGATCTGGGGAATGAGGCAGCTTGCAAACTTGACACCAAGGGTTGTTATTGATCATGTAGGCTCCTTTTTTCTTTAAGGGATCAGGGGTTTCTTTATACTTAGGCCATCAATTATGGGTTTTCCATCTTTCCAATTTATGTTGTATGGCATATCATGCTCGATCTTTCATTTATGTATGAATTCTAGTGCTTATTCTGGGGATTGTTAAAGTTTTGGGGAACTCTAAGGTTGTCCCTTTTGCTAGTCATCCCCGTAGCCTTTCCATTGTTCTCAATGGTTAATGTTATCTTTTGTGCTTCAGTTAAACTTCTAGGGCATTTGTTTCTGAGTTCATACCCATTTTTGGATCAAATGCCTTTAAATAAATACTTAAGGCTGTGAGATCAGTCAGTTTGGATCCATGTGGTATTTTATTGTATAGTTTGGAAAACCTCTGATTGAAATCATAAACTGAATCATTTTGGTATTTTTTAATACTTATTAATTCATGAAGGGCAAATTTAGGGGCACATTGATTCCCATATTGTTCTAGAAATTGATTTTGAAAGTTTGCTATAGAATCAATTGAAGCATCAGATAGACCATTGAACCAATCCCTTGCTTCTTCAATTAGTGACATCATGAATAATCTCATATTTACATCCTCATATTCCATACCAATATCCTGTATAAAGGCATTGAAATTTCTAATATGTTCTTTAGTTGATATCACATTATTCCTAGTGAATTTGGGAACCGTTTTTCTCCAATTGTTGTCCATTAGGTATGGATATAATTGGTGTCTTGTTAAATCAAATTTCCTACATGTGCTTATAGGGTTTTGTGGATGCAAATTTAGAGGTGGCAGATTGGGGTGGTATTGGTATCCATACTGAGGCTAATGGTAGACATTTTGTTGGATGTGTTGTTGAGGGTATACATTCTGATGTGGTACATGTTGCTGATGTTGTGGGGCATACTGCTGGCCTGGAGGTGGATAGTGTTGGGGAATATTGCTAGCATTAGGAGGATGGGACCCTTGTGGTGGCATATTATGCTAGGCATGTTGCTTTAGGTTTCCAGTTGTGTTACAAGGTGCTCTTGAAGTACCTAGAGTGCTTGTATTCTGAGGTGGCCCTTGCATATTGACATTACCCCCTTGTTTATGGGGAGGAACATATTTTGGTGGTTTTGCTGCATGGATATTTAATTGGGACATTTGTTGGCCCAGACCTTGACTTTGTTTTATCAAATGTTGTCTTTTTCTAAGCTCCTCTTCCTGCCATTTCACACACTCTTCTATTTCTTGAGTTTTCATTTGTTCATAGTTTGGAATAGGGGCAGAGTGATCCATGAATCCATGTTAAAACTCATCTCCTTGTTGTAACAACATTTTGTAATCATATTCATTATGTTTTTGAATTCGTTCTGCCTCAATTCTAGCATTGAGCTCCTCTATTTTCTTAGGGCCCTCCTTCCAGTGAAAAATAGGATGACTAATGTTTTCTTGTTCAAAGGGAGTACAAGGATCTCTTCTCAAGTCATCACTATGGAATTCTGATCCATGTAATGGATCAAAAAAATTATGCATTGTAAGGAGTTGTTCTGCTGAGTTCTCCCTATCTTCATTAATTACATCTGTTGCTTTGTTGCTACTCTTATTTGTATCAGTCTTTGAAGAGGGAGACCCATGTTTATATGTCCACCTAACATTGTTCTTATTTGGGCTTTCTTGGTGCAGGGATCTTCTACCATTCATCTTGTAGGATGCTTTAATGCTATGAACTATAGGGTTTTTCTTTGTTGATGTGTATTTGTACTTCCTAGTCATGCACTTGTTCATATAGAGTTGCCACTCACTTTTAAGAAAAGCAAGAAAAGTATAATTTCTTATTCCCAATAGAGTCTTGTACAAGGTGTTGACTCTATGATGAAAGCCCTAGATTCAAAATTGGCTAAGTCCCCAGTAGAGTCGCCAATCTATTGGGTCTCAAAATTGCAAGTTACAAATCTTAAGAGGATGCCAGGCTCTATGATAAGACTTGCAACATTTTTTGAACCAATGAATGGAGTCAACCTATATGGTTGATGACTCCCTGCACTTTAGGCTCTGCTAAACCTAGGCGAGTGGACCTCAATAGCTAAAGTAGATCTAAGGGTTGTGTGACTTAATTGAATTTAAGGATCTATCCATAGTGGCACAAAGTGTGGAATAAATGAAGGCTTGTTAACTAATTCTACTCCTAATGTGATAATTGGATATTTAGAATATGAAAGTTAGATAAGTAAGGTATAATGAAATGTGAAGTGGACTAGTGCTTTATTGGGTAAGCAATGTCAATGAAGTTTTATGATAAGTGACAAGTATTGGCTACAGTTCTAGTTGTTTGGCACTTATGTTTGTTTATACCTTGTATAAACGTGCAAGAATGTGACTGGAAAACTCTACTTATTGATCCAATCAATCCTATCAAGTTACTGTGACTTATTTAAGAGGATTTTAATCCTTCTTTGAAGGAACCGATTAAAAAGAATCACACAATGACAGTAAATGTGTATTGACAAATGAAGTATATCCTCAATTTGAATAACAAGATAATATTGAATTGGAGACAATATGGAAATCTTATCAATTATAGGGCTATTCTTACTGATCCAAATGCTACTTCCAAGTTACTGCAATCAATTAAAAGGATTTTAATTCTTTGATAGAAACCAAATAGCTTGAGTACACAATAACAACAAATGTCTCTGATGAAACTGAATATCAACTTGGATACAAAAGTTCAAATAACAAAGAAATAACAGTGTGGGATAATTGTTCAAATCAACAAACAATAGACACCAATATGAGGTCACACAGAATTAAAGATCTTCTGTTGATTTATGCCAAAATTTATGCATGCATCATGGTCCCTTATAGTGTAATCTACATGATAAATAATAAGTATCTTCTTTTGTATATCTCTCTATTTTCTCTCTTTCGCTCCCCTATTCAATCATCACATGTTCAAATTATATAGCAATATCTTAAAGAGGATATACCTCTTCATAAGTGTCTTTTGGGACTTTAACAACACGTAAAATATTAACATTAAGCTTTAATGAGCCACAAATGAATTTGTGTAATATGATCTAGGTACTCTTGACTCAAGTGTGTATCAACATCTTCCACAACATTCCTCGCTACAATCTCCATAACAATCATCCTTTCCAATCGCTCACAGGCCTCTTCTAATGTTGGATCTTCATCCTTAGTTGCTTCTAGGGCTCCTTGCATTAGTAATCGACATTCTTTTATCCATTCATTCTGAATTTTCAGTTCTCCATTATCACTGAACAATGCAGGTACACCTTCTTTTGAAGCATCGATAAACTCTTTAGCATCTGCTTGAAGTTCTTCATAATAGTCTTTATGCTTCCTTATCAGGTCCTCAATAGCTGTAATGGCCCCAATATTGGAAGTGTTTATGTTTTGTATGTCTTAGAGCTTTTCTTGAAGCCTGTCATTATCCTTTTATGTTCTTGAATGGCAGTGTGATTTTTAGTGTGAGTTACCTATAACTTGTCCATCCATATCATCATGTTAGTGTACCTCTTCTGGAGTATTGTAGAAAGTGTGTCAAACCTAGCCTTGATCAGTTGAGTGTGCATTTGCTGATTATTCAACTATAATTCCTCATACTTGTCCTTTGATTGGGAGCCTTCTCCTTGAGTCAACATTTTAGTGGATCCTTTGAATGTATCCTTGACTATGTCTCTTAGAAAATCATTTTCTTTAAGCATCCTTTCACTGTTCAACTTGTACATATCCCGTTCTTTAATCAACATTTGAATCTGTGCCTTGTTCAATTTGGCTACATTTATGCCAATATCAACTATGACCATAGGATCATTTTTACCCACTTTTAATGTCATCACATGACCAAATGCTTTCTTTGTATCAATAATTACAGACTTCTTATGTGGGGGGTATAGAGCCCAGATCATAAGAGAATTCTCATTAGGATTGTATCTTGACCCAATGTATACCTTTGTTACCCCTTCTGCACTGAGCTTGTGTTTGGCATCATTATTGTGCAAAAAGCTATCAAAAACTAAAGCAGAGTTTAGGTCCAAACTAGGAAATATCATCACACCAGACTCCTCTAATAATTTTCTTTCTATATCTAGAGTTATGTTCTTCATTTCATCCTCCACATCCACTTTCAATGTGTTCAACAACTGGCTTTCATTGTTGGGTGTGATGTCTACAACTGATTCCCTTATTGTTTTTCCCTTTTGTTTGTACAAGAAATATTTAAATTTAGGAGACTTAATAAACCGGTCATCTGAGACAAAAGATTTATAAGCCAATTGCCTAGCATCTCTGCTAGATGATTCCCCAACTTCCTGTTCTTTGTTTGGAGATCGATACTCTTCAATCCTTAGCTTGGGGATCTTATCAGGTTGGCTTTGGGTTTCATTTTCTTCAGAAGATTCCTTACTGCTAGAGGATAACATTTCTTCTTCTTATATCTCCTTCATCTTTTGTTGAATTTCTCTATTGTAATTATCAATTGCTAATTCAACCTCTGTTTCTTCCATGTTTCTAATAATATCATCATGAGGGTATGGTACAAGAACATATCCATCTAAATTCTTTTTTTTTTCCTAGAAAAATCAATAAAACCTTCAAGATCAAATCCTTTCCTTGGTGTAGCCTTCTTCATATTGAAATGTGACAATTTATCCAAAATGAGATCATATCCTTCTTTTGACACCACAGTAAAATCCCCAAAACACAATGTGCTAGGCATGAACGACTATTTTTCATATGCACTCAAGTTCATGACATTGGAATAATCCAGTTGCCTAACAATCTCTAGATATACAATTCTGTCTAGCACAGTCTTGGGTAATAGGAAAGGTGTGTCTTCAAAACCATAAACCTTGATCATAGTGGAATCAACATAGCAATACCAGTCACCCCAATTATGACTTACATTTAGTGGTCCATTGAAATCCTTAAGCCTTAAGAATCTTTTGATCTCATTAGACAATGAATAATCACACGAGTGATTATAAAACCTATACAATGCCTTGACTAAGTGTTCAAAGTAAACATAATTGGAATTGATAAATCTACTATCCCAAATGGAGGTCCATAACTGTATCGGTAATGGATGACCCTCTTTATCCACTTGTGTGATTCTTAATTCCTCTGTCCATATTTCTAACTCTTGTCCATAATACAATCTCATGTGCATGAGAAGGGAATAATGTTTAAAGTCCATTGTGGGAGATCCATTCTTGATGGCCATTATCCCTGAGTCAATCCCTCTAGAAATGTGTGAAGCATAATCAAAAGGTCTTGCATTGTGACATTGTATATCTACAACAATCACCATTGGCCCTATAGACATAAATTAAGAGACCTTTGTTCCCATTATTTGACCCACTAAGAAGTAAGTATGTTTTAAATAGGGCTTGAACAAATCAACATGAAAGGGAGGTCCATCACCATCCTCAAGTGGTACTATTTTCTCTAGGCCTATGTAATGGTAACCTCCATCCTCTGTAGGTAGTGTCCATCCTCCAGTATTCCTTTTCTAAATTCTCATGCACTATAGGCTGATCACATGTGTCATCTAGGATGAACAATTCACAAAGCACAATTTTGGATACATGTATGAAAGGTTCTCCCTACAGATTGCAAATGACTTTAAGGTTTGGGTTATAATGATTGGCCAGAAGTTTTACAAGGTCTATATTCACAAAGACATTGGGAACAACCAACTTTCCTAAATTGAAATTTCAAGGGTTACAAACTGGTTCAAATCTACTTCTTCGACAATAATGAAACATGAACAATTTGTATCCCCTAATGGGGGTCCACACATCACCAACATGTTTGCATTTATCTTCTAATATTTCTACATCTGCTCTCAATTGTGCAGATCTTCTAGCTTTTGGCCCTGAATCAGGCAATTGATCAATGAGGTCTTGGTTTAGTTTTTGTTCTTTTGTTTTCAATTCTAGCCCCATTTCATTTTTCTACTTCTTACTTTTAGACTAGCTACTTTCACCTTGTTGCTTCTTGTTTTTTGTTTTTGTAGAAATTTCCATCTTATTTCTCTACAGGATGAGAGAATTTAATTACAATCTATCAATTGCAAGGATATTTTGAATGCTTACTTGTGTGTTTTGGGTGCATAGAATTCCTTGACTTTTGCTCAATCTTTTGTCCCTCTTCACTGCAACTTTTGAAAATTCTTTTGGTTCAGTTTCTTTTCAATAAGAGATATTCATACAAGGTTTGTTTGTGTGACCATTAATGTCCGCCACTAGAAATGAATGCAATAGGTTTTTCCTATTTCAAAATGTTAGAGTGATACAACTATATTGCATCGGTGGAACTGCTCCAGTCTCAGGCCGATCTGTATGCTTTATTGGTGCCACCTTTGTTTATACGTTCAGAATTGATCGCCAAGACTATCTGAATATCCTTTCGATATGAAGTGTCCCTTTGGTTTTCTTATTTAGTCAGGAAGACAACTTCATACTCTCACCGATATTATACAACTTCCTCTTCTGTTGCTTTTCAATCCCTAGTGTTTCGTGGAGAACATTATGATGTTTACCCGATATCAGAGTGGCCTAGACCATTAGAAATTTTTTTAAGCATCGCCTAGTGTCTTTCTGACAAATAGTGGTCATTCTATATCACCATTGGGTTGATATGTACCATTATTGAGAGAATAAAATGCCTTTCTGATTTACTTGGTCTCCCCAATGTGTTTCCTCTACTAGTCTATTTGTTGGGATAAGTCGGTGAGTTTTTCCCTAACAACTTCTCTAGTTTCCCTCATCGGAGTAACCTACGTAGTTAAAGAGATTTGAGGAACCCACCCCAATCATACATGTCACTTTGATATAATTGTTCTCCTATTTTATCGGTGAAAGTATGTATGTCTCTCATCGATAAGGCTTCCATCGGCGTGACGCACAAGCTCGGTGTGATTTAAGAATTTCCCTTAGACTAGCTTGCTTTTGCCAATAAGTTTTTCATTCGTGGAATGTGATGCATTGTCCTCCTAATTATGCACACCTGTTGTCTTTGGGATCTTTGATCACCGTAACTTTATTCATCTCTTTCTGATATGCATAAAATATTCAATAAAGGGCTATGACTTGTTGATCGAAAATACATGCACATGATCTTCCTGATAAGGATCAATTGCTCTTTAAATTTTTTGCTCAACTATGATTAGGGAGACACTTATATGCCAAAGGCCATATTCATGGGATCATTAGTTAACATGGGTTATAGAATGGATCTTGTCACACAAATTTCAACAATTTGTATTGATCATAAAATTAAAGTGTGGCAAATTTCTGTGGTATGTGGAAGATAAGTGGGTGGAGGCCTGTGAAAAATCTGAGATTTTTCCAATCCTAATAAGTTGTTCTTCTCCCAATACCTCGCCTACTTGTGAAGAAAGTATCTTGGTGTTAGAGGATCCAATCAATGAATGTCATGAGAATCTTGTTCATTCCTCTGTCAATATCTCTCCTACTTGGAAAGATATTTTGGCGCAAAAATATGACTCATTGATACATTTCTTTCAAAAGATAGTAAGATGGATGAAAATGCTAAGGTGACATTAGATCCACCATCCATATAAAATCACCGAGTAGTTAATTTTATTGAGGTTATGAATGCACAATTGGCTATTAGTTCTCCTTTAATTATTGGACCTCCTAGGACTCCTTTAATTATTGGAACTTTTAAAAGTCATCTAATTATTGGACCCCCTAAATCACCTCTCATTATAGAACCTCCTAAACCTCATGGCCATATCTTACTTTACAAAATAACCCACTAGTAATAATTTGTAGCAACAACCAAGTTATCACATAGTTTCTCATACATACAACATAAGAAATAACAAGCAACCAAGAAAAACACAAGTCATTCCCTCAACGATACCATTTCCACAACCTATTTTACTTAGTGCCCCTCATTTATCTCAACATAGTGGAAAGGAGTATGATATTGTGTAACAACTTTGTAACACTCTTGATAATATTTTCTTGTAGGATTTAATTCAAACATCACTTGTTTACCATGACATGCTTCAAAACGCTTTGTAAAAAGTTGTGGTTAGGTATGGTTTTTCATCAAAGTGAGTTACCCCCTTTGGAAATGTCAAAAAAAATGATGACTTGATGATAATGACTAATATTAACAAGATTGGGATTACGCATACCCTTATTGAAAATGGTTCAGGGCTTAATGTTTGTAGTGTAAATATTTTGGATAGAATTGGGGTAGATAAGACTAAAATTCAGCCAGTTGATTTTTCTATCCATGGTTTTGATAATGTGGGAAGATAACCACTTGGTGTAATAATGTTACCCATCAAAGATGGTAAGGTTGTATTGCAAACTCCCATCCATGTCATGCCCCATGATCTTTCATATAATATTCTCTTGGGTAGACCATAGATTCATAAATGAAAGGTGTGCCTTCAACGCTTCATAATTTAATTGAAATACACATACAATAATAAGGTTTACACAATAAAAGTTGATCCTAAATCTGAAAATTGTTTACAAACTAAAACAAGAATGACAAATCCTCTTACACATTGATACCAACTTCAAAAGTGGAACCTTTACAAATTGAAGACAAAGACGAGTGCCTTTCATCCATGACAAAGCTATTAGATGATGATTGGGGATCACAGATTTTACACCTACATTCATGGGGAATACAAAAAAGAGAAAGAAGCAACAATTATATCAACCCAATCTATCATTGAATCATCAAAAACATCCACAACTTCTACCCAATATATTAACCCAAAAATTACCACTATTTTATTTATTTATTTATCATCTTTATTATGTGTTTATTTAATTGTATACTTGGGTACTTCTATCCATCCATGATAGGCATCCATCCATCTGAGATGAGAATCCAACCATACGGGTTAGCTATTTGTCCATATGGGAAAAGAGTTCATCTATCCATTCAGGATAGGCATCTATCTATAAAGGATAGGAATATGCTCTGGCTAGAGACTTAGGCTCATCGGGACCATCCGAGTCCTAAGTCACTCTCTAAAGACTACACTCCCTTATTAGAATTGCACCAAGGTCATCTTCTTTAGGAGTATATATAATTTTTTTTTAATCTTGAGTCTCGCCTTGAAATTCAGCATAAAGCCTTCGGGAGTCAAGCAAATCCATCCAGGATTCCTTCCTAGTATACAAAGAATATGTTTTATCTTAATCCTTATGATGGATATTTTAGCCCTTCTCTTAATCAATAGATTCTCTTGAATTGTTAACATGATCTTATTAGACATGCCCTAAGCCTCATCCCCGAACGCCTGAGTACTAGGAACATCCTTCATTTCCTAAACTACCTACATACCCTACTTCCAAATGGGATCAAGGCGTAAAATATATAGTTTTGTTTTCTACTCTAAGTTTGATGTGAACTATTATAGGGGTACACAACCCTTTCTAGGCCCCTTTTCCTTAGAAAGTTCCTCTGTGATTGCTACCCACGAAGGGAAGCAATAATTATAAGTAAATAGTCACCATGACTTACTTATTTCCTAAAAAGCAACTAATGTCTAGTCCTAAAATAACGTCACCCTTGAAATCGTTGAAGGTAAAATTTCATTCCCATGATTAAATATCTAATAAATTACAAATAACATAAAAAAATTAATAAAATTATATTAAGACTTTATAAGAAGGTTTACTAAGTTTGAACTAGCAGATTTTGGTTTATTTGATTAATCTTTTTAGATCATTGATCCGAGAGAGATTACTTGTCCCTTGGATTTTACTACCAACAATATGTCCCTTATTTCTTCCTGGTGATTTAAAGGTATGATGCCACATATGTTGTTAGTGCAGCTGTGTTAGGCTATCGAAGCTGTAGCTCAAAGCGCAATGATATTACCCGTAAACACGAGTGAGAGGTACTGTTACTACTGAACACTGCTAGTTTTAGTTTTGATTCTTGTTTAAAGTTTTCTATCCAAAATAAAATAAGAATAATACTAATTGCATGAAAATAAATGTTGAAAGTAAATTTAGCTAATACTAATTATTAAAATAAATGCTAATTACTTTTGCATAGATAAACTTATTTAATTTTAATTGTCTTTGGAAATTAGTTACTTTGGGGAGTAAGTTAAACTAGAATTCTAATTACCAAAATAAAGCATATGCCAATTATTTTGTAATATAATGTAATATTAATTGAAAATAAATTTATCCAATACTAATTGCTCAAAAATAAACTATAGTAATTAATTGAAAATTACCTTTCTAAACTTATTGCTTTCATTAACCATACCAAATACTTTGCAAATATAAAGTTAACTAATACTACTAACTTAAACTAGTTAAAACACTTCAAGAATTACTTTTGTAAATATAGCTTAAGTAAATACCTATCTCTTTTCAAAATAAACTTAAACTATTCTAAACATTTAAAAATTAATTTTGCAATTGTAAGTTTAACTATTACTAATGTGCATAAATTATCCTAAACATTTTGAAAAATATTTTTGCAAATATTATTATTTTTGAATATATATATATTTTGATCGATAAAGGCGAGTCAAACCCACAAGATTTTTATTCAACAAAAAAACCAACAGTTACAATAGAGTAAGAAAACATCTATAAACCATCAAACCCACAAACCCCTAGCACCCAAAAACTCCAACAATACCAAAAATAGCAATAGATAAAATCTAAGTTACAACAAAAATACACTAATGAGAAGAAACCCCAATAACAAAAGCTTCCTAACAATGCCTATTCTTCCTTTTATCATGCGAATGAAGTGATATTGAAAACATGATCCCTCTTTTTCTTCTTCTTTCTTTGGACCGTTTTCCATTTCTCCTCCTAATTATCCAACCAAGAGGGCTCTCCAATACCTTCATCAGGAAGGCTACCCCCTTTAGAAAAAGCCACAGACTCCCCAATTGACCAAAGCCCACCCACATCATTAGGGTCACTTCCCTGCACCACCCCAAATTCTACAACCAGTGTTATGTCCTTCTTATGGGTTCTAGTTGAAACTATGCCATTAGTTTTTTCCATCGACTCATTCCTCACCACTCCCTCCTTCACTGAATAATGGTGGTGAGAAACTTCTTTCCACCAAGATGCCTGATTATCCCTCTTGTGTTTGGAACATTGCTTATTAATATGACCAGTTTTAAAACAACATCTACATCTAAATGTCAAACCTTCATAATCCAACTATTTTTTGCACACATCACCAGAGAACTTCAAAGATACAGCTAGAGGCAGAGCCTTTGAGAAGTCCATTTCTATCAGAATGCGAGCATATGTTGTGGGCAGAAAATTGGTATTATCTTCATCAACATCCAAAAATTTCCCCAAAGTATTGCCTACAACTTCAAAACAAGGTTCAAACCAAAAATGAAGAGGTAAATAAGGTAATCTTACCTAAATAGGAACCTTCTCAAAAGTTTCTATATTGGGGTTAAAAGTTGGGTGCCACGGTTTCAATAGTAACAGGTGCCTATCTTCCCAGCTCCATTGATAATCACAAAGCACAATTCTCCTATCCTTTTCATTATAAAAAATAACCACAAAGAAACCCTTCACATTAGGGTAAATTTGGACATCCCCCTCCAAAACTGGGCTCCAATGCTTTGAAATCCACTTACTAAGCTCTGCAAGACCCGACCAAAACCCTTTGAATCTACTAATAAGCCCAAATGCAGCAAAATATTTCTCATTTTCTACAATTTCAACCCCTTAGTTCCCATCAAGGGAGACTGGCGGAATACAATCCGCACATGGCAAGGTCATAAACTCTAGTTCCAAAAGCATAGTTGAATTGGCACAGCTATGCCCCCTATTCTATTCACCACCTTCCAAGCTTGATCTCTTCCCACTACAATGCATATTTTTCACCCTCGATGAACAACCCCTGGCAACAAGACCCCCAACAACATCCCGCTTTCCACCCTTCCTCCCATTGCGCACTGTCGAAGCTCCTTCCAAATGCGAAAGAAGCACCCCATATTGCACTATAGACACGTAAGGATGAACCCAAGTGCTTGTTGGAAAAAAACTACACTAAGAAGGGGGGGTGAATCAGTGTTCTACAAAATTTAACTTTATTATTCTGATCTTTAATCCACTTACAACATCCAATCAAAAGTAATATGCTGAAACAAAAAGCAAGCAACCATAACACCATAACACAAGGATTTTTATGTGGAAACCCTGTTAGGGGAAAAACCACAGTGGATGGCCAATCCAAAATAAGTTCTGAGCATTACCCAAAATAAATATTACAAAATGGGAATGCACTTGCATTCAGGCACACTGCCTAGAGCTCATTGCTCAAAATAGAATGGATCACTGCCTTACAAAGATTTGGATTAGATCCAAGAAAATGAACTAAAAGAAATAGCATATGCAAATTCTTGATTACAATTCCAATTAAGCTCTTCTGTTGATCTTCCGTCCTTCTAACTAATATAGAACTTTTGCTCTGCTCAGGTTCACACCACAAAATATTTATGCACAAGTGAAACTATGCATGATATCACTCTAACACTCTTTAGATATTCACAACATACATCAACACACCTTCTACATATATAAATGATATAATCGATCACCTATATATATCCGCAACTAGGAATTTAATCTCTACAAGTTGGCTCCAATAAAGCTTAGAAACATTTGCAACTTGTCGGCCCAAATCACAAACAAAATTCAATGTGCATCCACAATGGTTGACTATAGCCTAGCTCAGACCCAAAACATAATGATCAAACACACAGATATTTGAATAAGCATTCCTTGAATATCCACAACATATTATATTGACTGAGTTGGCCCCAAAATACTGACAAACAAAAAATTACCAACCGAATCTCCAAACTCACACAAGACTTAATATGAGGCTCTGAGATTTCTAGACAACACAATAAATGTACTAATAGACCTCCCATGAGATTCACAACACAAAATAACAACTAGAAATTTGTATGCGAGTTGATGACCACCAAGTTGCTGGATGCTCTATTCTTCTTGACTATGTTCACTCTGACTGCCAGTAGGAGTAAATGATGTGATGCAGATCCACTTACCGACTAGGGTTGCCATCAATGACAACACCAAAGCATAATTACAGTGTCTCTTGCCAACAATCTCCCCCTTTGGCATTGATGGCAACACTTAGTGAAAAATAACTAAGTGTTAGACCAAAACCAACATGAGTTGCACTGCTACTTCAAAACTTCCAAAAACAACTCCAATCTTAAAAACAACTCCCCCTAAGATGAGTATAAATTTTTCACTGTACACTTCTCCCCCTTTGACATCAATAGAAAAAACTAGGAGAATGAAACAAAATTTCAAAAACTATATAGTACCTTACATAAGACTGAAAATATCTGCAAAATCTTGCTTCAACACTCTTAAATTGTCACCACAAACCTTTTTAAGGCTTTCTAAAATTGTTATGTGACCACACATCAAATAGGATTGAGCTTCTGTAGTTTCAAGATTCTCTGGGTCACCAACTGTTACAACAACTTCTGCTTCCTTCAAAGCACTTACCATTATCTCAATCTTCAGAAAAATTTGTCCTCTGAGTTCACTTACTCTCCCAATAATCCTTACATTTTCATTCTTTAAGCACCTTATTTTGTTAAGTAGACCTGTTACTTGACCTTCTTGCTGAACCACATCACCTGCTAATGGATCAAAAGTAGTAGAAATGGTAGTTAATTGGTTTTCCAGATCCTTCACCTTTTTCCCATTACCCTCAGTAAATTTGGACATAACCAAACAAGACTTGTAGGCTTTTCCTGCTTCAGATATAGAACCTTGAATGTTCTTTATGCAGGTAGCCACCCAAATCTTATCCTTTGCAATTATTGCCTTCAGCTGACTGAGTCTTTTTCTATTAAACTCCTTTTGCACTTTATCCTCAACAAATTTCTCAAGGGACTCAACTTGAGTACTTACAACAGTTATGAGCTTCTTTAGCTCTCTGGAAGAGGAACCTGATGGGTCCATGACATGAGTAGGCATTAATTTCTGCAAAACTCCAGATGCAATATTTAGTAGTTCACTATCTTCTATGTGAGATTTCAAAATTTTCTCACTGGCCTTAGCTTGAGCGATGGATGCTACCTTCATCATCTGAATTGGGGACTTAGTAGATAGATTGATTGAATTCTCATCCAATTCAGGATCAAAATCTTTTGTTGCTCCATCAAAGATCTCTTCACTGCCTTGGTAGTGTCTCTTGCCTCCACTCTGATTTTCTGAATCATCTCTTCTTGAGCCTTTGGTTCTACTGAGACTATTTTTGGATTACTTTTAGGTATTTCAACCTCTTCATTTTGCACCACCTTCTCCTCAGCTATCATCACCTTACGAACTTTAGTTTCTATAGGTGTCTGTGTTTTCCACACTAGGAGGGATCAAAATATCCTCAACTTCTAGAGGATTAGATACATTCTCTTCCTCACTTACATTTACCTCCTCATTCATTTCCACATTTCCCAGAGCATTTTTAGTATACAGTTCCTCAAAGTTAACCTTATTCTTCGACATAAACTCTTCCAGAATTTCCTTGGTTTCACCAAAAACTATGTCAATTTCACCAATCATGAGTTTATTCACCCTTGACTTGCTCTTAAATTCCTTTTTAACTTTTTCAAGGAGTGAATCCATCTCCTCAATTGACATTTCTGGACACAAATCTGGAAGAACTCTCTTCCTCATATTTTCTTCTTTTGTTCTAGCACTTACTCTTCTTGACTCCAGAATATCATACAAATTATTGGGTAAGCTAGACATAATCTCAACAAGAACTTTATTAAAAATATTCATATTTTTTATTGTGGCTTCCTCTAGAACTCTTTGACCCGACTCATCAAAAGTTTCATATAAATCATAGAGAGGCTTGAGATTACCATCTTTGACAATTGCATTTTCAACTTCATCAACTGTCATACCAGGTTTATCAACTTTAGCCTCCTTAGACTTCTCAACCTTCCTGGAAGGCTTTAGATTGACAACCTAAGTTTTGGTACTTTTCTCTGCATAAGTTCCAAACCTTTCTTCACCCTGATCCAAAGGTGAATTCAGCAAGTGTTCAACATACATCTTCAGGATGTTTTCCTGTACTTCATATCCCATTGGCATGATCCAAACTCTTCTGGGATCAGTAGCTTCCATGTGACATTGGTCAATATCCACCATGAAGAAGATAAAGTCTTTGTATTGCTCCACAATTGAAGTGGGAATCTTTTCCCTGGCATGCATCATCTCCTAGAAAATTTTAAAGCACCCCCAAAGGGTAGAATTCCTATGTTGATGATCACCCATTCCAAACAACTTGTTCCTTAATTGAACAACTACAGGCTCATCTAATTGCCAATGCACTTTTCCAATGCCTAGAATCTCATTCATGAAATAGAAAAACAAACACAATATCAAATTACCATATTTGAATGTGTTTTTCTTATCTTTCTTGATTTTTCTTATATTCTCCATCAACTGACTTCTGAGCAGCTCGCACAAATCATATTCTACATTTTGCTTTACCATTTCATAGGCTGCATAGATGGCTGTATTGGATATAGAGTTTTCATGGCTGTAATGATATATTTTGTAACCAATGATCATTGATGCAAATTTCACATCCAATTCAACAATGTCTTCTATTGTCATTTCCCTTCTATCTCATTGCACACCTGCCACCTCAGTAACCTTGTCATTCTTCATGGATTTCAAGAGTAGAAGTCTACCGGTGGAATTTAGACTTATTACTGCACATATAGCCTCCTTTGTGATTTTGAAGGGTATATTTAGCCACATGAATTCATCATGAACACAGCTCAAAGCGTATCTAACCCATTCATTTTCCTCAAATATGGGAAATATTACAACGTGCACAAACTTCTTTCCTTCTAGTGTTTGAAATTTTGGTTTCATAATAAAATCCTCACCAACTATATGATGGGAATATAAATTCATTATCTGGGAGGTGCCTAACTCTTCAATGTTCGAATGAACATATGCCCTAATATCTTCAATGTGCAAAATTTCGTACAACACAGATGAAAATTCAATGAGAGGGTCAGTCTTGACAGACTTATAAGGGTGCCATTTGAACTTAGGATGAGGTCTGTCCTTGACTTCGACTACCAAAGGAGTTTCCATGATTTGCAAATTCAAAAATTTATAGGCTTTTGAAAAAATACCTTTTTGTCAGATTGATGTACAATCAAAAATTCTTCTTCGCACTCTGAATCTTTTCATAATTCAGCAAAGTTCACTCCAGGGCTCTTCAAATTGCTTTCCTCCAAAATGCAAAGTGACAAATGAAGGATAGGAGAGGATTTTTATCATTCACACAACTAACCTTTTTGTTGCAATAAATGCTTTTACCCTAGGACATTTAGTTACTTTGATTTTGTGCATAGTGTCAGTTAAACCTTATGCAGATCTTCTAAACTACATAGAACCTTCCTAAATCAATTGAGAAGCATCTGAAAAGCATTGACCCACCTACTGGACTGGTCCATATTCCAGTATCGATTGCCTATAGGGGGTTGAAGGATTTTTTCTGACAACTCCCCCTAGGCTGAAGACCTAAAACTAATTCCCAGAGGAATTACCAGAAGCGGGTTTTGGTGCAGGCACATTTTCTTCAATAGAGGGTTCCTTCTTTACCCATTTCTTCTGCATCTGCCTCCTGATCACATCTGTAGTAATTTTCCCTTTTCCTTTGACATCTTGTTGTCTATTTTGATTTACCAGACCTCTTCTGTTCCAACAAGATCTAGCAGTATGACCGAATTTGTTGTAGTTGTAACACAACATTTCTTTGATCAAACCAATTATTCCACTAATTTTTCCTTGCTCTACATTGGTTAGCAATATGCCCAAATCTATTGCATGCATTGCATCTGACATCTCTATGGAAGTTATTCACCACAACTCTGCATTCATATGATTTATGACCATACTTATTACAATTAAAGCACTTACCTGAGAATGATGGTCCACTTTGATTCATTCTGCTCCTACACCGAGAAGCCATATTTTTGAACCTATTGCAAGTAAAATAGTAACCATTGAATCTCTGAGCATTCGGTTGTCTTACGTGATTGTTTCTAGCTCCATTCATATGATTTCCTTGCCAAAATCTTCCATGTCCAAAATTCCTTTGTCCAAAGTTCCTTTGTCCTGATCCAGAACTTTCACCTTCCTCATAGCCAAGACCTCGCTTGTCACCATTAGTCCTCTGACCTTTAATCAATTCATCAAGCTTGGCTGAGCTTGCCTTGAATTTCTCCTTGTACTCATTTGCAGCAATAAGTTCATTTATGAGATCATCAAGCTATTTTTCAAGTACTTCCTCATTGTTCTTAGATTGTTCTAATTCATTGTCCAATCGGCAACATTGTTCAAAATTTTCTTTCAAGGATTGAGCAAGCTTTTCTTCATTCTTCTTTCTATCTTCAATTTCCTTGGTCATTCTCATCATTATAGATTCCATCTCATGCTTCAGGACAACATTTTCTCTAGAGAATTTCTCACACTCTTCTGTTTTCACTTTCAAGGTGTGGCTTAGTTGTTCATCTTCCACGCTTCTATTCTTCTGCTTCAGCTGATCAAATAATTCTTTTCTTTTCTCCCTTGATTCATTTATCTTGTCCTTTAATGACTCAATGAATTTTTTTGCATTCTCAAGATTTTCTTGTAGTTCCTGGTTCTCAAACTTTGACTGGTCAAGATCATCCAAGGCCACCATAAGTTGTTGTTGAAGATTGCTTGTATCTATTGAAAACACTTTCCAAGATCTCCCTAAGCTGTTAGACTTCTTTTGAGGAACTAGCTCTAATACCAATTGTTGGAAACAAGGTACACTGAAAGGGGGGGTGAATCAATGTTCTACAAAATTTAACTTTATTATTATGATCTTTAATCCAATTATAACATCCAATCAAAAGTAATATGTAGAAATAGAAAGCAAGCAACCATAACACCATAACACAAGGAATTTTACATGGAAACCCTGTTAGGGGAAAAACCATGATATGGCCAATCCACAATAAGTTCTGAGTATACCCAAAAGAAATATTACAAAATGGGAACACACTTGCATTCAGACACACTGCCTAGAGCTCACTACTGAAAATAGAAAGGCTCACTACCTCACAAAGATTTGGATTAGATCCAAGAAAATGAGCTGAAAGAAATAGCATCTGCAAATGATTGATTATAGTTCCAGTTAAGCTCTGATGTCAATCTTCTATCCTTCTGACTGATACAAAACTTCTGCTCTACTCTGCTCAGGTTAACACCACAAAATCTTTATGTGCAAGTGAAACTGTGCATGATATCGCTCTAACACTCTTCAGATATTCGCAACATACATCAACACACCTTCTACATAAATATAAATGATATAATCGATCACCTATATATATCTGCGACTAGGAATTTAATCACTACAAGTTGGCTCCAATAAAGCTTAGAAACATTTGCAACTTGTTGGCTCAAATCACTTACAAAATTCAATGCGCATCCACAATGGTCGGCTATAGCTTAGCTTAGACTCAAAATATAATGATCAAACACAAAGATATTCAAATAAGCATTCCTTGAATATCCACAACATATTATATTGACTGAGTCAGCCCCAAAATACTGACAAACAAAAAATTACCAACCAAATCTCCAAACTCACACAAGAATTAATACGAGGCTCTAATATTTTTGGACAACACAATAAATGTACTGATAGACCTCCCATGAGATCCACAATGCAAAATAACAACTGGAAATCTGTATGCGAGTCGATGACCACCAAGCTGTCGGATTCTCTATTCTTCCTGACTGTGTTCACTTTGATTGCCGGTTGGAGTAAATGATGTGATGCAGATCCACTTACCGACTACGGTTGCCATCAATGACAACACCAAAGCATAATTATAGTGTCTCTTGCCAACAATGCTGACAAAACTAGCAAAGCCGAAAGCCTTTCCATCACCGCTAAACCGAACCCTAGCCACAACCATTATAGAAGAACACAAATAAATATATTATAACTAAATAGTTACCTTGCAAATATAATTTTAACTAATATTGATTTCTTTTGAGAAAAATAATCTTCAACTATGCTAACTCCTTTTGCATTGCAAATTTATCTAATCCTAATTTTCTTTGAAAACTAATCATACTAGTTACTAGAAGAGAATTTTTTTTAAGATTATTTAACTAATACTAATTTCCTTTGAAATATAACTATACTAATTTCTTAATTTTTTTTTTGTAAATATAATTAAACTTAGCTATTCTAATGCTTGAAAGTTACTTTAAAAATATAAATTCATTTTCAAGATAAACCTAAACTATTCTAAACACTTAAATTACTTTTTGTAATTTAGCTAATAATAATTCTTTTTGAAAATAAATAAACTTTAAACTATGTTAAACACACAAATAATATTTTGAAAATATAAAGTTAGCTAACACTAATTATTGTAGTAAAATAAATGCATTTAAACTATTCTAAATATTTAAAAATTGATTTTGCAAATATAAATTTAACTAATACTAATTGTTTTGAAAATAAATACTAATTGTAATATAAATTTAACTAGGACAAAATAGATTAAGCCAATACTTATTACTTTTGAAAGTAAATAGTAATTAATTTTGTAGAAAATATTAATTTTTAAGAACTTCTACAAAATAGATTAAAATCAAATCAGTTTAAACCAAAAGATTAGCTCTCATTTTTTTATCACCAAGATTCATAAGGGTGAGGTGAGAGCATACAACGATTACATAATCCTATCTATAAATTAAAGTCAATAAGTCTAATTATTACTTTACTTTTAATTAATTCATCTTTTATCACAAGAATAAGTAGACCAATTGACCACATGTTAGTAAAATAAAATATTTGTTCATAACTATAAATATTCAATTAAAATCCAATATGCATCAAATAAAACCATCTGTAGAGCAGGGGGATTCATCACCCCCAAGGCTCTTGGTCATGAGAGAGCCCCAAGGAACAAACTGCCCTAAACTATCTCAGGTTGATCAATAGGTAATGACAAGTATTTCAAAAATTGGTTGAGAAAACTTCAAGGGTCTCAGACTGCGACTCAGACAACTCTATGTCTGAGGACGATAGCGTAGGAACTAGACTTAAACTTTTCATTCAGGAGTCTTAGAGACGTGTTGGCAGCATGTATGGACAATGAATCAAATAACAGTCAAAGATACTCAAGGTTCACTTATGACCCAAATAATAGAGTTTTATAGTTTGACAATTTAATATGAAAATACAAAAATAAATAGTACAACAAGAATACTAGAGAGAATTGTTCTAATGATGAAAATGACAAGGAAAAAGTAGGAAAAGATACCTTTCACATGAAATCCAATTCTTCTACTATAACTTTGAACGAATGGACCAATGCCTACACATACAAAAACATAAAAAAGTGTTGGGATATGTTTTGAGGTTTTTCTTAGTTAGACCCCGTTTTGATATTCCTACCTCCATAGATAGCCAAATATGCAATGATATGGAGAAAATGATAAAGAAGAGAGAATGGAAATGACACAATAAGGTAGAGAGCAATGACAACCTGAATGCTACTCTACAAGATGATAGATGCAAAATGAAAAGACACAACGTTAGCTTCACTATTATAAGCACTCAAGGTCGATAGAGGAAGGGAGAGAATGAAACCACCATGCCAAGGAGATAAAGCTTCGTAAAATTGCAATGACGATGGTGTTGAAGCAAAGAGACCCAATTAGAAAGATGGAAGTATCAAGATAGAGCAATGGAGAAGCAAGAATAATCAATAAGTGAGAAAGATTGAGCTTGAAAATGAAAGAAGCAACATGAGAGAACGTTAGACAATGTTGAAGCCTAAAAAAATGAGTTTGAATTAGCAAAAAGGAGGCAAGGAGTCATTTTTTGTTGGTCATGACCTGACAAAGGACGTTACTGGTGCAGTCACGGTAGGAGGGTTCCAGAAGGAACTATCCGAACCGTGCAACAATGAGTCAACATAGCATAAACAATACAAAATTGATATGTGGACATGAATCTTCATTAATATGGAATTCTTACATGCAACATTGGCTTCAAGGTAAAATTACAAGAGCTCACCGGCCTTGCCGCGAGGGCTTCAATAATACAACTAGCCAACATGCCTTATTACATGCCCCCGAAGGGTTAATGCAAAAATGTAATGAATCTAAACCTCTAATCCCCCAAAAAAAAAAATCTAAAATGAATTACAATGCTTATAAATTGCTTCTCAAGCTTCGAAATAGGTTTGCGTTGGCCACAAGGGTAAATAACCCATTGTATGATCAAATATGAATATCAGCCTTAAGATATGAAGAATTAGCTCCATGAGTAATGAATGAACTTATGAATCTTCAAAAGAGGTCCCAACGAACCCAAGATGCTTGTGTGATGTCTCATTAAGCTTCACATAATTTGGAATAGGTCCACACTAACAAATCTGGACCATGTAGGCCCCAAATGCTCTGATTGGTAACATAGTGAATTTATGAGAGTAATAACTTTCAACAAACAACTGCAAATGAAGTAAAATTCTGATATGTGATAGATGTCGATGTGTAGATGTTATATCCTATTCTGCGAGATGAGAAACAATGATGTGGTAAAGTGCATAATGAACTACTGAAACTACCATTGAATGCAATGTAAGAAAATAACTATTTTTGGTTGATACATGATTGCTTTACAACCAGGGATGCTCCTACATCAGTTACGTTCATGGCCAACCAAGAAACATAACACTTCTACGAATCTTAAGGGCAATAATCTGCCAATACGGTAGTGTGATGCGTGGACGTCCGTGCGGCGTGCACGTGTCCCTAACAAATATTCCTCCACTAACACAAAAAGATAGGGCTACATGGAAGGAATGAGAAGATGATGGTGGGTTTATGCATCTTCATACTTGTAATTCTAAAGGGTAAATAAATGGGAAATTTACCTAGGGTGCAAATTTGTGCCATTACATTTTTCCCCCACTTTAGCAAGCATACATGCCGGTGCGTATGTGTGCTAAAGTAGAAAGAGATTGAAAATAATGTACAAATAATGTCGAGGAAGCAGATCTTTGATTCGACATACCTGAACGTGAAATAGGGAGCTCCATAGGTTCTCAATCCTACAAAGCTAGTTGCAATTTTTTGGAAAAAATTGTGGATTGATATTAAAGATAAACTATCCTTGTAATTCTATCAAATAGGTAAATGTACTTAGATCAATCCTTAGGAATTTCATAGTAGTTTCCTCAGTTTGTTCCTTAAATGTCAATCCAGGGATCGTAAACTTGTGAAAGGTGTTGCGGCAATCTACCTAAGGGCTAAAAATAATGAATTAAGTGGGGATGAATGCAGCTAACACTTTGGAGAAGATTTAATCTGGCTTATGTTTTCTATTGCGATAGGAATTTACAGTGTGACATGAAGTTCACAAAACATAATAGAAGAGAATAACTTGTAAAATTAGTGCATGTAATTAAACGATAATTAAACTACTAAAAAACTTTTTATTCTTCAAGTAACAATTGCATCTGACAGTGAACTGATGACACCAATTACGAAACTAGAATTTAATAGTGAATCAACCACATTAGCCAAGTATCAAAACTTTCCAAACTTAAAAGGAAATTAAATCATAAACTAGTCACACCTCACAAAATACATTCAATGGAAAATAAACCACACAACATATAAATTCTAACTAATTCAAACACAAAAACAATCTCACTGAGCGTCCCAAGAGTGGGCCCTTCCTTTGGTTCACAAAGTGAGTGAGAAGAAATCAACTACGCTAACTCAATGTCATGATCATCTGATTTAATTCATTCCAACCAGTCATAGAAATAAAATATATGTCTGTTCTCTATTTATCTATATCCCATACAGACTAATCCATAACATATATATCTATATCTATATATATATGCGATTTCTTACTGTTATGGCCTATAGCCAACACATCAAATACTATAGAATAAGATTAAAAGAGGTTACAGTTTGTTATGGCCAATGGCCAACAAACTTAATATTAATAGTCTTTGGTTTGGGCGTAGGCCACAAACCTAAAACAACATTAAAAACAGTTTCAAAATGTAATGCAAAAATAGAAGTGAACTATTTCACAACACATTCGACCCATCTTTTGCCTCTCCTCATGTCCCGTGATCCTCAAGAGTTATCTTTCACATGGTTGGTTCCTTTGACATGATCAATTCCTATCACAAATCAATCAGATTGGATGATTGTCTCAAAAATTGAGCACTTCGGAGGCATTCTTTCATTCTTCAAAACATATTAAATATTTCTTAATTCTCATAATAATTAATGGCATGAAAACCTAGGAAAGGGCAATAAAATGAAGCAAAAAGGGCATAAGAATTGGACATGTTTTTCACCCATCATTTCCCCCTCTGCTTAAGGAATTTGCATGTCCTCATGCAAATAATTAGTACAAACCAATTTTTCCTATAGAAAGTGGTAAAGCCGTGCTAGTGGTTACTTCCATCATGCTGACCCTTAGTTCCTTAGGAGACCCCGCTACTTGACACAATCCTATTTTTACTCTATCAATTTCTTCCTTCTATTGCTTATTCAGTGTGATAAGCTCTTGTAGTTGTGTCTTCAACTGTTGATTCTTTTCTTGAAGCTATGTAATTATTTGACACAATTGTCCAAATGGAATAAGTGGCTCATCACATACTTCTTTTGGAGTATTAGTAGTAAAAACAATAATGGCCTTCAAGGATTCTTTAGAACCAATGGTTCCCTTTGTTGATTGTTGTGGAGGACACTTTTTAGTATGGATATTTTCTAGAATGTGTTCGTGCTCATGAGGGCTCTTACCTCCTTCATTATAATCCTCCCCTATGGTATGCTCTTCATGACTTAGGGTTTCAACACTCTCATTTAGGGTTTCTTCATACTCCTTTTCTTCATGTTCAAAAAATGGTTCTCCACCTCCCTCATATGCTTCCCCCACTTTGTCCATGAGGGTTTCATCTCTAAACACATCTTCATACTCGGTTTCTTTTCCTTCTTTAGTTTCCTTCCCTGTGTTGTGCTTTTCTTGGCCTGATGCCTCATTATCACCACATACATTTACTTGATCGAGGGTTTCCAATTCTTTGAGGGAAGGACTTTCCATTTGTTCTTGCTTGACCTGCTACTTCTTTTTATGCCAGTTTTGACTACAGAGTTCTGTTGTGCATGTTTTGCACACACGCCCTATTGAGGGTAGGGAACCCCTATTTTTGCTTGGGTCAGGTCATTTTGACCTCGTCTCATTTTGCGTGCCTGTGTTTCCATGCCCAAGTCAGCCATGAGCCTTAAAATGATCAATTTCATGTTGGCCAAATTCACCTGGCTGAGTTTTGCTAAGTCATTTGCTAGTGCAGGCTGGACCTCGCGGGTTTCCCCTTGCTTTTCTCCTGGTGTCTATTGACCCTTGCAGATCCGCATTCACGGGTTTCCCTTTGCCGTTCGCCACCGTGCTCCACCATTTGCATAGCGGCCAAGCCCCAATGTCTGCCCGGAGTGCGAACCCTACACCCATGTTTGCCATTGCATCCTTCATGTTTTGCAGACCTGCAACTGCGGGTCGCCCTAGGCGGGACTCCGTTCCCATTTCACCGTTATCGTAATGGCTAAATTTTGTCATTCATCCACATGGTGGGCTTCATAGTTGGTCCTTTCGTCTTCACCCTTGCTGCAAAACCAACTGGCCCCGTTGCTTCAAAAATTCCTAAGTCCAAACGTTTGTGGGTATTCGCGTGTGGTTTTCCCTCGCCCGACCTTCGTTGCTTAATGACTAGGATCTATTGAGTCCACGCTCACCGGTGGGTTTGCCCTTGTGGGCTGCCATTTGTGGGAGGTTGTTGCCCCAGAGTTGTTTACAATGACAAACCTTTGTTGCCTCCTTGCCGTGCAGATTTGTGACCCACCAACATTGTTTTCCTTATTGCGGGCCCCGACTAGCCTTTTTGTCGTTTCCTCAATGATATCCTTTGAACGTCTGCCTGCCAGTTGCCATCCACATGCATTACCTCGCATTCCTTTTGAGCAGCGGCTAACTATGCGGGGCCCGCCATGCAGGCCTCTGTCTAAGCCATGCCATTTCTCCTGCGACATTTATTAAACAACCCCCCGCGTGCATTCTCCCGCACCTCACTACCCAGGACAACCACCTCTGTGTGATCCATGGTCTAGTTTACCATCAGTATCACGACTCCTTTACTACTAATGATGACTCCCCATGATGCGGGTTCTGCCTTCCTTAAAGCTGCCCATTTTCAACGGTGGTATCTTAACTACACCCAACATCCTCCTCCTCGTGGGCTAAAGCGATGATATCATGAGCTTGACCCACTTAGCTCCCGTGCCACTATTCTTGAGTACTTCTATAATTTACCCATAAACGTCTGCTTCAGGATCCAAGGGAATATAAAATGTGAGGATTCATCTAAGGGAAACCATAAATAAATCATGGGGAGTCCATGGGCAATAGGTGACTAATCAGGTGGAGCTCGTGAAATCTTCACGTTTTAGTTAATTACCTCCGAGCACCCTCATTTCAAAGAATTCAATTACTTGCGTAAGGCTGAGCACCACTATTATAATCAAATGATAGAAGTGGCTTAACAAGAATGGCGATCTGGAAACCCGAATTTTGAGCTTTATGCGCAATGGAGACCATCGACCTTGAGGACGCTGGGAAGTATTAATGCCACCTGAAGTAAACAATGATCAACTAATGGTGACGTCCCGATCTTGTGACCTCGCGAAGGCCCTAGCTGATCTTTTCATGAGCATTCAAACATCAGACAATGAACAAGGCTTTGCATCTAGTGATAAATGGAAAGGGGAGAATGTTCAAAGATTACTTAAGGTTTTGACTTGTTTAATGTCCTCTTGCAGATCTTTTACATGCGGTTATTATCCCCTCTTTCTTCATCACTTCAACGGCCTCCTCCAATCTGTCGCCCGTGCAACGTCACACACATGGTCATACTCACACACCCCTCAATGGAGAATGCACTTGCAAGTCCTGCACCATGTTTGGCAATTATGACTCCTTTGAATGGCGATGGAAACATCCTTCATTCCCGCAAACTCTCAAATGGTGGATTTTCTTGCATCACGATCCACTATGGTTTGAATATGGCGGTCGTGCCGATAATCATTTGAAATATTGCTTGGTTAAACGTGGGAAAATTTTAGCGAGTGATGATTTTCAGCTAGCTATGAGGTCCAATGATGCAAGGACCATCTCATGGGAGTAGGCCTAAAAGCCGTTCATTAAAACCATGAAGATCGTAGTCAACATAACATGATCAAATGATAAATATTGACGCAGAACGATCATGGTTGATTCTTAGGATCTTCAGGCCACAGGGAGGAGAAGGTGTTGACGTCCTATGGGGTAGAGTTGGTGGATGACCATTTGCCTTTGGCTGTTGCTCTCACGACATTCCAATCATGCCCCCTGCATCTTTTGGCCCAATGAAAGTCGTATATGCGGACCCCGCATCTTCGTGCACCATCCACCTTCACTGTGACAACAACGGCTTCCCTTTGGCGGTGCCTCGCCCTCTCTCGCCCACACTTACCCATTTACCATGGGTTTTCACCATGATCGACACACATCCAATCCCATTTAAGAGGTGCCCCAACTTGCAATATCCCTTCGAAGGACGCACTCCTCATAACAATATTTAAAGCTGCGAATGTGGTTATGAATCACAATTAATGCCATAACATCAAAGCACTCATAGCACTATGAGGGACCATCCCATTTGTAGACGCAAGTCTAACTTGAGCCAACTTGATGACATCTTATGAAACTAGAAAGTACTTGCAGGCTTGATACCATCACCATTGGTAAAAACATCAGATTAGAAGACTTTGTGGGAGGGAAATGAAACGTCCTACCTTGAGATCATGAGGGCGCATTCTTAAGATTACGAGTATGTTGGGTGTCACTGCAATGAACGAATCTTCTATCTTGGATCCTAGAGTTCACCATGCATGGGACCGCTGGAAGTGCAAGTTGATCTTAGATAAGTACGATGGGCCTCTTTGTTTTCATGATGAAGGTGGCCGGTGGCCGGTCAATATTTTTGCATACATGACTTGCCTAGGTAGGAGTTGCTGATCAATATAATTATTATGGTGCCAAGAAAGGAAGAAACAATATGACTATTAGATGAATGTTTTAGAGGGGGTATCACCTAGCAGGGAGTTGTGATTCCTGGTGTGTGCAATCCAAGCTTATCATCACACACATATTCTAAAATGAGAAATGTCAAAGGCATGCATGATGTGTTACATGTGGAGGCGTTACTACCCGGGGGTTCTATGAAGAAATGCATGCAAAACCTGATTACATGGATGAGTGCTTTATCAGAGAAGGGGGAGTGGTGGAAATCAAGGGTACGGGCTTTGCAGACCTCCTGACCCTCAACAAACTTCAACTAGACGGAGCCCGTTGTCTGTGTTGCTATTTAAACGACTTTCTCCAAGTGCCTCTCGTAACACCTGTTCCCTCGTAGTACGTGGCTCCTATCCTTCATAAGATGAGACTACCTAAATTATAATCAAGTAAATTATTTAAAATGAATGTTATATGGCTGCATGAACATCAAATAATTCTATTTGAAGGAGTCCCATATTGTTATTTGCATTAGCTTAATTTAATTGAGTGTTCTGTGCAAAGCTTTGGCCTATAAAATAAATATTATGAAGGGATCTTGTTGTGGGAAAAGGGTTATTCATGATATGCCCATCCACAATGTGGCATTGAGAACATCATAAGGCATAAATGTATAGGCAAGGTGTTGCAAATCAAAACCTATCGAGGTGGCTAACATGTAGATATTGGTCATAAATTAACCAAGGATTGTCTTCACTTCTAGAATCATGTGGAACCCGATCAGAGGATTGAGTTCTAACTCAAAATTACCTGGGTGACAAATATATGATATCATTCGGCCCTAGACTTGATCTAGGTGGAGGAAGTGAGATCAAAGACTCCCATCCAAATGTGAGGAGCTACTTACTCAAGACTCCTTACGGGGCCGAACCAAGGGGAGGATTTGAATGAGCAAATAACACACTTAAAAGTGGCTAAATCATAATCAACTCACCAAGGATAACCAATGAGTGGATGATATCATGCCAAAGGAGGTTGGTGTCAAGGAAGTCGGATGACTGTTTACCAAAATCAAGAATTACCAAAGTTGTCTTATCTTTTCCAAATGATCATGATTCATTCGGGGTTGTCCCACAGATTAGGGGTAATCAATTCGATGAT
This sequence comes from Sequoia sempervirens, assembly GCA_007258455.2. Taxonomy (NCBI): domain Eukaryota; kingdom Viridiplantae; phylum Streptophyta; class Pinopsida; order Cupressales; family Cupressaceae; genus Sequoia; species Sequoia sempervirens. The sequence continues at coordinate 436,853,034 of VDFB02075321.1, forward strand.
GCACATCTGCAAACAAGGTCCGTTTGATTGACTGAAGAATGCTGTAAGTCCATCAATCAAAGTGTAGCCTTTGGACAAATTCAACTATAGTGAAAAGGGGCAATCAACTAGGAGACAAAATGCTACAACATATGGGCACTAAGGATAAAATAAGAATGAGGACAAAACTATATTTTAAATTGTTGGATAATGGGGGGTAGGTGAAATCCTAATGTAAATCAAATATGGGCCACTTATTGTAAATCAATCCTAGCCATTCGTTTGGGCTTTGGAAAATTATAAATAGGGGTCTCCCCTTTATTTGTAAATGGTTGAAGAGCTACTGTAAAGGAATTATGCAGCAATAGAGAGATACATTACATGATTTATGGATGTTTCTCTTATGTTTCTTCATTATGCATGCATGGTTCTACTTCCCTATTAGTTTAGTTGTTAGTTTCTTGAATGGAAGTGATGATGGTGTTTGCTGTTACTGTATTTGATGAATTTACAACTCATACTTTTTGTGGTTTGTTGATGATGAATCACTTTGTAAAGCTAGTCTGAGCTTCCTTACTTTATTGTTGCAACTTGGTTCAATTGCATGTTCATGATGTGTGTATGCAATCTAAAAATATGTAGTCCTTAGAAGATTGCACTGGTTTTGTGTAGTTATAGGTTCCTCTTGGCCAAGAAAAACCTAGTTTAGGGAGTTTGTCTACTATAGCAGCCTCCATGATCACTGTTCATTCATAGTTTTAGGTCTAGGAACTTCCTCTCTTCTTTGCCCTTTTTTCCTTTTTTTTAATAAGTAACCTAAGCTAAGGTTCATTGCACATTGTAAAGCCAAATTTAAAGTTGAAATAGGAGTTCTAGATCACTATTTGAACCTACAGTAGCTGAGCAACAATTTCTACACCTTAAGAACTCCATTTGTAGAGCCAACTCTCCATGCTTTGTAACTCATCTGTAAGTCCACCTTGTGATTCCAACAAATCACATGAAACAACTAAGATATTCCAAGCACTGTCAAGACCTGACATTAGAGACCTTGGGATATTGTTATGCAATTTGATTGTGGAAGGTTATCTTTCAAGAGAGGTGATGCACTTATGCATTACCTGTGTTGAGAAGTGCATAAAAAACACATCAACAGAACTGGCACTAGAAGGAGGGTTGGCATGTTGTGGCTACCAAGCTGAAAGTTAGAAGTTGAAAAGAGTACTTTCAAAAAGAAATCTAAGATAAGGAGATCTCTTTTAATGCTAAAACTTACAATCAAAAAATTCTCAAGGAAATAAGAGTTGAGCTTAAATGGAACGTGTGCAAATAAACATTACTCAACTATATTATGATATTGCTATCAGGATTCAACCGTGTAGTTTCAAGTCAAACTCATTGACCCATGTTTCATGAGTAGTGGTTCAACAAGAACCCATCTCTCATGATATCGAATGGTCCACTTAGCACTCATTGCATCTAGGTGATGCTCACAGAGGTGAAGCACTGGTCCGTCCCGAGAGGTCACCCATCCCAGTATTGCTACAGCTCAAGCGCGCTTAACCAGGGAGTTTTCTCCAAGGTTAAGCCCGCTTGAGTTGTTACCCCATTTGCAAAACCTTTAGCAAGTGTTGTGCCTTATGAACCATTCATAATAGAGCCCCTTTAGCTTATGAATAGGGGGGACGGGTAATGAATTCTTGAATGGGAACTAATAGAAACATAGATGCAATGAAGGCGAATCTGTGATTGGGGATCAAGAGCGAGGAAGGCCTCGTTCTCCGAGGGCCAATTTTACACAACTGGCCAAGGTGATGGACAGTTGTGATCCGTGCAGTGGGAAACCAGAATGGGAAGGTGCTATGGCAGATGAAGACCACTCTGAATCATACTTGGGCCCTATCCATAGTAGTGTCCCTCGTCCCCATGATAAGAACATTGTTGGTTGCAAGTGGGTATACAGGACTAAGTAGACTTCAGATGGACAGGTTGAGAAGTATGATGCAAATTGATAAGCTAAAGGGGCTCTATTATGAATGGTTCATAAGGCACAACACTTGCTGAAGGTTTTGCAAATGGGGTAACAACTCAAGCGGGCTTAACCTTGGAAAAACTCCGGTTGAGCTGGAGCAGTCTTGGGATGGGTGACCTCGGGGACGAACCAGTGCTTCACCTCTGTGAGCATCACCTAGATGCAATGAGTGCTAAGTGGACCATTCGATATCATGAGAGATGGGTTCTTGTTGAACCACTACTCATGAAACATGGGTCAATGAGTTTGACTCGAAACTACACGGTTGAATCCTGATAGCAATATCATAATTTGACACGCTGTGGAAAAATACCTCCTTCTTATCAATTACTCAACTACATGTAGATTTGAATAGAAGATTGAGGAGACCATTGCAACAATTTGCATTGGCAGACAAGTGTAAAATCCATGGTACATGCAAACACAATGAATTGGGATTATGGGAAAGAGACACTACAATTATGCTTTGGTGTTGTCATTGATGGAAACCCTAGTCAATAATAGGATCTGCATGACACCATTTACTCACACCGGTAGGTAGGTTGAGGACAGTCAGGAAGAACAGAGCATTCGATAGTTTGGTGTTCAACAATTCATGTGTAGATTTCAAGTTGTTATTTTGAGTTGTGGATCTCATGGAAGGTTCATCAGTGTATTTCTTATGTTATTTAGAAATTTTAGTGCCTCATACCAAGTCATGTGCAAATTTGGAGATCCTGTTGATACTTTTCTATTTATCAGTATTTTGGGGCCGACTCAGTTGATATAATGTGGTGTAGATATTCAAGAAATCTTTATTCAAATATTTTTCTATTTGATCATTATGTTTTGTGTCTGAGCTAAGTTGTGGACCATTGTGGATGTGCATTAGATAATTCTTAAGATTTGAGTCGACAGTTGCTAATATTAAGTTTTATTGAAGTCGACTTGTTGCGATTAAATTGTTAGTCGTGGATATATATGTATGATCTATTATATCATTTTGGTATGTATGCGTGGTGTGTCGATGTGTATTGGAAATATCAGAAGAGTGTTAGAGTGATTTTATGCATAGTTTCACTTGCGCATAAAGATTTTGTTGTGCGAGTTAGAGCAGAGCAAAGCAGAAGTTCAGTATCAATCATAAGGATAGAATATCGACAACTGAGCCTAACCAAAACTGTAATCAAACATTTGTAGATGCTATTCTTTTAGTTCATTCTCTTGGATCTAATCCAAATCTCTGTAAGGCAGTGTGCCTTCCTATTTTGAGAAGTGAGCTCTAGGAAGTGAGCCTGAATGCAAGTGCATTCCCATATTGTAAACTTCTTTTTGAGTATACTCAGATTATATTGTGGATTGGCCATCCACCGTGGTTTTTCCCCTAATAGGGTTTCCATGTAAAAATCCTTGTGTTATGGTGTTATGGTGTTATGTTTATTTGCTTTCTATTTTTGCATATTTCTTTTGGTTGAATGCTTAAAGTGGGTTAATGATTAGAATAATAAAGTTAATTTTTGTAGAACACTGATTCACCACTCCTCTCAGTGTTGCTTGTTTTCAACAGTTTGACATTCTTGAACATAGTTGAAAGAGTCTTGCAAGGAGAAATTCCCTTTTGGGAAATATATCAACCTTTACTCCTTGTAGACCCAGAGGAAGAATTGACAACCATGGCAGCTAAGGCATTGAAGGAGTTGGTCCAAGAATGCTTGGGCAGCAAGAAGAGACCAAGATTGGAGGAGGTACTGATGTCTATCTGGTGCAAATTTCACAATGCCCCTCACTCAGAATTAACTTGTTCATCATGTGCAAATACCATCACCCAAGTCAAAGGTTGCTTGAACAAGTTGGAACAACCAACTTTCGATGAGGATGAAGCATTCCATGAAGCAAAAGAGCTATCAACATCTGGAGGACAATACCTTGAAGATGAACCAACTAGTTTGACACAAGTAGGTGCTAGGACAACAGACATAGAAAATGAAAACCAAGAAGAAGGAGCAGAGTGTCTTGGGACAACAAAGTGCCTTGATGAAAATTTGGTTGTAACTAGTTCAGAAGGCATGCCCTCCATCAATAAAAGGAAGTCCACTCAAGAAGAGGAATGGTTGGCAATTGAAGATGAATTAATAGAATTTATAGCAGTTCATGTTTAGGCAACCCATGAAGATGTTGAAAATCAGAAAGAGGAAGAGGTTGACAACTCTAGAGCAGCAGAAAATGATGATGAAAGCATAAGAAAAATTAGATTAGAAGACCTTTCCTTCATAAATGACAATGATCAAGCATTTGAAAATGAGTACTTGGAGGAGTGGGAACAATCATATGCTGTGGCTGTCCACTATCCAACTTCCTTCCCAAGTGATGATGAGGACCCAATGGTGGAAAGATACAACCGACTCATCTCCATATTAGCAAAATATTGGTCTAAACTAAGACATCAAGTGGATTTGGAGGTATTGCTACTACCAAATTGGTGTAGACTTCATGATTCATCACACTCGGAGTTCACATGCGAACTATTCCAAGAGGTCATCGGGCAAGTCAAAGAACAAATGGGGCAACCAAGTACCTTGCCCCCTGCAACTACTTCAAGGATCAAACTAGAGGATCAAGAGCCAGAGCTAAGTGACAACCTAGTTGAAGGCAACCCTCATGAGAATTTTGGGACAACAATGAAAGAAGAACAATGCATCCCCAAGCCTCCAAATGATGGGGAAAAACACTTGGGAACGCTGTCCACCAATCATCAAGAATTTCTTCCTCTTGAAGAGAATTTGTACAACATGGACGATAGGCTTTATGGTAAGTCCTTGGAGGGAAATCGCGTAGTAAATTTTGGTCCCCTTGGTGAGGTGTCGTCAATTGATAACTTCTTTCCATTAGGAAGTGTACTGTGGAGGTATGCCCATGCCGAGGAAGAGTACATTATAGAAGATGGTAGTGATGAAGAAATACTCCTTGAACCTCCAAATGGTGAAGCACGGGAACCTCCAGAATGGGAGAGGGGTTCCTTCTCCATTTACAATGATAGTGACCATGAGGTAGTGATTGAACACCCAGGTGAGACACATGAAATGCAAAAAGGAAGAAGATAAAGGCGAAGGTGTTTCGATGGCTACCAACACACATGACATGCTTAGTCAATTGCAAGATACAATTGGGGGTCTTTCTTCCTTGACCATTGCAGATCCTCCTCTTACAGGCTCGGGGAAATGCATTAGGAAAAATTCGTGCATGTCATCATCCCATGACATTGGACATCATAAAACTAAGGTCAGTACCCAGGGATTGGATGACAACAATCAAGTAGACATCGAGCTTGTGGAAGATCAACAAGACAAGGTATTTCTCCTTGAAGAACAACTGATAGGAGTTGCAGATTCCACACCTGACACGGAAGAAGTGTTTGCTGCCCCATTCTCCCAGCCCAATGTAGGCCCAAGATCAGAAATGTTGTACCCTCCACCGCGCCAACTTGAGGCCGTTGATGCAACAATCAACGACGCAGTGCTCGCTCGTGACTCTCAAACGCTGCCACATCTGCATGACGACATCTAGGTTCTATCCTTCCTTGCTCTTGTTAATTGTCATAATAAAATTTATTATTTTGATTACAGGAATGAGGGGAGATGAACATGTTTATGGATCAATCATGGGTTTAATGAATCACCTTAATTGCTGATTTTCCCTAATTATGCGATTAAATTTGAATGTTGCAATAATAAACTTTTTTTCTTCTGAGTATAAAGATAAATCTGCAAGGCTTAGAACTATAACGATTGTCCTACTGCTTGTGCATGCATTATGAAATCCAATGGGCGTGAATGTTAGTTTGCCTTGCCTGAACACAGTTCTTGTAAATTTCTTTGTACATAATTCATTTTGGGTAGTGTAGGTTTCGTGTATATATCTTGCTTTCCTAATTTCATTAGGTTAGTTGTTTGTTGTAGGTTAGTTTGCTTTTGATTAGTTTCCCTTTCGTTTGCTTCCACTTTCCTACTTTGATTAGTTTAGGTGTTTGCTTTCCGTTTGCTTCCTGCCTGCTTTCCTTTTTGCTACTGCTTTGTTGCTGCTTTGCCTGGGGTCCCTCTGCTTTTCGCTGGGCGCATTTGCACGCATAACAACCATACTTTAGTGCCTAGGGCTGTTCTATGTATTTCTTCGTCAAACTCTAATCAAGCTTTCAGAGTGGCCAGTGAGGATCTTCTGCTAGTGTCAAGTGATCTGGGTGTTTGATCCGAAGGGGATAATCTGTTGGTTGGTCCTGATGTATTATGAAATCTTACAACTCTTACACATCTTAAGAGTCTGGAGGTCACTTTGGGTCCTTTGTTAAGTCTAGTTAAGTGAAAAATCTAAAATTTTGCTTCAACGCCACTGTGATTCTCAGCCCTGAATGTGAGCTTCACTTCTTGTGGGTTGAAATAAAAGAATTGAAAATAAAATCAAAAGAAACAAAAAGAAAGAAAGCAAAATATTGAAAATAAAAGTAGAAAAAATCAACTTTTCAGGGGTATTTGAGCAACTCTACTGGGGCTATTGATGCCCGACCGATACTAGAGCAATGTTTGGGAGAATCACAGTGACAACCTCGTCAGGGCTATGGACACTTGACTGGCAGCGAGACAATGTCTCAGATGCTTTTGGAGTAAGAATAAACTATGTAGCTTAACTGGATGGAGCTCAGGTTCCTGCAGCAACTGAAGGATGAGAATTAACACATATGCACACACTTGGATTTTCAACATACTGAAGGTTGGATTAACTAGTGGCTTTGATCCTTTGGTTGAGCATCTGGCTTGTTTTCCCTAGTGTGAAGATCCAAACTAGAGATTCTAGGTTCATGATTCCAGTTTTTCATCGAAATGCTCTGGAGCATTTCCCTAGTGAGTTGCCATTTGTTGTGCATATTTTGCACACATGCCCCGCCGAGGGTAGGGACCCCCTCTTTTTGCTCGGGTCAGGTCATTTTAACCTTGTCTCATTTTGCGCGCCTCTGTTTCCATTCCCAAGTCGACCATGAGCCTTAAAATGATCAATTTCATGTTGGCCAAATTCACTTGGCTGAGTTTCACGAAGTCATTTGCTAGTGCAAGCTGGACCTCACGAGTTTCCCCTTGCTTTTCACTTGATGACTGTTGACCCTTGCAGACCTACATTCGTGGGATTCCATTTGCTGTTTGCCACTGTGCTTCGATGTTTGCATAGCAGCCAAGCCCTGACGTCCACCCAAAGTGCAGACCCCGCACCCATGTTTGTTTTTGCATCCTTCATGTTTCGTGGACCTGCAGTTGCGGATCACCCTAGGTGGGACTCCGTTCCCGTTTCGTCATTATCACAGTGACTGAATTTTGACATTTGCCTACATAGAAGGCTCCACACTCGGTCCTTCCATCTTTGCCATTGCCGCAAAACCAACTGACCCTGTTGCTTCAAAAATGCCTAAGTCTAAACATTTGCGGGTCTTCACACATGGTTTGCCCTCGCCTGACCTTTGTCACCTAACAACTAGGCTCTATTGAGTCCATGCTCACCGGTGGGTCTACCCTCATGGGTCGCCATTTGCTGGAGGCTGTCACCCCAACACCATTTACAATGACAAACCTTCGCTGCCTCCCCGTTGTGCGGGTCCATGACCCACTAGCACCATTTTCCTTATCACGAGCCCCAGCTAGCCTTTTTGCTGTTTCCTCAATGACATGCTTTGAATGTCTTCCTGCCAGTTGCCATCTGCACACATTACCCCGCATTCCTTTTAAGCGGCGGCTAACTATGCGGGGCCTGCCATGCGGGCCTTTGTCTGAGCCATGCTGTTTCTCCTACGACATTCATTAAACAACCCCTCATGTGCATCCTCCTGCACCTTGCTACCCACAACAGCTAACTCTATGGGATCCACGGTCTAGTTTACTATCAATATCATGACTCCTTTACTACTGATGATGGTTCCCCATGATGCGGGTTCCACCTTCCTCAAAGCCATCCATTTTCAATGGTGGTATCTTAATGACACCCAACAGCCTCCTCCCCGCAGGCTAAAGCGACGATATCATGAGCCCGACCCATTTAGCTTCCACACCACTATTCTTGCAGACTTTTTAAATTTCCCCATAAATATCGACTTCAGGATCCAAGGTAGTATAAAATGTGAGGAGTCATCTAAGGGAAACCATAAAGAAATCATGGGGAGTCCGTGGGAAATAGGTGACTAATTGGGTGGAGCTCGTGCAATCTTCACCTCTGAGTTAATTACCTTTGAGCACCCTCATTTGAAAGAATTCAATTACTTGCGTAAGGTTGAGCACCACTATTATAATCAAATGATATAAGTGGATTAACAGGAATGGTGATCTTGAAATCCGAATTATGAGCTTTATGCACAATGGAAACCATCGACCTTGAGGATGCTGGGAAGTATTAACGCCACTTGAAGTAAACAATGATCAACTAATTGTGACGACCTGATTTTGTGACCCCATGAAGGTCCTAGCTGATCTTTTGCATGAGTGTTCAAACATCGAACAATGAATGAGGCTTTGCGTTTGGTGATAAACAGAAAAGGGAGAATGTTTGAATATTACTTAAGGTTCTAACTTGTTTAATGTCCTCTTGTGGATCTTTTACATGCGGTTGTTGTCACCTCTTTCTCTGTCGCTTCAATAGACTCCTCCAATCTGCCTCCTGTGCAACATTGCCCGCATGGTCATACCCACACACCCCTCAATGAAGAACGCACTTGCGGGTCCTGCACTGTGTTTGGCCATTATGACTCCTTTGAACGACAACGACAACAACCTTCATTCCCGCAAGATCTTGAATGGAAAATTTTCTTGCATCATGATCCGCTGTGGTTTGAATATGGTAGTCGTGCCGGTAATCATCTCAAATCTTGCTCGGTTAAACGTGGGAAAATTTTAGCGAGTGATGAGTTTCAGCTGGCTATGAGGTCTAGCGATGCAAGGACCATCTCTTGGGAGCATGCCTAAAATCCGTTCATTAAAACCTTAGAAACCAAGTATTTCATGGCTCATGAAAACGATGAAGATCGTAGTCAACACAACATGATCAAGTGATAAAGATTGATGCAGAATGATCGTGGCTGATTCTCAGGATCTTTAGGCCGCAGGGAGGAGAAGGTGTCGACGTCCTGTGGGACAGAGTTGGTGGATGACCATTTGCCTTTGGCCATTGCTCTCATGGCATTCCAATCACGGCCCCCCATATCTTTTGGCTTGACAAAAGTCATATATGTGGATCTCGCATCTTCGTGCATCATCTGCCTCTATTGTGACAACAATGACTTCCCTTCGGCGGTGCCCCGCCCTCTCTCACTCACACTTACCCATTTACGATGGGTTTTCACCATGATCGACACACGTCCCATTCCCTTTAAGAGGTACCCCAACTTGCAATATCCCTTTGAAGGACGCACTCCTCATAACGATATTTAATGCTGCAAATGGGGTATGAATCATGATTAATGCCATAACATCAAAGCACTCATAGCACTATGAGGGACCATTCCATTTTTGGGCGCAATTCCAACTTGAGCCAACTCAATGACATCCTATGAAACTAGAAAGTACTCGCAGGCTTGATACCATCACCACTAGTAAAAATGTCAAATTAGAAGACTTCATGGGAGGGAAACAAAAACGTCCTACCCCGAGATCATGAGGGGACATTCTTAAGATTATGAGTTGGGTGCGACTGCAATGAAAGGATCCTCTGTCTCGGATCACAGAGTTTGCCACACATGGGCTTGCTGGAATTGCAAGTTGATCTTAGATAAGTATGACGGGACTCTTTGTTTTCTCGATGAAGGTGGCCGGGGCACGATCAATATTTCTGTATGCATGACTTGCCTAGGTAGAAGTTGCTAATCAATTCAATTATTATGGCACCAAGAAAGGAAGAAACGATATGACTATTGGATGAATGTTTCAGAGGGGGTATCACCTAGTAGGGAGCTATGATTCCTAGTGTGCGCAATCCAAGCTTATCATCATGCGCAAATTCTAAAATGAGAAATGTCAAAGGTGGACGTGATGTGTTACATGTGGAGGGGTTACTACCTAGGGGTTCTATGAAGAAATGCATGCAAAACCTGATTACATGGATGAGTGCTTTATCAGAGAAGGGGGAGTGGCAAAAATCAAGGGTGTGGGCTCTGTAGACCTCTTGACCCTCAACGAACTTCAACTAGGTGGAGCCCACTATCTGTGTTGCTGTCTAAACGACTTTCTCCAAGTGCCCCCCATAACACCCATTCCCTCACAGTACGGGGCTCCCATCCTTCATAAGATGAGACTATCTGAATTATAATCAAGGAAATTATTTAAAATGAATGTTATATGGATGCATGAACATCAAATAATTCTATTTGAAGGAGTCCCATATTGTTATTTGCATTAGCTTAATTTAATTTACTATTTTGTGCAGAGCTTTGGCCTATAAAATGAAGATTATCAGGGGAGCTTGTTGTGGGAAAAAGGTTATTCATGATATTCCCATCCACAATGTGGCATTGAGAACATTAGAAGGCATAAATGTATAGGCAATGTGTTGCAAATCAAAACCTATCGAGGTGGTTAACATGCAGATATTGGTCATAAATTAACCAAGGGTTGTCTTCACTTCCAGAATCATGTGGAACCCGGTCAGAGGATCGAGTTCTAACTCAAAATTTCCTAGTTGACAAATATACGATACCATTCGGCCCTAGACTTCATCTAGGTGAAGGAGGAAGTGAGATCAAAGACTACCATCCAAATGTGAGGAGCTGCTTACTGAAGACCGCCTTTGGGGATGAACCAAGGGGAGGATTTGAATGCACAATTAATGCACTTAAAAGTGGCTAAATCACAATCAACTCACCAAGGATAACCAATGAGTGGATGATATCATGACAAAGGAGGTTGGTGTTAAGGAAGCCAGATGACTGTTTACCAAAATCAAGAATTACCAAAGCTATCTTATCTTTTCCAAATGATCATGATTCATTCGGGGTTGTCCCACAGATCAGGGGTAGTCAATCTGATGATGCACATATGCAAATGAGGCTTGTTTGATTGACTGAAGAATGTTGCAAGTCCATCAAGGAAAGGGAAGCCTTTGGAAAGTTTCAGCTACAATGAAAAGTGACAATCAGCTAGGAGACAAAATGCATAACATTTGGGTACTAAGAAAAAAATAAGAATGAGGACAAAACTATATTTTAAATTGCTGGATAATGGGGGGTAGGTGAAACCCTAATGTAAATCAAATATGGGCCACTTATTGTAAATCAATCTTAGCCATTCATTTGGGCTTTGGAAAACTATAAATAGGGGTCTCCCCTTCATTTGTAAATGGTTGGAGAGCTGCTGTAAAGGAATTATGCAGCAATAAAGAGATACATTACATGATTTATGGATGTTTCTCTTGTGTTTCTTCATTATGCATGCATGGTTCTACTTTCCTATTAGTTTAGTTGTTAGTTTCTTGAATGGAAGTGATGATGGTGTTTGCTGTTACTGTATTTGATGAATTTACAACTCATGCTTTTTGTGGTTTGTTGATGATGAATCACTTTGTAAAGCTAGTTCGAGCTTCCTTACTTTATTGCTACAACTTGGTTCAATTGCATGTTCATGATGTGTGTATGCAATCTAAAAATCTACAGTCCTTAGAAGACTGCACTGGTTTTGTGTAGTTATAGGTTCCTCTTGGCCAAGAAAAACCCAGTTTAGGGAGTTTGTCTACTATAGCAGCCTCCATGATCACTGTTCATTCATAGTTTCAGGTCTAGGAACTTCCTCTCTTCTCTGCCCTTTTTTCCTTTTTTTTTAATAAGTAACCTAAGCTAAGGTTCATTGCACATTGTAAATCCAAATTTAAAGCTGAAATAGGAGTTCTAGATCATTTTTTGAACCTGCAGCAGCTAAGCAACAATTTCTACACCTTAAGAAATCCAATTGCAGACCCAACTCCCCATGCTTTTTAACTCATTCGTAAGTCTGCCTTGTGATTCTAGCAAATCACATGAAACAACTGAGATAGTCCAAGCACTATCAAGACCTGACATTAGAGACCTCGGGATAGTGTTCTACAATTTGATTGTGGAAGACTGTCTTTCAAGAGAGGTGATGCACCTATGCATTACTTGTGTTGAGAAGTGCATAAAAAACACATCAACAAGTTCTCTATCCACTTTTCCTTTTCTTTGACCAGGGTTTGTGGCTACAATTTTGACATCAGTCATTGAACTAGTAGCTCTGCTAGTTTCTCTAACTTGGTTGAAGTGGGAGTTTTCTGTTTTCTTTGCTCAGTTGGGGGTATCCTATCATTCGTTTGAGGGGTTGTATCATCAATTATGGAGTTTTTCCTCTTCTTTTTGGGGGATTCTTCAACTAGGGTTTCCTTTGTTTTCTTCTTTTTAAAGGATTCATCGACTAGGGTCTCCTCTATTTTCTTCTCCTTAGAGGATTCACTAATTAGGGTTTCCTTTATTACCCTCTTTTTTGAGTGCACTAAAGTTTCATCACTTCCTCTTTCTTGGTTAACAAAAACATCCCATTCTTATGAGGTTTTGCAAAATGAAGTCCATGCATTACAATTAACTTAATTAATCTGTGGTGAGCAAGTGAATTTTTATGTCCCTTATGAAACTGACTACATGACTGTTGCAGAGAACAATGCAAGTAGTAGGGAACGTTAACCAGAAAAACATTACACAAATGTAGCATAAGTGGAAAGTGATGGGCATAGATATACATGTACCTTCCCTCACAGGTGATATATTGAATCAAAAACTTGGTGACTTCATCCCAAGGTGGCATAATAGATTTTCATTTAGTTCCTTGGCCCTGCACCATTTGAACAGATTCCCCCCTCTGTAGAAATTGTTTTTGCTAAAAATTGAGGTCTGTGACACAAGAGGAAGCGGAGGGAAAGAATGAGTCACCAGTTTGTGGAAGTCTAGTGACCATAGAAATGGTTTGCACTGTTACTGGAAATTACAATCCCCTCAAAGTGACTTTGTTCTTGCGAAACCCCTCGATAAACTTTGAAGCAACCGAGTCATCAAAACCATACAATTTCCTGAAATATGTTATCCAAAAGGCCTACCTAAAGATTTTATATGCCTCCTCACTGGCCAAGAGCTTCTTCATTGATGTGGGTTCCCTTCATGTATGATCTCCTCCCATGGTTTCCAAGTGTGATAGGAACTTCCCTTTCCAACTTACATAGTAGCTACAGTGGCGAAAAAAGATAAAAATGGAGACGATTAGTGAAGGCTATGAACAAACAATTTACAAAAGGTAGCAGGTAATATGACCGGATGAGTTGGCTAATGATATATAATAATGGTGAATATTGTAGGATTACAATAAAATTATGGAATTTAAAATTGGCCAGTAAAAGTAATAATGATCATCACGGGAATTAATCCTATGTACCTCCCCCCAGCTTAAGGATGAAGCGTCCTGGGCATGCCATGCCATTATTAATAAAAATGAATAATACTTAATAAGTTTTAAAAGAAGAAAATAATAATCATTGATACCAATAACTACAAGACAAGTGGTGCTGATGTGACTGTTGGAGAGTTGAAGGCGTGCAGACCATAACACAGGATGGTGTCACGAAGATAACGGGCGAGTGGAGAAATCCCGTAGCATATTTGCAAAGATGTAGCATAAAAACTATAATGAGGTAACATGAGGGAGAAATAGAAATAGAGGTGACTTGAGGCTGATGTGGAGAGAAAAATAGTAGCATCAGGTAGACACATGGAAAGAATAAGCAGAGAAAAGAGAGTGTCCGATACAGGCGGTGACAAGACTGTTGGCTAGATAAGACAAAAAAGTTAAGTCACATAGTAGAGTAATAATGAAGAAGGCCACCAAGGAGCCAAAAAGGACATTTGAGGTAGAAAGTGGGACCCACTAGGAGCTATCATTGAGACCACAAAAATAGGTGGAAGACTGGGTAAGCGACAAGAACAAAGAAGGCGACAGGAGGAGGGAAAATATCCAAACCCGCACATGTCCCAAAGTCATTCATAGAGTCCAGGCCACATGAAAAAGACCTAAACCAACACACAATCCTCCCTGGTAATGAGGCAAAGAGGCAAGCAATGTTGGAATAGAAGAAAATCTTGTACGTAGTGGTAGGAACTGCAAAACTAAGGTTCCTATCACACCATAGAATAGGTAGCGACAAGAAGTACCACTGAACGTACAGGCACTTCCATTTTTTTTTCATGAGAATAGACTGTCAGTAACTCAGTTTTCACCCTATCACCGCTTGGAGATGCCAAAAAATAGGTTTTCACCTCTAAGTTTATTCAACAGTGAATACCTGTCGGAAGCCAATTTTCAAGTATTCACTGGCCAACAATGCCTGAAGGTTTTTGTTGTTGGATCTTTTATTGCTATTTTTTTTTAATGTTAATTTACTCTAGAGAGGTGATAGGAACAAAAGTGAGTACCTTCGCCATATCACAAACAAACATTTCTTTAGAAAGGGGCCGTTTGTAAAGTTTCAAATAGTGCCCATTAACAATGAGAGCCATACACTATAAATCGACAATGCATAATTGAACAACTCCATTATAAAAAATGGTCTTGATCTCATAAGGACCGAGCCAGTGAGTGTGAAATTTCCCTTTGAAGTCCTGGAATTGAGAGTCATAGAACAATTCCCAATCACTAGGTTGGAATGTTCATTGATGAATGAAGTGGTCATGCCATCATGCGTGCTGTTGTTGCACCACTTTTGTGTGAAAAAGAGCTTGTTGACACATCTCATCCAAGGAATGGAGCTGAGTGATTCTTTCTTTTTGGGATTTGGTGAGACTCATCCCTAATTGAAGAGCAGTTGGAGAGTCTTCACTTCAAATTCAATGGGCAAAACAACTTTTTTAGTATACAAGTTCATATGGTGTCAAACTAGTGGTCGTCTTCCAAGTTGTTCCATAGAGCCAAACTGCCTCAGGAAGTTTATCTAACCAATCCTTCTTGTGTAGTGCCATAGTTTTTGTGAGGATATTCTCCAACTCCTGATTGGTCACCTCCACTTTCCCATTGGCTTGCGGATGGTACGAAGAAGATTTGTGATGTTTGATTTCATATTCTTGAAACAATGCTGCAACCAAATCGGAGGTAAACTATGGTCCCTAGTCTATAATAATTTCTCTTGGTACGCCATACCTGGTAAAAATCTCAAAATATAAGAAGTTAGCAACCTTGGTATCTCTAACATGTTTCAAAGCTACTACTTCAAGGGTGAAATCACAATACTATGTCTCACTTTTTTCCCAAGATGGACATTTACATCAATATTTTTAACCGAATCTTCATCTTTTGAGACATATAGTAGCTAAACCATAAATAATTTGAAGATGATGTGAACTATTGATTTGTAGAAATTTGTGTGCAGATTCTAAATATATATTTTTAATTTTTTTATAAAATAAATCATGAATCTTTCAACATCTGCTTTAATAAATGGTTTTAGATAGAAAACAACATTTTTAGAAAGTATTGTTTGTGTCATACAACATAAATTTTTTTCTATAAAGGAGTAAATTTTAATTTTTGGAATATAGATTCTCAACATCAATATCTAGGGAAAGGATATTTTTTCATAATTTTTTGTTGCATAATTTTTTTTTAAAATTAATTTTTGAAGTCACTGTGACTATAATTTGGACATGTGTGTGTGTCATACAACCTAAATTTTTGTGTATATATCAAAATCCAATTTTTCCTTTTTGGGTGAAACAAGGAAATCGATATCTAGGGAATGGGTATTTTTTGAATTTTTTTTACAATGGTTTACTATTTTTCCACCTCTACACAACAAAGAGATTGATGTTTAGAGAAAAACCTATGTTTAGTAAAAATTAAAAATGAAATACATGATAAAATGAAAACATATAAAACCTATACTTGTTGGAAAGCTAGTTTCAAAGGCTACAATCTTGGAAAATATAATTTTTAAATGATATTATTTAATCCCTCAAAAGGTAAAGAAAAAGTGGTTTTTTCCAGCATTTTAATAGCTGTGAAGGAGACTCCATTGTGGGTATGATTTAATACTATAGGGGTTCTATCGAAGGGGGTTTTATCTAAGGTGATCTTATCTATCCCTCTTCAATTAAAACCATTTAGATGGATCCTCTCAAGACTTAAATCATTAGTTTTTTTTTCTAAAAATGGTGATTTTAGGCAAAAATCAGCACATCCCAAAAGTGAGACACAGTATTGTGGCAGCATCCTCAACCCATTTAGTTACATAATCCATACAAACCAAAATATACTCTTTATCCCTGGAAGGAGGATTAATTGGACATACAAAATCCAAACCCCAATTTTCAAAATGGTTCAATTAATAATTGTGGGTGTAAGGGCATTTCATCGAAGTGTGTAGGTCAACCCATACATTGACACTTATCACAATGTTGAACAAACATTTTACAATCCTTATAGATTGTTGGCCAATAATATCCTGTAGTCAAAACTTTTTTAGTAGTTTTTTGTGCTACAAAGTGGCCTCCACAAGGCTCAGAATGGCACATGTGGAGTATGTCAAAGACATCCTCCTCTTCTACACAATGACGCATAATGTTATCAATTCTAGTAGGATAGAGTAAACCATTAATCCAACTATATTGCCCACTAATTCCTATAAGTTTTCATCGTTATCTTGGAGAAAAGTGGGGTGGAAACCTGCATGTGACAAGATAATTAGTAATATCGACAAACCATGGGCTTTTTACAGAAATGGAAAAAAGATGTTCGTCGGGAAAGACATCATCCACAGGAATTGGTTCATTATTACACTACAACTGGGATAAGAAATCAGCAATGGAATTTTCACGTCCCGACTTGTCAAGAATAGTGATATCAAATTCCTACAACAAGAACAACCATCAAATCACTTGCCCTGTAACAAATGGCTTATTCATAAAAACATTAATAGCATAATGATTTGTATGTGTGAATGCTTCAACCTAGACCTGTTCAAATGTGGAAAAAAAATCAAACATTAGTCCTCAAACAAGTTTAAATCAAATATTCCCCATGAAATTCATTCAAACACAAGAATAAGAAAACAACATAAAATATCAAATAAAAGCTAATGAAATCTCATTCGAATGCTCAAACCAGCATCCCATGGGGGAATTGGTGCTTCTTTGATGTGGAAAGAAGCCCTTTCCCGATTCCTTGATAAGCTTGCTGATGATTGTATGATCCTTGATGAAAAATGTCAATAACCTAGCTATGTATGATAAAATTCTATGCTAAATTGGATGAAAATATGGATGAAATCATGGATGCTTTGAAATCAAATGACTATAATATACTTGCATAAAGTTGTGAATGATTCTGGATCCCTAATCAATAGAGAAGACATCTACTTATAATGAAGAAGGATTGAAGAATGAAGAATAGGATGAACGTGGGATTAAAAATGGACCAATGGCATTGTGCCACTTGTCAACATGCTAATGAAGGAGAGGAGCACATTTTGAGCAATGTGCATGTTAAATGCATGTAAATGAAATTTGAATTTGAAGAGGTGACTTGTGTAAGAGGGGGTGTAAGAAGAATTAATGCCAAGTTGGCTCAAGGAGAGGACATGTAAGAGCTTTTAATGCGAATTTGGAGGACAAAAGTCCTTTGGGAGGGAGAATTCAAATTATAGACACTAAAATTTGGTTTAGGCCAGTGACTTCAATTTCTTCATAATTCATATCTTCATTGTCATAATTAAATAATGTTAATTATTTAGTTATTTTCTAAAGTCCTTGGTCTTCTATTAATTAAGTAACTTTAATTAATTAATTCATTTTAACCTTTATTTCTCTATTAATTAAATAACTTTAATTATTTAATTAATTCATTTTAACATTATTCAATCCTGATTAATTAAATAAATGATTATTATTTAATTACGTCACTAATTAACTTTATTCTCTTTTTGAAATTAAATAAATTCTCATTTAATTTATTCTTGTCACACTTTCAACTATAATTAAATAAACACTTTAAGTATTTAATTATTCACTAAACCTTTTCTACAGTCAATTAAATAAATCTTTATTTATTTAATCCCCAAATTTTGAATGTTGAATTAAATAATCATTTAATTCATAAAAGGAATTATTCTTGACATATTCTTCTATAATTGGGTAATCACCTAGTTATCTAATTATTCATTACCGCTTAAGTCAAGATCAAAATTAAATCAGGTTGTTATCTCCTGATCTAATTTCTGTTTATTCCTAACAAAGAGACTTTCTAGGTAATTAGTTAGTTATCTAGTTTTATTCTTCTGCATGCACACTTCTATTAATTAAATAAATTTAATTAATTAATTCATTCATTCGTGTGTTCGAACAAATCATCTTCTTACATGCTAATCCTCAACTTTACATGAGAAATCTATGCTTTTGATTTTTGAATAGTCTCACTAAAGATTAAATTATTATTTAATTTAATCTCTCAAAATTCATGTGTTGTAACTCACACTAACTCAACCCTAATCTCAATGCATGTCACAATCTTTCAATCTTAATTGTCTGTCTATCTTTCAATCCGAGCCTATCATTCAAAAACCCTATTTTCTATAAATTGGCTTGACCTTCATCATTGTTACTCCTAAAATTTGATGACTTTTAGAGCACTTGTTTTATAATCTTCGATATTTTGCTATTATCACATCTATTGAGGCTATACTTGCACACATACTAAAAATTTGAGGGCAAGAATACTATCACGACAAAATGGAGAAGGGCAACAAAGGTTATTCATGGAACTATATTGATGCTTAGTGAGATCTTTTCATTTATGCTTTCCTTTGTGCTTTGTTGTTTAGCTTTAGTTTACATTTTGAGTTTAATTGCATTAGTTGTTGCTTTAATCCGTCTTGTTCTCATGATGTTATAATGTTGCATTGGTGAACTCGACGTGAAGACACGCTCTTCAAAAATCCGTAGAAATTTTATTCTTTTTTGTAGGTATCGTACAGTCTGACGCACAAAATGACGTAATTAACATTTCAAGCCACATATGACGAGTAAAGTGACATCTGAAAATTCACAATGCATCCACGGCTTTTCGCGACGCAATTGACTAGTAAAAAACCTGTGACGCATCTATTGCCTTTCGCGACACATCTGACTGGTATAATTTTTGAGTCTAAATTCTGAATCTGAAGTTTTCATTGTGCTTTTCATTATGACTAATTTCAAGTTTGCAACATGTGTTTTGAGGAATTAACATAGTGTTTGTAGGACGTTGTGTAGAAGACAAGAATTCAAACCCTTTTTGTAGGACGATTGACAAAGACATATATGAAACTACTGACGAATTGTTTTGCAGGACGTGTGTCAAAGACTTTTTTGAAACAAATTGTTTAGTAGATTAGATAATTGTCATTTGGGCTTAAAATTAACTACTGTCTACTATGTTTGGTGCGAGAGCACAATCTATTATTACCCGATTCAATAATATAAGTATCCTCTCCCCTTGTGCATTCGTGTGATCCTAGGTGCAAGAGAACCTGTTATTGACTCTAGAAATTGGGCCTGTCTTGGTGGGAAAAAGTACTCACCCCAAGACGACTCAAACCGACAATGAAGCTTTTTAGCCAAGCTACTCTCGACTGGTATATAAATGTAAACCCTAAGGGAAAGCCTAGGGTTGCATGCGTAGATTTTTTATGCAGACAAGATTGTTGTATCTTGCCTCACACATAGCCACTTGAACGGGTGCTTGAATTAAGAACCATTGTTGTAGTATCCAAAATCCTTCTATCTGTTGGTGTAGGAGATCGGATCTCTGAAGCCATCTCACATTCTTACGGTCCTTTAGTAGAGATGAAAAGTATGCCATGGGAGTTTTATGGGTACTGAAGCTTGGTTTCCCTAGAGAATTGAGTGCCATGGAGGGGAGCTAGTGGGGTCAAGCTTCTAATCATCCACTCTGAATAAGCGTAGCTGGGGAAACCCAAGTGAGAACTCAACATGTATTGTCACTACCAGCCTAGGATTGTACTTGTCTGTTACTAAATTTAACATTGCTCAAGTCAAACCAAACTGAAATATTATGTTTTCTGTGTTTGTTATTTGCCAAAACTTGATCGAAAAACAAATTGAGTCAACTCTACCATTCATCAGAAAATTGCAACCATTCACTAGAAAATCACAATTGTCAAAAAGAGTCGCATTTGTTAACCAAAAAAATGCATCTGTTAGCTAGAGTCACATCTGTTTACCAGTCAGTCACATCTATCAAACTGAGTCCAAATTGTCAATTACCAAAAAATTGAGTCGCATTTGTTTAAAAATTAGCCACATCTGTTGCTTAGAGTTGCATCTACCAAATTTCAAACCACATCTGATATCACAAGTCGTATCTGTCAAGTTTGTTAACACCTCTAATATTGGAAAACCACATTTGATACCCTCTGTAACACATCTAATCTGGTGAGTCGCATCTACAGTCTGGAGCGACGCATATGCCCTATCACATAACTGAGCCTTATTTCAGTCAACAGTCTCTGTTCCTAAAATATCACATCTATTTACCAGTCAGTCGCATCTACCAAATCCTGAGTTGCATCTGATAAGTGAGTCACATATGCCTGCAATAGAGTAGCATCTGTCTATTGTAGACCTAAGACATAGTTTCTCAGAAAACTGCATATGGTCTAGAAAACCGCATCTGCTTATTGTTGCGACACATTTGTGTTTCTGAAACACAATTGTCTGATTACTAGAAAACTAGAATTCACTAAACCAAACAGTCATACCAATCTCTAATCTGTCTTTTCACAGTAATCCTTGAACAAAAACCTGAACAATTTACTCAATTTTGCATCCTTTAGGTATCATTTAGTCATAGCTATAGTCATCCTAGTTCCAAGTTTTAGTTTCAGCTTAGGAGTACATATTACCTTTAGATCAAACTCTTAGGAAAGTCACTTTTGCAAACTTTAGAATAGGTCCACTTTCCACACTTTGGAAAAAACCATTGCTTCAACAAAATCTATCATTGAACCTAGTCACGTCATCATATCTTTTGTCCTATAGTGAATCCTTCCATCTCATCAGTCTAGTTTAGAAGCTCACCTTATCTTTGTTCCTAGTCCTACAAAGGTTCCTTGACATAACTAAATTGACACCTTGGTTAGACTTTAGGTGGTTGGTAACCTTGTCTTAGGTTCACAAAATCGATTACCTTAGAAGCTTGCTTAGACTTTGCATACTTAGATACAGTCATCCTAGGATAACATCATCTTAGACATTCCTTATTTGCAAGAAAATACCAAAAAAAAGTTGCATACATTCCTTATTTGCATCCAGAAAATCCCAAAAACATAGACTAGAGTCATACTATCCATAGACGTAGTTTTGCATTCCTTGCATATTGAGCTTATCTTACATGGTAGAAACAAGGTCCAATAGAAAAGAGAGAGAAAAGATGTTAGACCCAAATGACTTCATCAATCCATTCTCAAACCTCTTTCAAGGGAAATCTTCATCAAGACCTCACAAAATTTTGATAGAAAAATTCACCACTAGGGACCCACAAGGACACATTTTAGTGGAAGACATAGAGGTTGTTGCACAAGACCTTGAGTTTTCCTCTTTTGTAGATGAGTACCTAGCAAATGACCGTCAACGATACTTAGCCAAATTGCTAGTTGAAGGTGCCACCTTACCTATGAGATTTGATACTAGTACCTTGCAAACTCATCCTACACAAGGGACAAACACAACGACCACCAGTACCATTATACCTCAGGTAACTTCAGTCATACTATGTGCCATACCTACACAGTGTACGAAAATCCATACATCTCCATTTGGTACCTAGCATGACACAAGGTTTTAATTTCACTATAGGGGCATCATCATCCAATCCCTTCGGTCCTCTTGGTGGGAACCAAACATCCAAAACATCAACTCCTATACCAAGTGTCAATATCACTAGTACCATTCCACAAACAACAACTATACCAAGTGTCAATGTCACTAGTACTATTCCACAGATTGGGGTATCATAGATAGGAAACATACCCTCCTTTCAATATGGAAGCCGACCCATCCCTTCACAAATTGAAAATTGCAAATCCATTCTCATAGATTTCAAATCAAAACCCATTCATTAACACTCCCAATCAAAATCCACTTTACATACCAACACTTAACCAAAACCCATCACAAAATGCTGGATTCCAAAACACGTACATAGACCCAAACAATCCAACTAACACATCATTAACTCAAGTTGACGTCCTGCAGATACAAATGCAAGCCCTTCAAACATAGATGGATAACATGGCAGTGTCTAACAAAAGAACCTTTTTAGCAAAGGATTTATGCCCATTTCCCTTCGAAAAATCATTATACATGACACCTTTCCCACATGGGTATGTTATGCCTAACTTTCCCAAGTATAATGGAAAGCGTAATCCAATCGAACATATAAGGGAATTTTCCACGACGTGCATAGATGTCACATATGACCCCACTTATCTCATGAGGTTGTTTCTGAAAACCCTTATTGGTATTGCACTTGAATGGTTTTCTAAACTTCCTTATGGCATAAAATCATGGGGTGAATTGGCTGAAAATTTTATCGAACAATTCTCCTTTAACATCGATAACAAGATCAACATAGCAACCTTGTGTCACACTACACAAGACCAAGGAGAAAACTTTATCACCTTCTTCCAGAGATGGAGAAGTGTAGCTAGTCGATGTCCTGTAGAAATACTTGAGAAACAAAAGGTCACTATATTCCAAGAAAACCTCAATTCAAAATTGAGAAGTGACTTAAGAGTACACTGTTGTACCAAATTCGTGGACCTAGTGGAAAAGGGCCTCATACTAGAAAAAGGTCTCATAGACAAAGGTGAACTCAAGGTACCCAACAAAAATCCAACTATGCAAAACATCCCTAATCACAAAAACAAGTTTTGGTCACGAAACAAAAATGTTGCCAATGATGGGGTCGTTGATGCTAAAACCCTACAAGTAGGACCGATCATTACACTTAGAGGAAATAACCCCTCTACCAATACACTCAATGCCGTCAATCAAACTCCCAAAACCATCCAAAATACCCAACGACCACAACAACAAAGGAGGTTTCCAAAATGTGAGTTCACTCCCCTAGGGGAACCCATTGAATCAGTCTTCAAACAAATGTTGCAACACAAGCTCATACAACTTCAAGAGCCACGACCATATGACCCAGGATAATTTAAACCCTATTGGTGGGATGACAATGCCTTTTGTGATTTCCATAAAACCAAGGGACATAGCCTACAAAATTTTTGTCAACTAAAGAACATCATACAGGATCTTGTCGAGAACAAAACTATTGAGGTTAGTGGATAGAAACCGACATCTTCAAACACTGATCACAAGATTTTTTCTGATCCACTACATGACCATGGGAAAGGAAAGGCCCCTAGTTTGGGTAACAAGACCAATACTACAACCAACTATGCTAGTGTCAAGCATGATTATAGTGGCCCATTCACAAATAATCTCCAAGCCATCGATGAGCATGTCAATACGATTACCATAAATAAAACTCCTGAGTGTGCTGTCAACACTCGCTGAACCAAAATCACCATCCAAGGCCCTTCATCACAACAACCACCATAGACCTCCATGAATCAATATAACTTACTTGACTAGTTGGGGAAGACCCCAACTCAAATCTCTATCTTGGAACTATTGCGTATCTCCCCTGATCACCGATCTATTCTGGACAAAGCTTTACAAAGCACGACTGTCCCGAACGAACTTGATGTAAATCATTTCCAAGAGATGGTAGGATACTTAACCAACAATCATCATGCCACTTTCTTCAAATAAGACTATGCAACTGAGAAGATAAATCATAATGACCCATTACACCTTGAAGTCCTTGTTCATAAAATGAAAGTTAGACAAGTCTTGGTAGACAGAGGAGCAGTGTTAAATCTTTACACTTTAAAATTGGTTAAGGCATTAGGCTTCTCAGAGGCGTGTGTGGACACCACCAAAATCATTTTCATTAAGGCTTATGATAATGAAGAGTGAAAATCAAAGGGAGTTGTAACAATCCCCATCAGAATTGGTCCTGCAGTTATGGATACAAATTTCCAAGTCTTGGATCTCACCCTCCCATATAACCTTTTGGTAGGTAGACCCTAGATTCATGCTATGAAGGAAATCCCTTCTACCTACCATCAATGTCTCAAATCCCCTACAATGGCACAAAGATTACAATAGATGGTGACCCAAAATCATTCCAATATTGCACCAATCTACAAGAAACACCCCAATGCTAGGTGCCTGTAAACCAAGAAGCTTCATCATCCAATTCATCTAACTATGTCGATCCATCCACTCTCTCTAAAAAATCCACTTCTCCATCACTAGCTTTCGCTCCTAAGGTCGAGATCCAAGATAAGGGTTGTGGGGAATATCACATGAAGACATCTTATTATGTTAGCCATCTGGTTTCTTTGAAATCATACGGTTTACCTATAGCAGATAGGAGACAGTCAATGGTCACTATACACATCCCTCCCACAACAAATTTCACAAAATGGGGAGAATTAAGTAAAGAAGCCATAAACGAAGAATATGTGATCTCTTGGTTATACAGAGAAGAAAATGAAGAACCTCCTCCACTTGCTCAGATACCTATGAATGAATATGGAAAAGGTTTTAAGATAATTCAAGACCAAGGATATAATGGACACAATGGCTTAGGATTACATCAGAATGGAAGGATTGAACCTATCATTGTTTCTAAATGGCCGAAAGGCCTAGGGCTTGGGTTTCAACCGCTCTAGATTGGCGTTCCTAGTACCACATCACCTTTACTAGAGGAAGTAAGTGCTTATGAAATTATTGAGACATCTGATGAAACATTTGACCAACCCTACTACAATTCCCCCAACTCTAACAAATATGAGTGGGATTCCCTATCCTCCACCTCTATCATGGACCTTGATAAACTATTTGGAGAACTTGACTTAATGCTTAAATCCTCGCAAAGTCCATCTAGTTCCTGTCCACAAAATACTTTGACAAAAGAGGAATGGTTTAAACATTAGTATTGGGAATCTCTTGATCCTACCTCTTGGGAACCTTAAAAATCCAATTCAGATAACCAAACCTTGGCAATAAGCCCACCTCAGAATCCATCCATGTCCAAGCAAAAGAACAAATATGATTTGGTAAGAAAACTTTGTGATTATGTCAACAACTCAACTTTTACCTTGAATCTTGTGAAATTTGACACCTCCAATGATGACATTCCCTTAGTATACCCCCAACTTATTGATTGAGATCAATAAGACACTCCTGTCGTAGATATCTTTGAGAATGACGAAGCTATAGCTAAGTTCTTGAGACTATGAGAAGGCATACCTAGTGGTGACCATAAGGCTAGATTTACCATAGACTTGGATAACATGGCATATTTTGGGGAATCTATTCAACCCTCCAGTCACAAAAATAAGAAAAAGAATGAAAATGATAAAACTAATGAGTCCTTAGGTGAAAACTGAAAGGCACCTTTGGACAATGAAAAAGCCAAAGATAAGGATGCATCTGAGGGCGAAAACCTCTCTGAGGCACCCAAGGATGGAGGTTTGAACATTCTACCAGTTGCTCAGGAAAAGTCACCCATGTTAGTTGAAGAATCTATGGAAATCAACATAGGCACTGAAGAGAATCCCCGACTAGTCTATTTTGCAGCATCGTTGACAGAAACAGAGTAGCCAAAATTTTGCAACTTCTTCACACAAAGACATCAAATTTTCCTGGTCATATGCTGACATGCCCAGGCTAGATCCTAAACTTGTACTACATCATTTTTCCTTACAACCAGAAGTTAAACTAGCGAAACCAAAATTGAGGAAGATGCACCCATAAATTGCTCTACTAGTCAAGGTTGAATTAAAGAAACTATTGGATGTTGGCTTCATTAGATCAATTGACTATGTAGATTGGATTTCCAATATTGTACTAGTCACAAAACCAACATGGGGCATCTGCATCTATACAGATTTCAGAGATATAAACAAAGCATGCCCTAAAGATGATTTTCCTCTGTCGAACATTGACATGATTGTTGACTTAACAACATGATATGAGATGTTATCCCTTATGGATGGATTTTCAGGGTATAATCAAATCAAATTGCAACTGAAGACCAACCTAAGACAAATTTTACTTGTCCATGGGGAACTTATTGCTGGAACATCAAGCCCTTTGGACTTAAAAATGCCAGAGAAACCTATCAACGCGCCATGACCACTATCTTTCATGACCTCATACACACTCTCATGGAAGACTATGTGGATGATCTAATAGCTAAATCATTGACAAGGGATGATCATTTATAGGTTTTAGATAATATTTTTCAAAGACTAGAGGAATATAAAGTCAGGTTAAATCCAAAGAAATGTGTATTTGGTGTGAAATTAGGAAAACTTCTAGGATATATCATTTCTAGATAAGGCATTGAAGTAGACCCAACAAAAGTGAAAGTTATAATAGACATGCCTCCACCAGCTAATCTCTGTCAACTAAGGACACTACAAGGGAGACTGTAGTCTATCAGGAGATTCATAGTGCACTTAGTAGATAAGACACATCCCTTTCAACATTTACTTAGAAAAGGAGTACCCTTTGTATGGACAGGTAAGTGCCAAGAAGCTTTTCAACTAATCAAGGATTACCTACTCTCACCACCGATGTTAATGCCACCTATTGAGGGATGACCATTGATTCTCTACATTTCAGCAACCACCTCATCACTAGGATCATTGCTTGCACAAAATGACAATGATTGTCATGAAAGGGCCGTATACTATATCAGCTGCACTTTTGTAGGTTATGAACTCAATTATAGTACCATTGAACGTGCATGTCTTGCGGTAGTATTCACTACTCAAAAAATTAGGAACTACATGCTAAACCACCAAACAATGTGGGTCTCCAAGATAGATCCTTTGAAATATCTCCTAAGAAAAGCAACATTAATGAGACGATTGACCAAATGGGTAATGGTACTCAGTGAATATGATATCCAGTACGTAGAAAGAAAAGCTATCAAAGGACAAGTCATTGCTGATCAGTTGGCTGATGCACCAATACAACCAAATCACCCTTTAGTTGTTGACTTTCCTGATGAGTTTATATTTACCATTGACACGAGCACGACATGGAAATTATACTTTGATGGGTCCCACACAAATCATGGCTCAGGGGCTGGTATATTGTTTATCACATTGCAGGGTGACTCTATTCCTATGTCATTCAGGATTGCTTTTCCATGTACTAATAACATAGTAGAATATGAGGCTCTTGTGACAGGATTACATATGGTAGTCAAATGGAAGATCAAGAACCTACAAGTTTATGGTGATTCCCAACTAGTAATCCGATAGGTTAATGATGACTGTGAAACTAAAGATGAAAAGCTGGCTCCCTACAAACACATGATAGATAGTTTCAAAGAATATTTTGAAAAGGTTGAATTTTATCAAATACATCACATTCTAAACAGGGCAGCAAACACCATGACAACTATTGCTTCACTCTTGGACATACCTAGCAACGTGCCTAAATTTGAGTTTTTGGTAGAACAACTCTTGGTCCCTACCTATGACATCCCAGATTCAGAGATGGTGTGTGAGATTTTTGGTCCTAATTCCCCATGGTATAAATACATATATGACTATCTCCATGCAAAAATCCCACCCCTTGATCTTTCCAAGAACCAATGTAGGACATTTATCCGTAAGGCAGCCAAATTTACCATCATCGAAGATACCCTTTATAGATGTTCCATAGACAATACCCTATTGAGATGTCTTGATACTAAAGAAGCACAAGCAACCTTATGTGGGGTACATGAGGGTATATGTGGATCCCATTCTAGCGGTCCTATCTTAGTTAAGAAGATTATGAGACTAGGTTACTACTAGCCTACCATGGAAAAAGACTCATATATCTTTGTCAAGAAATATCATCAATGTCAGATACACAGAGACTTGATACATGCACCAGCATAGGAGCTTTGTCGAATAACATCACCATGGCCCTTTTCCCAATGGGGACTCGATCTTATAGGCAAGATACACCCTACATCCTCCAATGACCATAAGTTCATTATCACTACAACCAAATACTTTACCAAGTGGATTGAAGCTATTCCTATGACCTACATCACTGACACACAAATTTCTAGGTTTATCCTAAACTATATCATTTTTTGGTATGGTGTCCCTCAATCCATTATCACCGATAATGGCCGTCCATTTAAGAACCAAGAAGTTCGTCACCTCTACAAAGAATTCCATATCCAACATAATTTTTCCACCCCATATTACCCACAAGGTAATGACCAAGCTGGGGCATCTAATAAAACAATCATCAGAATCCTCAAAAATATTGTCAATGATGTTGGCCGTGATTGACATTTACAAATTAATCCAGCCTTATGGGCTTACCACACAAGCATCCGTACTCCCATCGGTGCCACTCCATATTCCTTGGTATTTGGTTCTGAGGCCATCTTGCCTATTGAGGTCGAGATCCCTTCCCTAAGGGTATCCTTGAAAGGGCATATTGACGATGAAGGGTACCATGTGTCAAGACTACATGAGCTAGAGTTCCTAGATGAATGAAGACAAAAGACATTAGATCATTTGCAAGCATATCAAAATCATCTTCGTCACAGCTACAATAGGAAATTATTGAATAGAAATTTTGACATTGGTGACTTGGTTTTAATGGAGAATACAAAGAATCAAGCAAAAAGAGAGAAACTAAGAAAGTTTGAACCAACTAGTTAGGGCCCTACATTTTCATAGAAGGCTTTGGATCAGGAGCATACCAACTCTCTACTCTTGAAGGAGAACCATTATCAACACCAATAAACAATCTTCATCTAAAGAAGTTCTACCCATAGTTTCTGAGAGCCTTGTCTTAATCATGAAAAATACAAAAATAATCATAAAATAAAATAAAAAATTGTTACCTAGGTGAAAACCTAGCAAACAGGCATGTTAGTAACATAAATTTTTTTTTTTTTAGAAAATAGTAAAGAGAAATAAGTTGTCCAATAGTGAAAACCACTTCGGTGGCACTTTGGATAAGTACCATGGTGAAAACCTAGCAAACAGGAACCATGTGTAGTCAACTCTACTCCTTTGTCTACCATCATTCCAATCCGACTTCCTTGTACATACCACTCATAATAAATGGTTGTCCTTTCCATAACTTGGAATGATTGACATCGAGAACACTTTGAACCCCCATCCCATCCTTTTCATAATAAATTGGTCTTATAACGGACTGGGGTCAAGCACTTGACTTATGCCATATTGGTTCTAACATTGGCTATTCCGAGGATGTAAAACTATCAAAAAATCCAAAAACATCACAAAATGTCATGAAAAAAATCCAAAAACATTACAAAATGTCCTACAAAAAAAAAATCAAGAGAAAAATTTCATCCAATAGTGAAAACCATGCTTATGGCGTTTTGGATAAGTACCATGATGAAAACCTGGCAAATAGGTGTCATGTGTAAGAAATTATCTATGTGGACCATTACACTTGGGGGGCAGGTTGTCTCATCTCCCATACCCTTTGTATGACATTTATTATGACATTTCCATCTATCCATCTAAGCCCTACCACTCACATCCATTTTCCCACCTAGTTTGATCTTGATAAGGACTAGGGTACAAACATAAATCATGCTTTGGAAAAAATCTTTACATGTCTATCCTTTGGTCATACACTATCCGTGAAATATCATGTCATATCCTTCATAGCATTTTCGAAATCCATACCATTGAAGAAAACAAGTTATCCTTATATGACATAGTCTTTGGAGACCATATGATGATTTTTTCTAGCCAAAAATCCTCATGTCACTTATGTTTTACCAAAGCCACCCATCATATATTCATACCTATCACATGCCTTTGTTTTTCCCTTATCAATGGTCTAAGGATCTTCCATCATCCCATCCAATCCTAAACAGTCATTCCAAATGCAACAAGCCCAATCCATACAATCTTGCTATGCATCCTAGTGCATCATTCAAAACATTCCTTGGCTTTGTTTCTAGCCTTGCTACAAACCTTGATCCTTTAGTCACATTATCATCATCCTCACGTTGCTTCGGGATGTGTCCTTCCCACATCAAACAACATCGTCATCATCCTCATCACCTGTCAATTGGTTTTCATCTTGACTAGGGGCAAGATCATGGTTGTCCTTGGATTCTTATGCATGCTTGCTCGCTTGCTTATAGTAATCATTCACATGCATTTTTCACGATCCTAATAAAACATCAAAACAACAAAATCCAAAAAAATCACAAAATATCCTAAAAAAATCCAAAAACAATCAAAAAAATTCAAAAAGACAAAAAAAATCAAAACATGTCAAAAAATTCAAAAACAGAGTCAGAGTCAGTAGCACTAGTCAGCCTTTGTCATTGTCGAACTATGTTGCCTCTGCGACTAGATGTAGGCAAGGCCATCTGCCGATGTGCCCCCAAGGCATTAGGTCAGTCCTTTTAGGTTTGTTTGTATAAAATCATGACTCAATCCATTTTTCTATATGACAAGGTCATTAGTTGTGTCGAATTACGAGGTCTCTACGTGTATAACATAGGCAATGCCATCAATCAATGAGCCCCTAAGGCCCCACTAGGTTAGTCCATTAGGGTTCGTCACATTCACTATCACACACGTCTCATATTTGTAAATCACTCAAATCTTTTTTAGTTAGTCTAGTCAGTCAAAGTCTAGTCAAACTAAGAGGTCTTTGTGTGTATGATGTAGGAAAGGCCATCAATGAATGATCCCCCAAGGCCGCACTAGGTTAGTCCTTTAGGGTTCGTTGTCAAACACAATCAATTATGAGCACATCGCATTAAGTCATGCATCAACAAGATGAACAAGTCAACAATGTCATCAAGTCAAATCAAACAAATTGCTAAAGCAACAATCAAAACAAATCAACTTATGTCTGCTATAGGATGTGTCCTTCTTGAAAACATACATCATCAAAACAATCAACCTATGTCTTATATAAGATGAGTCCTTCCTAAATAGAGACACTATCAAACAATCATCATAACCTTACACAGATTGTCACATCAACAACATCAGACTCAATGTCTTATACGATACATGTCTTTCTGAAACCAGGCTTTTGTCATGCCTTATATAGATAGTCATAACATCGCAACCAAACTCAACATATTATACAGTATGTGTCCTTCCTGAAATCAGGCTCTATCAATCAATCTTCTTATCAATCAAAACAATCAAACAAACAAATCAAGTTTTGGCAAATATTTTTCTGGCTTTGACTTTGTGGCTTATTTATCTTATCATTTCATTTGAATTTATGATTGGAATCCTATTACTAGCTTTCTCAAGGATGTCCCATGAAGGATTTAGAGAAGCAACGATGTATCAAAATTCTTTTTTCATTGATTGTTGTTTGTCGACTATCTTTTGGCTTTGATTTTTGAGTCATGTTACTAGCTTCCTCAAGGATATCCCATGAAGGATTTAGAGGAGCGATGACGTCTCATGACCCATCTTTTATTTTTTTTGCTGTCTGTGGTTTATTTTGACAAAAAGACTAGTGCAACTGTGCCCTTAGTATGAGTCAAGACATTCCTTGTCACGACTATCTGTTTTTAATAGGTGGATGACCTTACACACCATGATCTATCTCATATCATGGTTTTTGTCTCCATTTGTATCAGTTACCACCTAATGATGATTTAATGCAAGGCCTATTGTGTTACGACAAAACATCAAAGATTGCTAATACTAACATCCATGCCTTTTATTATTCATCTTCTTCACACTAACATTTCTTCTTTCTTGCATTATGACGGAGTCCTATGACACACAAAAATATAAAGAATCTTGCATATGCATTCCTGTTAGAAACATCATGGAAATATCATTACATTTTAAATCATACATATATGTTGCATTTTAAAAACATAAAAATATAGGCATCCATCATATCTAGGAAACCATGGCATAATAAGCACTCATCATCATAGATTACATAACATATAGCATCACGTATACATAGAAATTGTAAATATATACATCACATTACATCCACCGTCATTAGATGTATAACATCACATGTAGATAGCATTGTAAATACATACATCACATTGCATCTCATAATCATCATATATAATCAACATAACGTCATAAGCTACATAAAGAATCATAATGTAAATATTATCATCCATAACATATGCATATCATATAGAAGATAACATATCATATATAACACATGCATAAATAAACAATGCATAATCATATAGACAACTACATATCATATAAATTTCTACCAAAATCATATATATATCGCTCAAAAACAAATGTCACAGTACAATGTCAGGATGTATATCTAAAAATGGAGCTCGCAGGCTTTGTGATTATAATACAATGTCTACAAATAAATATCATAACATGCTCCTAGGCATAACTCTAACTTCTAATGACCATTTGACAAATCAAACTTCACCGAAACTGATTTCTTTCACCACCATCGAACTTCTAGCTATCAAATTGACTAATCGGGACTATTTCCAATTTTTTTGGAATTTTTTGAAAATTTGTCATTTTTCCTGAGGGGGCATACCTTTACCTATTTCACACTGGGGCACGACTGGGGCATGTTTCTGATCGATTTTCTTTGATACAATGCAATAGACTGCATTGTATCAAAGAGGGGCAAAATGTAGACACTAAAATTTGGTCTAGGTCTGCGACTTCAATTTCTTCATAATTGGTATCTTCATTGTCATAATTAAATAATGTTAATTATTTAGTTATTTTCTAAAGTCCTTGGTCTTCTATTAATTAGATAACTTTAATTATCTAATTAATTCATTTTAACATTATTCAATCCTAATTAATTAAATAAATGAGTATTATTTAATTACGTCACTAATTAACTTTATTCTCTTTTTGAAATTAAATAAATTCTCATTTAATTTATTCTTGTCACACTTTCAACAATAATTAAATAAACACTTTAAGTGTTTAGTTATTCACTAAACCTTTTCTACAGTCAATTAAATAAATCTTTATTTATTTAATCCCCAAATTTTGAATGTTGAATTAAATAATCATTTAATTCGTAAAAGGAATTATTCTTGGCATATTCTTCTATAATTGGGTAATCGCCTAGTTATCTAATTATTCATTACCGCTTAAGTCGAGATCAAAATCAAAATTAAATCAATTTGTTATCTCTTGATCTAATTTCTGTCTATTCCTAACAAAGAGACTTTTTGGGCAATCAGTTAGTTATCTCGTTTTATTCTTCTACGTGCACTATTCTATTAATTAAATAACTTTATTTAATTAATTAATTCATTCATGTGTTCAAACATATCGTCTTCTTACATGCTAATCCTCAACTTTACATGTGAACTCTATTCTTCTGATTTTCAAACAGTCTCACTAAAGATTAAATTATTATTTAATTTAATCTCTCAACATTCGTGTGTTGTAACTCGCACTAACTCAACCCTAATCTCAATGCATGCCACAATCTTTCAATCTTAATCATCCGTCTATCTTTCAATTTGAGCCTGTCATTCGAAAACCCTATTTTCTATAAATTGACTTGACCTTCATCATTGTTACTCCTGAAATTTGATGACTTTTGGAGCACTTGTTTTATAATCTTTGATATTTCGCTAGTATCACATTTATTGAGGCTATACTTGCACACATACTAAAAATTTGAGGGCAAGAATACTATCACGGCGAAATGGAGGACAACAGAGGTTATTCATGGAACTATATTGATGGTTGGTGAGATCTTTTCATTTATGCTTTCCTTTGTGCTTTATTGTTTAGCTTTAGTTTACATTCGAGTTTAATTGCATTTGTTATTGCTTTAATCCACTTTGTTTTCATGATGTTACACAAATAAGTGGAATATTCCAAGAATATGCCATATTTGAATGAAAATAGGATAATTAATAAATCAAATAAATTGATTTACATGTGCAACTTGCAAAAGCTAGAGGAATGGGGGATTAATGTTAGGAGCTAATTAATGATTAATTAACTTAGAGGAGATTAGTTGATTGTGACATTTAATTTAAATGCCTTGAATTTATTTAAATCAAATGAGAGGATATTGGAAGATTAGTAATTTAATTAAATAAATTTGATTTATTCAATTAAATGAAGAACATTAGGATTTAATTAAATAAAGTCGATTTATTTAATTAAAGGAAGAATAAAGTTGATTTATTTAATCAAAGGAAGAACATTAGAATTTAATTAAATAAAGTTGATTTATTTAATTAAAGGGAGAACATTAGGATTTAATTAAATAAAGTTGATTTATTTAATTAAAGAGAGAACATTAGGACTTAATTAAATAAAGTTGATTTATTTAACAAAGAGGATTTTGATGACTTAATTAAATAAAGATTATTCAATTAATTGGTTAGTAAAGAAATGATCAAGGAAGAATCAAAGTTAGTTAATCAAAATCGAGTGCATGATATCAATCAGGATATTTTGAGTGTCTACATTTTGCCTCTCTTTGAAGCAATGTACCTATTACGTTGGTTCAAAGAATAACCTCTTTGAGATCAAAATTCAAAAAAATTCTTATTTTTTCGGATGCCCCACTATTGCCCTAGTGAAAATAAGTACACTGGTACACTTCCCCCTCGAGAGATCGAGTGAAAAGTTTGATTTCAGGGTCGATCTCATGACAAAGAGGTTCAAGATGGATGTATGGATGGTTATGATGATGATGCAAATGAGATGGTTTATGAGATTCTTAGAATAATCAATCTATATTATGGTGCAATGATGGAAATGCAATGCATGTGAAATGATTGATGCTTCCTATTATATGTGATATGCAGTATGCTGATGGTTTGTGGATGCAGGATGGATGCATGGTTGATGTTTGGTTGACTGTTATGATACCATGTTAGCGCAGAGAGAAGAAATAAGAAATGAGATGATGAAAAGAGGATCCAACAAGTCCATGATCTGCCGAGGATTTATTAGAAATGATGATGTTTTGCTTATTAGAGATTGGGATTTTAAAAGGGCTTACTTACCTTATGTTTGATAACACACATAGATATGATGCATCAAGGTATAAAGAACCAGGATGGCGTTGTACCTAGTGAGATGGACTTTGACTCGACAACCAGATAGGAGTATTCCTGTTCACACCTGACATACAAAACCCTATTTAGAATGCATTTCAGTTATTTCAAACACCTCAGACCAAAAAATAGAAAGGAAGAACCTTGCCATGTGGTCAAAAAGATATTTAAAACACCCTCCCTACAGACTAAACAAAGTAAGCGTGACCAAGGTTATATTACAAGAATATCCAACAAACACAATAGATAAAAAGATAATGATCAGTGCCCCATTCCTTTCTCTCTAAATCATTTTGTTTAGACATCATTGAGAGGTCATTGGAATGAGCGCAATAAGATAAGTCAACAAGACAAAGATCAAGTAAACAAACAAGCTAATGTTCTTCATACCTCTAGCCAAGACTAAACTATGGTGATGCCTAATGTTGATGTCCATTGTAGGAAGGATGCATCCTAGGAGATGATGTTATCAAATGATTTTGGATTGACTGGATGATGGGATATTACTACCAAGAGTTTGACCAACTTGTTTACCTACTGACCTAGACTTGAG
Organism: Sequoia sempervirens; assembly: GCA_007258455.2. Taxonomy (NCBI): domain Eukaryota; kingdom Viridiplantae; phylum Streptophyta; class Pinopsida; order Cupressales; family Cupressaceae; genus Sequoia; species Sequoia sempervirens. Next base: position 436,888,819 of record VDFB02075321.1, read on the forward strand.
ACCTTAATGTTTAAGTTCACACTTTAGGTTTACTGAACTTATTGCCGATTGTGTTGCCAAAGGATGAAATTGATGATTGATTTATTGTGAGTGAAAGTTTATTTTAGGGGATTGTGAAATGAGATGGATGATTTTTTCAAATATTTGGATGTTTTTTTATATTTTGAAATGTTTTGAGGCTATTTTTTGGGTATTTTTGAAATGTTTTACAAATATTTTGATTTTTCAAAATTTCTAATGTTTTTGGGTTTTATGAGATTTTATGAATGTTTTTGGATTTTGTGTCTCAGGGGCTAATCAAAGAGTAGCCTTGCCTACGTTTAAGCTCAAAGATGATGTAGTTTGGAATCCATGTTTTTGACAGTTTTGGATTTTTTGATATGTTTTGGATGTTTTTGGATTTTCTGATGTTTTGACGATTTGGATGTGGATATGATGTCAGTGCTCCGTTTTGGGATTTTGTTGAGAAAAAAGCTAAGGTTGATTGATCAGATTGATGGATTGATGATGATAACATTGTTGAGGATATACAACAATGCAAGGATAGTGTTTAAGCAACATGATGATTGGGATGGATATCTCGAGATGATGATGGATTGATTGGATTTGATTGATCAAGATTTTGAAGCTTGGTTTGGAATAAAATTTGTTTGAATGATTTGATACAAAATTGAAGTACAAATTAGATGCAACTGATATTAATTGTTTGGATTAATGTTCAATGAAAGATAAAGCTTGATAAGGAACATCTTCTTGTCAAAATATGCCATGGGCTAGTGATTTGGATTTTGGATAAAAAATGCTTTGACCAATTTGATTTCATGTTTTCCAATGTTTAGATCACCACATAAGTTGGAAGATATAGATCAAGATTTATTCCAAAGCAAGATGTAAATATCTACCCCCAGTGTCTAGCAATGTATGGAATGCCATGGGTGGATGTTTGGATAGATGTATGGATGGAGGGATATGGATTATCTTGTGATAAGGTAAGGTGTTTGAATAGAGGATGCTCATTTGGATAGTGTTTCATGGCTCAGATAATGTTGGGTAGGATAGGATCAATGAAAATGATCCATGTCAATATGTTTACCATAAGCAAGTGTAAAGTGTGCACCAAACTTTCATCAAGATCAAGATAATGTAGATAGATGGAAGCAGATGGATGAAAATGGATTGGATAAATGGTTCATGGATGAATGGATTTATTATGGATGAGATGGATGAAATGTTGGAGTTTATTATGGATGAGATAAGATGCTTCCACTTGAACTAGCACATGCAAATGCTCAATTCTACACATGACGCCTATTTTCCAAGTTTTCATTATGGTACCTATCCAAAGCGCCACCATAGTGGTTTTCACTAGAGGACGATTTTTATCTTTACTAGTTTGATGATTTTTTTGAAAGATTTTAAGCTCATGCTAAACCACCTGGTGGTGTCAATGTAGATGCTTCTGTCATAATGTGCCATTGATATCCTGCTTGAAGAAGTTGCTTTGCCAAGATAAATGCACTTGAATACAACTTTTGAGATTCCTGATCTACCTTTTTGATACCAGAGTTAACTCTATCTTTGTGTGTACATCACAATAGAATGCCTTCTGAATCCTTATGATGAAGGGTTGCTGCCAATACATGGTCAATGTGAGAATTGGATATCATGCGTGGAGGTGTGGATGGTGTTGTGTGTTTAGGAATAGGAGATGGATTGGTTGACAACTTGGAACTTTTGACTCTCCAAACTTGGAAGATGAGCAATGATGGGTGGATATGAAAGTGTGCATGAAATTAGGACCAACTGCTTGATATACTTTGTACGTTGCTTGAGAAGCCTGCTTTTTCTTTTGTGGACATCTTTGATGGATACATTTCTCTTTTTTTATTTTTCCCCATAGTTTCTTTGACTAATGGATTTTGATAGGGATAATACTTCTTTGTATTTTTTGGTATCCATGTGTATTTGATTTGTCCTTCATGATTTGCTACTTCTTTTCTTTTGATGATGTTCTTCTTGCTTTGATTCTCATCCTTCTTTTGATGTTGGTCCCAATTTGTGGATGGGGTGATGGGTGGATCAAGATTCATGATGTGGCTGGTTGTAGTATTGGCACTGGTTTCACCATAAGGACTCTTTGTGCTCCCTATGTTGATGTTTGCACTAGATAAAATTGCCCCCAATATTATAGAGGTATCACTGATATTTTTAGATCCCTTAATTGTCGAATAACCAAGACCTTGATGCTTAGGATTTCTAATAATCTGCATTGGTTCTAGGATACCCTGTTCATGTAGGCCTAATCCTCTTCCTTGATAATTCATTCGTTGAAACATTTTATTTGCAATAGGATACGATTTATCCTGGAAACAAGGTGCTACTCCTTCTCTGCTCTGTTGTGGATCTTCAAAGGTGATAGATTCTTCATTGATAAGATAGCTTGCCCTAAAAAGGTAAGTGATCCAAGTTTATAAGTGATAGGATCCTCCATAAGTGGGATAACTTTCTGATTTATATCTTTGGCTTGATCTTGTGAAATATCAGATTTTAATGCTTCTTCAAGAGGTGTTGATGATTCACTATCCACATAAAATTCTCCCTCATGATTCATTTTTGATATGCCTTCATAGGATGTTTCTGATTCACAACTTTTGTAGAAGTCTTCTTCATGACCCATTTCTGATATTTCTCTAGATTTTTCTATATCTTGATCATGTGTACAAATGTTAAGAGTAGGAGACTCTTGTTCCTTGGTAATGATATCAAGAGTATGAGACTCTTGTTTTGAATGAAGATCATCTACATTTCAATCCAAAGAAAGCATCTCATGGGTATATGGAGGAATATGTGCTATATGGATATGATCATCATTTGTGACATCTTGTATAGATTGGAGACTGTCCATTAGATCATTTTAGTATCGTGGAGATAGAAATTCTTGATCTTGAATTATTTTGGAATTGCTTTCAACATGCTTTGGATCAAGTTCTTGACATGGGTCAATTTCAAAGGATGAATTTCTTATAAAGGGTTCTTGGATATATTCATTAGGCATGGGAAGTGACTCAATATCCTCTTGATCTTTGAGTGGAATTGGATTAGATGTTGAGTTGAGGATCTCTTTAGTATCTGTAACCATGAGGTCAAAGGGTGTCAATATGTCTTGGAAAGGACTATTGCTAGACTTTGGTGAAAAATGTTGATCATGCTTTGGAATGAATTCTTGAGATATGTCCTAGAACTCATTGGATGATGTAGAGGTATTGTCAAAATGATCATTGGTGGAAGGATCAATGATTATAGGATCAAATAATGTTAAAACTCCTTGAAATAGATCATTGTAAGATATTATTGAGGGGTTTTTATCATGATCAAAAAGTGACTCTTGATGTATGTTGAGTTGATCTTCAGATGAGGTAGAAACATCTTCAAGGTGATCATTGATGGATAGATCTTGATCATTATTTTAAACAATTGTGGTGGGGAGATTGTCAATGCTATCACTAGTGGTTGAATCTTCATCATTTTCCTTAATAGTTATTATTTTTTGATCAATAAGGTCTTGGATGAGATTTTTGAGTCGAATACAATTTGATGTTGTGTGCCCCTTTATTTGTGAAAATCACAAAGGTGCTTCTCATTGTTATACCATGGTGGTTTAACTTGAGGCTCTTGATAAATTTCATAAATAGGGATTTTGATGAAATTTGCTTGTACCAACTGTTGCATGACTGATTCGATTGGTTCCCCAAGTGGTGTATATTTTTGTTTTTTACCTTGTGATATTTGTACTTTAAATTGACCTTGTGGTGATTGATTTTGGAGATGTGGTGATTGATCTTCGAGATGCGGAGGTTGGGTTTGTTGTTGATCTTATTGATCTTGATATCCAACTTCTTGACATTGGAGATATTTTTCTTGATGTGGTTGTGGACATAACTCAATGCTTTGATGACATGGTTTAACCAATGGAAGAGTGTATTGATTTTGGGGTGGAGATGTCTCTTGGTGCAATGAATCAATTATTTTGGTAAGTGTAGCAATTTGATCTCACAAAATTTGACATTGATTTTGATCTTGACATCCTTGATATAGTTGATTTGGTTTTTGTTCAAGAAGATTTGGAATGTATACTTGTGGTGTTTGTATGGGATCATGGACAATGTTCTAATTTTGGATGATCTTTAGATTTGGCATTATAGGTTGAAATTTAACATTGTTGTGGTTGGGAATCACATTGCATTGATTTAGGTAACTTTGATTTTGCATGGTGTTACCTTGACTTGGATCAATACATGGAGTTGTTAACATATTGTTCAGACTTTGAACAAAATTTGTATGATTCGCAAACATATATATCCCAAAGTTTACCAAGTGTGGATTTGAAATGTTCATATTTGGTAAACTTGTACTTGGTATATTCCCATTTGGCATGTATGGATTTGGTGGGATAATGTTGTTTTGTTGAAGACTCATGTATTGATTGTTTGGTTGATAGATTTGTAAGTTTGGACTTTGATTTAAATCTACCATAGGAAAAGGTGTTCCAAAATTTAGATTGGGCATACTCACATTTTTTGTACCATTGAGGTTTTTAGGAGATAATGATCCCATGTATGGATTGTATAAGTGTGAGTTTTCAAAATCAATTGAAATTGTAAGGCTTTGATAGTTTGGTTGATTTAGATTACTCATGATGTATGAATCAAGTTTATATTCCATGTTCTTCTTGTGATTTCACCTTGTTGACCTCTAAGGGATTTAGGACCAATGATGAGATGAAGGATGAAAGGGGTGAGTGATATGGGTGTTGAAATTTTAGGAACTTTGGATCAATGCTAGACTTTAGGATTTGATTTTGTTTGTTTTTATTGGATAATGAACTTGTGAATCCCAAGATGTTAGATGTTATCTTAGGATGAAATCATTCAAAAGGGTGTTAATTTAACTAAGTGTGTGAGGAAGGATTCATCCACACACACCTAATTAAATAGATGATTTTGATTTGGTTTAAGGATGTACCCAAGTCTAGAAAATGATGTTTCCAAAGCTCTAAAGTTATTTGTGGGATGGGATGATAAATGTTTTAGATGGATGAAGTGTTGGTTTTGGTCCTAAATGAACCTAATAGGGACCTTGTTTACAAGACCAAGATAGTGAAGAACATGCTTTTCCATAAGCGTAGTTCAAACCAAAAGATTAATGTTTTCTCAAAAGACCATAAGACAAAAGATAAAAAAGCACGTGTGGGGTTCAATTGATTTCATCTTGATTAATGAATTGCTTTTACCACATCCACACTTCTTCCTTAGTTTTTCAAATTGAATGTCTATGTCTCAATTTCCTTTCATCCCACAAGGTCCATTATGTGGAAATCAAGAGAGTCAAGGAAATAGTTCCCTAATATTGAATTAAGTGAGAGAAAATTGAGATATAATATGAAGTACTTAGAAGCGTCGAAGGATAAATCCCTAGGGACAAGCAGGAGTACTTTGGACTTTTCAAAGGTATTTGCCTCTTCTAAAGGGTTTGAAATTTGATGACCATTGTTTAATGTTTGTTTTCAAGATTTTGGATCCAAGCAATGTGTTCAATTGACTCAAAGATTGCACAACCCTAGGATGGAAAAGAAAATATTTGTTGAATTCCCACTTGGATAAATCCAACTACTCTTATTCAGAGCGGATGATTAGAAGCTTGACCACACTAGCTCCCCTCCATGAAACTCACTTCTACAGGTCAACCAAGCTTCAGTTCTCATGAATCTCCCATGACAAACTTTTCATCTCTACAAAGAATCGCAAATATGTGGGACAGCTCCGGAGGTTCGACCTCTTGACACCAACAAATATTGGGATTTTGGATTCTAAACAAAGGTTCATAGTAAGGGCATCCAATTTAGGGGGTGCAATGATAAACTCCTTGTGAGAGATCTCCCTACCCTTAGAACAAGGGCTTTACACATCATAAAGACACTGAGGGAGAGTTATCATGCACTGCTTCCCATTGTTTATGATTTTCATCGCAACCACAAATTTATATAGTGGTTTGGAAGAGCCTGGCTTATGCTCGTTACTGCTTGGGTCATTCCCTTGGGGTGAGTACTTTTTCCCACCAAGGAAGGCCCTCTAAAGGTGAACAAAAGTGAGTAGGTGCATTCGTAGTTCGATCAATCTTTGTTTGCATAAACAAAGAGAAAACACACACAATGTCCTTTCTCACACTAGCAAGATTTTGTTCAATTTTAAGAGCCCAAATTTGAAATGTGGAGGAAATATTTTAGACAACCTAATATCACAAAAATTCTTTTGATTCTCAAGATCACCATGAAGTGTGAGAGGAGTGCATACACATTTCAATGGTATTAGTTTGTAAAAAAAATTACAAAATAAGATAAGCACATGTTCATTTTAGGCCTCAAAAGCAATAGTGAGTTCTTTTTAAAGCACCAAACTTGAGTGTGAAATTGATTGTTCAATTTTTAAAACCCAAAATCAAATCTAGTGAGTTGCTAATATTCTTTTTAACCCTTTGAGAAAAGGAAAGCTTTTGCATACTCTTTTTAAAACCCAAAAAGAAGTGAGTTGTCCTAAAACAGAAAACAACAATAGGAATGAAAGCCCTAGGCTATTACAATAAGCATTGAAAAATGCTTTTTTTTTTTCAAGTTCAATGTCCGCTTTTCCAACTTAAAATCTGCCTTTTATTTGGTTCCCATGTGAGAGAAACCATCGTTGATGCCAACCTGCAAACATCGTTAGTAGTTCCAGATATGTCTTTGACAGTGTATAAAGTATCTGCAAAATAGAAAGATACAGATCAGTCCCCCTGAATTTTAAATTTCTGCAAATAAAGGTGTATGCATTAAAACAGAGAGCATATGTACTAAAATAGAGAGCATATGCACTAAAATAGAGACCATATGCACTAAAACACAGAGAACATGTGCTAAAATATCTTGTATATGCACTAAAATAGGAGGCAAATGCGCTAGTTTGGGCTGTGGATGCGTTATAACAGGACTTTGATGCACCAAAAATCACCACCAATGCACTAAAATAGACAGTGGATGCGCTACATCAGAATTCATGAACGAACTTGTTGATGAAACTTGCAAGAAAAAATATTAAAAACAGGGCTAGGCCCCACGGTGGGTGCCAAAATGTGAACGCTTCAGCCTAGACCTGTTCAAACGTGGACAAACAATCAAACATTAGTCCTCAAACAAGTTTAAACCAAACATTCCCCATGAAATTCATTCAAACACAAGAACAAGAAAACAACATAAAATATTAAATAAAAGCTAATGAAATCTCATTCGAATGCTCAAACAAGCATACCATGGGGGAATTGGTGCTTCTTTGATGTGGAAAGAAGCCCTTCTTGATAAGCTTGATGATGATTGTGTGCTCCTTGATGCAACATGTCAATAACCTAGCTATGGATGATGAAATTCTATGCTAACTTGGATGAAAATATGGATGAAATCATGGATGCTTTGAACTCAAATGACTATAATATACTTGCATAAAGTTGTGAATGATTTTGGATCCCTAATCAATAGAGGTCTCTATTTATAATGAAGAAGGATTGAAGAATGAAGAATAGGATGAATGTGGAATTAAAAATGGACCAATGGAATTGTGCCACTTGTCAACATGCTAATGAAGGAGAGTGGAACACATTTTGAACAATGTGCATGTTAAATGCATGTAGGTGAAATTTGAATTTGAAGAGGTAACTTGTGTAAGAGGAATTAATGCCAAGTTGGCTCAAGGAGAGGACATGTAAGATATTTTAATGCCAAGTTGGAGGACAACAGTCCTTTGGGAGGGAGAATTCAAATAAGTGGAATATTCCAAGAGTATGCCATATTTGAATGAAAATAGGATAATTAATAAATCAAATAAATTGATTTACATGTGCAACTTGCAAAAGCTAGAGAAGTGGGGGATTAGTGTTAGGAGCTAATTAATGATTAATTAACTTAGAGGAGATTAGTTGATTGTGACATTTAATTTAAATGCCTTGAATTTATTTAAATCAAATGAGAGGATATTGGAAGATTAGTAATTTAATTAAATAAATTTGATTTATTCAATTAAATGAAGAACATTAGGATTTAATTAAATAAAGTCGATTTATTTAATTAAAGGAAGAATAAAGTTGATTTATTTAATCAAAGGAAGAACATTAGAATTTAATTAAATAAAGTTGATTTATTTAATTAAAGGGAGAACACTAGGATTTAATTAAATAAAGTTGATTTATTTAATTAAAGAGAGAACATTAGGACTTAATTAAATAAAGTTGATTTATTTAATTAAAGAGGAATTTTGATGACTTAATTAAATAAATATTATTCAATTAATTGGTTAGTAAAGAAATGATCAAGGAAGAATTGAAGTTAGTTAATTAGAATTGAGTGCATGATATCAATCAGGATATTTTGAGTGTCTACAGTATGTACAAAGACTTTATACCTAGTTATATAATGGAAAAATTTATTTACCGCATAGACTACAACCAAAAATTCCTTTTTAGTGATAGTGTAATTTACCTCTGCACCAGTAAAATTCTTACTCGTATAATAAATGGAGTAAAAGAGAGAATCTTCCTTTTTTCCAAGTACCACTCCCATGGAATTATTTGAAGCATTGCAATGGATGTGAAATGGTAGTTCCCAATTGGGTCCTCACATAATTTGTGTAGTTATAAGCTTCCCCTTGACTTATTTAAAAGCTTTCTGACATTCTAGTGTCCACAAAAAATAGCATATTTACCTAGCAAAAGAAAAAGAGGTGAGGCAATTTTGTTGAAGTTTTGGATAAATCATCTATAGTATCCAACATGACCCAAAAAACTACGTACATCCTTTTGAGTAGGTATAGGCAAGTCTTGAATTATCTTTACCTTTTTGAGATCTACCTCAATTCCTTTTGCATAAATATAATGTCCTAAGACAATACCTTCAATCATTAAGATGTGACATTTCTCATGGCTCAAATAAGGATTAGTATCAATGCATCGCTTAAGATTTTTTTCTATATTTTCCTTTGCTTCCTCATATGTGTCACCATAAACAGTAAAATCATCCATGTAACTTCCACACAATCATGAATTAAATCTACAAAAATACTTAGGGCAACCCACTAGAAGGTAGTAGGTGCATTACACAACCCAAAAGGTAGGACATTATAACAAACGTACCCCATGGGAAAGTAAAGGTAGTATTTTCTTGGTCCTCTGGGGCTATACAGATTTAGTTGTAACCACTGAAAGCATCAAGGAAGGGAAATAACTTCTTTCCAACAAGGGTATCTAAGACCTGATCAATAAAGTGGAGTGGAAAATGGTATTTCTTGGTAGCCTTATTAAGGGCTCTATAGTCTACACATATTCATCACTTCCCATTCTTTTTAGGAACTACCACAAGAAGCAAAACCCATTGGCTATCAGAGATAGGATAGATAAAGCCTACATTGAGTAACTTTTGAAGTTCATCTTTAACAATTTCTCATAGGACAGGGTTTAGTCTTCTTTGTGGTTGTCTTATAAGTCTACTTCTTTCCTCTATATATATATGATGTGTGCAAGTAGTAGGATGTATACCTATCATATCTTGGTAATCCCAAGCAAAGGCATCTTTATGGGAACACAACATATCAATAAGGTCTTCTAACTATGAGGCACTCAAGTTGGGATTTATGTTAAACATTTTTCCAAGTAAAGCTTCCATAGCTTGAGAATGGACAAGAGTATTTATAGAAAGAAAATGTGAAGTGGATGAGAATGGATCATAATTACCATATACTAAAAATAAACTATATATACAAGTGTGTGGTAATAATTGATGCAAAGTAATAAAATGTTGAATAGATTGCAAACTACTAACTAATGGAAAATTCCCAAATGGGAAATTGTCACTTATACTCGAAGGAAAAATCATTGTATCTAAAAAATTATCGACCAAATAATAATTTTGCAAGAAATTATTAATAATATTGTCTTCTGATATTTCTTCAAACTCCCTACTTTGATCAATTGTCAAAATAGGTAAAGATTCTTCTAAATCACTATCGATCCATAATGGATCCTCTATTTCCAATAATGACTGAGCTGGAGGGTATAACATCAATTGCTTCGTCTATTCTCCATTCAAAATCACCATGTTGCTAGACCTGTAACTAATAAAAGCATTAGTTGTGGCTAACCAAGGTCTGCCTAAAATTAAGGGGTGGTGCAGGAGCACCTACACCCTTAATGCAAAATGTGATTTGGTCAGGTGTGGTCATAGAGTGTGTTTAGGTTAGGGGTGTTAGTGTTTTGTTTATGCTAAATAAGGTTTCAATTTCAAAGACCATTTTTCTATGTATTTAGGTGTGTGGGAAAACATTGGGCTTCAAATGTAAAAGTTGAACAACAAAATATTAAGTTGTTATTTTGCAATTTTAGGAGAATATGAAGGGTCAAGGAGATCAAAAGTTGGTTGTGGACATTGGAAAGGTAGTTTTTGAATTGAAACTATATAAAAGGCCTCATAAGGCTCGAATTGAGGTTGTTGTTCACATTTGAGAAGAATTCCAATAGATTTCAAAACGTTTACAAGCAATTTTCCTAATTTTTTTGATCTTTCCTTGCTGTGTACAGGTCCGTACTGGTCCTCATTGGTCTGAAACTTGAGGTATAAAGTGTTGATATGTAATAGCTTGTAAATTAAATCATTTTGAGGGTTTTTAATTAGTTTTAGTGAAAGAAAACCTTATTTTTCTTGGCACTACCTGTGTAAATCAACAAGGGTCTGATTTGAGGTTTTAAATGAAGAATTAGCCATTCCTCCTACTATGGAATCTGTTACTCAGAGGAATGGCATGATTCATGTTAGGTAAGGTGTCTAAATAGGTCAGGAGTCAAAATAAGACAGTTTGATGGTTGGGAAGTGAAGCCCTAGGGCTGGGCAGAGTAGTTTTATGAGAAAATTGAGTTGTTGAATGAGGGTTTGAGAGAAATATTGAGGTAATGGTATTTGTAAGGGTTCATTGAGTGTGTGCAGGATATATGTGGAGTGTTTAGAGCATTGGTTTGGTTGGGTAAGCACCAGAGTTTGGATTTTTATCAAAACCCTTGTGTATTGCATGAAAAAGGAGGGTTTCCTAGTTTGGCATTGTAGTAGCCTTGAAAAAACAAACAAATGGTGGAATCCTGTGTTTTGACACACAACTTGAGACTGTTTGATATGATTTTGTGGATAACAGGTCGTTAAGGGGGACCTCCTTTGTAAAAGTAGGCTAATTGAGTAGCCTTGAGCAGGGTAGGTGTACTGAAAGTCTATGTTGGTCCAAAAGAATCACTGTTGGTTTTTAGATATGTTGTGTAGGCCCTAAAAGGGTATCTCAATCCATATTTTATTTGGTAAGTGTTTTGGACAGCTTGAGTGTAAAGTGGCTTAAAACAGGTTGCCTATGCTACAAGGAAGGGCATGCTCATATGGTGGAATTTTGATGAGTTCTTTGAAACCCATGTTGAAGTTGATTTGATATTCATTTGTGAGTCATTTTGAGAAGGTTTCCACCTTCCTCTACATCAGAGTGGTATTAGAGCAACAGGGAGTAGACCTTTGGTTGTATTTTGCAGGCAAGTGAGAAGTTGAAAAGACACCATGCCTCTAGAAGACAATATGGAAAAGGAGATCAAAGAATTCCAGGAGAGATATGCCAAGATGAAAGAGATGACATAGAGGAAAGCCTTATTCAGAACTAGATGCAAATGCAAGAACAAGATATGCAATGTGGTGATAGATTCAGGTACGCTCGATAACATTGTATCAGTTGAGATGGTAGATAAATTACAGTTAGAAAGGATCCCACATAAAAGGCCATATAAAGCATTTTGGTTGAATTGTGATCAGTCAGTTGTGGTGAATGAGCAAGCCCTAGTGGAGTTTCAGATTGGTGCATATGAGGATAGCATTTGGTGTGATGTTTTTCCAATGAGTTATTATCATTTGTTATTAGGAAGGTAGTGGCAGTTTGATAGGTAAGCCTTACATGATGGTAGGAAAAATGTGTATGATATTGTGAAGGATGGAATCAAGTTCAAGCTAACCCCATTGCAGGGAGATGATAGAGAACAAGACAAAATGGAAAGGATAGTGATGATGGGAAGGAAAGAGTTCCTCAAGCATGAGGAAGACAAACATAGTGAAGGTGCAGCCACTCACATAGAGGAAAAAGTTGAGGCAATAAAAGTAGACAAAGGAGCAATATTAGAAGGAAAAAAGGTGAAGAGTTGGTGATGAGAAGAAAGGAATTCCCTATGAAGGATCAAGACAAGTTTGTCAAGCAAGATGAAGAAAAAAAAAGGACTGGTTTCAGTCATGTAAAGGCAGAAGCAAGGGTAGGACAGTCACATACTCATACTGTCATAACATAGGTATGCAGATTAGGTATGAAGGATTGTGAAATGAAGAATCTTAGGGCAGAGACCCTAATGAAAGGAAAAGGAAAGATAAGTGGAGACAGGATAGAGAAGAGGCAAGAATGGCCTAGTAAGGTCATGGTGGAAAATATGGATTGTCCAATGAAAGGACAAATAGATAGAGAGCAACAGCAAGAGGATGACAAAAGACCTAGTGGCAAGGAGGTCTTGGGAGGAAAAAGAATGGATGTGGAAATAAGAGAGAGTAGACAGATTGAAGAAAGCCATGTAAGGCTTGTAGAGAATGAAGAAATCAGAGTAGGTACATTGATGTGTCCTTTGGAAAAGAAAAGGAACAAGGAGCAGCCAAATACTGCTGTAACAGAGGCATTTAGGACAAAAGACATAAAGATAAAGGAGATAGAGAGTATGACACAGGTTATGAAGATAAGAGTTGTAGGTAGCCAAGACAAAAGGCTCGGGCAAGAAGGTATGATAGTGGAAAGTGAAGAAAATCTCAGAAATTCAGTCAAGAACAAGAGGTCTGAAAAAAAAATGAACCAAGAAAAGTGGCAAAAGCATGAGAAAGAAGTTGTAGAGAAGCAGATTGAAGGTTTGATGTTGAGAGAAGATGATGATGGACAGTTGAAGAATGTTCCTAAACAAGATAGGACAAAGGTCCTAGAGACTGAAAATTGGATACAAAGAGTGGAATACAAGAAGAATGTCATGACAAGATGTTAGAAAAGATAGTATGCCAAGAGCAATGGCAAAAGACAAAGAAAGGGTCAGAGAAAGAGGTTGAGGGAAGTGTAGTCACCATGAAAGGTGAAGTTGGAAAGGAAAAGAGTTTACCAAAAGTCCCAAAGATGGAAGGGATTGATGATGGTGAGTTGTTAGAGGTTCCAAATAAGATGAAGAAGAGAGACAGTGCTGAGAGTAGGGCAGTGGATTGTCCTTGGAAGACAAGATTGATGATGTGGTAGATGTGTGATGTTGTGACAGTGGTTCCAAGATCAGAGAACCTAAAATTGATGGTAAAGAGGATGGTTAAGAGACAAGGAATGAAGGAAATGCTTTATCACTTCACTGTTTTGATGATCATGTTGAAGGAGGTCAAACCAAGGGTGAAAATGAAAGAAGAAAGGAAGATTATGGACTGTTTGGAGGCAAATGAAACCAAGGAACAAGTTAGGAGTAATTGGATGTAGCTATGGATGATAGGACAGAGTATGAAGGTGAAGATTCAAGGTGACCAGTCAAGAGAAGAATTGTTTTGCATGGACAAAGCCAAGCCTAAAGTGAAGATAAAGGCAAGAGGGAGTAGTTACAAGTCAGGGTGTTCCAGACTTCCAAGAGACTTGGAAAGCTTTCATGGCCGGGTGTATGGTGCAGGAGCTCCTACACCCTTAATGCAAAATGTGATTTGGTTAGGTGTGGTCATAGAGTGTGTTTAGGTTAGGGGTGTTAGTGTTTTGTTTATGCTAAATAAGGTTTGAATTTCAAAGACCATTTTTCTATGTATTTAGGTGTGTGGGAAAACATTGGGCTTCAAATGTAAAGGTTGAACAACAAAATATTAATTGTTATTTTGCAATTTTAGGAGAATATGAAGGGTCAAGGAGATCAAAAGTTGGTTGTGGACATTGGAAAGGTAGTTTTTGAATTGAAAATGTATAAAAGGCCTCATAAGGCTCGAATTGAGGTTGTTGTTCACATTTGAGAAGAATTCCAATAGATTTCAAAATGTTTACAAGCAATTTTCTTGATTTTTCTGATCTTTCCTTGCTGTGTACAGGTCCGTACTGGTCCTCATTGGTCTGAAACTTGAGGTATAAAGTGTTGATATGTAATATCTTGTAAATTAAATCATTTTGAGGGTTTTTAATTAGTTTTAGTGAAAGAAAACCTTATTTTTCTTGGCATTGCCTGTGTAAATCAGCAAGGGTTTGATTTGAGGTTTTAAATGAAGAATTAGCCATTCCTCCTACTGTGGAATCTGTTACTTGGAGGAATGGAATGATTCATGTTAGGTAAGGTGTCTAAATAGGTCAGTGGTCAAAATAAGACAGTTTGATGGTTGGGAAGTGAAGCCCTAGGGCTGGGCAGAGTATTTTTATGAGAAAATTGAGTTGTTGAATGAGGGTTTGAGAGAAATATTGAGGGAATGGTCTTTGTAAGGGTTCATTGATTGTGTGTAGGATATATGTGGAGTTTTTGGAGCATTGGTTTGGTTGGGTAAGCACCAGAGTTTGGATTTTCATCAAAACCCTTATGTATTGCATGAAAAAGGAGGGTTTCCTAGTTTGGCATTGTAGCAGCCTTGAAAAAACAAACAAATGGTGGAATCCTGTGTTTTGACACATAACTTGAGACTATTTGATATGATTTTGTGGATAATAGGTCATTAAGGGGGACCTCCTTTGTAAAAGTAGGCTAATTAAGTAGCCTTGAGCAGGGTAGGTGTATTGAAAGTCTATGTTGGTCCAAAAGAATCACTGTTGGTTTTTAGATATGTTGTGTAGGCCCTAAAAGGGTATCTCAATCCATATTTTATTTGGTAAGTGTTTTGGACAGCTTGAGTGTAAAGTGGCTTAAACCAGGTTGCCTATGCTATAAGGAAGGGCATGCTCATATGGTGGAATTTTGATGAGTTCTTTGAAACCCATGTTGAAGTTGATCTGATATTCATTTGTGAGTCATTTTGAGAAGGTTTCCACTTTCCTCTGTCAAAATAGGTAAATATTCTTCTAAATCACTATCGATCCATAATGGATCCTCTATTTCCAATAATGACTGAGCTGGAGGGTATAACATCAGTTGCTTCGTCTATTCTCCATTCAAAATCACCATGTTGCCAGACCTGCAACTAATAAAAGCATTAGCTGTGGCTAACCAAGGTCTGCCTAAAATTAAGGGGTATCCCCCCAGCTTAATATTTGGCTATAAAATCATAAAATCTGTAGGATATTCCCAAGAATCAACATAAATAATAATGTCTTGAATCATACCTTCTAGTTTTACAAGGGAATGATCCACCATCTGCAAGATCGTTGGAATAGGTCTTAGTCCTTAAAGGGCTATTCTCTCCTTAGTCTCATTTGTCATTACATTTATGGCTGCTCCTAAATCCACAAGTGTGTTTGGAATAACTATATCACCAATACGTACCTTTATCGTTGGGCTTCTAGGATATGTATACTTAGGAACAAAAATCTTTCCCAACATCAAATCTGCAAGTTGTCCAATGACTTAGATTGTCTTGGGGTTCTGTTTCTTTTGTTGTTTTCTCCCACATAGTTCCTTAACTACTTTTGTATACATTGGAACATCTCAAATGGCCTGCAACAAAGGAATTTTAATGTTAACTTTACATAACTCATTCATAAAATTAAAACTTGATTGAGATGCTTGTTGTTTTGGTTGTTCTTGCAACCTAGCAAGAAATGGGGGCCTGGATTGTTCTTCTTTTAGTTCTATTGGAGAATCATCTATCTCTGTGATAGTTGGCCCTTGAAGATTCTTTCTTGATCTCAATTGTACACCATCAATTTCTAATGCATTGACAAGATAAGTAGGGTATCCTGCCACCTCATTGTTATAAACCGGTTGAGCCACCTTATTATTCGAATTAGGTGATGGTTGTTGATGGGGGTGAAATATGTCTTTGTTTTACCTTTTATTTTCCTTTAAAATTTGTCATTTAATAATATCTTCTACTGTTCCTATCACCATTTGTTAATGAATTGAAGATATTTTATAAAATACAAAGGAAAGATAAAAACCTATGAATATATCAAAATCCTTTGATCATTTATTGATTATCTCTATAATTTTGGTAGCAGGAGATGCTTAATGGATGTCACATGGATAAGGGCATCAGTGGAGTGAAGTTAAGGCCATTTAAGGGTCATTTGTCATTTTGGTTGAATTAGTGCTAAGTTGCATTTATTTGTTTCAAGTTGTGCCATTTTGAAACAATGACAAAAGACTATAAGCTATTTTCGATTATCTTTTAAGGTTGTTGACTGGAGGCCAAAACAACCAAAGACTATTATATATTTTTATCTAACAATAGTTATAAGTTCAATCGGTCTACAATATCTATAAATATGTAAGCCTAGACTCAATTTATATAGATGATAATAATATATTGATACAAAATTCTGTTCGCGATTTAAAATATTGTGATGTTATTTGAATGTACATTGATTAGTGTGGAGTAACTTGTGTTCATAAGCTTCATCACCCAATAATTGAAGAAGACAGGGCCCACTTCCTCGATTACCTGGTGATCCCTATAGACATGCAAAATTAACATTGTGCATTCAATTAGGTTCACTCATTAACTAAATTAGATTTCACATTAGGTCCATTCATCAATTAATCAGGTTCACTTCCATCCATTCATTAGGTAATCTCATCTCCTAAGGTCATTTATTTAAAATCAAATAAACATTATCATCAACCTTTTAATAAATCAAATGGCCATTTAATCAAATCCCAAATCATATTACATCATTTTCTGATTTAAATAAATCAAATATCCAAGTCCTAAAAGTCAAACTCACCTAATCATCATTAAGCTAACCTAATCCTAATTAGCCTAACCTAACCCACCCACTTGCATTCTCTAGATTTAGCCACTTGCACAAATAAATCAATTTATTGATTTATTAAAACCTCATTTTCACTCAACATGGCCCTCAAGTTTGAAAAACATGACAAGTTGATTTGTCCCTCCAACATTGCATTTATTGCTCATTTTCTTGTCCCCCTCTCAAAATTTATTGCCAAATTTGAATTCAAATTCTCCCTCTCATGGGCACACTTCCCAAATCTTGCACATCCATTGACCTATCACCACTTGACAAGTGTCCTCTTCTCATTGGTGGATCTTTAGTCCCACATTCACCCATTTGGACAATCTCTCATCAAGAAAATCTATAAAAGAAGGCCTTAATCCTCATCCATCCATCCACAACTTTTATGCAAGGTTACTCTCTTGGTTTGAGAACTCATCTTGCTCTTCATCCTATTTGCATTTGCATCATCTTAAGCTTTGATCAAGGATTGGGAAAGGGTCACTTGCACATGTGACACCAATCCACTATGGAATAGGTAACTTGTTATTGTTTTCATAATGCTTTTAGTTTTCTTTTGTCATGTATTGCATTTGGAAGCATCTACATGGTATTTCATAGGGGTGTTCTTTAGAGATTTGTAGGTACTAACCCTTGTTTGAAGTTAAGTATGTGCAGATTTTAAAAGGATGCCTACAATCCCTATAGTAGGAGTGCATTGTGTGGTAATAAATGTTTTAGCTTTACATTCATTTTTTTGTGATTGAATTAGTTTGTAATTATCTCTGTTTGTTGTTAGATGCATATGAGTTTAATTCAGTGTGTTGTATTTTGTAAACATTGATTGGTGTGACTATCAATATGTGTGAGTAAAGTTTAATGAATTCCATTTCAATTCTATCTTTTGATTATATTATGTTCTTAGTGTGGAACATTAATACTATTTACTATTTACTGTTAATCTATTTATATTGCTAACCGTTTGGATATAGGCTCCTGTCATAGAACTGATAGGAGGTTGAGAGCCAAATTTCAGAATAAACATAGACTAAGTAGCATTGCATCCATCCACACTTAGCTCACTAGCTTCAATTTTTAGGCCAACAACCCCAATATCTTTCATAAGTTCATGACCCCTAGATTGACAATTAAGGAATAAACTAAGGAAAAAACCTCTATAAAGTTCCTAAGGATTGATTTAAATATACCTACCAATAAGATAGAATTACAAGGATAGTTTTCCCCTAAAGTTCACCCATAGTTTAATCCAATCATTTTGGTGCCATTGTTGGGGAAAGGTATTAAAGGCCTGAAATCATATCTAGCTGAGTTAGGACCAGTACGTCAAGAGGAAGGCCTATACAATTTTTGACCTTGTTAAGGTTAATACTCCTAATTTGTGCTGTTATAAGTCATTTAGGTACATGAATTGTAGTAGGGATAGTAGAGGGAGATTTATTATAAAAGAAAAGGGAAGTAGTTTACAACCAAAAAAAATTAAAAACAAATCAAAACCATTCGTTGAGGGTTCACAACTTGAAGAATTGAAAAACAAGTCAAAGCCATCCGTTGAAGGAAGTAGCTCAACACGAGAGAAATTGAAAAACAAATTACAACTGTTAGTTGTGCACACTTCACCTGAGTCAGAATTAGTCAAACCATTGGTTGTACACCGATCATCTAAGAAAGAGTTACCTGAGCCAAATATCAAAAAGTGTGTTATTGATTCTACCATAGTTGAGACACCTGCAGGTACCCATCCAGAGTCTTTTGAAGTATTGTGAAAAAAGGTTGAAAAATTATTTCAAGAATCTTATGGGTCTGAAGCTGGTCCATTCTCAGAAACCCAAAATCCATTTAAAACTTATTTTACCCCTTGGGCATTAGACGTCATGGTCAATCTCAACAACAATAACAATGAGTTGAC
Organism: Sequoia sempervirens; assembly: GCA_007258455.2. NCBI lineage: Eukaryota > Viridiplantae > Streptophyta > Pinopsida > Cupressales > Cupressaceae > Sequoia > Sequoia sempervirens. Next base: position 436,907,746 of record VDFB02075321.1, read on the forward strand.
ATTGGCTCACAACAACCCGATCACTTTTGAATTTCCCATTGTGCATCTTGAAGAGGATGCTCCTATGAAAAATATTCCCCACTCTGCTTTACTAGTTTTTCATGGTCTTTCTGTTGAGGATCCTGATATGTTCTTATTTGAGTTTGATGTGTTGTGCCATAGTTATGAATATCAAAGCAACACACAAAAGCTCAAATTATTCCCAACCACATTGAAGGACACAACCTTATGCTAGTTCATGAACCTCAAAAATATTAGAACATAAGAGGTCATGAAGGAATTATTTTTGAAAAAATACCATGAGTATTGTAAAACGAAAGAGGTTTGGGATGAGATCTTCCATATGACACAAAAAGAGGATGAGATTGTGGAAGATTACCTCGAATGCTTCATGTTTAGCCTCCAATGATCATGACAGCTAGAGCTGACTCCTAATACTATTAAAATGTTGTTTCTTAGGGGAATAAGAGATGATACTATGGATGCATTGAATTTAATAGGAAAAGGTAATGTCTCTAAATTTAGCTTTGATGATATTTGTGACATTTGCAGGAATTACTCGAGGTCTCAATGATCGGGGAGGAATTATCCAAGTAAGCCTTATGCTTTAGGTAGTGCAATAGGTATAACAAAGCGTGAAATAGGTAATTTACTTGAGGATCTTAAAACTCATTTTTTAAATCATATGGGTAAACAAATAGACACTTTATATACTTGTAGGAAGCAAGAGGAAGCCAAAAAGGCCTTGGATGTATTTTTCTGACTTGTCGCAAGAGACATAGTGGTGAGAATTGCCCCTATAATAGGACAAATATTTCTTCCTTAGAAGAAGTCAACAAAAGTTCCACCTGAAGGCCTCTTCCTATAAGGACACCTAACATTGAATATTCTGAGGAACCTATCTACTACATGGCCCCTAGGTGACCTTTTCCACCTTGAGTAATGCACCCTGGCATGACAAATGACTATCTTGCTCTGGGATCTAGCCAACCTAATTCTTCTTCCAATCAACCTGGATGGTACGGGTGTTGGCAACAACCTCCACCATACCCTCAATAGATGCCACAATACCAGTATGCTTCAAAGCTGTGGTAATAGGCATGGAGGCCACAACTACCACAACCTTCACCATACCAACAACCATATCCATCACAATCAAAATTTCCACCTCCTCCCATGATCAACCCATATCAACAACCACAAAAATGTTGGCAACTCAAGGGAAGACAACTGAGAGGGGGGGTGAATCAGTTGTCACCAAATTTCAAACTTATTCAACTTATTAACCTTATTCTTAGATATGATCATTAATCATGAAAGCATAAATGAAAAACACACTAGAAGCACACATAACACCAAGATTTTTATGTGGAAACCATGTTAGGGGAAAAACCACGGCGGAGGTCAGTCCACAAGATTATACCCTGTTAAAAGTATAAGAAAAATATGAATGGGGAATACACATGCATTCAGGAACACTGCCTAGAGCTCACTGCTCAATTACAAAGGAAGACACACTATCTTACAGAAAGGTTCTAATTAAATCCATCAGATTTTGAACTAAGAAAATAGCATCTACTAATGCCTGGTTACAGTTCTGGTTAAGCACATGAACACTTCTTCACTCTTCACTCTTCTTCACTCTTCTTCACTCTCTACTTTTCCTACAAATGATCTGATCAATATTCACACATAGGACTTGCACACTTCAAACTTGCACACTTTCACATGATAAAACAATCACTCTTATATATCTGTAACAAGAGATTACATCGCTATAAGTCGGCTTCAACAAAATAGCAAGAAGGAATATAAACAGTTAGTTCAAATCAATAAAGATTATTCATGCGAATCAACTAAGGTTGGCCACAACATAGTGAAGACCAAAAATAACATCCTCAAACAAAAACCACTTCAATTAATTACTCCTCGAAGATCCACAACACGCTTCAACACCTTGTCGTCCAAGAACATGAAAAACATGAACACACAAGAGAAAATATCAGATCACAAGCACAATGATCAATGCATACATGCAACATAGATAGAGCATGAATTAGAAACATCCACAAACATCATGAAACAATAGAGAGGCATCCACAACAACTGAACTAGCTGAAATCACATTATCTTCATTCAGGAACACAAACTGAAGTAACATAAAAACTGCCAGAATACAAATCTTCATAACTTGATCAAATCTTCATGTGGATCTCTGAAACTTGACATGGATAAACTAGATATACTCAATAGGAAACCCTTTAGTCCATAACCTATGAACAACAATGTACTGATCACATCGACAGAAAGAACTTCACTTCACCACTGACCACCTATAGCACTTCTTATTACAATTTTCTCAATATCCTTGACATATACATCTTCTAATGCAACAATGCTAATAGTGTTGACATCAATGACAACCACATATAAAAAACACATCACAAAATCCAACAATCTCCCCCTTTGGTATTGATGGCAACACATGATGTGAAAAATATCCTCAACACAACTACTCTTACTCCCCCTTAGGTTCTGACTCTTCTCCCCACAAAGATTTTTCACATTACTCTTCTCGCCCTTTGACATCAATGACAAATATCTCTTTTATGCAAGCTCTGAACCACATATCTGAACACCTGAACATCTAAACATCTGAATACTCTTGTTGAGTAGCAACCATCACAACATCAATCCAGATCAAAATATGATCATGAAATGCACAGATTGATGCAAATCAATGCATCCTTAGTTCTGACTAGGAGGGGTAATCACCGCTAACTTCCCTTTGAGATACTCAAAAGTATCATTAGGAAACGACTTGGTAAATATGTTTGCAATCTAATCCTTAGTAGGCATATACTCCAATCTAACTTCCTTTTCACTAACTTTCTCTCTCAAAAAGTGAAACTTGATAGATATATGCTTGGTATTGGAATGCAACAACGGATTCTTAGAAATGTTAATAGCACTTGAGTTATCATAGAATATAACAATAGGCTCATCATACACAACTCTAATATCCTTAAACATCTACTTCATCCATAGTACTTGAGTACATTTATTAGCAACAACAATGTATTCTGCCTTTATAGTAGATAAAGAAATAGCATTCTACTTCTTGCTTAACCATGAAATCAACTTCCTTCCCAAGAAAAATGCTCCACCACTGGTGCTTTTCCTGTCATTCACATCTCCTACCCAATCAACATCAGTAAAACAACTCAAAGTAAGATCATCATCTTTAGGATACCATAGACCAAAATCAACTGTCCCCTTCAAGTATCTGAAAATCCTCTTCACAACAATCACATGAGATTTTTAGGATCAACTTGAAATCTTGCAACAATACATACAACATTCATGATATCAGGCCTAGTTTGAGTCAAACAAAGCAATCCACCAATCATTAATTTGTATCTAGTCTGATTTGCCTTCAGAGAATCATCATCAGTTGTCAACTTGCATCCGGTCACCATGGGTGTACCAACTGGCTTTGAATCTTCCATACCAAATTTCTTCAACAATTCTTTCACATACTTGGACTGAGATATAAAGATCCCTTTATCTAATTGAGTAATTTGCAATCCCAAGAAGAATTTCATCTATCCAATCATTGACATCTCAAACTCATTCTGCATCTCATCAACAAACTTCATTCACAAGCTATCATCTCCTCCAAATATGATATTATCAACACAAACTTCTACAATCAAATCTTTACCATCATTCTTGAAATATAGATTTCTATCAGCAGTACCTTTGTTAAATCCAATCTTTACTAAGTACTTATCCAATCTGGCATACCATGCTCTAGGGGCTTGTTTGAGTCCATACAATGCTTTCTTCAATCAGAAAACCATATCTCCCTGATCAGTCAATTGGAATCCATCCAATTTTTCAACATACACCTCTTCTTCCAATTCACCATTTAGAAAAGCTAACTTGACATCAATTTGATAAACCTTGTAGTCTTTGTAAGAAGCATAAGCAAGAAATAATCTCACAGCTTCAATTCTAGCAACAGGGGCAAAGATTTCTTCAAAATCAATACCTTTCATATGTGAATATCCCTTACATACCAGTCTTGCTTTGTTTCTGACCACTTCACCTTGTTCATTTAGTTTGTTTCTAAAGACCAATTTAGTTCCAATTACATTCTTATCCTTAGGCCTAGGAACAAAAATCCATGTATCATTCTTTTCAATATGCTGTATTTCCTCTTTCATTGCTTCAACCCAATGTTCATCTTTGCATGCTTCATTCACATTGTTATGCTCAGTCTTTGAAATCAAACAATATTCTTCTGTAATTCTTCTCCTAGTATGGACACCTTTTTTCTTATCACCTATGATCTGTCAATCTCACATACCTCAGAGTCTTCTTAGAATGGTCTTCAACTTCAGGCTCTTCTGATCTCTCTGCTGTTCTTCCACTAGCTTCTCCTTCCTCTTGATCTTGTTGATTTACCTGAATGATTTGGAATTGACTTGAAGTCTAAACTTTGTTTGTACTGACATTTTGATCATCAAAACCATATCCACAAGTTTTAGATAGTGAAACTATGTCTTCATCAACCTTAACATTTGCACTTTCAACCATTTTCTTCAATCTTTTATTGTAACACCGGTAGGCCTTACTTTTAGTAGCATAACCCAGAAAGATTCCTTCATCACTCCTAGCATCAAAATTTCCTATATCTTCATCTTTGTTGATATAACACTTGCTTCCAAAGATCTTGAAATATCTAACAATAGGTTTTTGACCAATCCATAGCTCAAAAGGAGTCTTACCAGTATCACCTTTAAATTATACTCGATTAAGTGTGTACACAACAGTACTCACAACTTCTCTCTAGTAGCTATGAGGTACATTTCCTTCCAACATCATGGTTCTAGCAGCATCTAGAACTGTTCTGTTCTTCCTTTCCACAACTCCATTTTGTTGAGGGGTCCATGGTGCAGATAAATGTCTCTTTATTTCATGCTCTTCAAAAAAATAATTAAACTCACAGGAAGTGAATTCACCACCTCTATTTGATCTCAAACACTTAATCTTCAGACCTGTCTCTGTCTCAACCATAGCCTTAAATATCTTGAACTTTTCCAAAGCTTCAAATTTCTCCCTTAAGAAAGTAGCCCACATCATCCTTGAATTGTCATCAATAAGTAGCATGAAATATTTGTATCCTTGTAAACTTCTAGTTTTAGTAGGACCACACAAATCAGTATGCACAAGATCCAACAATCCATTTGAATTTTTTTTTTTTACTTCAAAATGAAATTCTTGTTTGCTTTCCTAACTGACATTCTTTGCATATGGCATTAGTAGGTTTCATCAACTTAGGAAGATCTCTCATAGACTTAGTGGAACTTATCTTGAAAATATTATCAAAGTTAACATGACACATTCTCCTATGCCACAACCAACTTTCATCAATTTGAGCAATCAAACAACTTTTACTAGCAGCACTCAGGTGGAAAATATTACCTTTTTTTTTGTACTTGATGCAATCACATTTCCAAAATTTCCCAATATTTTTCACTTACCATCCATGAATTGAAGATTGTATCCCTTATCAACCATCTATCCAACACTTAAAATATTATGCTTCAAACCTTCAACCTACAAGACATCATCAGTATTATGCTTACCATCAAGAGAAATGCATCCTCTTCCACATATCACACTAGCTTTGTCATCACCAAATCTCACAACACCACCATCATAATTTTCCAAACTCACAAACTTACTTTGATCTCTTGTCATATGATGAGAACAACCATTGCCAATTACCCATTCATCTTTCTCTTCAACTCAAGTAGCTAGGGCTTTCTCCACATTTGAACAACTAGCAAATTCAGTAGACATGATTATTTTCGTTGATAGCAATAAACAAAAAATCATCTTCACTTGCATTTCCTTTGTCAAATTCATCATCTGTCACACCTTCATCAACAACAGAGTAACACTTATTTTGGAATTTAGTCTTGGTAAATATTGGCTTGGAAACTCTCTTAGGACACCTTGATGCAAAATGACCTATCTTATTGCAAGAGAAAAATTTAATAGGAAACTTCCCCTTATACTTACCTTGTCCTCTAGCTTCTCTTTTCACAATCAATGCTTCAAGTTATTCAAGCTCTCTTTCTTCTTCATCGAGCTATTTCATTTCATCCTCATACTTGAATTTCTTTCTTGATGAAATTTCACCTGGTTCATATCTCTGTTTATCTCTTCCAGAAGTAGTGGCCTTGAATGCAAATTCAACCTTAGGAAGGGCATCACCAAATTCACTCAACTCAAAAGTAGTAAGCTTACTAATCAACATATCTCTGGTAACATTTGTCATAGTTCAGAGCTCTTCAATAGCACTAGCCTTGACTTTGTAGGAATTAGGAAAGGATCTAAACACTTTAGCAACAATCTCTGATTCATCTATCTGTCCACCAACACATCTGATACCACACACAAGTTCATTCACTCTTTGCATGAAAGTAGTAACATTTTCATCATCACCCATTTTCAACTTTTCATATTTACCTTTCAGACTTTGTAGCTTAGTAATCTTCACATTAGCATCACCTTCATACAAGGTCTCCAACTTTTTCTAGATCTCATAAGTAGTCTTCAGATCCATCACATTTGTCATCTCAGTATCAGTCAAAGCACTCAACAACGCTTCCTTAACCCTGATATTATAATCAACATCCCTAATCTTAGTAGAAGTAGTAGGACCATTCTGTGGAATAACATATATATTTTTTGTAATGCTCCAGTAGGGTTCACCAATGCATCTCAGATGGCTTTCCATTCAAGTCTTCCACAAAGAATGATTTGTTCTATCAAATCTAGGACTATGCTTCGTATAAGTCACCATCTTGGATCACCTCAAGCTATAAAAATTCTTCCAAGGAACCTGCTCTGATACCAATTGTTGGCAACTCAAGGACAGACAACTGAGAGGGGGGTAAATTAGTTGTCACTAAATTTCAAACTTATTCAAATTATTAACCTTATTCTTAGATCCGATCATTAATCATGAAAACATAAATTAACAACACATCAAAAGCACACATAACACCAAGATTTTTATGTGGAAACCCTATTAGGGGAAAAACCACTGCGGAGGTGAGTCTACAAGAATATACCCTATTAAAAGTAAAAGAAAAATATGAATGGGGAATGCACATGCATTCAAGCACACTGCCTAGAGCTCACTGCTCAATTACAAAGGAAGACACACTGCTCAATTACAAAGGAAGACACACTATCTTACATAAAGGATATGATTAAATACATTAGATTTTGAACTGAGAAAATAACATCTGCTAATGCCTGGTTACAATTCTAGTTAAGCACGTGAACACTTCTTCACTCTCTACTCTACCTTTTAATGATCTAATAAATATTCACACATAGGACTTGCACAATTCACACTTGCACACTTTCACATGATAAAACAATCGCTCTTATATATCTAGAATGAAAGATTACATCGCTATAAGTCAGCTTCAACAAAATAGCAAGAAGGAATATAAACAGTCGGCTTAGATCAATAAAGATTATTCATGCAAATCAACCAAGGTCAGCCACAACATAGTGAAGACTGAAAATAACATCCTCAAACATGAACCACTTCAATTAATTACTCCTCAAAGATCCACAACATGCTTCAACACCTTGTCAGCCAAGAACATGAAAAACATGAACACGTAAGAGAAAATCTTAGATCATGAGCACAATGATCAATGCAGATGTGCAACACAGATAGAGCATGAACTAGAAACATCCACACACATCATGAAACACTAGATAGGAATTCACAACAAATAAACTAACTGAAATCACATGATCTTCATTCAGGAACACAAACTGAAGTAACATAAAAACTGTTAGTATACAAATCTTTAGAACTTGATCAAATCTTCACGCAGATCTCTGAAACTTGACATGGATAAACTAGATATAATCAACAAGAAACCCTTTAGTCCACAACCTCTAAACAACAACATACTGATCACACCGACAAAAAGAACATCACTTCACCACTGACAACCTGTAGCACTTCTTATTACAATTTTCTTAATATCCTCGACATATACAACTTCTAATGCAAAAATGCTAATAGTGTTGACATCAATGACAACCACATATCTTCAACACACCACAACATCCAACAAACAATTTATTCCACCCATACCATCATTGTCTTTTCAGCCAGCCAATCCAACAAAACCACCAAAGCCCACACCAATGCTAGCCCAACCGAACCCAAATACCAATAATAAGGCAACACAACTCATGTATAATAATGAGGCAACAAGTTACTCTACTTATCCTGTAAATACAATAGAATTAGATAGAGTTCAATTAAGATTGGGGAAGGCTCTTCAGGAGACCACCATCACTCAAATTAATGAAGAACTTGAAGCAGACCCAGTAAAAGAACCTCCCTTCCCTGAATGATTTCAGTCAGAACCAGTACAAAGGGAAGTCTCTCAACCTAAATTTGATTTTTTCAATGAGTTACACAATGTTAACATCAAGATTCCTTTGTTGTAGGCTATTAATTACATACCCATCTATACCAACACAGTTCAAGATTTATGTACTAGGAAGTAGAAGAAGCAAGACCTGAAGACCATTCAAGTTATTAGATAGCTAGTAGACATCATACATGGGAACATAACCATTCCTAAGTACTCAGATCCAGTGAGTCCTGTCATCAAGGTATCTATTGGTAAAGTTAGCATTCCTAACACACTTGTTGATTTGGGCACTGCAAGTAATGTTATGACAAATGAAACAAAGGAAAGATTGTCACTAGAGGGGCTTAGAACTACTCCCACAGTTCTTCAAATGGCAGAGCGATCTTTGGTCAAATCAGAGGGTATGATTGAAGATGTAGTCCTTTCTATTGATTCATGGGAACACCCATATGTATTTATGGTTTTGCATTCAAAGATTAAGTTGGGGGGATACCCCTTGATTTTAAGACGACCTTGGTTAGTGGCTGTGGACACATTCATTAATTATCGGCCAAGAAACATGGTCATCTCTAATGGTGAGCACAAACAAAAGTTGACTTTATACCCACCAGCACAACCCTTGTTGGAGACGGAGGATCCAGTATGGGTTGATAGTGACTTGGATGTGTCATTGCCAATCTTGACAATTGACCAGGCTTTAGATATGGAAGAACCCATCGAGGATAATATTCTTGTTAATTTTCTTTAGAATAGATATGCATCTAATGAATCCTTTGAAAGCATCGTTCTTCATTCAAGTATAAATACTCGTTGTCCTTTTGGAAAGTTTCCACTAGTAGGTGGCTCACGGTCTGTTCAACACTTTGTCACATTGCAGTAGTTGCTACCTCATAATTATTGATAAAGTTCGCTGCAATCCTCATCATTTAATTATAAATGTCAATCTAGGGAGGTGTCCATGGAAATATGCAAGAGGGAGAAAAAATAATTTGCATGACATTATTTTTCTACAAACAGAATTGAAAGGCAATGTATGAAATAATTTGTTGGAAAAAAATCTAATCTAAGAGCTTGTAAATGAAATGCTGAAATCAAATCTATCCTAAAAGCTTGTAAATGAAATTTTGGAATCAAATATATCCTAAAATACTTGTAAAGGGAAATACTAGAAATGTAAATAACAAGGAATTGAAAGATTGCTAAAAAAAACTATGAAATGAAAACTACAAACAACTACACTACTATTGCTAAAAATTGAACTCTATTATTTTATAAAACTCTTCCCCCATTTGATTCCTTGATTATAATAAATTTATAGAATTCTTATCTTCAACTAATCTAAAAGATGAGTTTTAATTGTTGTGCAACAACTTGCTAGAAGATAGGAACATGATGTGTTGAGGGAAAAAGATAAGTCTTTCCTTTATCTTGCTGAGTCAATCTTCTTTGGTCGTCCAAAAAAAATATGCCTATTTTGTAGCCCCTAAATAAGCTCCAAAAGGACATTTGAATGTTGAAAAAGTTATGCATTTCCCTTATGTATTATTAAAGCTTATAAAACAACTCCTAGATTCTTGCAAAAAGGTTCAAACTGCCTAAAATTGTCTCCTAGATATGCTCCATTTGTTTGCACAAACCAACAACTTTCCTTAATGATTGGAACTACCCCTTAGATTCTCTCAACTATTGTCCCTTAACTGCTCATAGAATCCCAAATTGCTCAACCTCTTCATAAAAGATCATTCACTTAGATTCCTTTTAGCTCTGAAAATTCTAGAGCATGAAAGCAAAGTTCTAGAGCATCAGATTGGTGAAGTTTTCTCTCAAACCACGAATTGAGTTTTTGTGAAATTTAATGGGTTTTTTCGCCTTCTTGTCTCCAAATTTATATCCAAAATCTCAAGAAACTAGATCATAATTTTTGAGATATGATGAAATCTTTGACTGCTGCAACTAAAAATCTCTTACTTTCCTCATCATGCTCAGTCTTGATAAGTTTCATAATTAAGAAAAATACATGCTTTTATTTGGCTAATAGATGAGACATTTTTTTTGTCTCATCATCTCCCCCACACCTAAAATGTTTTAGGTCCTCCTACAACTTATAATGAGCTTTTGAGAGCCAATTTTTTCACTTTTATTGCAATTGCTTTGAAATTTTCTGAGAGGTGGACTAGAGATGCTTCTAAAGATATTTTGAGTTACTCCGGAGCTATCTAGAGCTTGTTGTCTTTTCTTCATGGTTGGTTTCCAAAATAAATCTGCAAAGGCTCTTGGGAGTAGCAACTTTTATAGAGAAATGCATGTTTTTGAGCTTTATAGAAGAAGACATAGCATGTGTAAAGCACTTATTTGCAGAAAAGAAACCTACTCTATCATACTCTACTTATTGATGTAGAGATAGGTTACACAAAACCATTAATTGGTTGTGAAAAATAACATCCTTTTCTCAAAGGATGTATCCATGCATTTAACTTTTTGAAAGAAGAGGAAAACTATGAGAAAAAGATGGCTAAATATTTGAGCTCTGATGCTCCTCCTTCCTTTGAAATGACAACTTTCTCCATAATTTCTGATTCTAGTAGATGCATGGGCTAATTGAAAAGATATTGCAATCATTCCTCACATTCTATTGCATGCATGACTGAATGCAACTCCTTGTCCTTCAAATATCTGATCAGACAACCCTCCTTGGACTTTGAGGGTGTCCAAACAATAATCTTTTGCTTGCTGGGGCTTGAAGTCATGGTCCTCTAGTTGAGGAGATTGCACAAGAGTTGCCACCTTTGTATGCAAGAACCTCTTCCTTTGAATTTTTTGTTTTGGGGGGGGGGGTTTCTAAAATAATAAAATAGGGAATTTCTAAAATAATAAACCTAAAAAGCTTGCCAAACTAATTTTTTTTTTGACTTGCTGTCACCATATCAACAACAACTCTTTAATGACACTTGTCCCTGGAAACAATGCCAAAAATGATGAAGGTTGCTGCAATCCTCATCATTTAATTATAAATATCAATCTAGGGCGGTGTCCATGGAAATATGCAAGAGAGAGAAAAAATCATTTGCATGACATTCTTTTTCTACAAACAGAATTGAAAGGAAATGTATGAAAGAAATTGTTGGAAATAAATCTAAGAGTTTGTAAATGAAATGCTGAAATAAAATCTATCCCAAGAGCTTGTGAATGAAATGCTAGAATCAAATCTATCCTAAGAGACTTGTAAAGGGAAATACTGGAAATGTAAATAATAAGGAATGGAAAGATTGCTGAAAAATAAACTATGAAATGAAAACTACAAAAAACTACACTACTATTGCTAAAAATTGAACTCTATTATTTTATAAAACTCTTCCCCCAATTGATTCCTTGATTACAATGAATTTATAGAATTCTTATCTTCAACTAATTTGAAAGATGAGCCTTAATTGCTGTGCAACAACTTGCTAGAAGATAGGAACATGTGTTGAGGGAAAAAGATAAGTCTTTCCTTCATCTTGCTAAGTCAATCTTCTTTGGTCATCCAAAACAAATATGCCTATTTTTTAGCCCCTAAAAAAGCTCCAAAACAGATATTTGAATGCTGAAAAAGTGATGCATTTCCCTTGTGTATCATTAAAACTCATAAAACAACTCCTAGATGCTTGCAAAAAGGTTCAAATTGCCTAAAATTGTCTCATAGATATGCTCCATTTGTTTGCACAACCCAACAACCTACCTTAATGCTTGGAACTACCCGTTAGATGCTCTCAAATGCTATCCCTTAACTGCTAATAGAAGCCCAAATTGCTCAACCTCTTCATAAATAATCCCTCACTTAGATTCTTCTTAGCCCTAAAAATTTCGGAGCATGAAAGTAAAGTTCCAGAGCATCAGATTGGTGAAGTTTTCTCTCAAACCACAAACTGGGTTTTTGTGAAATTTAATGAGTTTTTTCGCCTTCTTGTCTCCAAATTTTTGTCCAAAAATATCAAGAATCCAGATCATAATTTTTAAGATATGATGAAATCTTTGATTGTTGCAATTGAAAATATCTTACTTTCCTCATCATGCTTAGTCTTGATAAGTTTCATAATTAAGCAAAATACATGCTTTTATTTGGCTAATAGATGAGAATTTTTTTTGTCTAATCAATTATCTGTACAGTTTATTTTTATTTTCTGGAAATTCTAGCAATACACCATGCACTTCACAAGTACTAGCCATTAATTCACCTACACAATCAGAAGCCATGAAAATCTTACCTAATCGCACACTTAATGTTAATCCACATTTAACCACTGAACAAATCCAAGATCTCATTGAAATGGTTAGAACTAATAAAGATACATTTGCTTGGGAATACCAAGATATGCGTGGAATTCATCTTGAAACCTACACCCACCATATTTATATTGAAGAAGGTAGTCATCTAGTTAGGAAGCCACATCGACGACTCAACCTTGTCTTGCATGAAATAGTTAAAGAAGAGTTATAGAAATTGATAAATGTTGGGTTTACATATCCTATTTTAGATAGTTAGTGGGTCTCTCCTCTAGTTGTGATTCCTAAGAAAAATGGTAAGTGGAGAATTTGTGTTGATTATAGAGAACTTAATAAAGCTACTAAAAAGGATCACTTTCCCTTGTTGTTTATTGATCAAGTGTTGGACACTCTTGCAAGAAAAAAGTTTTTTTCTTTTCTAGATGAGTTTAGTGGCTACAACCAGATTGGCATAGAACCTGAGGACCAGGACAAGACTACCTTTACTTGTCCTTAGGGCACCTTTGCCTATAACATTTTTCCATTTGGTTTATGTAATGTCCTTGCCACTTTTCAAAGGGCAGTCTTGAGCAATTTTGTGGATCTCGTAAATGATTATGTTGAGGTGTATATGGAAAATTTTACTGTTTGTGGTAATACTTATGAAGAGGCTAAAACAAATTTAGAAAAGGTACTTATATGTTGTATAGACACTAATTTATCATTAAGTCATGAAAAGTGCCATATGCTTATGACAGAGGGGATAGTACTTGGTCACTATATTTCTTCCAAGGGTATTCAAGTCAATCCCAAAAAGATATAGATCATTAAGGACTTTCCTACACCCACTAGCCAAAAGGATATGCATAGTTTTTTAGGCCATGCAGGGTATTATAGGAGGTTTATCCAAATTTTTAGTAAGATTGCCTCCCAATTATTTTCTTTGTTAGCAAAAGATGTCATTTTCTCTTGGACACCAGAATGTCAAGAAGCCTTCAAAACCATTAAGAACAAACTTATAACCACACCAGTACTCAGAGGTCAGAATTGGGAACTACCTTTTCATATTCACACTGATGCCTCAGATTGTTCCATGGGAGCTTTCCTTGGACATAAAGAAGATAACCTTTTCTACTCCATTTACTACATCAACAAATAATTCATAGGAGCTGAGGTAAACTATACGGTAACTGAAAAGGAGTTTCTAGTTGTTGTTTATGCAATCAATAAGTTTCATCATTCTATTATTAGATATAAAGTGTTTGTTCATACTGATCATTCTACAATTTAATTCTTAATGAATAAACTTGTTGTAACTAGTAGAGTTATTAGGTGGTTACTTTTGCTTCAAGAATGACATTACTATACTTGACAAGATTGGTTGGGAGAATGTGGTTGCAATTTTTTCGTCCAAGTTACAATAGCAAGATGATGAACCAGTTCTAGTCGATGACACCTTTCCATATGAGCATCTCTTTGCTATATCAACAAAGAGTCTATGGTACGTTGACATGGTGAATTACCTGGTTACTTGCAAGTTCCCACCTCATTTCTCTCTAAGGGAACATCGAAAGTTGGTAGGACTCAGCAATGACTACACATGGATCAATGGATTGCTCTTCTAACGTGGCCTTGACAACATCATGTGTTGGTGTATGCTTGAGGATGATGTCTTCGACATACTTGTGCATGCCACACAGAACCTTGTGGAAGACATTTTGCTGCTCAGAGGACTGCCCAGAAGGTCTTAACTACAAGCTATTATTGGCCTACACTCCACAAGGATTGTAAGTGTTGCATTCAACACTGTGATAAATGTTAGCATATGGGCCACCCCATGTGCTCAGATGAAATGCCCCTATGTCGTTAGTTGTCCATTGAGCCCTTTGAAAAATGGGGGCTTGATTTTGTTGGAACTGTCAACCTACCATCTCAGAACAAGGAATACATCCTTGTGTGCACAAATTATGTAACCAAGTGGGTTGAAGTTGTTGCTTTGAAGCATGTGAGGGACACCAAGGTAGCTGACTTTCTCTATTCTGATATTTTTATCCAGTTTGGTGTTCCGTGAGAGATAGTCATAGATCAAGGTCCCTAGTTCACATCCGACCTCATTTATGCTTTTTTTCATGAATATGAGATTCAACATCACAAGTATTCACCTTATCATCCTCAGGCTAATGGCCAGGTTGAAGTCACCAACCAAGAACTCAAGAACTCGAGAATATTCTTACCAAGACAATTGCCATCCATAAAAGTGATTGGGCCTTGTGACTTCTTGAAGCCATCTAGGCTTACTACATGATGTGGAAAACCACCATTGGTTTGACACCTTATGAGCTTGTATATGGTAAAAGAGTTGTTCTTCCTATTGAGTTTGAGGCGAAAACTCTCCACACTACACTCTAGTTGGGTATGAACTTGATTGATGCACATAAAGAATGGATTGCACAACTTCACTCATTGGATGAACTTCATCAAAAAGTGCTCTTCCATGTAGAGATTGTCCAGAAACAACGTACTCTCTGGCATGATCGTTTCATTCACCAATGGTCATTTCAGCTAGGTGATTAGGAACTCTTGTATGCATGATTTTTGTAGACACCGAAATTTGGTTTAAGCCTGCGACTTCAATATTCTTCATAATTCGTATTCTTCTATTGATTAAATAATGACAATTATTTAATTATTCTCTATAGTCTTCATTTCTTCTATTAATTAAATAATCTTAATTATTTAATTAATTCACATTTTCTTTATTCTATCTGATTAATTAAATATACATTTTTTATTTAATTATGTTACTAATTAACCTTATCCTTCTTGTCAAATTAAATAAATTCTTATTTAATTTACTCTTTATCATACTTCAACTATAATTAAATAAATTCTTTATTTATTTAATTATTCATTTAAATCCCTTCATCACTTAATTAAATAAATCTTATTTATTTAATTATTCTTCAAATATCAAATCTTGAATTAAATGAATTATTTAATTCATGAATTCTATTTTAACACATTCCTCTATATTTAGATAATTGTGTGAGTTATCTAAGTATTCACTTTTACTTGACTCGACATCTATTTTAATTGCTCAGTTAACTCTTGATTTAATGTCTGAGTGGCTTTCTCGAGTAATCTCTTCATCAAATCATTCAATTGTCTAGTTCTAACTCATTTGCGTTTACATGCGGATTAATTAAATATTCCTATTTAATTAATTAAACCTTGTGCATGCATTCGAACAAGAGTTGCTTTAATCCATATTCATCTTTGTCATGCAAAGATAATTCTTCTGTTTTCGAATACCAAACTTGAAGATTAAATCATTTATTTAATCTTTAATTTTATTTCTAATTTGTATCACTCATGTCACCTCTGACAGTTATCATAATGCATGTCTAATCAGTCAATCTCAACTGTCCATTGATCTTTCGATCTTGGCTTGTCGTTCAAATGATCAATTTTCTATAAATTGATTTGGTCTTCATCATTCCAATCTCTCTCTCAAAATTGAAATCTCTTTTCGAATCTTGCGAGAACTTGTCTTGAATCTTTGATGTTTTGCTAATCATTATCTCAGGCTATACTTGCACGAACTTACGAGAAATCTGAGGGCAATTATACTACACAAGCAAAATGGACAAGGGCAATCAATATGAATCATGGAAATACGTAGCAATTTGGTGAGATTGTTTCAGTTTGTTCACGTTATTACTTTCCTTTGTTCTTTGTTGCTTAACATTAGATTTCCATTTAGATTTACATTGCATTGTTTGCTCTTGATCTATTTCTTTTGTACTTTCTTGGCATTACATTTGGTGAACCCAATGTGAAGACACCATCTTCACGTATCCGTAGACTTTCATTTTATTTTTGCAAGTTCGTACAGAACGACGCATCAGCTTGATGAAATTCTGCAATTGACATTAATAGATGCATTAGTTTGATGAAGCAACACAATTGACTTCCTGAACTACATCTGACACTAGAAACGACGCATCTGAAAAGCTACAACACATCTAAAAACTCCTGAACCGCAATTGACTGGTGAATACCGAGACGCAATTGAAGAGAATATCAACGCATCTGACTGGTAACACAACGACGCAATTGACTGGTAACCTTTGTTTCTATTTTCAAAAATCTAAAATTTTCAATTGATTGGTGTGTTACTAATATCTGATTTTCAGCGTGTGGCCTTTTGGAGTTAACAAGTTTTTGCAGGATGATTGACGAAGACGATATTGAAAACTACTAACGAGTTTTTCTATAGGATGCATGTCGAAGACCCTAGTTAATTTTTGAAATAGATTGTTTGGTAGTATAGCAAATCTTTTGTTTGGTTTAAAATTAACAAGTGTCTACTGTGTTTGGTGCGAAAGCACAAGTTTGGTTACCGTCACGACTTGGTACATCGAAGTATCCTCTCCCCTTGCGCATCCATGTGATCCTGGGTGTAAGAGAAACGGTTACCAACTCTAGAACTTGGGCCTATTCTGGTGGGAAAAAGTACTCACCCCAAGACGACTCAGACTGGTAGCACCCTGAACTCGAGGGACTTCCAGCCGGTATATAAAAGTTGGTTCTTGGGGAAAACCCAAGAATCACGAGTATGGTTCCGATGAGATGGATTCAAAAGGGGACTCTCACTGTATGGATCATGCCCCACAAATGGAATGCCTGTACTAAATACCTTTTGTTTTAGAGACCAACCTATTTGTGGCCGTTGCTTGGTATAGTGTAGGGTACAGTATCATGCCCGAAGAGACTCACTACTGATCCCCTTGAGTAGAGATAGCAGTTCTTGGGAGGTCATTGCCTAAAGAATTCAAAATTGGTGTGCTCAAAAGACGTTAATGAGCCATGGAGGGGAGCCAATGCCACCAAATTTCTAAGCTATCTGCTCTCGAGAAGGAAAGGTGTTTATCACCAATCCGGGGTATTTCCGGTGGGCTATACCAAGTATACAAACCCTAGGCATTTGGCCTATTAGGATGTGCTTGTCTGTTATCAACTTAAACATTCTTTGAGTCCAAAATCAAAACTGAAAACACTTTGTCTTATGATTGTCTTTGATTTCCAAAATTTGATCATAGAAAATGGAGTCAGTTTAAATCTCATCACTGAAAATACACAGAGAATCACAACTGTTCACTAGAAGGTCACAATTGATTTTTAGAGTCGCATCAGTTTAACTTTGAGTCACATCTATTGAACTTTGAGTCGCATTTGTTATTACGAGTCACATTTGTTTACCATAGAGTCGCATCTGTCAGATCAATTTGCAATTGTTTTGCAAAAAACTGCATATGTCATATTCTGAGTCACAACTATCATTATGAGTCGCATCTATTAGAAGGTTAACCACATCTATCAGAGTCACACATTGAACTTTACCAGAGACATGTAATTGATCACTGGAAAACCACAACTGTTAACTTGAACCGCATCTATGAAATCTTGCGACTCATTTGTCTAATTATCAGAAAACCAGAATTCACAATCATTGTCTAGTCAACACGATTATACCAGTTTTAGTTGTCTCTACACAAATAGTCCTTGAATAGAAACCTGAAATGATTTGCTCAATTTTGCATCCTTTAGGTTCATTCGGTCATTACCATAGTTGTCTTAATTTAGAGTTGGGTCTCATCTTAGGATAATTTTTTTTCCTTTAGAGTAAACTTCAAGGAAGGTCACATTTACAAACTTTAGAATAGGTCCATCATCTACACTCTAGAAAAATCGTAGCTTCAATAAAATCTATCATTGAATCTGATCTTATCACTTTATCCTTTGTCCTACAGAGAGTCCTCCTAGCTCATCAGTCTAGTTAGGAAACTCGACTTGTCTTTGATCTTCGTCCTACATTGGTTCCTTGACTTGACGAAATTGACACCTTGGTGAGACTTTAGGTAGTTGGTCTCTCTGTCTTGGGTTTATTGAATTGATCACTTTAGGATCTTGCTTAGACTTTGCATCTTTATAGTTTAGACTAGTGTCATCCTAGAACATTCCTTATTTTGCATACGAAAATCCCAAAAACATAGACTAGAGTCATACTATTCATAGATATAGTTTTGCATTTCCCGCATATTGAGCTTGTCTTACATGGTTGAAACTAGGTCTAAGAGAAGAGAGAGAGAAAACATGTCAAACCCAAACGAATTCATCAATCCATTTTCTTCAAGACCTCATAAGACTCTATTAGAAAAATTCACCACTAGATACACTCAAGGACATATTGCAGTAGAGGACATAGAGGCTGCCACACAGGACCCTAAGTTTGCCTCTTTCGTAGATGAGTATCTAGCAAATGATCGACAACGATACTTAGCCAAATTGCTAGCTGAAGGTGCTACCTTACCTACATGATTTGATATCAACACCTTACAAACTCAACCTACACAAGGGACAAATACCATGACTACTAGTACTACTATACCTCAGGTCAGCACAACTATGCCATCTAGCACACCTACACAGAGTATGACAGTCCATACATCCCCATTTGGTACATCTAGCATGACATCGGGATTTAATTTCACTATAGGGTCTTCATCATCCACTCCCTTCGGTCCTCTTGTTGGGATTAAAAGGCCTAAAACCTCAGCCTCTACACCTTATGTCGGTGTCACAAGTTCACAATCAATGGTTATACCTAATGCTAGTATCACAAGCACCATACCATAATCAACGGCCATACCTAGTGCTCCAGTCACTAGTACTATACCACAGATTACACAAACATGGGGTATTCCCTCCTTCCCATATGGTAATCAGAATCCATTCTCCCAAACTGGTACTTAGAATCCATTCACACAAATTCTGAATCAGAATCCATTCTCTCAGATCGGTGGTCATGATCCATTTGCACAGATTCCAAGACACCAATCATTTACATAGATTCCCAATCAGAACCCCTTTTCCCAAAGTGGTACTCAGAATCCATTTACACAAATCCTAGGTTAACACCAATTTATGTAGATTCTAGACCAGAACACATTTACCAACATTCCAAATCCAAATCCACCTCAGACGCCAACGTTCAATCAAAACCCATCATGAGACTTTGGATTTCAGAACACATACATAGATCCACATAATCCCCCTAGCACATCTTTGATCCAAGTTGACGTCTTACAAACACAAATGCATGCATTACAAATGCAAATGGATAACATGTCGGTGTCAACTAAGAAATCATTTTCAACAAAGGACATATGCCCATTCCCCTTTGATAGATCATTGTACATGACCCCTTTCCCTCACGGATATGTCATACCGAATCTCCCTAAGTACAATGGCAAATGAAATCAAATAGAACATATAAGGGAATTTTCTACCATATGCATAAATGTCACTTATGAACCCATGTATCTTATGAGGCTATTTCCAAGAAGTCTTGTAGGAATTGCACTAGAATGGTTTTCGGGTCTAGATTCTGGCATTAGATCTTGGGGTGAACTGATTGAGAAATTTGTGGAGCAATTCTCATTCAACATAGACCATGAGATAAATATAGCAACCTTGTGTCACACAACACAAGAGGAAGGGGAAACATTCATTGCTTTCTTCCAGAGATGGAGAACTATAGCTAGTAGGTGTCCTATTGAGATACCCAAAAATAAAAAGTTACAATGTTTCAAGAAAACCTTCATGCAAAACTTAGAAGTAACTTAAGGGTACATTGTTGTACATCTTTTTCATAACTAGTGGAAAAAGGGGTTATAATATAGAAGGATCTCATTGAAAAGGGTGAACTCAAGACATCAACATCCAATAGAAACCCAATCATACAAAACACCCCCACTACAGAAACAATTTTGGTCTCGCAACAAAAATGTCACCAATGATGGGGTGGTTGATGCTAAAACGCTACAAGCAGGACCCCTCCTCACATTACAAGGACCTCATACTTTTTCCAACACGCTTAATGTTGCCAATCAACCTCCTAACGTGGTCCAAAATACTCAATGTCCACAACAAAGAAGATTTCAAAAATGTGAGTTCACTCTCTTAGGGGAACCCATTGAGTCGGTGTTCAAACAACTATTACAACATAATCTTATACAGCTGAAGGAACCAAAAAAATATGATCTAGGACAATTTAAACCAGCTTGGTGGGATGACAATGCCTTTTGTGATTATCATAGAACTAAGGGACATAACCTACAAAACTGTCGACAACTGAAGAATATCATATAGGATCTTGTTGAAAGGAGAATTATTGAAGTTAGTGGACAAAAATAGAAGTCATCAAACACTGATCATCAAGTATTTTCTGACCCACTACATGACCATGGGAAAGGAATTGTCCCCAGTTCGAGTACTAAGACCAATATGTCAGCCAACTATGCCAATGTCAAGCATGATTATAATAGTGGAAAATCATTCACTGCCTTCGTGCCGCCGATGAGAATATCAATACCATTATTATCAATACTAATCCTGAGTGTGCGGTCAATACTCATCGTACTAAGCTCACTATCCAAGGCCCTCCATCGCAGCAAACACCCCAACCTTCCAAGTTACAATATAACCTTCTTGACTAGTTGGGGAAGACCCCAGCCCAAATTTCAATCTTGGAACTGTTGCGTATTTCCCCTAGCATCGATCTATTCTCGATAAGGCTTTACAGAACACCATGGTACCTAATGATCTTGATGTCAATCATTTCTAGGAAATGGTGGGCTACTTGACCAATAATCATCATTCCACATTTTCTGAACAAGACTATGCAACTAAAAAGATGAACCACAACGACCCTTTACATCTAGAAGTCCTTTTTGATGACACCAAAGTTAGATGAGTTTTGGTAGACGGAGAAGCATGGTTAAATCTGTGCACTTTAAAACTAATTAAGGCTTTAGGTATTTCAGAAGCATGCATAGACATGACCAAAAGTATTGTCATAAAAGCTTATGATGATGAGGAATGAAAATCAAAGGGGGTGGTAACACTTCCTATTAGAATTGGTCCTGCAGTAATGGAGACAAAGTTCCAGGTCTTGGATCTCACCCTCCCTTATAACCTTCTGCTAGGTAGACCATGGATTCATGCCATGAAGGCAGTCCCTTCCACATATCATCAGTGTCTTAAATTCCCTTACAATGGTACATAAATAACTATAGATGGTGATTCGAATCCCTTTCAGTATTGCACCAATCTAAAGGAGATCCCCCAACGCCAAGTGCCAATAAACCAAGAGGCCTCATCGTCCAATTCATCCTCCTATGTTGATCCAGCCACACTCACTCGAACATCTATTTCACCCTCAATTCCTACTATTCCTAGGGTTGAGATTCAAGACAAGGGTTGTGGAGAGTATTACATGAAAACTTCTTATTGTGTTAGCCATTTGATTCCTCCCAAGTCATATGGTTTACCTACAATAGATAGGAGACAATCTATGGTCACTATACACATTCCTCCCACAACAACTTTTACTAAATGGGGTGAATTAAGCAAAGAGGCCGTAGATGTAGAAGATGTCATTTCCTGGTTGTATAAGGAAGATAAGGAGGAACCTCTCTCACTTGCTCATATTCCTACAAATCTATATGGAAAGGGTTTCAAAATCATGCAAAGCAAAGGATATGATGGATAGAGTGGTTTAGGCTTAAACCAAGATGGGAGGATTGAACCAATATTTGTTTCTCAGTGGCCAAAAGGAGTAGGGCTAGGGTTTCAACTGATTCAGATTGGCGTTCCTAGTACCCCATTACCCTTACTTGAGGAAGTAAGTGCTTCAGAAGATATTAGGACATCTCACAAACTAGTGGACCAATATCATTGTGACTCCCCCGACTCTAATGATTATGAGTGGGATTCCCTATCCTCTACTTCTTCCATGGACCTTGACAAGTTATTTGGAGAACTTGACTTGATGTTAAGTTCCTCACCAAATCCCTTAAATTCCTGTCCACCAAAGAAAATGACAAAGGAGGAGTGGTTTAAACACTACTATTGGGAATCACTTGATCCTACCTTGTGGCAACCTGAGCCACTTGTTTCCGATAGTCAAACCTTGGCATTAGGGCCACCTATCCATCCACCTAGACTCAAACCTAAGAGCAAAAAGGACCTGGTACAAGACTTTTGTAACCACATGAATAATTCAATCTTTACCTTGACCTCATTAAACTTTGATAACTTCGACGATGACATGCCCTTAGTCTATCCCCAACTCATTGATTGGGACCAACAAGACACACCCGTCTTAGACATTTTTGAGAATGACAAAGCAATTACTGAGTTCCTGGGATTATGAGAAGGCATACCAAATGGTGATCATAAGGCTGGTTTTACTATTGACTTGGACAAAAAAGCATATTTTGGGGAATCCGTTCAACCCTCCAGTCGCAAAAATGAGAAAA
This sequence comes from Sequoia sempervirens, assembly GCA_007258455.2. Classification (NCBI taxonomy): domain Eukaryota; kingdom Viridiplantae; phylum Streptophyta; class Pinopsida; order Cupressales; family Cupressaceae; genus Sequoia; species Sequoia sempervirens. The sequence continues at coordinate 436,930,865 of VDFB02075321.1, forward strand.
AGAATAAACAAGATAAAAAGGGCGAGTCTCTAGGTGAAAACTAAAAGGCACCTTTAGACAATGAAAAAGTAAAAAGAAAGGACGCACCCAAAAGTGAAAACCTCTATGAGGCACCTAAGGATGGAGGTTTGAACATTCTCCCCGTTGCACAGGAAAAGTCACCCATGCTCATTGAAGAATCAGTAGAAGTCAATATAGGCACAAAAGAGCATCCTCGACTGGTTTATTTTGTAGTGTCATTGACAATAGAAGAGCAGCCAGAGTTCCACAGTTTCTTTGCATAGAGACAGATAAATTTTTCTTGGTCATATGCAGACATGCCAGGGTTGGATCCTAAACTTGTTCTACATCATTTTCCTTTACAACCAGGTGCCAAACCAATGAAACAAAAATTGAGAAAAATTCACCCACAGGTTGCTTTATTAGTCAAGGCAGAACTCAAGAAAATCTTAAACGTTGGCTTCATCAGATCTATCGACTATGCAGATTGGATTTCCAATCTTGTACCAGTCACTAAACCAACTGGGGGCATCTGCGTGCACTGATTTTAGAGATATCAACAAAGCTTGTCCTAAGGATGACTTCCCTTTGCCTAACATAGACATGATAGTTGACATGACAGTAGGATATGAGATGTCCCTTATGGATGGATTTTTAGGATAAAACTAGATCAAAATTGCAACTAAAGACCAACCTAAGACCGATTTCACTTGTCTTTGGGGAACGTATTGCTGGAATGTTATGCCCTTCAGACTCAAGAATGCTGGAGGAACCTATCAACGGGCCATGACTACTATCTTTCATGATCTAGTACACACTCTTATTGAGGACTATGTCGATGACCTTATTGTAAAATCCAAGACAAGGGTAGAACATTTACACATTTTAGACAAGATATTTCAGAGGCTGGAGAAGTATAAAGTGAGACTCAATCCAAAGAAATGTGTGTTTGGAGTCAAGTCAGGAAAGCTGTTAGGTTATATCATTTCTAGATGAGGCATTGAAGTGGATCCGGCTAAGGTAAAAGCAATCATGGACATGCCTCCACCCACTAATCTTAGTCAACTAAGGACATTACAGAGAAGGTTGCAATCTATCAGAAGATTTATAGTGCAGTTAGCAGATAAGACACATCCTTTTCAACATCTACTTAAGAAAGGAGTACCCTTTGCATGGATAGCTAGGTGTGGAGAGGCTTTTCAACTGATTAAATAATATTTACTCACACCACCTGTCTTAATGCCACCTGTTGAAGGAAGACCATTGATTCTTTATATTACGACAACCCATTCATCACTCGGAGCATTGCTTGCACATAATGACGATGAAGGTCATGAAAGGGCAGTCTATTATATCAGTCGGACTATGGTAGCTTATGAGCTCAACTATAGTACCATTGAATGTGCCTGTCTTGCAGTAGTATTTTCTACTCAAAAATTGAGGCACTATATGCTAAACCATCAAACAATGTTGATTGCTAAAATAGACCCTTTGAAATATCTTCTCAGCAAGGCAGCATTAACAGGGCAACTGGCCAAATGGGTTATGATACTTAGTGAGCATGATATCCAGTATGTAGAAAGAAAGGCTATTAAAGGACAGGTCATTGCCGATCAGTTAGCTGATGCACCCATATAGGTAGATCACCCATTAGTTGCAGACTTTCCTAATGAGTTCATATTCACAATTGACACAAACATAACATGGAAACTGTACTTTGATGGCTCACATACAAATCATGGTTCAGGGGCTGGTATACTATTTATTACACCACAGGGTGATTCCATCCCTAAGTCATTCAGGATTGCATTCCCATGCACTCACAACATAGCAGAGTATGAAGCTCTAATGACAGGGTTACGTATGGCAGTCAAGTGGAAAATTAAGATTTTACAAGTATATGGGGATTCTCAACTAGTAATCAGATAGGTAAATGATGATTATGAGACTAAGGACGTCGAGAGCTCCATACAAGTGCATGGCTGATAGTTTTAAAGAGTACTTTGATAAAGTCAAATTTCATCAAATACCTCGTGTTTTAAACAGGGCAATAGACACTATGGCTACAATTGCATCACTTCTTAACATTCCTAACAACGTGCCTAAGTTTGAGTTCTTGGTAGAACAACTTTTGGTCCCAGCCTACGATATCCCAGATTTTAAAATGACGTGTGACATTGTTGGTCCTGATTCCCCATGGTACAAAGAAATCTATGATTACGTTCATGCCGAAGTCATACCCACTGGCCTATCAAATAACCAATGTAGGACATTCCTCCGCAAGTCAGCCAAATACACCATCGTCAGAGACACCCTATATAGACGTGCCTTAGATAATACCCTACTGAGATGTCTTGATTCTACTAAAGCACAAGTAACCTTGCGTGGGGTGCATGACGGTATATGTGGTTCCCATTCTAGCAGTCCTACCTTAGCCAAAAAGATTATGAGATTGGGTTATTACTGGCCTACTATGGAAAAAGACTCATATGTCTTTGTAACGAAATGCTGTCAATGCCAAGTTCATGGAGACTTGATACATGCACCAACACAGGAGCTCCATCCTATAACGTCACCATGGCCCTTTGCCCAATGGGGACTCGACCTCATAGGTAAGATCCACCCCACATCATCTAATGGACACAAATTCATCATAGATTGAAGCCATTCCTATGACATAGATTACCGACACACAAATTTCTAAATTTATCCTGAACTATATCATCTGTCAGTATGGTGTCCCTCAGTCCATAATCACTGATAATGGCGCCCATTTAAGAACCAAGAAGTCTACCACCTATGTGATGAATTTCATATCCAACATCACTTTTCCACTCCATACTACCCACAAGGTAACGACCAAGCAGAGGAATCTAACAAGACCATCATTAGAATCCTCAAGAAGGCTGTCAATGATGCTGGTTGTGACTGGCATTTACAGCTTAACCCTGCCTTATGGGCTTATCACACAAGTATCCGTACTCCCACTAGTGCTACTCCATATTCACTTGTATTTGGTTCTAAAGCTATTCTTCCTATTGAGGTCGAGATTCCTTCCCTAAGGGTATCCTTGAAAGGCCACATTGATGATGAAGAGTACCGAGTATCAGACTCCATGAGTTAGAATTCTTGGATGAGTGAAGACAAAAGGCACTAGACCATCTTCAAGCATATCAGAATCACCTTCGTCGTAGCTATAACAGGAAGGTATTGAACAAAAACTTTGACATTGGTGACCTGGTTTTAATGGAGAACCCAAAGAATCAAACAGAAAGAAAAAACTAGGAAAGTTTGAACCAAATTGGTTAGGACCTTATGTTGTTACGAAAGCTTTTGGATCAGGAGCATACCAATTCTCTACTCCTGAAGGGGAACCATTTTCCTCACCAATCAATAGTCTGCATCTGAAGAAGTTCTACACATAGCTTCTGGGAGCCTTTGTCTTAATTAGCAAAAATACAAAAAAATCAGAAAATCACAAAAATAGTTATCAAGGTGAAAACCTGGGAAACAAGAATCTTGGTAACACCAAAAAAATTAGATAATCTAGAAAATAGTGAAGACAAATAATTCGTCCACTAGTGAAAACCACTTTGGTGGCGCTTTGGATAGGTACCATGGTGAAAACCTAGCAAACAGGCGCCATGAGTACTTCACTCTACTCCTTTGTCTACTATTATTCTAATCTACTTATCCTTGTACATAGTCCTTATCATTGTATATAGTCCATGACCTTGTACATAGTCCACTCCCCTGTACATATCCCTTATCCCTGTATGTACTACCTATCCATGTACATATCCCTTATCTTTCATATCCATCACTTGTATATACCATTCGTAATAAGTGGTAGTCTTTCCCATAACTTGGAATGATTGACATCGAGTGCAGTTCATATCCCCCATTTTACCCTATTCATAGTCAATTGGTCTTATACCGATTGGGGGAAAACACTTGACATGTGTCATATTGCTTCTTACATTGGTTGTGTTGGAGATGTAAAACCATGGAAAATCCACAAACATCACAAAATGACCTGAGAAAAGACAAAAAAAAAACATCAAAACATTTCAAAAATCCAAAAACAGAGTCAGAGTCAGTCGCACTTGTTAGTCTTTGTCGTTTGTCGAACTACGTTGCCTCTGCAACTAGACGTAGGCAAGGTCATCTGCCGATGTGCTCCCGAGGCATTAGGTCAATTCATTTAGGTTTTTCTATATAAATTCATGATTTAATCCATATGTCTATATGACAAGGTCATTGGTCATGTCAAACTATGAGGTCTCTGCGTGTATAACATAGGCAAGGCCATCAATCGATGAGCCCCGGAGGCCACACTAGGTCAGTCCATTAGGGTTTGTCACATTCATTTTCACACGTCTTCTATTTGTAGTCAGTCTTGTCAGTCGAAGTCAAGTCTAACTACGAGGTCTTTGCGTGTACAATGTAGGCAAGGCCATCAATCGACGAGCCCTTGAGGCCGCACTAGGTCAGTCCTTTAGGGTTTTGTCGTCACACACATTCAATTGTCAACACATCGTATCAAGTCATGCATTAATCTGGTGAACAAGTCAACAATGTCTCTAAGTCAAATGAAACAACTTGCCAAACAAAACAATCAAAACAGATCAACAAATGTCTGCTACCGGATGTGTCCTTCCTAGAAACAGACATCATCATCATGGAAATAAACCTGTATCTTGTTCAGGATGAGTCCTTCCTGAATACTGATATCAACATCACAATCTATGTCTTATACAGGATGAGTCCTTCCTGCATAATCGACAAGGTCAAACAATCAAACATAGCCTTACATAGGTTATCACATCAATGGTATCTGACTCAATGTCTTATATGATACATGTCTTTCTAAAACCAGGCTTTGTCATGCCTTATATAGATAGTCATAACATCGAAACCAGACTCAAAGTCCTATCCGATATGTGTATCCCTTGAAATCAGGCTCTATCAATCAATCCTTTTATCAATCAAAACAAATCAAGCAAACATATCAAGTTTTGGCAAATATTTTATTGGATTTTTGAATTTCTAACTTATTTATCTTATCTTTTTAGTTGACTTTATCATGGGAATTAGGTTACTAGCTTTCTCAAGGATGTCCCATGAAGGATTTAGAGAAGCAATGATGTATTAGAATTCTATTTTCTTTGACTGCTGTCTGTTGACTGTCTTTTACATTTGATTTTGAGTCGTGTTACTAGTTTCCTCAAGGATGTCCCATGAAGGATTTAGAGAAGTAATGACATCTCTTGACCCGTCTTTTACTTTGTTTGCTGTCTATGGTTTGTCCTAACAAAAAGACTAGGGTAACTTGTGCCCTTAGTATGAGTTAATGACAATCCTTGTCTGCGACTATCTGTTATTAGCAAGTGGATGACCTTGCACACCTTGATTTATGTCATATCATGGTATTTTTCTCCATTTGTATTAGTCCCGTCCAATGATGATAAAGTGCAATACCTTTTGTGATATAGCGAAACATCAAAGATTGCTAATACTAACATCTATCTCCTATCTTTCGGTCTTTCTCGATCTTTCTTTCCGCACTAACAGTTCTTCTTTCTTGCATTATGACGGAGTCCTGTGACACAAAACATTATACATCATCCTGCATCAACATACATGTTAGAAAAATACATACATATAGGCATAATTCATATCTAGATTATCATGGCATAATAGACATTCATCATCAAACAATACATATCATAAGCATCACATGTAGCCGACATTATACATATAACATCATATTGCATCTCATATTTTATAAATCACATACATCATATAGAATCAACATTATATCATTAGCTACATATACACACCATAAAATAGATATCATCATTCATCACATAAGCATGTCATATATAAACATCACATGTACAAATAAACAACGACATAATTAATACATATAAATGCATATCATGAGAATCACCGCCAAAATCATATATATATATCTCGCTCAACCGTGTCACATCACAGTGTCATAATGTATCAATAATACATGGAAGCCCGTAGGCTATAGGATCATAATACAATGTCTCGATGCATCTCAAGAAGTATCCCTATCCTAAACTGCCACTGCTATTGCCTAGAGTGTGTGGAGGAATGATGATGGGAACCCGACGACCTGTGAGCTGAGGGAGGTCTGTCATACGGACCTGCTCTGCGTGGCTGCTCCACCCCCTCTGTGCTAACTGTCCTAGTGTGGGTCCTAGTATGGGACCTGCTACTATGTGCCTCTGAGAAACTAGGAGCCTGTCTCTCTGGTGGAACTTCTACCTCATAAAGATCCCAATAATATCTCTCTCTCTCCCCAACTCTGAATAGCTCTCTGGCAAAGGAAACTGATGGCCCAATACATAAGGCTCTGAGCTATGAGAATCTCTGCTTTTTCTCCTATCGCTATGCTATAGCCTGATCTCTATCCATCACCGCTTTGTCCCTCTCCATCCGATACGCATCCCTCTCTAACATCAGAACTCTCATCTGCTCCTCCAAGGATGCAACCTAAGCACACAATGTATCTGTGTCTGGATCCACTGCCCCTGTCTCATCCTATCTGCCCCTCACTCTCCCATCCTCCTCCTCATCTAACTCCTCTAGGATCTGATCCCGAATCTCTCTCTCATGATCATCATCCTCCTCATCATCCTCTTGGTAGGCACCCAACAAACCCAAGGCATCAATCTCTACCTCCGCTCCACCTACCTCCTTGGTACCTACCTCCTCCTCTACTGGGATGTCTAGAATAGCCGCCTCTGTAGGCTGCACCTCTCTGCCTATCGTAGTATCCACCTCCTCCCCTCCTCTTCCAATGTCTGGCATGGCCATATCCTCCTCTCCTCGTCCCTCCTCACAGATTGGTGACAATGGTGGCCCTCGTCCCCTCTAACCACGTCTCCCTCTCTTGCCTCCACGCCGTCCACCTCGGTCATCATCTCCTCCATCACCACGGCCTCCTCTGTCTCCCCGACCTCTACCTCTGCCATGCCTGCCTCGTGGACCTGTCCCTCGCCGCTCTACTGGCGCTGGCTGCTCTGGATCTATTAGCGGAATCAGTCTGTGTACTACCCACCACTGATCATACTCCTCTGTGGTCCTTGGATCTGCTGGACCATCCCTCCATCCCCATGGAACTGCCTATAGTGCATCAATTTTGACCTCTACTATGGCAACAAGAATCTTTGGACCCCATAGGGGGACCTCTCGTGATGATCTTGCAAACTCTGCCTATCCTCTAGGCACATCCTGCACCTCTCCAAACTACCACAGGACACGCTCTGGCAACTAACGCTCTATAATGTGGACATGTGACACTGTTCGCCCAACCAAGAACTATGTCTATCGAAAAAATGACAAATGCTCATCCTTGTCTAACCACTCGACACAACCCAAGTATGGTCTCCATGTAAACTGCTCCATAGTGTCTATGGCATGTCTGAAATAACCTGTATCTCCTATGTGGTGCTAAGTATTCACCCTCGCATAACAGAAGGCATAAGGAGCTCCATGTGGAAGATCAATTGTCATAGGTGGCCAAAAAATGGTGATGTGTTCCCACGCCCATACCATTAGGAGCGTGGTACCACAACTCATGGACTGTGCCTCTCGGTAGGCAATATCATGCAAATGAAAGTATAACATCTCAAGCACACATGAACCCCAAGCATACACCACTTGACGCTCTAGCATGCCTACTAGCATCTCCCCCCACCCCACGGGAAAACCATGACCTCGGCGGTTAGGAAGTACTATGCCGCCTATCAATGTACACAATAGACAGTCCAACTGCCTATACCTTTGAGCCAACACACGCCACCTAATCTCATAGTCGTCAAATCCTAACTGCCTAATGTCCGCATGTGGGTAATATCTATACATCTTGGCTGCACCCCTTTGGGTATCATACATCACCCATGTGCCTCTAATAGGAAGTCTGAGGATCCTATAGACATCCTCTAAGGTAACAGTGGCCTCTCCAGTCGGTAGGTAGAAAGACGATGTCTCTGAGTGCCACCGCTAACACAAAGCTGTCAATAATCCCTAATTCACCCAAATTTGGGGCATGTCTGTCACGTGAAGTAGACCTAGGTGCCATAGGATCCATCGCTCTGCTGGCCGCAAACTATCTCTGAATCAAAATGTCATCGGTCTCGACTCCCGTGTATATATCATGTCTAGCACAACCTGCAATGGCATTATACATGCCTCATGTCAGCCTCAATCATATATTCTAGTGCAAATTAACTATAGTAAATAAAATTCAAATGCGTTGTTATTTTGCACATGCGTCATTATTTTTCACATGCGTCGCTCTTTAACATATGCAGTGCATAAAATTCATATGCGTCGTTATTTTTCAAATGCGGCTAATTATATCACATGCGTTACACTAAATTCATATGCGTTGAAAAATTAACATTGCGTTGAGAAATATTCAAATGCGTTTCCAAATAAACAAATGTAGCTATTATAAATGCAAATGCAATGCAAAATTTCAAATGCGGTTCATAAATTCACACATGCGTTGAACCACACACAAACTATGTAAAACAGCTAACATAAAATTGCAAATGCGTTATTCTGCAGACAAATGCATCATTCGCGTGATCATATGCGGTGATTTATTACAATGATGCATAACAAAACTTACATTAAATGCATAAAAACACGCGCAATGCAAAAATTTTCAAAAGGCAAGTTTGAGGTACATACCAGGGGGTCCGCGTCGGCTGGCCTCTGGAAGGTCTGGGTCCTGTAGGCGCGATGGTGAGTGTGCGGAATGGGCGACATCCTCGCTATGGGTGCAGAGCAAATTCTCAATTCTAGGGCTAACTGGGTGAAAATGAATTGGTTTTTACCCATATTCCTATATATACCTAGGGCTTAGGTGGCATTTCTTTCCTATTGGCCGTGTTAGCTTCCTATTTCAATCAACCCGTATCCGTCCCTGACATTTCCAACCTCAATTCTGCAAACTCCACTGCATTTCTAGCCATCCAATGGCCTAATCGGGACTATTTCCAAATTTTTATTAACTTTTTTGAAAATTTGTCAATTTTCTCGAGGGGGCATACCTTCACCTGTTTTACACTAGAACATTATTGGGGCATATTTCTTATCGATTTTCTTTGACACAACGCCAAAATGACATTGTATCAAAGAGGGGCAAATGTAGACACCGAAATTTGGTTTAAGCCAGCGACTTCAATATTCTTCATAATTCGTATTCTTCTATTGATTAAATAATGATAATTATTTAATTATTCTCTATAGTCTTCATTTCTTCTATTAATTAAATAATCTTAATTATTTAATTAATTCACATTTTCTTTATTCTATCTGATTAATTAAATAAATGCTTTTTATTTAATTATGTTACTAATTAACCTATCCTTCTTGTCAAATTAAATAAATTCTTATTTAATTTACTCTTTATCATACTTCAACTATAATTAAATAAATTATTTATTTATTTAATTATTCATTTAAATCCTTCATCACTTAATTAAATAAATCTTATTTATTTAATTATTCTTCAAATATCAAATCTTGAATTAAATGAATTATTTAATTCATGAATTCTATTTTAATGCATTCCTCTATATTTAGATAATTGTGTGAGTTATCTAAGTATTCACTTTTACTCGGCTCAACATCTCTTTTAATCGCTCAGTTAACTCTTGATTTAATGTCTGAGTGCCTTTCTCGAGTAATCTCTTCGTCAAATCATTCAATTGTCTAGTTCTAACTCATTTGCGTGTACATGCAGATTAATTAAATATTCCTATTTAATTAATTAAACCTTGTGCGTGCATTCAAACAAGAGTTTCTTTAATCAATATTCATCTTTGTCATGAAAAGATAATTCTTCTATTTTCAAATACCAAACTTGAAGATTAAATCATTTATTTAATCTTTAATTCTATTTCTAATTTGTATCACTCATGTCACCTCTGACAGTTATCATAATGCATGTCTAATCAGTCAATCTCAACTGTCCATTGATCTTTTGATCTTGGCTTGTCGTTCGAATGATCGATTTTCTATAAATTGATTTGGTCTTCATCATTCCAATCTCTCTCTCGAAATTGAAATCTCTTTTCAAATCTTGCGAGCACTTGTCTTGAATCTTCGATGTTTTGCTAATCATTATCTTAGGCTATACTTGCATGAACTTATGAGAAATCTGAGGGAAATTATACTACACAAGAAAAATGGAGAAGGGCAATCGAGATGAATCATGGAAATACGTAGCAATTTGGTGAGATTGTTTCAGTTTGTTCATGTTATTACTTTCCTTTGTTCTTTGTTGCTTAACATTAGATTTGCATTTAGATTTACATTGCATTGTTTGCTCTTGATCTGTTTCTTGTGCACTTTCTTGGCGTTACAATTTTAAGGGAAATTTCCACACTCGGTGGCTCGGGCCCTACGAAATTGAGATGGTCTACAAAAATGGGGTAGTCAAGCTTTGCACAGTGGACTTCGACTGCATGACTTTAGTTGTCAATAATCACTGGTTGAAGTTGTACAAGAGGCCTATTTCCAGGGAGGAATTTGTCTCAAATTTACCAAAGGGACTCCATTTGCTTGATAGGGTTCCTATGGCCTCTTCTAGTACCTTTTAGGTACTCTTCAAAATGTATTTACTTAAAAAAACCAAAATATAAAAAAAATGCAATAAAAGATCCAACAATGAAAACCTTCAGGCATTGTTGGCCAGTTAATATTTGAAAACCAGATTCCGACGGATATTAACTGTAAAATAAACTTAGCAAGTGAAAAATAGTTTTTTCGGTGCCTCTAAGTGGTGGTAGGTTGAAAACCAACATACCAGTGATCTGTTGTTGAAAAGAAATAAAAAAAAAGAGAGAAAAAAAGAGAAAAAATGAAAAAAAAAAACAAAGGCGCACAACCCCGCCTTCTTGTCACTTATGTTCTAGGACCAGCTTTCTGATTTGAGCTACAACTATTTGCTGATGGTGTGGGATGACTATGATTTCATCTTAGTTACTTGGGTTTTCCTTTTGTTCTTCTCCATGCCCCTTGCCATTTTTGGGTTCCTGTTACCTCGCGGTGTGCTACATTCTACAAGCTTCCTATGCGACTTAGTTCCTATCTTCTTTTGGCCAAGAGCCTTTGTCACTTGGTTTTGTCGGTAGTGCTTACTTCCTCAGTGGTTTTTTCAGCTGGAATTTGACATTTGATGCCTAATTTCTACCACCTATCGCACTGTGATCATTTTTCATGGTTTTCTTGCACGATCTCCTGCCGCCTACTTGCTCGGGTATCATGCATTTTCGGTTATCTCTTCACCCGCTGATTTCTACATGTGAAGGACCGCTAGCTGTACTTCACTTTGGTTGTATTATTCATGTTATCTTGGTCATAGTTCTGGTGATGTGTTTTTATGATACATTATCTTATCATCAACTTGTGGTACCTTCGTTCCCAACGGCGACACTACTAGGTTGGTAGTTCTACATCAGCCTTGACATCGTTTTCTTTTGGCTCCATTCTTTGTTTCACTGTGCTTGCTTCTGTGTCATCATTTTTGTACCACTGATGGTCATCGATATGGTATATCTCAGTTTTTTTTCTTTTCCTAGTTATTTTATTTAATATTCTTCTTTTCATTTAATGATTGGTGACGTAACCCACAGATAGGTCACATGCTTAGCTGGGGGAGAGTTGTCGTGTCATAAGCCATGTCATGTTTCTTCTATATAAACTGTCACATCATATCTATGCCATATCCTTCCAAGTATTCCATAATCTATTATCACTCAGACTCCCTTATTTAATACCATCATTACTTGCCATTTACTGGTGTAACCATAAGCTACCATAATATCGGTGTAAACCATTCTTTTTAAATATTGCAACCCACCTTCTAAATTTAATTTCTATTTAACCTCTTATTATTTAGGTCACATTCAATATCTATGTACTATTCCCAACACCTATCCTCAGTGGAAATTTTTGCATTTGTTAGTGATTTTCATTTGCAAATTGCTTCTGATTGCGAAAACCTCCTAGTAGCATCATGGCAGGAGAACGTCGTCACTATTTTGAGCCTCCAACTATGGAAGAATTGAGGATGCCAGAGGCTATCGAGGCCTATAATATTTTCAAACAAGCAGGATGGGATGTGTATTACAAGAGGTTAAGGGGGTATGATGACAGGATTGTGTGAGAATTTGCAATGACTTTCCATAAGAAGGAAGCGAAAGTTCAGGATTTAACCATTCCTTTCTCAGTACAAGAGGTGGCTGATGTTTCTGGCTTCCCACTCACAAGGGAGAAATATTTTCCTGATCATTCTAAGTGCATGAAAATCCTCAAACCTTTGCGCAAGAAGTTTCTGGAAAGAGGGGAGTATGTTGAAATAATCACTAGACAAGGTACGAAGCTAGCCTCACTTTCGCCGCCCTAGAATGATGTAGTAAAGTTTATCGCCCTAGAATGATGTAGAAAAGTTTATCATCCAATACATAACCTCAAAGGTAGGTATGTATACATTTATGCTAATTTTTTTTTGACATGAATCATCTATGATGGGGTATGCTTGTGAATATGCCATTCTTTCTTTATTCCTATGTAAATCAAATGCGAAAAATAAATTCAAAAAGGACATGAAAATTCATTAGCTCACCATGGCCTCATCAAATTTTTAGTTGTGAGAGAATTAAAAATACTATCTCCTTCGTGGGATTGGGATTCGCTTCTTGGTGATGATACCCTAAACAAATCCACTGAGGAAGATTCTCCTGTCACTAAGAACCCACCTAGTGCTTCCAAAAATGAGGAGTTTGTAGGCACAAAGTCAAATAAGGATAGTAACAATGAAAGTTCTTCAGATGAGCATAGTGAAGACTCAAGGAAAAAAGAAGCCTCTGGTGATTCTTCTAGTCCTTCAAAGAAAAGGTTTCCAAGAAGGCTACCAAGCAAACCCTAGCCTCATGTAGTAAACCAACCAAAAGTTCTTGTGTTACCCCTATGAGTGGCAAATCTATCAAGACTAACACAACAAAATGTGAAACTAGGGGTAAGAAAAAAATGCATAGTAGGACATCTTCAGTTGAAGTCTCAATTGCTTCCGGTGATAAAGAGAAATCACCAACTACTATAAAAGAAAAGTTGGAGAATCTGGAAAATGTAGCTAGCAATGTTCTAGGTTCTAAAAAACCAAAAGAAGTGGACTATTGTACAATCCTAGTTGTTGTATATCATAGAACTAGAAGGTCAGGAGATGATTCCAAAGAGCTAAGAAGGAGTAATAGAAGGAAGACAATAGAAGCAATTGTGACTACTAATAAAAATGAAACTAGATGTGAGTAAGAGACCCAACTCCCCCAGTCCAGTCCTCCAGTTTTAGAGGGGGTGTTGATAGCTATTGAGAAAGGAAAAATAATGGAACCCTTGAATGAGCCTACATAGGGTATGGAAGAAGGATTTGTGTCACATGGGGAGGATGCTCATGATGACACTAACATTCAAAATTTCCAAACTAAACTGATGAATGAAAACACTGTCAACTTAGCACACTTTACAAAACAAAGGACTAGTGAATTGTTACCTCGAATGGAAGAACATGTGTTGAATATGTTAGTTGGTAGTGAATAGGAACATATGGAAACACCCTCAACTGGAAGCCAAGAGGCAGAGGAAGAATTTGAGAAAGAAGATCCTTTGTCAAAAAATGAAGAGATACAAGGTTTACAAAATTTAGTAGCCAAATTAAGAGAGGAAAATCAAGCACTTTAGCATTCATTAGCTAAGGTGATTGAGGAGAATGAATCCCTTCAAAAATAGGTTCATGATGCATGCTTTCTTGATTCTTCACAGACATAGGAGATTCACCAACTCAAGGCAACACTTGAGCAGACAAACGCCCCCAATACATCTCTCATGACCATCCAAGAGCATGAGAAAAAAATACAAGCACTATACCGGTTGTGGGTTAAAGAAGTCACTGGAACAATGCAAAAATTAGCTCCTTCTCCTCATGGTTTTTACTTTACATTCTTTTGGATGAGGACATGCAAAACCCTAAGCTGGGGGGAAATGATGTGGGTGAAATATGTCTTTGTTTACCTTTTATTTGCCTTTAAAATTTGTCATTTCATAGTATATTCTACTATTCTTGTCACCATTTGTTAATGAATTGAAGATATTTTATAAAATACAAAGGAAAGATAAAAACCTATGAATATATCAAAATACTTTGATCGTTTATTGATTATCTCTATGATTTTGGTAGCAAGAGATGCTTAATGGATGGCACATGGATAAGGGCATCGGTGGAGTGAAGTTAAGGCCGTTCGAGGGTCATTTATCATTTTGGTTGAATTAGTGTTGAGTTGCATTTATCTATTTCAAGTTGTGTCATTTTGAAACAATGTCAATAGACTATAAGCTATTTTTGATTATCTATTAAGGTTGTTGGCCGTAGGCTGAAACAACCAAAAAATCTTATATGTTTTTATCCAGCAGTTATAAGTTTAATCAATCTATAGTATCTATAAATATGTAAGCCAAGAGTTAGTTTATACAGATGGTAATGATATATTGATACAAAATTCTGTTCATGATTTAAAATACTGTGATGTTATCTGAATGTACGTTGATTAGTGTGGAGTAACTTGTGTTCATAAGCTTCATCACCTGATAATTGAAGAAGGAAGGGCCCACTTCCTCGGTTACCTGGTGATCCCTATAGTAGGAGTGCATTGTGTGGTAATAAACATTTTAGCTTTACATTCATTTTTCTGTGATTGAATTAGTTTGCAATTATCTCTGTTTGCTATTAGATGCATATGAGTTTAATTTAGCATGTTGTATTCTGTAAACATTGATCAGTGTGACTATCAATATGTGTGAGTAAAGTTTAATGCATTCCATTTCAATTCTATCTTTTGATTATATTATGTTCTTAGTGTGGAACATTAATACTATTTATTGTTTACTATTAATTTGTTTATGTTGCAAACCATTTTGATATAAGCTCTTATCACATAATTGACAAGAGGTTGAGAGCTAAATTTTAGAATAACATAGAATAAGTAGCATTGCATCCATCCACACTTAGCTCACTAGGTTAAGCCTTTAGGAAAACAACCCCAATAGCTTTCATAAGTTCACAACCCTTGGATTGAAAGTTAAGGAATAAACTGAGGAAACCTCCATAAAGTTCCCAAGGATTGATTTAAATACACTAGCCGATAAGATATAATTACAAGGATAGTTTTCCCCTAAAGTTCACCCATAGTTTAATCCAATCAGTTGTGCGGGCATAGGTGTTGCTTTCAGTGGTTGAGTTGAACTAGATGGTTGATTAGATGATGATGGAATAGGTGCTAAAAGTTGTTGGAATTGTTGATAGGGATTTATTTTTTAAGGTGGTGGATATGGAGGAAATAATTGATATTGTGGGCATGCTGGTGGTGGTGCTCGCTATGCTTGCCACGATTGTGGAGCATGTGGATATTATTATGTCCATTGGAGTAATATGGAGGTTTTCTCCAACCTCCAAACCATCTAGGTTGGTTTGGGAAAGGATTTTGTTGAAAAGGACTTTTGGGTGATGCATAATAATTAGGTGGGGGCATTCCTCATGGTTGCCAAGGTCTCCTTTGGGCCTTAAGTAAACATGCTCATCTATATATTATACTTCAGTCATGCCTATAGGAAGAGGTTTTAGAATGATGTCCCTATTAGCATCTTCCAAAGAAGAGATTTTTGTTGTTGTTGTATGGACATTCTTCACCATTATGCCTTTTATGACAAACAAGACAAAAGATAACAAGGGATTTTTCAGCCTCCTCTTGCTTCCTTCTTGTATACAAGGTGTCTATATGTTTACCCATGTGACTGAGTAAGTCGGTCTTGAGGTCCTCGAGTAACATACCCAATTCTTGTTTTGTAACTCCTGATGTCCCTCTGGGAGAGACATGCTTCCCAACATACCCCCTAGCTGAATGGGTGGACCTTGAATAATTCTTACACACATCACAAATATAATCAAATATCATCTTAGAAATATCTCCTCCATCCATAAGATTTAAAGTATCCAAAAATACATCTCTAATCCCCCTAAGGAAGAGCATTTTACAGTGTCTTGGGTTAACCCTGTGTTCCTATTTATTTGTAGACTAAATAGAAAATTCTCCAAATAATCTTCTAAAGTTTCTTCCTCACGTTGCATGATGCAAAATATCTCATCTCATGTTTCCTTGGTTATACAATATTCTTGATATTTTTCCAAGAATTTTGTCTTCATATCATCCCAACTATGGATGGTTTCACATCCTAGTCCCACAAACCACCTCAATACTACATCCTTTAGAGTAGCCATAAATAGTCTTAGCTTTTGTGTTTTTGTATGATAATCACAACTGTGACATAGAATGTCAAATTCAAAAAGGAATATATCGGGGTCTTCCATAGAAAGGCCTGAAAAAATAGGCAAAGCTGAATGTGGTATGTTCTTCATAGGGGCATCCTCTTTTGGATGTGCAATGGGAAACTCAAAAGTAACATTGTTGTTCTTGGCCAATGCTCTCGCATTTTTGTTGTTGTTGTCCATAAATTCCCAAGGAGTGTAGAAAGTTGTGAATGGCTTAAGGTCACTCGGGGGCTTCCCACTTCAGATTTCGTAAGATTCTTGAAATAGTTTAGAAACCCTTTTATATAATTCTTCAAAAGAATCTTGATGGATACTAGAAGGAGTCTCAACAATGGTAGACTCAATGACACATCCTTTGATATCCAGTTCAACTAACTCTTTCTTAGATGGTGTGTGCACAACTAATGGTTTTAATTCATTTTATGATTTTTCTTGTTGTGAACTACTTCCCTTATCCTTTTTAACAAATCTCCCTCTACTATCTCTACAATGATTCATGTACCTATATGATTTATAATAGATCAAACTAAGGTTAATTACCTAGGTGAGGTCAACGATCACACAAAATTTCACCTTAGTGCACTGGCCCTAACTTAATTCACCAAACTAATAGGCCTTTAACACCATTCCCCGACAATGACACTGAAATGTTTGGACAAAACTATGGATTGATATTAAAGATAAACCATCCTTATAATTCTATCAAATTGGTAAATATACTTAAATCAATCCTCAAGAATTTTGTAGTTGTTTCCTCAGTTTGTTCCTTAAATGTCAATCCAAGGACCGTAAACTTGTGAAAGGTGTTGCGATAGTCTACCTAAAGGCTGAAAACAATGAATTAAGTGGGGATGAATGCAACTAACACTTTGGAGAAGATTTAATCTGGCTTATGTTTTCTATTGTGATAGGAATTTATAGTGCGATAAGAATTTTTTAGTGTAATAGGAAGTTCATAGTGCAACAAAGATTTCAAAGTGCAACATGAAGTTCACAGAACATAATAGAACATAATAACTTGTAAAAGTAGTGCATGTAATTGAATGATAATTAAACTGTTGATTTTTTATTTATTCTTCAGGTAACAATTGCATCTGATAGGAAATTTTTTTGCATCCAATAGAGAATTGATCACACCAATTAAAAAAATTGAAATTCAACAGTGAATCAACCACATTAGCCAAGTATCAAAACTTTCCAAACTTAAAAGGAAATTAAATCATAAACTGGTCACACCTCGTAGAATACATTCAATGGAAAACAAACCACACAACATATAAATTATAACTAATTCAAACACAAAAATAATCTCGCTGAGCATCCCAAGAGTGGGCCCTTCCTCTAGTTCACAAGGCGAATGAGAAGAAATCAACTATGCTAACTCAATGTTGCGATCATCCAATTCAATTCATTCCAACCAATCATAGAAATAAAATATATGTTTATTCTCTATTATATATCCCATATAGTCTAACCCATAACATATTTATATATGTGATTTCTTATTGTTATGGCCTATAGCCAACACATCAAATACTAGAGACTAAGATTAAAAGAGGTTATGGTTTGTTATGACCAATGGCTAATAAACTGAGTACTAATAGTCTTTGGCTTGGCCGCAGGCCGCAAACCCAAAACAACATTAAAAATAGTTTCAAAATGTAATGCAGAAATAAAAGTGAACAGTTTCATAGCACATTTGGCCCATCCTTTGCCTCTCCTTGTGTCCCGTGATCCTCAAGAGTTATCTTCCACATGGCTGGTTCCTTTGACATGATCAGTTCCTATCACAAATCAATCATATTAGATTATTATCTCAACAATTGGGAACTTTGGAGGCATTCTTTCATTCTTCAAAACATATTAAATATTTCTTCATTCTTATAATAATTAATGGTAGGAAAACCTAAGAAAGGGCAATAAAATGAAGCAAAAAGGACATAAGAATTGGACATGTTTTTCACCCATCAACGATCTCACCACAAAAATGTTAGGTGAAGAAGCTAATCACAAGATACACATTCATAAGACACAAGAAGACACAAGCTAACATGATAAGACACAATCTGATCAGATAGACACAAGACACACAATGATCAGATAAGCCTGTGGCTACTACAAAGTACGTTGCAGGATAGTCACTAAAAAATATAGGTCTAGTTGGATTTCCCCCAAGCGAGATGTGAGGATATACGATGTCTAACACTGAGACACAATGACTTTGAATATCAGATAAAAGACACACATTGCAAGACATCAAAGAATTCTTTTGAGAAGAAATCTTTCAAAGTGGGTTCCTTTGGTAGGAAACTCTTCAAGACACTCAGGGGACCATTAAAAGGAGTGCACTAATTGAAAGAAACCATATTTTTCACAAATTATTTTGTCATCAAGGGATCCTTTTGAAATATATTTCATCAAGGAATCCATTAGAAAGAATGCTCATTTTCAAAGGAAACTTTTCAAACTCTTTCATTTTAGAAAAAGTGTTCATTTTTCAAAGGAAAGTTTTCAGAATCTTTCACATATGGGATCCTTTTCAAAAGAAAATTTCATCTAGGATTCTTGAGAGAATACAATATTTGGAAAATGAGAGATATTTTAATAAGGGATTCTTTCATCAAGGAATTCATTGTAAAGAAAATTTGACACCAAGGAATCCTTTTCAAAAGAATCCACCTTATTAAAAATTAGAACAATATGGTAGCCCTCCTCAGGATGGTGTGTGTTGCGTAGGGGAGCACATGACATCCTAATGAGAGAAAGGAAAGGAAAATATTTTTTGGTACACAAAACATGATGAGATTTATTCGTGGTATGTCATCACACATGCGAGGGACAACACATAAGAACCACAACATAAAGAAGCAAACAAAAATGAAGAAATCAAGAGATAGGGGAATCAATTCGGGGTCAAATCTGTTTATAGATAGACATAGATATAATATGATGTATGAAAAAATGGTCATCAATACCCAAAGTTCTCAGAACATGAAGAAGATCACATGAAAATAAAAATTGGGCCAACATGGAAGAAGGCCTAAATTCTCCCAATGCTTTGCATCATCCCCAATATCAAAAATCAATTTCATGACACAGAAGAATACTGATAAAATAGAAGTGTACAATATTTTTTTTGTGCCTATATCCAAGCACCTACAAGGGTAGCAAGGGTCCTCTAGGGAGCATCACAAACATAAAAGACAAGCACGGGGGAACACAAACACACAAACAAATATAATCTAGAAATAAAGAAGAGGTACCACCCTAGTCCTTATCAACCAACAAATCATCCTACTCCCAATCTAGATCATTGTAAGGGGAGGACAAATGATCTTGCAAAGGTGGGATAGCAAGGGCAGTACCCTTTGACTCTCCTGCAACAAGGGCTAAGGAAGAAATCCCCTCAAGGTATTCTTCACCGAGCTCTTGTGAGGCAAAAGCTGTCGACCTTGCAAAGATCGAAGATAGAGTTGAGATGTCATCAACTAAATTAAACATGCACTTTATGGGAGTGCCATGTGTCAATCAAGTGGGAGAAGAATGAGACACCCAAGAGTCATTACCAACCTCATTGAGAGGGGAAATGATAAAATCAGGGGAAGCAGGGGCTGCCTCCATCACAAGGATGGTGTAAGCCAAGACAAAACCAACTTCAAAAGAAGGTAAACCCTTATTTTGATCTACACTCGTAGCAAGGTCATCCTCCAACTTGGACTTCAAGAGAGGGTGTAGAATCCCCATAGAAGAAGCAAAAGTGAAGGAGGAAGAGGAAAAATCCACAAAAAACACTGCCATTTTATTTAACATGTCTATGGGTTGTGAGAATGGAGGTATGTTTGGGAGGGACATCAAGAGAGGGGGCTCTATGGAGGGAGCAATGAAAAGTTGCACCCTTTTTGGGTGAGCATCATTGGGACCTGTCGGAGGAGCCCAAAGTGAAACAGAGGTGATGGGAACCTAGGAAGAAATAGCAAGAGAAAGTGGAATAACAACAAAAGATGTAGAGACAGATGCTACTGGCTCCCCCTTTTCCTATTGCAAGGCAACATGTTTCGCGGCTAGAGAATTTCATCTACACTTGCACTCACATGCAAGACAATTATGTCAGCTGCGGGAAATGGAAGATGTAGCCTGAGAAGAGACTGAAGGCTACTGCTTAGTTGCAGGAGTATCCTTCACAACTATTTTCAATGGAAGGATGGTATCTTGGGCAGCAACAGGAGTAGGAAGCACAGGAGTAGAAACAACCACAGGAGGAGACACAAACATAGGCTCCTTGATAGTGGGACTCTTCCTATTCTCCACCTTAGGGGCAAGTAGAGGAATAGTAGGAGGCTTCAGAGGTCGAGAAGTAAGAATGACCCCATGGAAAAAATTCCCCCTATCATAGACAATGGGTCGTGGTACCGTGGGTAGAATATGAAGCTCAAAAACGTAATGCTTCACTTTTTTTCATGTAGGCACCATTGCACTTCCCATGTGAGGCACAAGAGTGGAAGTTGAAGATGTTGCAATGGGATGAGAAGTAGAAGTAGACGGAACTGCAGACATAAAAGGAGAAGGCATTAGAGCACAAGCAAGCTTTCCCTTTCCCTTGGGTAGGGAAGAAGAAGCAACTTGTTGTTGCACTATCATAGAGGCTTTTATAGAGATAATGTAAAGAGACACTGGATAACTAGACTTCGACACTAATCTCCTAGTCTTATATTTAATATAAGCCTTATATAATAAATCTCCCCTAGGAGGAAGAGGTCTGACCAGAGCAGGCCAGAAGTGATCGAGTGAGAAGCCCCCATGTGACACTAGCGATTTGTAGCTAGTGTCATGCACCACATGCATGATGCCTTCATGAGGGAAATTTAATTTTTTTTGAATTACAAAGGTGATTTTGTTCATAAAGGCTAGCCAAGGGATGCCTAGCCTAACTTTGAATAGGTCAGACTCTGGAATGATAACAAATGAGACATCAATAGCGTTGGGTCCTACGAAGACTGATAAGGAAATAGAGCCCATAGGGGCAATAAAGAGTCCATCATGGGTATAGAGAGTGGTCTCCAACTCTTTTTATCTCTCCTTATGTAAGCTACTTATAAATAGAGTTTCCTTCATTATCACATTAACTCGACTCGTCAGATCAACTAAGACACTACTTACAACGTTTCCATTAATATGTGCAAGAATGTATAGCAGTGAAGGCTCCTTATTAAGACCTGCTCATCATGCAAGGTGAATGTTATGCCAGGTGTTGCACTCACATTTTTAGGAGGGATATGCATGAATGAAACAATGTTCACGTTCTTAGATGGAACTAACTTAGAAGATGTAGAAGATTAAGTTTAGCAGATAGTGACCTACCTAGATTCCATTTCTAAATATCCAAGAGTCCTTCTAACTACGTATCTAGGGGTTGTATATTAGGTCACAAAGTTGCACACTTTGTGATGCACAAATCTATAATATACCTAGGACACGAGAGAAAGATTCCTAATACCAAGAAATGAAAAAAAAGACATTCACATTAGGTTCATCAAAGATGTAGAGTAGGGGGATTCATCACCCCCAAGGCTCTAGGTCATGAGAGAGCCCCAAGGAATGAACTGTCCTAAATTACCTTAGGTTGATCAATAGGTAATGATAGGTGTTTTAGAAATCAGGTGAGCAGACTACAAGGGTCTTAGACCATGACTTAGACAGCTTTCTATTTGAGAACGACAGTGTGGGAATTAGAATTTAGCATGCTATGCTGGAATCTTAAGGACGTGCTAGCATCTTGTATGAACAACAAGTCAAATAATAGTCAAAGACACTCAAGGTCCACTTACGACCTGAATAACAAAGTTTACAGTTTGATGGTTTAATATGAAAATAAATAAATAAATAGTACAACAAGAAGAATACTAGAGATAATGATTCTAATGAAGAAAATGCCAAGGAAAAAGTAGGAAAAGATACCTTTCACATGAAATCAAATTCTTTAGCTATAACTCTGAATGGACAAACTAGTGCCTACACACATGGAAACATAAAAAGTTTTGGGCTATGTTTTGAGGTCTGCCTTAGTTAGACCCACGTTTCGATGTTCCCACCTCCATGGACACAAAGATATGCAACGATATAGAGAAAATGATAAATAAGAGAGAATGAAAATGGCACAATAAGGTAGAGAGCAATGACAACTTGAATGCTACTCTACAAGATGATAGATGCAAAATGAAGAGAAACATTGTTACCTTCCCTACTATAATCACTCAAGGTTGATAAAGGAAGGGAGAGAATGAAATGACCACGTCGGGAGGAGATAAAGCTTCATAAACGTAAGATGATGATGGTGTTGAAGCAAAGAGACCGAAGTAGAAAGCTAGTAGTAGCAAGATATAGCAATGGAAAAGAAAGAATGATCAAGAAGTGAGAAAGATTGAGCTTGAGAATGAAAGAAGCACATGAGAGTGAGTTAGAGAATGTTGAAGCCTGAAATAATGAGTTTGAATTAGAGAAAAGGAGGCAAGGAGTTATTTTTCGTTGGTCAAGACCTAATAGAGGACATTATCTTCACGACCAACCAAGAAATGTAATGCTTATGTGAATCTTAGGGGCATGAATCTGTCAGGATGGAAACATGACGCATGCACACCCTCAATAAATATTCTGCCACTGAAGTAAAAAGATAGGGCTATGTGGAAGGAACATGGAGACGACAACGGGTTTATGCATTTTCATACTTGTAATTCTAAAGTAATGGTAAATAAATGGGAAATTTTCCTAGGGTGCAAATTTGTACCATTACACCATCTAATCCTACCATATAAAAAGTGATTTGCATAAAGTTATCTATTATTTCCTACAAGTATTAAACCCACCCCTAAAATATTTTAAGTAAACGAGTCACATTTTTTCACTTGAATTAACTAGGTTCTAGAATAACATCAATATTTATTATTAAGTTAGCATACACCAAGATTACCTTTTTGAATTATATCATAGAATATTTCAATAACTGTAGTTCATTCATAAATTATAATTGATATGTGTTTCCTTAAAGGGGTAATAAATATATCCAAGTTATACATCATTATCTATATTTTTTGGTCAAGACTTCAATAGGGCCAACACAATGCAAAAACCTTCTGAAAATCATAAGTATAATATTCTTCTAAATGATATATAATTTTGTAGACTAACCAAAGACATGATATTTTTAACCCTTTAAATCTCATCAATCAATCTCATGCACTATGATCCTATTCCATTCTTTATCATTAGTAGAATAATCTCAAGTAACACTTGCTGATTACAACTAATATTCAATTATCTCTATTACTAATCTAAATCCTATATTTCTATGTAAGGTAACAAATTTACTAAACAATATTGAGTAAATACTACTATTTTTAATCATTTCTTGTAAATATCAAGAAAATTATTTTTTGTATTAATATATATATTTATCTCTTTTTATCCTTTATTAATCTATTAAAATATTAGAAGAATATTTTTCAAACTAATAATATTTTTTCATGTCACTATTCATATAAATCATCTCTTTTCTCTAGCTACATCAAATATTATTTATTTTGGGTAATAAACACTAAAATCTATTAAAAATATTTTATCAAAATAAAATTCATTTATAAAGGGTTTATGTAATATTACTATGAACATATTTGTGAGATTCTCAAATCCATATAATAACTATTTCTTTAAACTTGAATAATTTTCAATAGCAATTTTAATTGATTGTTAGTTCAAGATATTGTATATTATAAGATTAGGTTTGGATAGCGAGATAATGATCCTAATAATGTTCATTAAATTTACTATTAACTATTTAATGCATAAGTTTAATTATTAATCCTTAAAAAATATACTTCAAAAAAGTTATAAAAGTTATGAATGGTTACATAAGATTTGTAATACTAAGTATTTTGTTTATTAAAGTTATATATATATATATATATATATTATTCTCTTATATATTATTTATTTAATTAAGATATTAAATTTATTTTTGATTTTTATATTATTTGCATTTTATATACATATTATATTATTAATATATTATATATATATATTTATATTTACTATTTTATTTATTTATTTATATGATTTATCATATATAATATTAAGAAATTATTTTTGTCCAATAAAAAGAAATATAATTTAAATATTAAAATAATAATTAATATCAAATCAAATTCATCATTTCAAATTATGAATTGTTTAAGTAGATTTGATTATATAAAATTGTGAAATAGTATTTAAAAAGTTTTTCTACAATAGGTTATGATAAACACATTTAAATAAATTAAATAAATTAGATGTTCAAAATAAAATTTATGATTTAAATCTTATCAATCTATTATTTCAAACTATAAATTGTTCTACTAAAATAATCAACTTATATTGATCACAAAAACTTAGAAACATAAAATTAAAATGTAATATTTAAAGAGTTATTCTAATATATAATCAATAATAATATATCTAAAAGATATTAGACCACCCCATATGATAAAAATGAGATTTATGAATAATTTGAATTTATCTATATTTTCAAATTGAAAATTTATTCACATAGAAATAAAATTGAAAAATAATATTTAAAAAGTTTTTATGATATAGAACTAAGAATAACATATCCAAAATTAGATCAATTTGAAATGAAAGTTGTAAATAAATCAAATCTGCACATTATTTTAATTATGAAATTACTCAAATAAAACAATCCACTTCTCAAACTCATGAAAATTTTAAAAAATAAAAATAAAGTATAATATTTAAAGGGTTTTTCTAGTATATTACTAGTAA
Organism: Sequoia sempervirens; assembly: GCA_007258455.2. Taxonomy (NCBI): domain Eukaryota; kingdom Viridiplantae; phylum Streptophyta; class Pinopsida; order Cupressales; family Cupressaceae; genus Sequoia; species Sequoia sempervirens. The sequence continues at coordinate 436,956,105 of VDFB02075321.1, forward strand.
TAATATATCTAAAAATTGGACAAATCCAAATGATAAAAATAACATTTATAAATGAATCAAATTCATCTACTTTCTCTTTTCAAACTCTAAAATTTATTCAACTAAAAAAACATTTTTTATAAATAACTAAAAGATAATATTTAAATAACTTTTCTTTAATATAATGATATATCTAACAATTAAATAAAATCGTATTTTAAAATAAATTTTATAATTAAACTAATTTCATCTACCATCAAAAAATTGCTCAAATAAAATAAATTCAATATTCATTACCTGAAATGCTTGATATTTGATGTAGAAAATACTACCTTCAAGTTTGAATAATTGAAGATATCTAAAATTATTCTTTCTTTTTCATACTTGATGAAGATCTTCAAAACTCTTTTTTTCCCTTCTTAATTCTTCCTCTCATTTTCTTGCAAAGGTCGACTTGAATCTAACTTTCTTCTTCAAATGATTTCCTACAAAATTTCAAGGACAATTTTTTTTTTCTAAAACATACAAAATGCATAAAACAATCTCAATTTATAGAAGTTAGAGGGTAATTTTAATTTTCAAAAGAAATAAAATATTTTTTTATTACAAACATGTAGCTCCCATGTCATCATAGAATATGCTTCAAATAACATTATTCTCTATCATAAAATTTGTCATAAGATATGTCATAAAATTGTCATAGAATATACCTTGTAACTCCCATATAATAATATGCCATGTGTTATAATCCTCCTCCATATTTTCCTCAAAATATATAAATAAAAAATGGATATTTGTCCAACTTCATAAATGGATAAAAATGACCCATTAAAAGATGCAATATTAACTCCTTTTGTCAAAAAAAAGGCTACCCACTTCTCATCTATAGGCTAGTCAAAGATGCTTGCTTACACTCTCATAAATCCTTCTTACACCACTATAAATGGTGAGATTCTCTTCCACCTCATCCAAGCATCTTATCTTCCACTAAAATATGCATTCAAATTATTAGAACAATTTATTAAAATAAAATTTATAATTTTATTTATTTCCCTTTTATTTTATATTTTAATTTTACATATTTTATTAGATGGTATATATATTTTATTTTTTCAAATTTCTAATACCTTAGTCATTTTTTAATTAATTTATTAACCATATAATATTATAATTTAACTGAATTTAATTATTTCAAATAACTTATATACTTTCCATACATACTATTTACCAAATTAAACAAATCAAAGTGAAAAATAATAATTATTCATTATATATAATAGAGTCTAAAAAGTGGGTTATGAAACATTCCACCAAGTTAACCCCAACAACATTACATTCCACCAAGTCAATCCCAACAACATTACATTCCTCTAAGCCAACCTCAAGAACATCACATTCCCTTGAGTCAACGTCAACAATATTACACTCCTATGAGCACACTGCCATCAAAATCTACAAATGACTTGGCTCAACCAATTCAAGAACTCCAAAATAAGATGGAAAACATGGAAATGAGAAATATTAACACTAAGAAGAGCTATAAATTGGAAGGCATATGTCCCTATCCTTTTGACAAGTCTTCAAACATGATACCTTTTCCTCAAAATTTTGAAATGCCTAGATTTGACAAAAATAAAGGAAAAGGTGATCCAAGGGAACATAGAAGAGAACTTTACATAGCTTGTCTAGAGGTGTCCTATAATGATACATATCTAATGCACCTCTTTCCTAGAAGCCTAGGAGGTCAAGCTATTGAGTGGTTTTCACATTTACCTCAGGGGATCAAGACCATTCATAAATTGGCAGAAAAATTTATTACACATATTTCATATAACGTTGAGCGTAAAATCTTCATGATTGATTGATAGGGAGGGAGTTGGAGGAATCAATCACAAATTCCTGCTCTAGGTCTTGCTTGCAAGACCTCCTTGGTGTTTTGCTTCACCACCTTAACCTATAGGACCCTTCTCATGTTTAGGTATCCTTGGTTCTCCTGGCCAACCCCACTACCATCACCTTTCAACCAACCAAGTCAATCTTGGTGCAATAGCTCTAACTCTTCCTTAGCCTTTAATTTTCCCTAAAGACTAACAATACCTCAACACTCAATTATATATTTGTAGGGGTGTAGAGATGTCTCCAATAGTTTCAAACCATCCTCCTAGGGTTCTTGAAGGTTCACCAAACTCCACTTTTTATCGCTTTCACCAAACCCTCATCTAGGGTTAAAAAGGCTAATAGCCACGAGCCCCAATTAGGTCTCCATCTCTGAGAAAACAGGCTAGTCCTTGAAAGTTTCCCTAAGAACATAGGATCTTTCCTTAGGTTTCCTGGCCCATATTCCCACCTCCCAAAGATTCTTGGGGTCTTGGACCTTCACTGTCCGTACACAGGCGTAACCCTTAGTTTTAGCAATTTAGGCCTTTTTAAAGCCATTTCCTGACCACACAAAAATCTGTTAGTTTATTCAACCACCAAATGGACTGATGAAGCCTCCTCCTTCATGCCAAGTCTTTTCAAGGCATCTATCTACCTCTCCACACCATGCCTTGATAGGGAAAGGTCACCCCTACAAACCAAGTGCTTTACACTACCTGTCTTTCCTAGTTGGGCACTGTCAAGCTTGCCTAGGAGAAGACTTTCTCCATGATTTCTTGACTCCTACAGACTCCTAACCCTAACCTATTTATAGACATGGAGCCTAGCCACATTTCCCACAAGTCTGTACACTAGGTATAGTGGAAATGTGAACTAAAACCCCATTTTTCACAATCTACCAGTCAGAACAACAATTAAAGAAAGAACAAAGTAATTACAAGCTAGCTTGAAATGAATAACCTAACTATCTACTGTTCCAAACAATGCTTGAAAGACAAATTCACTACATCCTACTCTATACAAAATTCCATGATCAAACCATTAACATACTATTCAAGCAAAAGAAACAAGAAATGCAGACTAAGATATCACTGTTTTCTTATTTTCAAAACTAAATACAAACTCGAATGCTTCCAACCCCAATTCCAAGTTGAGGTCCTCTTTAAATATGGCCACTAAAATAGTTAAGCTCAACCTTAACCACTCCTTGGCTGCTTGTATGCTAATCCTCTTATGTGCTAATTTCCTAGAAATTGAGTAAAAGGATTCCAAATCTCATGAAACCTTCCAAACATCAATCTAATGATCAAACTTAGTCCTAAGCTACCTCATCAATCCAATGGTCAACATGACCTTCAAGGTAACATACTAAAGATAAAAATTCAAAAACTAGGTTGCCTATTTGCCTAGTGTTTCCTAGTGTCCCTTAGGTGCTCCTACACCATTGATCTATGAAATGAAAAAAAAAATGAGGGGGAATAATTTTTGTCATTCTTATAAAGGTGGAGAAATATGGCAAGCAAATTATCTTATCCTATTCCTAAAAAGCAACTTGTTCATATTTTCACCCAAAATCTAAACAACAAATTGGCTTTCCACCTAAGAATTCAATGTGCTAGTACCTTTGATGAGATCATTGAAAAGGGAATGGAAATTTAAAGAGCTCTAATTGATGAGGGTCTTGTGAAAAATTATAAAGATCATAAGGATAACCCTTCAACATCTAAAGACAAGCCAATAATTTGGACAAAAAATACGAACATTGTCAACGATGGTGTGGTAGATGCAAAAAAAATTAAAAATGTCCATACTTATAATTGGTAGCAAACAACCCTCAAAGAAAAAAAGGTGGTAGAAGACCACCTAAGAAAATAATTCTCCTTAAAAGCAATACACTCCTTTAGGGGAATCTATTGTGTGTGTGTGTGTGAATTTGTGGGAGTTAGTAAATCAATAATAAGACACACAAACACCAATGAGACATTATATTAAAGATTTGAATAATAAAACTACTCTATTTGCAACAAACAAATCTCTAAAAATGTTCCATTGTTCTTTATTTTCAAAGATTTATTAAACCATATTGGCTCTCAGATTTTGTATGTGCACTATGGTTGTTAAAATAACAACTTGAGAAATGAGATGCTATATAAAATTCAAGAATCTAAGTCCTACATGAACCTATGTGATTAAAGCCATGATGCTATGATATTGATGCTGCTGTGATAAAATGAAGATTATGCTAAGATTATGATGCTAAATGTTATGATGAGAATGCTATATGAAAGCTAAGATAATAACTACAATGCAATTATAACTAAGACATGATTCTAAGTTAGAATGATAAACAAATTTAAATGCTAAAAATGCTCCAATGCTATTCTTGCATGATAAATTTGCTAAAAGATGGGATGTAAAATGTTGTAGCAAGGGGTTGTATTTATAGGATTTTCAAGGCATTTTATGATGTGGCAGCAATCAACGGTGAAGATTCAAACATGAGAGATGAACAATGGAGATGGAAGAATCTTGGAGGATGTTTGATGCAGGAGCATCCAGTGGTGTAAGGGCAATCTTGCATCACCCAAAAATAGTTAAATTTCAAGTTTCTCAGTTTTTAGATGTTTTTATATTTTTGGATACCTTTTTCGTCATAATGAAATTCCCAATTTATGGTTTTATTTTTCTATTCCTGGGTTGAAAGATATTAGTTTTAGTTTCCCAGATTTGCACCTGAAAATCTTTCGAGTTAGATTTGAGGCACTTAGAGTTCCCAGATTGGCCCTAAAACTTGCTAAAATTGGCATAGCAATTTTGAGCACGTTATTGACTTTGAGAACTTTCCAACGGTTCAAACGGTTCACGAATCGGAGTCCCAGATCAAAAGTTATGGCCCCGGGAAGTTGGCACACTTTCTAGAAGATACAATTGCAAATGTTCTTTTAAAATTTGAACTTCAAGTTGTAATTTTTTGGTGCCAAACCGCCTAAACTCAAATTTGAAAGTTGTTTTGGCTCCAAACTAAAGGGAGCTCTATTTATGGGCGGTTTCTAATTTTTGGGTAACTTTTTGGGGACAAGCTCGCATATTGCAAAAGGGTGATTGTGTAGCTTTCTGTAACTTGCATGTGTTGTAGAACTTGGGGATTTGAGATCCTCTGCATATAAGAAGCTCCATTTTCTGTATAATAAAATTATTCTCTTGTTTGTGGGTTATTTTCTAAGTCTCGGGCTGCACCCTCATCAAGTGGTATCAAAGCGGGTTTTCTTGAGAGTGTGGATAGATCACCGATTGTGAGGCAGTTCACACTAGGACCATGGAGTGATTCATAGGTGGTGCCATAGGTGGTTGAGGAGGTAGAAATGCTGGCGGAAGAGATGCACTGGCAGCCCTCCAAAGACAGATTGATGCGTTATAAGAGCAGTTGAGAAGAGGGTTAAACCTAAGGGAGGAAAGTGAGGATGAAGGAGAGGAAGAAGGTTCAAATGTAGAAGAGGAAGAAGAAGCAATTGATCAAGACCAAATGCGGCTAATAAGGGCCATTTCGAAGATCAGAAAAGACCATTAAAGTCCCGGTTATTCGAAGTCTAAACGGAAAAGAGTTGATCCGTGGATCAATGAACTAGAAGAATGTTTACGAGTATGAGGAAATAGAAGGACCCATATTGCTGGGTTAAGTTTAATGGAAATTTGAGCCATGCATTTGGTGAAAGGTCCAGTGGAAAGAATCAAAGAGGAGAAAGGAAATATCGCGGATGGGATGCGCGCTGGTAGAAAGTAAAAGAAGCGGTTCATACGGTGGACTACGAGTTAAGTTGTTGAAGAGTACAGGGTTGGAAACCGAGGAAGCTGGTCGTGAAAGGAATATTAGATATTACAAGATAATCGTCGAACGGACCACCACAGAGGGCCAATAGGAAAAGGTAGCCGATATCTTTAATGGGTTCTGACCGGAAACATCGGGAGGTTAAACTAGTCGGAATGAAACACCATTGAGGATGTGTATCAATTTTCTCACGAAGGTGGAAGAAGTTGAACAAAGATTGATGGAAACAAAAGGACGAGAGGTCAAAGTGGAAGGGGGTAGTGGAAGACTAAAGAAAGCCAAAATGATGATGAAAGAAAAGTGAAGATGTAGGTACTGAGTGAAATGAAATAGATGACAACTACCGACACCGTGATCAAAAGCGGTGGTGATCAAAGGTGAGGATGAGGGGATATGGACGGGATGCGGAAGGTGGTTTTCAAAGGGAATGTTCCTGGTGGTGGTGAAGACGTCGAACTATGAATGAACAGGAAGGAGCATAAAAGGCAGAGTCATGGAAAGGTTCTTGTAGATGAGGCCCAATCGAACATTCAGATGATGCTGAAAGGGGAGAAGCCCTAGTGATTAGGAAAGCCCTGGTGACTGAGGAAAAGGAACCAGAACAAAGGAAGAATCTGTTTCGCACAAGGTGCAAGTGTGAAAGAAAATGTTGTGATGTCATTATTGATGGTGGGAGCACTGATAATCTAGTGTCAGAGGAGATGGTCACAAAGCTGAAGCTGAAGAGGGAAAGGCACTCGCATCCATATCGGATTGCCTGGTTGCAGAAAGACCACAAAGTTTTGGTCATAGCGATTACTAGTAAAGAGTTCAAGATTGGGAACTACCATGATGAGGTACTCTGTGATATCATCCCCATGGATGCATGTCACATGTTGTTGGGGAGGCCGTGGCAATTCGATAGGCGAGCTATACATGATGGCCATACAAACACTTATTCCTTGACAAAGGATGGGGTTCATCACAAGTTGAAACCCACGGAAGGAGACCGAGAAAGAAAGGTATCACATTAGTGCTAGAATTTGTTATGTAGATGGAAGAATTTTTAGAGGTATATGAAGCATGGCGTGTGTGTTCATTGATTCTAGGAAATTGAAATTAAGGAGGATAGTGAAGGTTCGGAAAGAAGTTTGGGATGTTGGATGAGGATTTAGGGATATTGTTTATGATATGTAATGTACTGCGAGGGTTTTACCACAATAAGGAGATAAAGTCATGATTGACTTGATTCCTGGAGCCAGTTTTCCAAATAAGGCAGCTCATAGAATAACTCCAACAGAAAATGAGGAGTTGAACAAACAAGTTCAAGAGTTGTTAAGAAAGGGTTTGATACGGGAGAGTTTGAGCCCATGTGCAGTACCTACATTACTAGCACCAAAGAGAGGATGGGGGAGTGGAGGATGTGTATAGATTCTCGAGCCATAAAACAAGATAACAATCAAGTACAAATTTCCCCTACCAAGGATAGATGACGATGGACTGTTTAGTGGAGCTTATTTTCACAAAGATTGATCTGAAGAGTGGATATCGCTAGATCTAAATTAGAGAGAGGGAGATGGAAAACTGCCTTCAAGACCAAAGAGGGCCTGTACGAGTGGTTAGTCATTCCTTTTGGGCTAACCAATGCACCGAGCACATTCATGCGGCTCATAAACAAGGTACTAAAAGAATTTCGGGGAAGTTTTGTTATTGTGTATTTAGATGATATTTTGATTTTCAATAAGACATTGGATGAGCATCTGATGCATATTCAGAGAGCCTTTGAAAAGTTAAGAGAAGAGAAACTATTGATTAATCTGAAGAAGTGTAGTTTTGTGAAGAGGAAGTTAATTGTACCCAGGGTTTGTTGAAATACAAATAAAAGGTGCGAAGATGGACCGAGAGAAGGTGAAGGCTGATGCAGGTTATTTTACCCAAACTACCGAGGTGAGATCTTTCTACATGGTTTAGCTGGATTTTTTATAGAAAGTTCCTTGAAACCCCGGTAGTATTTGTGGAACCTTGATTAAAACAATGAGAGGGATAGGAAAGAATTCAAGTGGAGCACAGGAGCGGTAAAGTTTTTTGAATTGTTGAAGCACAAGGTGACAGAGCAACCTGTTCTAGCCCTCCTAGATTTCAACAAGGTGTTTCAGGTGGATTGTGATGCCAGTGGTTGTGCCATTGGAGCAGTGTTAAGCCAAGAAGGTAAGCCCATTGCCTATTTCAGTGAAAATTTAAATGATGCCAAGAGAAAGTATTCTGTATATGATCATAAATTTTATGCAATAGTTCAAACATTAAAGAAATGGAGACTTTATTTGTTGCTGAAGGAATTTTTCTATATACTGATCATCAGGCCTTGCAGTACCTAAATAGTCGGGAAAAATTAAATGGAGGCATATAGAATGGGTGGGGATTTTTGTAGAGAGTTATACTGTTTTGAAACATAGGAGTGGGAAGTCAAAGCTAGGGTTCTTGGTCTGTAAGTGGGAGGCATGTTGATGACAAGGCTGAAGTGGAAGTGGTTGGTTTTAATGAACTTAAGACCTTGTCACGTAGAAGATCCACGATTTTGTAGGGGAGCTTGGAAAGCTTGCAGGAACCTATTACAATGCGTTTGGGACAAGGTGAAATGGATTTCATAATCCAAGATGGCATGTTGTTTAAGGGAAGTCAATTGTATATTCCAAGGATTTCCATGAGGGAGAACCTAATAAAGGAGAAGCATAGTGGAGGAATGTCAGGACATTTCAGTCGGGATAAGACCATTACCATTATCGGTAAAACATTATTATTGGCTCGGTTGTCACGAGGATGCTAGAAAAATTTTTGTACAAAAGGCTGCAGAGGTATGTAGGATGGCTAAAGAATTGAGAGCCAAAATATGGAAACATATCAGCCCTTACCTATAGGAGGCCATGGGAGGGGACATAGAGTATGGACTTTGTTGCTTGGTTTGCCAAGGACACAGAGAATGATTCAATCTCTTTGTGGTGGTTGATAGGTTTTCAAAAGATGACTGCATTTCATTCCATGTCGAGGAAGACCCATGATGCAGGTCCACACATTGCAGCTTATTTCTTCAAGAGGTGGTGAGCTACATAGTGCCTTAAAAGTGTGGTAGATCATGACACCAAATTTGTAGGAGTACTTTTGGAGACCTTGTAGGAAGCTGAAAGCGAGTTGGGGGTCAGGTTAACCATCCCAAATAGATGGGAGTTGTAAGCCAGAGTGGGTACCCTAGAGATGTTTGGTGGGAATGAAACCAAGGGATCAGGACTTGATCTTACAGGTGAGGAATTTTTCTTACAACAATTAAGCATAGCTTTGGTAGATCACCGTTCAGTTATGTATGGAAGTAGCCCTGCAGCTCAGGTAGAAGATGGACCAAGAAGAAATAGTCTTGAAGCCAAAGATTTTATGAAACACATCAAGAATATACATGAGAAGGTACAAGAACACATGAATAAGATGAATATACAATATAAGGCTAAGGCAGATCTGAAAAGGAGGAATAAGGAGTTTCAGATTGGCAATGAAGTAATGGTCCACTTGAGGAAAGAAAGGTTTCCTGTGGGAACCTATAATAAATTGAAGATGAAGAAATTCGATGCCTGTAAGATTTTGAAGAAGCATGATTCAGGGAGTGCATATGAGGTAGAGTTGCCTGATGGAATCAACATTTCCAGTATTTCAACATTTAGTTGATGCATTATCATGAAGGTGGAATGGAGAAGCACCGACAATAGGCCATTATGGCATTCAGTACTACGCCGAGAAAGGGAGGAGATTGAGCAATCTTGAATGAAGTAGGTAATGGGAAGAGTACGAAATAGGCGGTATAGAAGAATATCTGGTGGAAGATTCATCCCGCTATCTAAGGCAGCTGGACTGTTGGGTTTTCCTCAAATATCCGGGAGCGGACGGTCACTTCAAATTACCCTGGTGTCTAATGCAGAGCATTCAGGGTGTAAGGGCAATCTTGCATCACCCAAAAATAGTTAAATTTCAAGTTTCTCTTTTTAGATGTTTTTACATTTTTGAATACCCTTTTCATCATAATGAAATTCCCAATTTATGGTTTTTATTTTCTATTCCTGGGTTGAAAGATATTGCAGTTTTAGTTTCCCAGATTTGCACCTAAAAATCTTTCGAGTTAGATTTGAGGCACTTAGATTTTCCAGATCAGCCCCGAAACTTGCCAAAATCAGCATAGCTAATTTCGAGTGCATTATTGACTTCAAGACCTTTCCAATGGTTCAAACGGTTTGCGAATCAAAGTCCCAGATCAAAAGTTATAGCCTTGGGAAGTTGGCGCACTTTCTAGAAGATACAATTGCAAATGTTCTTTTGAAATTTGAACTTCAAGTTGTAATTTTTTGGATCCAAACCGCCTAAACTCAAATTTGAATGTTGTTTTGGCTCCAAACTAAAGAGGAGCTCTATTTATTGGCGGGTTTCTAATTTTTGGGTAACTTTTTGGGGACAAGCTCGCATATTACGAAAGGGTGATTCTGTAGCTTTCTGTAACTTGCATGTGTTGTAGAACTTGGGGATTTGAGATCCTTTGCATGTAAGAAGCTCTATTTTCTGAATAATAAAATTATTCTCTTGTTTGTGGGTTATTTTCTAAGTCTCGGGTTGTGCCCTCACCAATGTTCCCTTGACCAAAGGCAACGTGTGTGGGAGAATAAAATTTGTGAAAAGGAAAAGTGTCCCACATGTGCCTAAACTCAAATTTGGAATTTAAATATTAGACATATTTAAATACACGTGACATTTGATGAGGTGGCAAGAAAGTTGGAGACATGTGCTTAAATTTAAATTTGGGATTTAAATTTAATGAAAAGATTATTAATTAAATAAAACAAACTATGTGAATTTGTTTATTTAATTAAAATAGAGGAGTGATTTTAGATTGAAGAATTAGAAGAGTGAACTATATAAATAAATTGGGAATTTATTTATAAGTAGACAAATTGAAGAGGCTCATTAATTAAATAACTAGTATTTAATTAATTAATTGTCTTAACCGATTTTATGTGTATACATTTTGCCCCTCTTTGAAGTAATGTGTTTACACATTGCTTCAAAGAAAAAATTGCTGTTGATGCTGAGATTTTTTTTTTCGATGTCCCAAATGCTGATTTTCAGGTGATGACAGATATATGCCCCCTCAAGAGATAAATCGGTGAATGTTTGAATTTTTAGGATTTTTTTGAATTTTTTGAAAATTTTGATGATTTTTCGATGATTCGATGATTTATCTCCCGATAAAAAAAATTGACTTTGCCAATTTGATTAAATTGATGCCCTATTTTGCCTCGTGTTTGATGATTGATAATCGCTTCAACCGATTGTTTTATTTGATGATGTTTGATGATGCTGATAGATTGACCTCATGATAGGTGAGGATCAATGATATGATAGTGATGATTGACCTCATGATAGGTGAGGATCAATGATAAAATAATGATAATTGACCTCATGATAGGCGAGAATCAATGATAGATTGATAATTGACCTCATGATAGGCGAGGATCAATGATAGATTGATGATTGAACTCATGATAGGCAAGGATCAATGATAGATTAATGATTGACCTCATGATAGGCAAATATCAATGATAGATGCTCACAAGATTTGATCAAAGTTTCATTAGAGCTGATTAGATTAGATTGATTGATTGATGTTGATTAATTGATAAGATTGCTGATTTGCGATATGTTATGATCATAGGAGGATTTTAGAATTCTTTAGTCTAGGGAACACTTCCTAAAGACATGGGACATGATTTTGCATCTGGTGCAGGCCAATTTAGATATTATCAGTCGATGTGGTTTATCATCTTTGATTGATATGTCCCAATATAAGATTGATTAATGTACTGAGACTTAATGATGTACTAATACTTGATGTATACACTTATTTAGTCAGAGATTTTGTGATTTCTGCCACTTTGTTGATGTATCTCTACATGTTTGGATATCATTGTACACTTGACATTATTATTTTGAGGTTTATATGATATGCAACGAACTATTGATCTATATGGCGTCGATATGTGTTTATGATGGATGCCTATGATGGATGCATTTTATTTATGTGTTTATGATGTTTATATGATGCTTATGATGATGATAATATGATATGCTATGGATGCAAATGATGATGCAATTGATTTGTTATGATTCTATGATGCTTTGTGAATGATGCCTATATGATACATGTGATGGATCTTATTATGTGAATGAAATGTGATGCATTTTATGTTTTTGTATTTTTCTAATGCAAATAGATGATGCAATGAATAGATGAATGTATGATGGTGCATAGTTCTATACATTTATGATGTTTATATGCTGATGATCATGATGCTTATGATGATTATGTAATGATGAGATGATGTATGTAATGATGAGATGATGTACGCAATGATGATATGATATTGTATGATTGATGATTCGATATGCTTAATGGATGATGTTTTATGCTATGTGAGATGGATTTGATTATGCAAATGATGTATTTTATGTGATGATTGCATGATGATGGTACTGATCCAGTTAGTCCTTTTCCAATCTTGGATTTGAGTAATAACAAATTCATCTTCACTACTGGTTTTAGATGTTCATAACAATGGCATTATGTTTTTACTAGTCATGTTCTTCATGAACTTTTTCTTCTTGGAAATCTTACTCTACTGGACATGTTTTTCAACCATCTTATGTGAATCCAAGATCCATTTTATAAAAGGAGTAAATGATTTCAGTGATGCATCAAGTTCAAATATAGATGCATAGTGTTCAATTATGCCCCTATTAAAATAGAGATGTTTTTCTGCTTGGAAATTTTACTCTGCTGGACATGTCTTTCAATCATCTTAATGGACCAATTTTTTAATCCATTAATAATTGATGAAATGATGTGGATCATGCAAGTGAGATGCAATGCACTTCTTTTTGTATTTTCTGATGTGGATATTATGATGTGATGCATGGATGGATGAGTGATGTGAGAATGCTTTCTAATATATGCAAATGATGATGCAACTAATGTGCAACTATATGAGAATGATTTATAATGTATGCAAATGATGATGTAACTGATGTGAAACTATATGAAAATGATGTGTTTTGGTTAATGTCAATTGTACTCAATCCATTAATGTGAGAGATAACATCATTGTGAAATTTGTTGTAGCTTTGGAAACCCCATAAATATAGATGCAAACTGACATGGATGCAATATAACTTAACCATGTAGACCTAATATGCAAAGGTTGTCATTTTAACAACCGATTTGTTGTGCTTTTGATCATCATTGAGCCTTTAAAATGTTGAAAGTGAGTACAAGCATCAATGGCATAATGTAGACCATGATGACCTGAGTACTACTTCCATGATTTTTGATATTGCAAGTTAACACAAGCATATAGGTATAATTGAACCGAGATGAATTGAGCATTCCTTGCATAAACAAACAAGAGTTAACCTTTTTCCTATGCAAATTCAGAATGTCATCAATGATACTTTATAGAGCATGTCTTGCGACAATTTGCACAGTAGTAATGATAAACTCACAGAAAATAGACAGAAAAATCATATTCCTTCCTAGCTTCTCTAGTTCAATACATCATTGAGGTGCTCTAGAGATATGATAACAAAAATCAAAGTTCAACAGTTGAACATTCATTCCATAGTGATAAAGCCATGATGTAGAAGAACATCATCCATTTGAGGTTTGCTAGGATTTTGATTGATTTTGGTTGTTTGATTTTGGATGGTTGATGTGTTCATGTTTGTGATTGATGTTCAATGTTGGGTTGCATTGTGATCATTGTGTTTGTTGCGTTTTTCCTACTACTGTTTGTCTGTTGGTTCAAGCTCAAAGTTTATTTTCCCCTAGTGAGTTCAAGTTTTTGCCCCCAGTCTAGGGTGAGACATGACTACGATGCCAGGATATGCACATGAAGATTTTTGATGATAAATAGATTGGTGGCGAAAGAGAATGGTGAAAGCGAATGATTGACATACTCAAATAGATGGAAAAGCTAACCTATCACAAATAGCATATGTTGCCAGGTTTTCACTACTTGTTTTTATTGCACTTTTTTAGATTTTATGATTTTTTTTATTTTTTGAGTTTTCACTATTTTAATTTTTTTTTTACTTTTTTTTGTATTTGTCTCTTTTTCTCTTTTTTTTTGTATTTTTCTCTTTTTCTCTTTTTTGTTGTTACCAAGATGCCTGTTTGCTAGGTTTTCATCAAGGCAACCATTTTTCAGGACTTTAACCGATGCACTGGATGAATCAGGTGTAGAATTTCTTGAGATGTAGGCTGTTGAGGGGTTCATCAATCAAATCCCCTTCAGGTGTGGACAACTGATATGCTCCTGATCCGAAGAATGATACAACTACAAAGGGGCCTAGCCAATTAGGTTCAAATTTTCCCTTCTTCTCTCTATCTTATTGATTATGGGGATTTTCTTTCAGGACCAAGTCACCCACCTAAAAGGTTCTAGGCTTAACTCTATGATTGTAGCTTCTAGACATCCTCTACTGATAGGATTTTAGATGATCAACTGCTTGCTGATGATGCTCATCTAACAACTCCAATTCTTATAACCTAGATACTCTATAATCCTCATCTAATATGATCCCTTTCAGTGACACACAAAGTGATGGTATTTCCATCTCAATGGGTAGAATGGCCTCTGATCCATAGAATAGAGTGTAGGGTGTAGCTCCTGTTTGGGTTCAGATACTGGTTCTATAAGCCCACAAAGCAAGGTTCAGTTGAATGTGCCAATCTCGTCCAACATCGTTGACGGTTTTCTTCAGGATTTTCAGGATAGTTTTGTTTGAGGCCTCTGCTTGGCTATTTCCTTGAGGATAGTAAGGTGTAAAAAACCGATGCTGAATGTGGAACCTTTCACAAAGTTCTTGAACATCCCAATTCTTGAAAGGTCTACTGTTATCTATGACAATGGATTGATGAATGCTATAGCAACAGATGATATAATTTAGGATGAAGGACGAAATTTGTTTTCCAGTGATAGCGGTCAAAGGAACAACTTCAATTCACTTCATAAAGTACTCCGTGGCTGTGATGATAAACTTGTGTCTATTGGATGAAGATGGATGTATCTTACCTACAAGATCCAATCCCAACTAACAGAAAGGCCATGTGGATGCGAAAGGTTGCAACTCTTGTGCTGGTACATGTATCAAATTTCCATGGATTTGACATTTTTGACTCTTCTTGACATATTGAAATGACCCCCTCCATATTTGGCTAGTAATACCCCAAATGTAAGAGTTTCTTAGCTAAAGTTAGGCCACTTGAATGTGTGCCACAGATACCTCCGTGAACCTCACATAAAGCGGTTTCAGCTTTGTTACGTTCTAGACACTGAAGGAGAGTACCATCAAGACCTCGACGGTAAAGTAAATCAACGATTAAGGTATGGCGAACTGTTTATTGAATAAAGTTTCATTTCTGATTTTAGGATAAATCAAGAGGGAGGGTGTTGTCTTTTAGGTAAGTGTAGATTTTTTCATAGGTGGAAACATCAGCCTTGGCTAAATGGTAGATGACTTGGGATTCTGGGTTGTCATAGGATGGGTTGAACAATTGTTCCACCATGAACTCATAACGGGCTCATTTTTCAAGAATCTGAAGGTGAGAAGCAATGGTAGCCATAACATCAGCAACTTTGTTGTTGCTCCTAGGAATTTGCTCAAATTTTATCTCCACAAAGTACTTTTTGAAGTCATCAACCATTCTTTTATATGGCATCAATTTGTCATCTTTTTTTTGGTAATCATCATTCACCTGGTTAATGACTAGTTGTGAATCACCATAGACATGCAATTCTGTGATCTTCCATTCGACTGCTACTTTGATTTGTGGGACTTAAATTTAAATTTGGGATTTAAATTTAATGAAAAGATTATTAATTAAATAAAAAAAACTATGTGAATTTGTTTATTTAATTAAAATAGAGGAATGAAATTTTAGATTGAATAATTAAAAGAGTGAACTATATAAATAAATTGGGAATTTATTTATAAGTAGACGAATTGAAGAGGTTCATTAATTAAATAACTAGTATTTAATTAATTAATTGTCTTGACCGATTTTATGTGTATACATATTGAATTTGCATTGAAAAGTTATTTCAAGCTAAACTTATCATCATACTAGAAGTAAGAAATCAAGATCTATAAATTAAACCTCCATGGTGATGAGCCTAGTTTATGTTCTAATTTTGGGTAGAATTTATGATTTATTTGCTGAAGTTATCATGGACCTTGATGTTAAGTGTTGATAATTTTTATGATATTCCCCCAAAACTATAGACCTTGGGCCTAATCTTATTTCTGTAAATCTTTAATGGCATTGGCATGTTATTTGGACTATCTATATTAATTTTGCATGTGGTTAATAAATGTTCTTTAAGGTAGTTATAGATATGTGATTATTGTGCATGATAACATTGCCATGTAGATATAATTTGAGGATGCTAAATTGAGAAAGACACCACCAGCCAGGGAATTGCTTAAAGGTCAAAGAAGGTTGATGACAAGAGATTCCCCATGCAAATCGAATATAACCGCCTTATAGTGGACTTTAATGCTGTTGAGAAAATGCGGGCATTACTGCTATGCTAAATCTATGTTTGGACCTGCATGTTTGACCAGATTCCATGCATGCATAATTGTTGCCGCTCCACTTTCTCTACTTTCCCTAAAATGGCATCCTCCCAATTCATGGAGTTGACCGCCTTGCTTAGTTGGTAGTATAAATAAGGATCAAATGCTCCTTCTTATAAGGTTGCACAATCTAATATTGTACTTGCATTCTTAGTTTTTAGTGATACAGTTACATTGCTCTATTGTACTCATGTTTCCTGATGAATAAAATGAAGTTCTAAGTTTGTGCATCTAAGTTTTCATTAGTAGTAGAGGATACTCATCCAAGGGGTCCCACTTGGTGAGAAATCTATCCTTTAGCTTGGTTTATCTTAGTTATTACTTTCTGTTTAGTAATTAGTTAAGAATATGACGCTAACTATTTCTGCAGCCACTAGAATTCCATTCTATGACTGTTTCTGCAGCCAAAGCAGACAAAGTAGTTTCCTGTTTGTTTGCTCAAATTTTCATTCCTGCCATGCATTTTAGCTTAGTGTAGTTGTTGGTTGACATTCAAAATTTATGTTATTCCTTTCTAAGCAATTTGCTTTCAGCATTGTGTCTTTCTTAGCTGTAGAATGAAAATGGCTACTTTGGGCTCCTAGTGCACATATTGTGCTGACCCATTTTAAGTTCACATCCCTGGGTTGATAATTTAAATGCACTTTCATGATGATTGAAATAGATATTTAGGTTAGATGTCCAATCTTTGAAACATAGCTATAAAGGCCTGGTTGTTAAATCATTGTAGGAGGCCAACATTTTTGGTGCCGTTGTCGGGATGGTGTCAAACTAGGAAGTTCTTTGGAGTCATTGATAGTTTTCTTGCTGTAGTGTTTTTGAAAGTTGTTATTAGCATACCACTCATTTAGGAAGTAATGACCCCCCCTATTCTTTACCAATTCTTTGTGTGAGCTGGCTGATAGTGAGTTGATACTGCATGCATAGAGGAAGGAGAAGGGATGCTTATGGGATATTCCTTCCTAATAATCCTAATCCATTCTAGTAAGTTGCATATCAAAACATGCCAAGAGAAGAAGAAGAAGATCCACACCCCTTTGTTGATGCATTTCCTGATTTGACTAGCTCTAAAGTTTCCTTTGAAGACCAAAATCAGCTTGAGAATCCCTTTGCTTTGGAACTACATCAAACAGGCATGGGTGATGCAAATAGAAACAGACCTAACCAACCAACTTTTCCTTTCCCCATTTCCCATTAGAATGAAGTTGAAAACATAAAAAATATCCTTGCTTCAAACTCCCTAAGTTTTATGGACTTGTTATAGAAGACCCTGATACTTTCTTGTTTGAGTTTGACATACTCTGTAGGAGTTATGACTATACCACTAATGCCAATAGGCTTAAGCTATTTCCTACCACTCTGAAAGAAGCTGCATTAAGATGGTTCATGAGCCTAGGCAAAGATACTTTAGAAACTTGAGAGGACATGAAGAAAAAATTCCTTGAGAAATACAAGGAGTATTGCAGGGGCAGTGACATGAGAGGAGGTGAAATTTTTAGGATGCAACAAAAGGAAATGAGAGCATGGAGGATTACATTTCAAGGTTTCTATTTTTCCTACAAAAATCTCCACACCATACACTTAATGAAGACTCACAAAAGTTGCTTTTCCTGAGAGGAATTAATGACAGCTGCACTAATTCCTTAGACCTGATGGGAGGAGGAGATATCTCCCAAGTTCCTTAGGAGGATATCAAGAAAATATGCCAAAACTATTCTAGGGAAGCTTCAAAGAAAGGGAGAGCTTACCAATCTTCCACGGGTAAGTCATCTACCGATGGAGTTTCAAGAATGGAGATTACTCATTTGTTGGTAGACTTCAAGCAAGACATAAATAATCTAGCCAATCATCTAGATACACTTCAGGCCAAGAAGAAATAAGAGGAGGCAAAGGCAATGTTGGTAGAGTATTTCCCCCATTGTAGACAAAAGAAGAAGGATTGCAGATGCAAGATGGTAGCTAATATTGAAAGCAAGCAGATTGCACCTAAGTTCAAGCCAATTCAGATTGAAGAAGACAAAGTCTACTATGTTGCGCAAAGGAGGCCTTGGGCTCCAAGACAAGGTATGCCACCAGATCCACTCTCTTATGCTGGGCCATATTTCAATTCCTATTCATCTGGTAACCAATGGCAGCCCCCATATCCATCCAACTATGGAGGATATCCACCACAACCTTGCGGTAATCCTCCAAATGCTTGGCCTAATCATCAAAACTCTCCACCATAGTGGAAAAAACCTCAAGGGAATTGGAAGCAATTTCAAGGGAATTGGCAGCCACCTCCAAGAAATTGGTAACAAACAAATCAATGGAGGGGAGGACAACAATGACCCATACAAAAAACCAGTTATATGTAGCCACCTTCTTAGCCCTAAAAACTTGCTATAATGCCTCCACCTGCTAATTCAAGCTCAAATCCACCTAAACCTACTTAGCTACCAACTCAGCCCACACCCAATCCAAATAACAAACCACAACAACAACTGTATACTTTGCTGATTCAAATCAATTCCCTACATATGGTGTGAGTGTAAGTGATATCCACTTGCATTCAAGAACTACTTTACCAGCCCCTTCCAAGCCCATTATCATTGAGCTTCCTATTGAAGAAGAAGAGGAAAAGTTGAATGATCCCATTCAGCCAAGTGCACCTAAAAATCTTGAACCAATCCTAGTCAAGAAAATTGAACAAGAACCACCATTTCCTCAGAGATTGGAAGTTGCCAAGAAAAAGGAAGAAAAAGAGGACACAACTTTTGACATCTTGGATTAGCTAAAGCATATATGTGTCTAGATACCTCTATTCCAGGCCATAAAGGATGTCCTAATCTATGGAAAGGCAATCAAGGAAGCATGCCTCAAGAAGCCAAGTAGGAAGAAGAAAGACCCCACTATAGTTCATGTGGTGGGACAACTAGCCGACATCATGCTTGGAAAAGTGACTATCCCTAAGTACAATGACCTAGGTAGTCCTATGGTAGCAGTTGTTATAAATAGGATTCAAATAAAGAATGCTCTAATTGATTTAGGGGTAGCAATAAATGTAATGACCAAGGAAATCCTGCAACAACTAAACGTTGCAAGCATGCGATCTACTCCTACTATCTTGCAGCTTGCTGATAGTTCTATTATTAATCCTAATGGTATAGTGGAGGACCTTGTGGTAATTCTAGACTCCTGGGAGTACTTGTTGTGCATGTTTTGCACATACTCCCTATCATGGGCAGGGAACCCCTCTTTTTCGCTCCCAATGGGCTGCTTTGCTCTAGTCCCATTTTGCGTACCCCCCGTTTCCCAGCCTAAGTTGGCCCCAAGCTTGAAAATGATCAATTTCATGTTGGCCCAATTCACCAACCTAAGTTTCGCTAAGTCATTTTCCCTTATGGGCTTGGCCCAATAGATTTCCCTTAGCTTTTCGCCTGGTGTCCATTGGCCCTTGCGGACCCACATTCGTGGATCTCCCCCTGCCGTTTGTCATTCCACCCTGCTGCTTGCTTGTAGCAGAACCCCCACATCTGCCCGACATGCGGACCCCACACCTATTTTCACCGCTGCATCCTCCATGCCCCTTAGACCCGTAGTTGTGGGTCGCCCTAGGCGAGACTCCATTCTTGTTTTTCTGTTTTGCAGTGGCCAACCTATGACCTCCCATATGTAGGTGAATTCTAAGGTCCAAGACTGCAGGTGGGTCCACTATGTGGGCCGCCACCTGCGGGAGGCCGTCCCTGCAACACCATTTCAAAAATGATAATCCTTCACTCCCTTCCCACTTTGTGGGCCTGCAGCCCACCAATGCTGTTATCCTCTTGTGGACATTCTAGGTCATGCTGCCATCACTGTTACTGCCATTGACTACAACTGGTCTGCCATTACCACTTGCATTCATGCGCCTGCGGTCTCAAATGGAAATCTCATGTGCGGGATCTGCCTATGTAGGGGCTGGTTTCCTCACCGCCATTTTCATGATGGCCATTGCTTGGTGCCTCCCTGCATTCCTCCACCTGACGACCCTCTTCACTGTGGGATCCATGGTCCTCATGGCTGCCCCATATCCCTCGATGACGTTGTGTGTGGTGCTTGAGCATCGCTTGATCTTGTGAGACACCTAGGAATGTGCCAATAACAATGTGATGATCATAGTGGAAGATATTTGTGCTCCCCTCCAATGGACATCAAGAAGCTCATAATCACGAGGGGAGTGTAGCACTCATGAACTAGTAATCGACGAACCTCCATACTGGCAAGATCCCTGCTTAATACACTAGCTTAATTCTCACCACCCCGTTAGTATGTAATCCCCTTGAACATGAATTGAGCTATCTTCAATGAATGGCTCTCCTTAAGCAACCACGACATTGCTTGCAAATTGTAAGAGGCTAGATGATACATGTATACACCTAAAAATGGTCACATCACATAGTCTGGTAATTAATTAAATATTTTTTATATTTAATTAAATCTCCAAATTCCATCTGCATATAAATAAATTTAAATAATTTATTTATATTGTTCATTATTTCATTTCAATTAAATAAATAAGTTTATTTAATCATCTTTTCGTATTCATTTCTTAATTAATTAAATAAACATTATGATTTATTTATATTAATTATCAATAATCTTGGCTTGAATATTTTATTCAAATAAAGATTAAGTATTCTTTTCTTCTAAATTCCATTTACAATTAAATATTCCAAATATTTAATTAATTCCTTTCTAAAGTCACATTACAATTAAATATTCCAAAATATTTAATTAATTCTTCTAAAGTCTATTTGCAAATTAAAAATTCTAAATATTTAATTGAGTCTTCTATAGTTCTAAAATTAAATATTTCAAAAATATTTAATTTCTTCAAACTCACATGAAATTAAATAAATTTATTTATTTATTTATTTAATTTGCATTATCTTCAACAACCGTGAAACAAACTGCCAAAACAGAAAATTAAATTCCTCTGTTCCTGTGCAAGCTTGTTCCCGTGGGTTGAAGACAGGCTTCCATTCTTCTCTCCAACCTCCCAACCTTTTCCATTTTCCTCTCAACCTCTCCATCTCTCACCATTCAAACTTACCAGACAACCTCATAGCCGTTGATCCTTGCCAGCCAGGATTTTGCTTGCAAAAAGCTATAAAAAAGACTGTCGGGTCTTTGAAATCATATAGAAGTTTTCAATAGAATAACTATCACCAATTTGCAATAGCATAAGCCTTTTTAGCATTCACAGCATTCTCATTTCATAGCATAGCATAGTAGCATAGCATATCATGGCATATCCATTTCATTTCATAGCATCTTCAATCCACAGCCCCTGTGCATAATCCACAGCCCCTGCGCATATCCATATCAGTATCTTCCCTCCACCAGCATATAGCATAGAGAAGCTTTATCACTTTGCATACTCATTCTACAGATTGTCATTTGGAGAAGCCAAGCTTACACAATCTGAGAGCAACAACTTTCAACAAAACTCTGGAGATAGAGGAAGATGGAACGCCTCTGAAGAAGCTTCATTTATTTCTTTTGAAATCAATTTAATTAGCTTTTCTTTAGTTTAAAGTTCCATTATTTGTGTTTTGTTTATTTCAATTTGATTGCACATTTTAACATACACAATACACACCCAAAAGATGAAACTAAGCATAGTCCAAGCCACACAGGCATGAAAATGATATAAGGTAATTAACGAAAACATTAGTTGTAGGATTAATCAAAAGGAGAAATGGTTAAACAATGGTGTGGTGAGCGAATCAACTCTAGCGATATGAATGTGAGGCAATGAAAATATCATTAGAGTGGTGTTAATAAAAGTGGTGGGTGGATTCCCGTAGTGTGAATTTGGATCTTGTTATTTTTTATGTTGCTCCTCATAATGCCCAACTCATAGCATGGCCGACAAGATAGAAAATGATTAAAGAAAGGAATGTTGTGAATGGAATGAAAATCGGATGAGAGGAAGAATGTGACCTTCCATGGCACAACTAGAATGGTCTCGGGGTGGCTAAGGTAGTGTGTTTTGGTGATGGAGAGGGGCTTGTTGCAAGTTATGTTAATTTTCCCCTTAGGGCCCTCTCGAGTTGGTGAGGCTAGCTGCGGGTGCGTGTATGTAGGCTTCTCTATGTGGGGGGCCGCCTTTCACTTGTCATCTCTCAACAACGTTACCTGAACTTCCTCCTACACCACCACCTCCACGACACCCTCAGTTGTGGGTTCTGCTATGCAGGAATTTGCTGGTTTAGTGCCATCTTCTTCACGACCTTCTAACGACACCGCCCCACACTTCCCCGTCCACCACCTTCTCCTAAGCGGGCTCCGCCAACCCGTCGACCATCATATCCATGGAATTAGAGTATGAACCTTGTAAGTTTGAAGTGACTTCAAGTTGTATGATCGCGCATTCATCAGACACCTATTTAAAATGGTTCCATGTTTTGAAGGCTCTGCCTATGTTCTTCAGTGGAGATATTTAAGATGAGGGGTGAAGATATAAGTAAAGGTTAGATGTAACATTGCAATAGTAATCTTAAGGGTGGCATATGAAAGTGCATGATGAGGGAGGTGTGCTTGGGGTAATGTTGAATCTGAAGTTGGTGACCCATGGATTTTCCACTTGCGGGTTCTGCCTCGTAGGTGGCAGTGGCCAAAATTCCATTTCCCTCACTATATCCTCCTCACAGTGGTCCGCATCCCTACCCCTGTTGGTGGCTTCGATGTTTGATATTCCCACGAGCTCTTAAGAGAACGCTGGATCAAAAGGGAAGAAAAGAGTAGCTGATGTAGAACATACACCTGGGCATCTTAGCTACGAGGTCATTGGGATCATGTGATTGCTATAGACCGATCATTGAAAGGAAGGGAATTGAATTATAAAGGAAGTTACATGGAGGTGGCAAGTCAACAAGATCACCTCACAGGTTTCATGCCTCCTATGGCTGCTACATAAGCATGACGGGCATTATAATTGCAGAACCTACAACCCAGGGTTCCTTCCATCTCACGTCGTCTTTCTCACGACATCCTCATCACTGCACCCTGCACTCCACTCCATTGCCCGCAGATTTCTATCATGCGGGTCACACACCCCACAACATTGTCACTTCCTCTGCCATTGCCAATTACTGCCCACAGTAGTCAACTATGCGGGGCCCAACCCTCAAGCGTTCATCAATGCGATGCCATTTCTTTAACGACCATCACGCACCACCTTCCTGCACCCCTTCTCTCATGAGTGAAATTGACTTGTCATCTCTCTAGACTCAAGATCGACCTTTACAACTAGAAGCATGAATGACAACTGGACCATGGGAGTGAGACTCGTTATCTTTTAATACTAGGCAAGGAAGTAAGGGAGGGCTGATAAGAACACCATGTTATTATGACTCTACGGGTGCATAAGCAAGTTACATCGTCTGCAACTCTTAAGGCCTCAAGTAGGATATAATTATATGAATACAGGGAGACTTGGAGCTCGACGATAACTTGTGCGGGGTCTGCTGTACGCCACCCCTTTTGGTGGCTGTCCTGTTCCAACATCCCGCATCTTTTGACCTGACAGAGATCCTGCATGCGACGCCTACGTTCTATTTCTCTAGCTCAGGGGTGGAGATCATGTGTTGTATTCCTTGTGAGATTCCACTCAAAAGCATATCATTGAAGCTCAACATAGGAATCAAAATATTCTAAAGGACATTTAGAAAGGCACTTAAAGTTGAGGCTTTCGAGGAATATATGCTAAGAGGGGGGATTTACATGCTGTATTTTATAAAAATAAAAAAAGGGATGCATGTTTAAGGCAATGGACTTAATTTGCAAAGATAGAAAAGAATGAACGCCATGTTAGATAGTTGGAATGTTTGAGAAATAGTTTGATCAGGGGTATATTTCAAAATTGCACTTAAAAGAGGGAAGATCTAAAGATTTTATTGAAACCCTCATTAATGCTCACATTAATTTATGTTTTAAGTATGGCCTAATTGATTATGTTTTTAGTGCAGGGCAACTAGTTTAATCATGTGGATATTCATCACGAGGTACCTATCAAATTGGACAAGGATGGAGGATACTATGTCATGAAGGTTCACATACATAGAATGTATATGGAGATTTGGAGGTGCTAAAGCAAAGAATATGCTTGTTCGTGAATATATGCTAGTGGAAGACCAACTTCCATAGGAATGAGGACTCAAAAAACTTGTGTTAAGGAGGCCAAAGCTGAGAAAACAAAAGGATGTTCACCAAAACTAGAAATGGAAAGGGGTTATCCTACCTTTCCTCAATCAATTGTGATATGTTCAAGGCCATCTCATCAGATTAGGGACAAGTTAACCATCTCATAGTGACTTAGATCTACAAACGAGGCTCATTCAATTCACTAAATAATGTTGCAAGTCCATCAAGAGGAGGGTAGCCTTCAGGCAGTTTCAGCCACAGGAAAAAGAGAAATCAACAAAAGGACAAAATTGCTACAGTGACAGGGCACTAGAAGACAAAATAGGGAAAAGACAAAGCTATATTTTATATTGCTGGATATTGGGGGTAGGTGAAACCCTAATGAAAACAAATCTAAGCCACACAATGTAAATCGATCTTAGCCAATTCATTTGGGCTTTGGAAAACTATAAATAAGGGTCTCCCCTTCATTTGTAAATGGTTGGAGAACTGGTTTAAAGGCATTCTGTAGCAATAGAAAGCAACATTGCATGATTTATGGGTGTTTCTTTTGAACTTATTCATTATGCATGCATGGTTCTACTTCCATGTTAGTCTTATTTGTTAGTTTCTTGAGTGGAAGTGGTAATGGTGTTTATTGTTATAGTATTTGATGAATTTCCAACTCATGCTTTTTGTGGTTTGTTGATGATGAATCAATTTGTAAAGCTAGTCTGAGCTTCCTTACTTCATTGCTGCAACTTAGTTCAATTGTATGTTCATGATGTGTGTATTCAATCTGAAAATCTACAGTCCTTAGAAGATTGCACTGGTTTTATGTAACTGTAGGTTCCTCTTGGCCAAGAAAAACCCAATTTATGAAGTTTTTCTATTGTAGCAGCCTCCATGATCACTATTCATTCATAGTTTCAAGTCTAGGGACTTCCTCTCTTCCTTGCCCTTTTCCTTTTTTTAATAAGTAACCTAAGTTAAGGTTCATTGCACATTGTAAATCCAAATCTAAAGCTGAAATAGGAGTTCTAGGCTGCTATTTGAACCTACAACAACTAAACAAAAATTTCTACACCTTAAGAACTCCATTTGCAGACCCAACTTCCCACACTTTGTAACTCATCTGTAAGTTTGCCTTGTGATTTCAAAAAATCACATGAATCAACTAAGGTATTCCAAGCACTATCAAGACCTGACATTAGAGACCTTGGGATAGTGTTCTACAATTTGATTGTGGAAGATTGTCTTTCAAGAGAGGTGATGCACCTATGCATTAGTTGTGTTGAGAAGTGCATAAAAAACACATCAACAATACCAAATAGACTTCATGATTCTTTCTCCTAAAGCTACACTAGGAAGGTATCCCATTTTTCTTAGAAGGCCATGGTTAGAAACTACAGATGCATATATTAGATTTCATTCAGGTGACATGACCATTTCTGATGGGAAGAACACCAAAATGTTTGTTCTTTATCCTCCTACTTAGCCATCCCATGATGAGGATAATCCCATATGGTTACATGTTGGTGAAGAGGTTGAGGAAGTTAATTCTATGGCACAACTTATGATGCTAAGCATAAGATATTTCATGCAACTTCAAGATGAAGATGAAGTATTGGATAACATCATTCAAAACCATTGTGAAGTGGAGGAAGCATCATCTTCTCATTCTGCTGCTCCAGTCAAGACACTTCTGTCTACTCTTCTTGTAGCCATTGTTCTTGCAAACATTCTTCCTGTAGCCACTCTTCCTGCAACCAAACTTCTTGTAGCAATAGGTATGTCCCATACGTTCCTTCCATATGAACTCAAGGTACCATGTGTTAATGAAGCAACTATGATAGAGTCAACTACACAAGTGTAGGTGTTAGAAGGGAAATATCTGAATGTTAACAATAAACTAAGTGAAGAACAACAATTGTTATTGGAAAACTTATTGAGGACCCACCAACATGCATTTGCGTGGGACTATCATGAGATGAAGGGATTGGACCCTAAGATTTGCACCCATAGAATTTACATCAAAGATGATTGCACCCCAATGAGGCAACCACAAAGAAGAATTAACCCTGCACTGAGAGAAATTGTAAAAGGAGAACTACAGAAATTGCTAGATGCAGGATTTATCTACCCCATTTCAAATAGCCAGTGGGTGTCTCCATTAGAGATTATGCCTAAAAAAGGAGGGAAATTGTGAGTTTGTGTTGATTAAATGGAACTTAATGTTGCCACCAAGAAGGACCATTTTCCCTTACCTTTCATAGATCAAGTTTTTTACTCACTTGTAGGAAAGCAATACTTTTCTTTTCTAGATATGTTCATCGGCTACAACCAGATCCAAATTACACCAGAGGACCAAGAGAAGAAAAAATTTACCTATCCATGGGGGACCTATGCTTATTCGATACTCCCATTTGGCTTATACAATGCACCTGCAACTTTTCAGAGGGTAGTCATTAGCATATTTTTAGACATTTCTCACGATTTCATGGAAATTTATATGGATGATTTCACAACCTATGGTGCTGATTTAAATGAAGCAATGGAGAATCTCAGGAAAGTCCTACAGAGATGTGAAGATCACAATATCTATTTAAATAGTGAAAAGTGCTTCATGATGATGCAGGAAGGTGTAGTTCTTGGACACTACATCTCACTCAAAGGAATTCAAGTAGACCTTGCAAAGATTGAGGTGATCACAAATCTGCCCACACCTGCAAAATAGATGGATGTTAGGAGTTTCTTGGGCCATGCAAGATATTATAGGCATTTCATTAAGGATTTTAGCAAAATAGTAGCACCATTGTATACTCTCCTCACTAAAGATGCTGAATTCTAGTGGACTAAAGATTGTGACAAGACATTTTATGATTTGAAGACAACTTTGACTCATGCTCCTGTACTCAAAGGACCTAATTGGGAGCTTACTTTTCACATCCATATAGATGCATTAGATTATGCCATAGGAGCAGTCTTAGGATAGAAAGAAGGAGCCATTGAAAATTCCATTTATTTTGTTAGCAAAAAATTGCAAGGAGCTGAATTCAACTATACAATGACAGAAAAAGAAATGTTGGCAGTGATCTATGCCCTAAACAAATTAAAAAATTACATAACAGGTTACCAAATATTCGTGCAAACTAATCATGCAACCATTAGATATCTCATGAATAAATCTCTGATCTCTTGTAGGCTAGCAAGATGGTTATTGTTGATGCAGGAGTTTGACATAACCATTGTGGATAAACCAGGGAAGGCCAATTTTGTTGCAGATTTTCTTTCAAGACTGACTACATCAGGGGATAATTAGGCCATAGATGACTCTTTTCTTAATGAGCATCTATTCTCCATCAATGTACAAATGCCCTGGTATGCTGACATAGCTAACTATCTGGTCACGGGTAGAGTTGCTCCTCACTTCTCTCCAAAAGAGAAGGGCACTCATTGCATTTTTTTTCCTTTCTCATGGATTGCTGGATGTTTGTTTTATACTGGACCAAACCATGTCATGAGGAGGTGTGTGAGAGAAGATGAGACATATGAAATTTTGCATGCATGCTAGAAAAAACCATGTGGAGGCCATTTTGTAGCCAAGAGGACAACAATGAATATTTTGAACATAGGACATTACTGGCCAACACTCCACAAGGATGCAAGAAGGTATACACAAAAATGTGATCAATGCCAGAGGATGGGAAAACCAACCGAATTTGATGAAATACCACTTTTCCCTTAGGTATTAATCAATCCATTTGACAAATGGGGACTAGATTTTGGAGGACCCATTGATCCTCCATCAAATGGTAAGTCTTATATCTTAGTTTGCACTGATTATGCAACTAAGTGGGTAGAAGTTAAGGCCATGAAGCATGTAAGAGATAACAAGGTTGCTGAATTTCTTAGTGAGGATATTTTCACAAGGTATGGAGTTCCAAGAGAGATACTGACTGATCAAGGGACTCAATTCACATCAACCCTTGTTGCAACACTGGTTAATGAGTACAACATAAGACATAGGAAGTATACTCCTTATCAACCCCAGGCCAATGGCCAAGTTGAGGTGAGCAACAGAGAAATTGAAGCTATTCTGACCAAAACAGTGGCTATCCACAGAAAGAATTGGGAAAACAGATTACCAAAAGCTGTTTGGGCCTACAAAAATACTTGAAAAACAACTATAGGCTTCACCCCATTTGATTTGTTGTATGGAAAGACAACCATGATGCCCATTGAGTTTGAACATAAGACTCTTAGGATTGCAGTAGACTTGGGGATGGATATCTTTGGGGCACAAAGAGAAAGAATCCTGCAGTTGAATGCTTTGGATGGGATAAGGAGAGTAGCCTTGCATCACACAGAGGTAGTGCAAAATCAGAGAATCAGGTGGCATGATAAATTTATCAAGGAAAAAAAATTCCAACTAGGAGACTGGGACTTGCTTTATGATTCTAGATATCAGGACAATGCTGGAAAATTGTAGACAAGGTGGCTAGGACCATATGAGGTTGCTGAAGTATTCCCTAATGGTGTTGTGCAACTCACTACTATTGACCCAGTCAAATTTAAGCTGCTTGTTAATGGTCATTGCCTCAGATTGTATCACAAGCCAACTTCCAGGGAGGAGTTCCTACAACAATTCACTCAACATGCTGCACTCGAGCTTCTTACAGCTAAAGGAAGTGGACCTAGTGTCCCTCTTTCTAGCTAATTAAGGTATGTACTTGTCATAATAAAGACTTCCACTTTTGTGGAAGTCCATTTCTTCACCCACCCACCCATCTACCCATCCATCTCCACCTTTCTCTCTCTTCCATCACATCACTTCATTCCACTCCACCTCATTACACCTCATTTTCATTAATTGTTGAACTTATTTCCTAAAAAGGTGAACAATACTTTCTCCACAATCTTTGCAGTGAATCCTCCACACATTCAGGTATGTGCACATTAATTGCTATATCTTAATTGTATTTAGTGCATTCATTTAATTTTTGTACATTAATATAGATGTTCACCATAGCATGCCATTATTCCCCAGCCCTATCAAATCATCATTATTCACATGTGAGGACACATGCCCAAATTTAGGTTGGGGGGGAGGAAAAATATGTGAATAATTTTCCCATGTGTTAGTCCATGCTGGTCTACGTTAGCAAAAAATTGAATTGAGCCGAATTGAAATTTGAGTGAGAGGAAGGCTCACATGTGTGAGGTGACACCAACTTCTACTGCCATTTCTCTCCATCATAGCTTTCCTTTATTACTGCTTCCTTGCCATTATTGACCCTGTCACAATTTCAAGCTGCAAACAAAAGGTAAGAAAGGGAAAATTCAGTCAACATTAGCATTGGAAATTTAGCAAGTTTTGCAGGAAGGTGAATTTGGTTTTCAGACAATAATTGTGGGAAGGAAACCATAGAGTGATTGTCTGATTGCAGACAATGGGATGTGGGTTAATTCAAAATGAACCCATGGTGCACAATGTATTACTATAGGATGCACCCTGCCTAGCTGAATTCAGAAACTACGGGCAGTTAGACTACTTCCTAAAGCTGGATGGTTTTGATGAAGACATTGCACTAGAATTTGACTAGATAATGTCTAAAGGGAAGGCCATGATAAAAGGTCTGGAAGTATTGGCGGTTGAGGAAAGGATTGCAAAAATTATAGGGTTGCCCATTGATGGTGAAAATTACCCTGCTTCCAGAGATGCCAGATCAGCTAGGGATGAATTCACAAAACCTAGCAACCCTCCATTAGGCATAGATAAACAAGGTGTGAAGAGAACCTCTCTACCTAAGCCATGGAAGTAGATAGCTATTTATGTCATAAGATACATCACCTGTGAAGGTCCCTTGTCGAATCTACATTCCATGCACTTCAAACTTCTGAATCACATGAGGCACGAGAGGAGGATGAATGTGCTAAATGTGCTATGCAACCTTCTTTCAATCATGGTGGCTAAGAACTAGAAAGGTAGGGACAATTCCATTTCCCACCATTGTCTGATTAAATTTGGGCATGGATCCAAGTGCTAAAGGGTCTGCTATCTCTGAGGCAAAAAGGATTAAATTGGATATAAAGAGCAGGATCCCAGAGAGTAAGCTGACTTCCATCTGGTCAGAGGTCACTGATACAAATTTTGGATTGTGGGATTATGAAGAATTTAAGACAAGGATGGAAACACAAAACCTCCCGTTGTTGGCTAGAAGGATATTGGAATCAGGGTTGGCACATGTAGCTTGATTCCCTCCTACAGTTCAGTGTTATGAGTTGGTGCTTGAATGTGCCAGACATTATGATAGGGGAACATAGAGGATAGTTGGTCCTCAAGGAAGAATTGTGGCAAATATTAACCCTGTCTCTATAGCCCAGACCTTTGACATGCTCGACAGGTCTCATGTAGTGGGTTTTGATATGGATATAGCAAAGAAATATTATGATGAAGATGTCATCAAATCCCAACAGGTTATTAATTCCTGGCTGGAGAAACCCAAGTCCCACTTCTCCAAGCCACCCAAGTAGCTATTCAAAGCTAAGTTCAAGAAGGAATACTATGATGCTATCACACTCCTCAGTAGGGAGGTGGGATTGAAGAGTGCAGGAGTATTTGAAAACTAGATGTTCCATGTCATTGTAAGGATGGAGTAGAATATTGACTATCATTGGGTAGGCATTATAAGTGCAATGATACATGAACAAATGTGCAATGTCCTATAGACAAAGACCTTCACAATGACCTCTTACTTTGTTTATGAACTCACAAGGTTCCATCCATACAAGGGGCTAAGCACAAGGGGTGTATTTGGGCAAGATGTGATTTATGAGGTGTACCCACAATTGCACTTGGGTGGAACAAGTTATAGGAGGGTGAACGATGCATTCACCATGTACATCACCAGACTATTGCAAGGTGCATAACATGTTCAAATCTTAGATAATGCCAAAGAATTAATCAAGAGGTTTGGAGCTTGGTTTATCCAGTTCCCTACCTTTTCATACATCAGAATAGATGGTTGTCAAAGGGCTCCATATAGACTCCCTAGATATCCCACAGATCATGTTATACTTCTGGAGGTCACAAGGGAAATCTATGATTTTGACGCAATTGTCAAGAAGGATAAACATAAGACTGGGTTTGGAGGTGATTTTCCTTTGAGGATAAGCAGTAGTGAGGCCTTCCCCTCTATTAATTCGTCCCACGCTTCTGAAGAAGAAATGAGTACTCTAGGTCTATCTTTCCATTCTAAGAGATCTAGATTTGATAGGACTGGTGAGGCACAGAAGAAGGCCAATAGGGAATATAGTCATAAGGATGATATAGAGGATTATTGGGCCAATAGCAATGATGAATTTGAAATTAGAAAGAAGAAGTTCTCCAGGCTACCAGTGAACTTAGTCTAGATATACAACATAAATGAAATTCCATATTAGGTTGAAGATGATGGATATTTGATTCAGGGCCATGACTATGAAGCTGTAAAAGATAAACTAGTTGGAGAAATAGATTGGCTGGAAGAAGAGAAGATAGAATTAAAATATATCATGACTCCAGTGATCAAGTGCACTAAGCTGTGGCTCAAGCACAAGATGTGGGAGTTGGAAAGTGAGGGTGTGCAATGCACCTATGATCTAATGGGAGACTTGGAGTCTCATTCCACTTTCAAGGAATCAACTGAGTAGGATCCGAAGGGTAAGACTAAGGTGAGCTCCCCTTTCAAGATAAAGATTAAAGATGTTCAAGCGGAGGAGGTAGAAGAGGCAGAGAAGCAAAGAAATCCCATTGCTAAGAAAAGGAAACACATTCCAAAGACAAAGAAATCTGGAAAGGATGAAGCTGAAAAGGAAGGCAAAGAGGGTAGTGTTTCTATGCCTAAGAGAAGAAGAGTAGTAAGATTGTCATAGAAGAAGAAGGAAACTTCTAAGGCAGGAAATGAAGTTGACCCACCAGTAGTAAATGTAGAGAGTTTGGGAGAGAAGACATAGGTGTACATAAGAAGATCAAGAACTCCATCTCCTAAGGATGGTGTGCCAAAGAAAAGTGTTCCCATAGCTATTCCTACCACTGAACATGATAATGTCCCTCTTTCTCATGAGACTCACAATGTACCAAGTGAATCCAAAGATGATGAGGATTACCAAGATCAAGGGGAAGAAGAATTCCAAGAGGGTGAACTCTATAGTGCTGAAGCAGAAATAGAGAAGGTATTGTAGTCTCCTCTAGTGACTTATGAGGATTCACCTACAGGAAATGAAGAGGATAGACCTCCTCAGAGAGAGGAAATGATAGTCAGGACTCCTTCACCAGTGCATGGAGAAGAAGAGCATGACAAGGGAAAAGAAGATAAAGTTGAAGAGATTCCTGAAAAAAAGATTTAAATGAAGATGTGCCCAAGGTTCACTAGGATGCGGTTGGACAAGGTAGTGTGCAGTTAGATTCCACTATCCCAGGTTGGTTGGACAAGGAGTCAAAGAGTAAAAAAATTGTTGTAGATGATACTCCTCCCAACTAGGATGAATTACTAGCAAACATAGGAAAGGGAAAAGCAAAGAAGAAATCTAGCGTTATCTCCAGGATCGAGAGAGATGAAGCAAATAATAGGGTGGTTCACTTTGCTACTCCTACTCCTGATAAGAATAAGGATGATGTGACTGGTAGTGACTATAGTGTGCAGACTATCAACTTAGGGCCTACTTCCATGGAACAAGAGATTGAAGAATATGAAGGCTCTAGTGCTGTACTCTTGGGTAGATTGAGGAAAGAGGTGCATACCAAGCAAGAATTAAAGAAGGAGAATGATAAACTTAAGAGGTATCTATAGGAATTGATGAAACCCTTGTAATCCATTAGCTCCTCATCGTCTGCTGCAAGTTTTTTGCCACAAGAAACAATAACTGAGTTGGAGAAGATGAAAGCTACTACTCATGCCACAACGAGCTATTTGTAGGGAGTGCAAGCTAAGGGATATAATGCCATCAAGGACATCCTTTCAACTGGTGGAGATGCTATGAGATCAATAGATTGGTTAAAGAATGTACTAGCTTAGGTTAAGGAGGATGTGGATCTCCTATTGCAGAAGACCAAAACCATCATGAAATACATTGAAGAAAAATTGGTAGGTGATGGAATTCTTCCTTCTCCCAAAGCTGCAGAACCTTGGGAATGGTTTGAAGTTTTGCAAATAAGGAAAAGGGTTTTGAAGAAGGTGTATAAGTAGGGGAAACAAATTGAGGACACCTTGACTGAGATCTACAACAAATGCATTTATTTCTTTGAAGTTATGGCAAGAAGAAAAAGGTTTGTGCCAAAACATCTGAGCTTGGAGCAATTGAGAAAATGGTGGAGAGATGTGTATTCTACAGTCAATGAAGACCCAATCACTGAACATCAGTTAGATGATGTAGCCACATACATTGCAGTAATGGATAAATATCAAACCATGAAGGTGGATTGGGATAAAGTTGTAAAGCAGTCAAGAGAGGACATTAAGTCCATTGAAAGGAGAATTAAAGTATTAGCTATACCACCTATAGCCTACTTGGAGAAGATATTTTTGATGGTGCAGGATAAGATGAGGTGAGATAAGGACAAAGGGGAGAGCACTTAATACAATGCCTCATCGGAATTTGTGCTTCCCCATTATTTCTCTTCCTCCTTCGCATGCATTGGACCGAGCTATGTTGGAGATCCCAGGCCGACCTGGATGGAGTACATGCATTTAATGCATACTTTACTTTATTTTGAATTCCTCTTGGTTGACTTGTTTTGTGGCCATTTATTATTGTAAACCTAATTGGGCTAACATATCTTAAGGGTTTCTATAAATATGGCATTTTGCCTCATTTGTAGGGGCTAGATAGTTTTACATTGGGGTGAATTAAGTAGTGTAGTAATATTTAGAGCTAGGATTTAGATCATTTTGAGCAAGTGTTGTGACACAAAACACTAGAATTCTTGCTATTATTGGATGATTCAATACAATTGAAGATATTGTGCTTTGGTGATCTCTCTTGTGTTGACTTATCTTGCATGGTTCTTGTTGTTCTATCTTTTGAGATTGTTTGAGAAATATTCACATAAGTTAGATTTAGAGTTAGATTTGATTCAATGGTGCCTATGGTTTGATGCTTGAAGTGTTTGTAGCAATCCCTAGTCCATACTTTTTGCAACTAGCTGATTGTTAGTTGCTTTGCAAAGTTAGCCTGGATTTTTATATTCAATGTGCTTAGCTCAATTGTGGATATTTGTTCATTTCAATTGCAATAGGGTTGTTTTGGATGAATTTTCATAATCTAAAAATATTTAATGCCTTAGAAGATTGCACTATTTTTGTAAGATTGTAGTTTCATCTAGGTCAAGTAGGAATTGGTTTCTGAGGGATTGGTCCATTTCAAAAGTTTTATCATTTGCATTGTTAATCTTAGGATTGGAATTAATCTTAGAAGTCTCTTCGAAACCCTTATCTCTTTTTCTGTTTATTTTGAATTTGGGTTAGATTTAGGATTTCAAGTATCGCCATATTAAAAAATTTGATAAGCTTTGAGATTCAATATTTTCTTATAGTAAGGTGCCTTTGTGATTACGAACATTTTCACATTTATCACCGAGTTGTTTATGCATTGTCAAGACCTGACATTAGAGACCTTGGCGTTATCTCTTGAGGCTTGCTAATAGAGATTTACCTTTCAAGAGAGATAGGATTTCCATATTCTATTTGAGTTGTTTCTGTGTAGAAAACACCATCAACACATTGCTCTATTGTAATCATGTTTCCTGATGAATAAAATGAAGTTCTAAGTTTGTGCATCAGAGTTTTCATTAGTAGTAGAGGATACTCATCCAAGGGGCCCCACTTGGTGAGAAATCCATCCTTTAGCTTAGTTTAGATTAGTTATTACTTTCTGTTCAATAATTAGCTAAGAATCTGGCGTTGACTGTTCCTGTAGTCACTAGAATTCCATTATGTGACTATTCTTACAACCAAAGTAGACATAGTAGTTTCCCATTTGTTTGCTTAGATTTTCATTCATGTCATGCATTTAAGCTTAGTGTAGTTGTTGGTTGACATTTAGCATTTATGTTATTCCTTTCCAAGCAATTTACTTTTAGCATTGTGTCTTTCTTAGCTATAGAATGAAAATTGCTACTTTGGGTTCCTAGTGCACATATTTTGCTGACCCATTTCAAGTTCACGTCCCTGGGTTGACAATTTAAATGCACCTTTATGATGATTGAAATAGCTATTTAGGTTAGATTTACAATCTTTGAATCATAATTGTAAAGGCCTAGTTGTTAAATCATTGTAGGAGGCCAACACATGGTACAAAGAAAATGACTATTGTGAGTACCATAGGATCAAAGGACATACAACTTCTAATTGGTAGAAATCAAAAAATGTTATCCAAGATCTTATAGATCAAGGTGATGTTGGCATATACAATCAACCTATGACTAATGATGATATCAAGATAGTCAAGAATCCTATCCCTGATCATGGGGAAGGGGAGTCTTCAAATAAAAAAAATAATCCTAATAGAGCCAATTATACTTCTGTGTCTTATGATTACACCATATCTCATCTTGGGGATTCCTTTCCTTACATATCCACCATAAACCCTTTAAACAAAAATCCCAAATGTGTAGTAACTACATGTAGGGGTAGACCCCTGCTTCAAGGAGATCAATTTGTGCCATCTTCTAAATCTGATTATAATCTCCTAGATAATCTAAATAAAATCCCAACACAATATTTATCCTAGAGCTTCTAAAAATATCTCCAACACATAAGGAAATCCTTGAAAAGGCCCTTCAAGAGTCTTCCCCAAAGACATATATATTGCTCAATTTCAAGTCATAGTGGGACACATTTCAGCTCCTCATCACTTGGTTTTTACCGAAAATGACCTTTCTCTTGATGAACCATCTCATAATGAGGGCTTGTACCTAGAATTTTTTATTCATAGACATAAAATAAAAAAAGTCATGATTGATGGTGGAGTAGGTCTACATATTTGTACCTTCCAACTAGTAAAACTGTGAGAGTTAATGGTGACTCCCCAACACCCCCAAGAGTAGTTGCTAGACCAAAACAACTTCCACAAGAGAGAAAATTGCAAGAATACTTGCTTCAACAATGGAAGATTGAATAATGGTTGAATATACTTGAATGCAAATGTACATAATATGCCTTGCTTATAAAGGCAAGGTAGAGAGATAGGATTAGACAAGATCATGCCAAGTGTCTTAATCCTATAACATGATACAACTAACAAAATAACTACCTAGGAATCAAGCATTACTAGCTAGATAATATAAGTTCTAGAAAAGACAACTAAGATTTCTAAAAATAATCTTATATCTTAAGTAAACTTGACATGTGAAAATGTCCCTTAATTCCCTAGTGAATGAATTAGCTAGGTACAAGACATTTATTCACACCAGTACCCCCCATTAAGTGCAACTTAGGGAGAAGATTATTATGCACACTATGCAAAGATGAAGATGAAGACAGGTCCCAACCACTAGGCCATGTTAGGTACCCATTTACAATGCAAATGTAAATGCAATCAATCTCTCACAAACAGAGAAAAGGGGAAAACCGAATGGGACAAAACTCCTCTCCAAAATAGAGAAAAGAAACAACACAAAACAAACATGATGTATGGAGGACTCAATGATACCCCCCAAGGACTACATCCATTATGTATATACAATCAATGACCCCCCCATAAGAGGGACATAGAGATATAAGATATCCCCCCCACAATGTGTAATAACCTACAAATATGGTTAATGTCTGAAGAAAAAACATAATCCAATGCCTACAAAAAATATTTCTCCCCTTGGGAAGAAGATACAACAAGTACATATGCAGAAATGCTTCCCATTCTAGATAGGAATTAGTAGGAAGATGAATCCATATGTATGTAGATTGTGTCTCTGAAATTTGCTTATGTGTTGCCAAGTTCGTGGATGATGAAGATGATGCCACAATCCAATCAGGTACATACCCAATCATAACAAATTGTGACAAACCAGGAACATGTGGAAACCAATCTTGAACAAACTCCAAAGACAATCAAGAAGTGATAATAGTCAATCCATGACTATCATCAAATAGGAGAGATAAACCCTCAAATTGGTCTTCCAAATCTGAAATGTGTAACTCCACAAACAAAGAAGCAATGTCTATCAAATAGGAATCCCAATCAGGAAGACTATTAGATACCTATTGCAATAACTCACTGGACGTACTCTATGAATCAATAACATAAGATGATTGTGTGATCTCAACTAGAGAAGTAGGAGCTGCAAGAGAAGTCTTAGGATCAACAACACTCAAGTTCTCCATTATATTCAAACTCCTCTAAGGTGTCATCATCATAGTGTATGTTATCAACATCATCAAGTGGAATGAGGCAATCAAAAGTAGGATCATCTGGGAATGGAAGCTTGTGTGGATCTCCAAATATCTCCCAAACTTTGGTCCAAATTGTGTGTGGGCATGACATGTCAGAGAAGACCTTATGATAGATTTCTCTAAGGATGTTGACACTGAAACTAGAACCAATTAATCCTATGATATGCTCATTCTTATTACCCCAAACTGATTCCTTATATGTTGTTTTTGGTTTAGGATTGAGTCCATAAAGATGTGGCAAAATTTTTAGCCACTTACAATGTGTGATTATGCCTTTTTGCAACGACTCATAATTATCCCTAGTCAGAACTATTACAAAAGGACGAGTTGAATAACCCATGACTACAATGACAATACACTTCTCAATAGATACAATATGATATCAACATATACAATATGGTTTAAATGAAGTATAATGATCAAAACAACACTTTCCCATCTGCAAAAATATCCAAGTACTCTTTAGTAGACCCACCGAGCAAAATCTGAAATCTCAAAATACCTTGGAAATAAACTAGAAAAAGTGCATGAATGGCTGGATAGAGCTCCTCAATACCTTTCCAATGTCACAATAATCACAAAAATTGGAGATCGTGGCAAGAAGTTACGAGCTCAAGAGCCAAAAATCAAGATATGTCTTCAATAAGAAAAAATAGGTACAAAACTACAAAATTTCTAGAAAAATAACATCACCACTAGAAAATTGAGCTCATTAGCTTTTTGACAATATTTTGTCTTAAAATTTTCCCATTCGTGGGTGAAAGTTATTAAAAAATGAAAAAAAACCTATTTGAGGGACTTTTTGACTAATTAAGGGCACAAAAAATTAGCTCCAGGGGCTTAAATCAACCAGCTCCTGGTCATACCATATGACCGCTACTGCAGAGGGGTGAAAAAAAATACCGCCACCCCTTTGGGCGATGGGTGGGAGGTGATAGGGCGGTGGGAAGGCTACGGCGCTAGCCCAAAACCCTTCTATCATGGGCCAAAGAGAATATGTAGTCGACATTCAAATATTTAAAATGAAGTTATTAAAAAGAAAACACCGATGGAATAATGAATGTCGATGTGACACTAGAGATGTGATTTTTTGGCCTTGCAAATTTTTAAAATCCTCGACTTACAAAGTTTTAAAGTTTGAATAAATACAAAGACTTTAAAGCCAAAAATAACTATAAATCATGCGTACCAGCAATGAAACCCTGCAATTGATAGTGTACCAGGGTATTGACAGATTGGCTGGGTGGTACAAGTGTGCAGAAGAAAGGACTGGCTGACTAAGCTTGCAACAAGAGTATTGCTGACCTCCACTCACCGATGAGGAACACGATATCAGAGAGGATGTGATGGATCTATATTCCAGATGATGGGATGGGGTACGCCAACTGTACCAAAGAATATCCTTTAGAATATGTGGACCACCTTAATACAATTTTTTCCAGAAATATGAAAAAAAATTGCCCCAAATAATTTAGAAAATATTTGCCCGAAATATTTGCAATAAACTATAGCCCGATAATATAATATTTTTGCTAGATAAATAACCACATAAATTATATATTTTTAATATTTTTTTCTACAAAATAATAATGACGACCTAGGGGGCCGTACAACCTACCCAGGTAATTTTTTTTTCCTCAGAAACAAATTTTACTTAAAATGGAGGATTTATAGTCAAAATTCATTTGCTCGACCTTTTGAATGCAATGGTGATGCAAATCTAGGCTGAAGGTGCTCCAAAAATTCAGTTATCTCCTAGATTAACTACTCTTCACACTTTTTCAAACCCTCATAGATTAGCCAAAACATAACCAAATTTGATGAAACAAAAGGAAAACTTGACTTTCTTCGATGCCTTGGATTCAACCATGAGGTCCTTTGAACCCTAATATGCACCCAAAAAAATATTCAAACAAACATCAAACCCTCAGATTTGGGAAGGAATCTGCAACAATTGAGCTCTGATAGCATGTGGGAGTTAATGGTGACTCCCCAACACCCCCAAGAACAATTGCTAGACCAAAACAACTTCCACAAGAGAGAAAATGGAAAGAATACTTGCTTCAACAATGCAAGATTGAAGTCTAACATTGGCTGAAGGATCCAAAATTGATGTAGCCTCCATGCCAACAATCTAACATCCCTATCCATACTGATGATGGTGAAGCAGAAGTGAAAAGGCATAGGCAGGAAGAGGAGAAGCTTTGGCTATTTGAAATTTGTAGACAAAGAGGGCAATGTGGGATTTGATGAAGATGACGATGTGACATCCTTCCTTCCTGAGGTCCTTTGGCCTCTTCTCCTTGCGGTGGTTGGTTTTCTGGGCTTTGTCAGGAATGCTCTTGAGGATTTTCTCATTTTTCATTGGGATCATCCCTGCTCTGTCCTGCATCAGCCAGAGTTCTTTGCTAGAACTATTTTTGATGTGCTAGTTGGTGATGTGCTGGGAAGGGGTGGATCTTATCATGGCTTGCATAAGCCCTTTCTCTCTTCTGAGATTCTTGGTTTGTCTGACTATAGAGATATGTTGGGTGTGGGAGGGAAGAAGCATGTGTTTGGAGCGTGTTGGGGTCTGGTGATCCTGCCTCCCTTGGATTTTGGTTTGGCTCCCCATGCATTGGCCGAGGATTGGAATCGTGATGCATGGTGCTTTCCTGGGAGCTTTGGGAGTTCTTACCTTTGGTTTTCTGGCTTTGATTCAATGGTTCCTACCAGAAGAAGGGTGTGCTTGGCTTCTCTAGCTATTCTAGATAAGCCTTGGCTGTTGGAGGTGTTGCACATGCTTGTGCTGCAAGGATCTTCGAGTCTATTTTTGTTTCTTGAGCTCTCTTTCAAAGATTTTGGGTACCCATTATGGGGTTTCTCTGCTACTGAGGAAAGCATTTCTGAAGATGAAGTTTCAATGGTGTCTACTGGAAGTAGGGTTTCATTGGCTTCTTGTGCTACTCTGGTTCTTCTTGGGCTCTTTTAGAGCTTTTGTGTACCCTTTGTGGTTGACTTGGCTATCTTTTTCAAAGGGGGTTATCAATTGTTCTTGGCTCTGGGTTCTCTCTTGGAGTAGGTCTCTATTTTTGGGTTTGAGGACTTCCTTTTTCTTCCAGTTTTTGTTCCTAGCAGTTTCCTTGGCCATTTGAGGAGGTCTTGGTTTGTCTCGAGAGGGTCATGCTGAATGGATTATCTGCTTTTGAGACTTTGTTGGAATGGTGGATTTCCTTCCATGCTGTTGCTTTGGGAAGAAGCTTGGTTGTTGAAGTTGTCCCTCTTGCTCCACTGGTGTTTTGTGCTGGTTTGGTTGTGGTTTCTCTCTTGGAGCTCTTGCTTTCTCAACCAAAGGATGGTGTGTCTCCCCAGTGTTTTGGAGCTTTGGATTTCTTCCATTTCCTCTACATTGTGTCTTCTTTTGAGGCAAAGACAACTCTTGATGGTTAGGAGTCATTTCCTATTGAGTTGGAGGTGGGTGTGGTGGAAGTGGCTAGAAGTCCTCTTTTATGGTTTCCTCTAGTGGTGTTCCTATTTAGGTGGAAGTTTCTCCTATCAAGGTGGAGCCTGAGGTTGCTGGAGAGGTGTGCTTTTTGTTTTTTGGGTTTTCACAACATCCTCTCCTATAGAGGGGAGATCTTTCCTCTTGAGGTGGATTTGGAGTTGGTATGTGGAGCATTTGAGAGTTTCAAGGGGTGTTTCTCCTTTCATGTGCTGGTTCTTTTGATTATGGGTTTGGGTTTAATGGTGTTATTTACCATTAAATTACCTTTTCTTTTGTTGGGATTTATTTTTTTGATTTTGAATAGATTGTTGACTACAACTTTATTGCTTTGTTTCCTGATTGTTTCAGGTGGTTATTACTGTCAAAACTTGGTTGATGCAGTATTGCTGCATTATTTCCTGAATGTTTCAAGTGGTTATTGCTATAATCCCATGAGCGGATGGTTTGCAGATGCCCAATAGATGAAGGGAGATTTTTTGTGTACCTAAGGGTTTCTGGTCCCAGTTAAAACTAGGTTGTTAAAGGGTTTTTAGGCCCTTGCTTGTTTGTATGTTGCAGCGTGTGTAGTCATGTTTTTTCTTTTAGAGGGTGTTGTGGGCTTTTTGTTGGTTTATGGTTTATATTATTTGCATCTTACTTATCTTTGTATAGGGTTCTGAGACCCTTCAAAACCCGCTTTTACCTCTAATAAAAAATAATGCAAGATTGAATAATGGTTGAATATACTTGAATGTAAATATACATGATATTCCTTGCTTATAAAGTGAAGGTAGAAAGATAGGATTAGACAAGATCATGACAAGTGTCTTAATCCTATAACATGAGACAACTAACAAACTAACTACCTAGGAATCAAGCTTTACTAGCTAGATAAGATAAGTTCTAGAAAAGCCAACTAAGATTTCTAGAAGGAATCTTATATCCTAAGTAAACTTAACATGTGAATATGTCCCCTAATTCCCCAGTGAATGAATTAGCTAGGTACAAGACATTTATTCACACCAATAAAAACAACTAGGATACTCTAAGGGTGTCATTGATTCTCAAAAGAAAATCAACATAAAATCCTATTATGATGTTGAGCCTGAATCCAAAGGAATAATAAAATTCCCAATTCAAGTTGGCCCCACTATAGTGGATACCATTTTTTAAGTCTTGGACCTTTATCTCCCATATAACATTCTTCTTGGCCATCCATGGATACATGCCTTGCAAGTTGTTCCCTCTACGTATCATCAATGCCTAAAATTTTCATATGAAAGTTCTGAAGTCACTATTCCTAGGGAACCTCACCCTTTTGAGTATTAAAAAAACTTGGAAGAAAATTATCACAAACCCACTCAAGCGCCTAATAACCAAAGAACTCCATCCTCATCATCTTACATAGATCCATCCACTTTATCCATATCTTCCAATCCACACACCTCTCCTCCTGAGATCAAGGTTCAAATTAATGGAAATTGGCTAGGATAATATAACATGAAGCAAAATTTCTTTGTGGGCCAAATTCCTCTTTCACCTAAAACATATGGTAGACCTAAACCTATGCAAGATATATCAACTGTGGTTATTAAATCTAAATCTACCATATTTTTGCATTGGGGTGAATTGGGAAATTGAAGATGATGTCTCAACATGGTTATATACGGATGAAGAGGATCATGTTCCTATTCTACCTATGGAAAACTATCTTAACAACCTTCAAATAATTAAGCATATGGGTTATCAAGGTAAGGGTTTTGGTCATCAAGAACAAGGAATCATTGAGCCTATATCTATCACAAGAAGGCATAATGAAGGGATTGGATATAACTTTCCTAATAAGGTACCTTTCAAGATAAAATATAATCTAAATAAAGTAGATAAGGCTTATTTCATGGTTAAAAATCCTAATTAGGATACCTTTCAAGACCCCATGTATATCACAAATCTATTCCAAGAACATTCCATTTGCATCTTATCAACCATTTCATTTATTTCCCCATCATCACAATCTAAATAAATTTCACTTATCTATCCTTAGCTTATATATTGGGATCAACAAGATCTGTCGATTCTAGATACATTCCAAAATGATGAGGCCATTACAAAATTTATAGGATTAAGAGAAACTATACCTTCGAGAGATCATAAAGCTAGTTTTGTCATTAAGCTTGATGGGAAAGCATAATTTTGTGAAACTTCAAAACTTCTCACTCACAACAAACAATTGAATATAATAAAGAATACCTCTAAGGTAAAACATTCCCTATCATTATCTGAAAAAGAAAATGGGAACCTAGATCTTTATATCATGCCTAAATACAAAGAAAAATCCTCTATCTTGATAGAAGAGTCACAAGAAGCAAACTTGGGTACAACTAAAAATCCTAAGGTCACATATTTTGCAACATCTTGATCACCACAAGAGAATGAGGAATTCATGGAATTCTTCAAAAATAGAACTATAAACTTTGCATGGTCTTATGCAGACATGCTCGACCTTGACCCTGATTTGGTAGTTCATCATTTGACAAATTTTCCCAATGCAAAATCAGTAAAACCAAAGCTTCATAAGATGCACCCTCAAGTAGCCTTATTGGTTAAGCTAGAGCTTTAAAAGTTATTGTATTTGGGATTCATTATAACTATTGACTATCCTAAGTGGGTTTCCAACCTAGTTCCAGTTAACAAACCCACTGGGGGCATTTGTTTATGCACATATTTAAAAGATATAAACAAGGCATGTCTTAAAGATGATTTCCCCTACCCAACATAGACATGATTGTGGATTTAATATCTGGGCATGAAATTTTATCCTTAATAGATGGATTTTCTGGTTATATTAAAATCCATATTACCACTAGAGATCAAGGTAAAACAAATTTCACTTGCCCTTGGGAAACATTTTGTTGGAATGTTATGCCTTTCGGTTTAAAGAATGCATGGGCTACCTATCAAAGATAAATGACAACAATATTTCATGAACTTTTTCATAGTATCATGGAAGATTATGTGCATGATATATTAGAAAAATTAGTCATAAGAGATTCTCACCTAGCTATTCTTGCAATTATTTTTGATAGATTGGAAGAATATAAAGTGAGATTGAATCCAAAAAAGTGTGTCTTTGGTGTAACTTCTAGAAAATTTCTTGGGTATATTGTTTCTCATAGAGGCATTGAAGTGGATCCCACTAAATTTAAAGCTATAATTGATATGCCTCCAACAAATCTTAAACAATTATGTAGCCTTCAAGGAAAAATTCAATCAATTAGGTGTTTCATAACTCAACCAGTAGATAAGTGTCAACCTTTTAGACATCTTTTGCATTAAAATGTCACATTCAAATGGGATGAGAAGTGTCAACAAGCATTTCAAAAATTGAAGGACTATTTGGCTTCACCTCCAATTTTGATGCCCCCTATTCAAGGGAAACCTTTATTATTATACATCTCATATACTACAATTGTAT
Organism: Sequoia sempervirens; assembly: GCA_007258455.2. Classification (NCBI taxonomy): domain Eukaryota; kingdom Viridiplantae; phylum Streptophyta; class Pinopsida; order Cupressales; family Cupressaceae; genus Sequoia; species Sequoia sempervirens. The sequence goes on from VDFB02075321.1 coordinate 437,001,008, forward strand.
TAGGTTCTCTCCGCACACAACATGATGATATGGTAAATGAGAGATATATATTATATTAGTCATAAATTGGTTGGATATGAGCTTAATTATACTATAATTGGAAGGGAATGTTTAGTTGCTGTTTTTGCACCACAAAAATAGAGACACTACATGCTTAATCATCAAATAAAGCTCATTTCTAAGGTGGATCCTTTGAAATGCCTTTTGTCTAAGGCTACTCTAATTGGTCAAATAGAAAAATGAGTTATGATCCTAAGTGAATTTAACATCGAGTATGTGGATCATAAGGCTATCAAAGTGGTGGAACCCTATAAAAAATTTCTGAGTTGGCCTTCAGTTGTTTTGAATCTTGAATAATTGTCAAGGTTTAAGGGTTTTATGCTATGTAGGGGGTTTTACTTGGGATGGTTTCCCTTCATCTTAATCCTTATTATTTTGTTCTAATCTTGCATTGACCTGTTGGCTTAGGTTCCCAGTTATCTAAGTTATATCTTAAGCCATTGTTCCCATGTGATTACCGACCCCTTATGGCTAGGTTTCCCATTTGCTCCATTGTGAGATAATTCTCCTATTCACTTTAGTCCGGGAGTGGATGTTTTATAAAGTTGGAACTTTGAAGTATTTTATTTTTCATACCCTATGTTAGATTTGGTCTTAAGTCTATTTTAAGTCCCCATTCTTCATTTTACTTAGGAGGCACCTTCTTTATAAACAACTTTATGTCATGTTCTAATTACCATCACTTAAGTCTTCACATCACTTATTGCTAAAACCTTGTTTCTCATCGGTTCCATTTCTATGATGAGTGATGAAATCATTCCCCATGCATCGCATATCACTACAAACATTTTTCCTCTCATTTCATTTCCACAACACATGATGGCTTATGTTTCCTTTGCATCATGCCAGCTCTTTGTATCATTGAAATATTTTTAATGCTCAACTTATTTGAGTGATGAGCAATGGGAAATAAACAACCGAGGGTTGTGATTGTGCCACCTGTCAAAATCTTGTGCCATCACCTATCCTTGAAAGCTTTTTTCATTTCTAATGAACTTTAGTAATGAGTGATGAGTGATGGCAAGCCTCTACTTCCCTTTGCATTGCTTGAGGTCTTTACATCACTAGAATATGATTTGAACCTTAAAGCATTACAATGATGAGCAATGAGTGATGGGAGAATATTCCTACGAATATTCCTTCCATCGGAGATACTCTTCACATAACTCTTTCATTTTTCAGGTGATGGTGTTATAGGGATGTGCGATGGTCATACAAAAGGAGTATTGAGGAATGTGGAGTAGCCATGTGGCAGTCTCTTAGGGTATCATTACTACTTTAAAGCAAGGTGATGGAAAGTAAAAAGTGATGAACGAAGATGAGGGAGAACCATCGATTGTGTTTTAAATTAGTTACATCAATAGCTGAAATTCAAACCTAAATGACTAAGTGTTAGAAATGTTCTTGTTCACTCATGTGAACTATATTTCACCATTAATAGAAAATCTACTCACTTCTAAGGCCATTAAAAGGGTAAATTGGTTGTTTTTCAACCATTTTCATGAGAATTCAGGAGAAAAAAAGTGAAGAAAAGCTTTAGGTGAAGGAAATTTGAGGAAAGAAGTGCTTGATATCTTGGGTAAGTCAATTTCATGTGCTCTTATGTTTGGTTTCAAGCATTGGGTAATTTGAAAATTCGGGCTAAGTTGTAGGGTTTATAGCTTAGGGTTGTTATTCTCTCTATTTAGTAAAAGAAACTTTGTAGTTTTACATAGGGTTTGAGGAGTGGGATAAATAATCATTGAATTCAAGTGTGGACCTTATGAATTCGAGAATTGAACCTCTAGTTCTTGATTAATTTGAAACCTTGACTTCTTTAAACCCTACAAAATGAGTCAACCTAGTGAGTCTTCCAAGATTGAGTTGAAACCCAAACAGAAAAGGGTTAGAAAAGAAAAAAACTAAGGATGATGTAGCAAAGATTGAGGTGTCTGAAGCATTTGAGAAAAAGAGGTCAATAACGAGAGACTTCACCAAGTTCATGGAGGAAGCATCTAAGGGTTTTTTCCCAAAATTTAAACCAACTGGGAAAAGGGAAATTGGTGAAGGTGTTTTGAAAAGCCATTTTCAAGATTTGGAATCTAGGGTAGGTGATGTTGTTGTGCCTCAGAGTAGTTGGGAGCTCTTCCTTTATGCTTTTAATAGGAGATTTTCTAGTCATCCACCATGTCATCTCTGAACATGTGACATAGAAAAACTAATTGGTCCAAATGTCTTCATGGAGGTTGATTTGATTCTTGTGTTGGCTAGATGTTATGAACCAAATGATAGGGTAATTAAGAGGTTTCCAGATGGAGCACCCATGTTGGATATTACAAGAATCCAAATTGTTGAGGTTATTAATTTGAATCCCTTTGCCACTCATTCAATCAATTTTGGTGCCCTATATCAAGAGTATGAGCAGAACAAATATGGGTATAGGAAGAATGTGCTACCAAGGCACATAAGGCATGATTTGAATAAGAAAGGTGTAACTTTCAGACCTAAGGATATTAAACCCTTTGACTATGATGAGTTCAAAGACTATTTCAAGAACACTGATTATGGGTTGTGCCAACTTTTGTCCAGGAAGTATGACATAAAGATGAGAACCCTCTAATGGTTATGGCTATTGACATACAAAATAAATATCAAAACACAATGTTTGATTACACTTCCTATCTAGCAGATGAAATTCATAATGGTTTGGTGAATTTGAAGGATGGAAGGCCTACACTATCTTGCAGACATTATTCATTGTTAATGAATATGCTTCTTTGGAGAGGTAGGAAGGTGTGGAAAAATTTCACGAGGTTAAGAAAAAGGGATAGCCAGGAAGATGAATTTCCCATGCAAATGTGGACTCACATTTGGGATATGCACTGTCTAGATTCGAATTATGCTACTTTCTGCAATGAGTTTAAGTTTGGTGTTTTGGAGAAATTGGGTTTGAAGCCCGTGTATAAAATTTCTAGGGGTATAAAGGAGACTCTATGACCCTTAGAGTTTCAAGAAAATATTACATAGAGGCATAATTGGGGGGACTAGTATTTGTACACTGGTTATACTACAATCAAATTCTATGGAGCTTTAGTGCCACATCATTGATTACCTATGTATGTATCAGACAGACTTGTTCTCATGGAGATAATGTGGTAACTAGATGCCATGAATAAAGAGCACTTCAGAAGTGCTAGGAAAGCATCCCTTATTAATCCCAAATGTGCATTTTCATGTTTTGTGGTCAGATCAAAGGAGGGTATTGAGAAGTTCGACACTTTCATTAATTACATGATGAAACAAGATAAAGTAAGATATTGTGATCTTGAAGAAGTGATCGATAAGGAGAGGAAAGCAAGAGGAAGATCTGGTTTCAACTATCACTTCCTATACTTAGAAATTTGTCCTTAGATGAGGAGGTTTCTAAAAGGAAGAATGAGTTAAGAAAATCTGTGCGATTGAGGAAAAAATATTAAAAGAAAACCCCTTCTATGTGAGTCCTTATACTGGAATAAAGGACTAGTATATTCAAGCCAAGATGATGTTGGGGGATTTCAAAGATAAAAGGTATTTTGAGAAGGTAAAAGAGGCTGAAATAAAAGCCAAGGTTGCCAAGGAGCACCATGATGCACAAGTGAGGAGCCAATCAGCTCACTCTACACCTCAAGGCACTCAAATGCAAGTAATGGAGGTAGGGGATGAGCAACGAGTTGCCCCATTGGTGACTTATTCTAAAATAGAGCAAGCCGCTGGAGATCATGCACAAGAAGAGTCTGCTGAACATGTGCCTATGGAATAGGAATTTGATTTGAGATTCCCCTCCCCTAAAAGGGAGGATGCTCTAAATATTGTTGTCCCTACTAGTAGAAAATTAAGTGGGAATATGATGAAGATAAAGATGATGATGTTAGAATAAACGCTTGCAGAGACTTTATGAGTGATGACACATTTTTTCAAAATAAGGAGTTCAAAGACTTTGTCATCCAACTCAAAAGCCAAGATATCATGAAAAGGATTGAAGATGCAAAGGAAAAAGTTGAACCCTCATTGCAGGAGGAGGCTGAGAAGGATGAAGAGGATAAAATGATGAAGGAGATTTCTTCCATTACACCCAAGGAGGCAAGGAGTTTGGTCAAAGGAAGTGGTATTCTATTGTTGCCAAGGTGGGATCTCAGATCAGCTATTGCATTGGATGCAATAAGGAAATATCCTAATGCTTCTATTTCTAAAGAGCACTTTGACAATAAAGTGTTTGGTTTAGGGTTTAGCCCAAAATTGTATACCCTTGCAATATGGTCTATGGAACCAAATAAAGGGAAACCCAAGGTTGTTAAATTAGTTGAGGAAGTAATTGGTTCTATAGTGGTGAAGTGAGCTACTGAGATCACTCCAACACAAGCTACACAACTAACAATGCATGCTATAATGTTGAGTGTAGATACAACCCAAATCTCACAAGATAGATATGAAAAATTGTTGGAGAAATATAATAGGTTGTTGAATGAGTATAATAGAATGGTTGCTACTACTATTAGCTCAACACAAAAGACCTTTCCTTCCCCAACCTCTTCCTCCTCTGATCTGTCTTCACAAGATAGGGAGACTTTGTCATTAAGGATCAAGAATTGAAAGGAGGAATTGAGCATGGAAAAGGAGAATGTAAAGAAGGATGAGGAAACTACAAAAGTAGCCACGAGAATTTTGGATGATATTTTAAAGTACAGGGTTTCCAAGTTGGTGCATAGGTCTGATAATGTTTGGAATGTTTACAAAAAAATTCATGAAGCTCACCAAAGGTATATTCAAGAACAAATTGCCTTCCAAAATGATTGGAGTAAGTGGAGTGATAGGGTGGGTACTTTGAAAGAAATGATACCAAACATGAAAGAAGATCCTAAGGCACCTATGCACATCCTTGATATAAAAAGGCAGTTGATTTATTGGGTGATATTTCAGCATTTCATGGCAAATTGGGTGTGCAACTACAAAACAAGTTGAAGATGTTCAGAGATATGGAGGAGCATGGAATGCCTAAAATACTGAACAAAGAAGGGGAATTGAAGGATTTTAGCACTTGGAAGGATGAGTTGGGAGGTCTTCTCCCATAATTTAAGGAAGAAATCACCCTCACAGATTATACTATGTTGAATGCTACTATGGATGATATGACAAGGATTGAGGTCAACATGGATACATTTGTCAAAGAGGCCAAGGTATTAATTATTTCCAGATATAATCAAAACAAAACTAAGGTGCAAAGATTGTTGGATACACAATGGCCCACTGAAGAGGAGTATAATACATGGCTTAGAAAGTTTATAGATTAATCCTTGGATAAAGTATGGTTAAAATATTATCTCCTCTTGGTTATGAAGTTGATGACAATTGTTGCTGATGTGGATGTGGTTTATTCTCCTCCTTTTTGATTCCCTTGTGTTTTAAGTTCTACAACCTTGGTGGGCACGTGGATTTTTTTTTTGCTTGTGGAAGGGGTATCCTCATCGACTAGGGAGATTTTTGGAGAGCGAGAAGTATCTCTATCAACAAATGGAAAGAGACTTTTGTCTTACATGAGTTTTCCCCCTCATATTTTGGCAAATGTAATTTCCTTTTGATGTAATAAAAATGTCAAATGAATACTTGACATGTGTACATTATGGCCCAAATCTTGTTTTGCTCCTTAATTTCTATAAGAATTCAAGGCCAAATGTATGGGTTGTTGATTAATCAGAGAGCAATTTTGCAATAGAAAATACAAAGAATGTAATCCTAAGTTTTGTTCTAGGTTTTGAGTCTTTGATATGCAATTGTAATTTTTGATAACAATAGTAGCATATGAATATGAAGATGGTATAAATTTGAAGCCATTTCTCTCCTGGTGTATTCGTTATATGAGCAATTAATAAGATAATAAATGGTTATTTTTTTGATCTTCATTATGTTCCAATGAATATATGGTGTTGTCTTTGTTTTATTCAAAGAATTAATTAAATTGCTTGGATGAAGTTATAGGTTCATGTAATTTGAGTATCAGGATTGGTTAAGAATTTTTGGTCTAGAAGATTAAGGTATAATGCCGTAATGTAATATTATAGAAGCTTTACAATGCTAAGTATTAATTTGTTGTCCAATTAGATTTGTATTGAGATTGACTCCCTACCCTAGGTTAAGGCACTAGTCTGAGCTTTGTGTTTGTGGTGCAGTTTTCTTGATCATTCTTCATCAATACATTTAAAATCATTAAATTATTATAAGTCTTGTTGAAATGTATGGTCAAATGGAATCGATCATGCTCTATTTCTTTTTAAACAATTAATGTGCAAATATTTTCTAGATCTTTGCATTTATTCAATTGTCAAAGTAGGTTCAAGTAGAGCTATCTGTTATTTACAATGTATGTGATTAGATGGCACAAAGGATCATAATTTACATTAGGGGATCACCCTCCTGAGTTTTAAAGAGCCTAAAGTGTAGGGGGAAAGCATTTGTTTCTTTCACACATTCATTGGACAATCTCTTCACGTTGCTGAGTATTAGAAATGGAAATTCCATAGGCTTCTTTGAAGATCAACTTGGTTCTTAAAAAATAACCAACAAATTAGCGACTCTATTGGTGAACAAGCTTATGCAAAGTCTCTAGTTCAAGATCAAGTGTGTAGAGTCTTATATTTTACAAACATGTGTTTATCCATGAAGAATTTAGTTGAAATTTCCCGCCATTTTCCATAATGAGGTATTTCTGTCAAAGCTTTAAGCAAATTATGTTCTCCTTTTTTAGATTTCCCTTGAGTTGTCAAAGTTCTTGCTAAATAGTCTCTATATACATGAAAACCTACAAATCTATTCAATATTCATAAATATTTTCAAATTCCCACCAAGTTGTGGGTGGTGAATCTGAGTCTTTGTGCCAGTGCACAAGCATTCATTGTAAGGACGTGAAAATAGGAAAAGAGGAAACAAGAAAGAAGGCTATGAGGGGAACTAGAAGCAACATGAAGAAGCGACCCAAGAGGAAATTTGAAGAGGAGCTTCCTTGCAAGCTAGTGCCATCATGGAAGAAAAAGCACGCTAAAAAAAGTAAGTATACTAATCCTTTAGTGCCTGAAGCATCTAATTTTGAGAAAGTTGTTCAAGATGAAGAGATGCACAAGTATGACATGCCTCATGATAAGGAAGAAGTCCCTATTACAACTTTTCTTGCTACCACTGCTAGCAGCCTACCCGTACTCCCAAAGTTATAAAAGAGCCAACCCATTGGTGGAATTTTTGGGACAAACAATTTGATCCAAGTTGGTTAGCTAGAAAGGTTAATCCTATGACTACCTTTATTTTCAATCAGAAATATTTCAATCCTAGAGGAAAGACTAATGATAGGACTCCCGATCCTCCCACACAAAAGGAGCTGGTTAATCTTGTGAACTATACTCCTGAGAAGTTTGACGATGAGATTACCCTTGAAGATCCTAAAGATGCGATAAATGATATCACATGACTTTAGGAAGAGGCATTAAGACTTGCTGATTTGAAAACAAAACAACGCAAGGAGAGAGAAAAAAATATTAGCTCCTATGATCTAGAGAGATCAATTGGAACAAAGGGTAAAAAATATGAGAGAAATGGTGGTTGAGGAGCGAATTCCTGAGGATGAAGATGAACCAGTTGTTACAGAGATTGTAGGTCAAGTTAAAGTAAATGATCCTATTGGAACAACTACAACTAGCACTTACACTAGTTCCATTATGACAACCAAAGCCTTAGACCCTTCTGCTGCTATACCAAAGTTTAAACCTGTAGACACCTAAAAATGACCTAGGCCTGCAAGCTTCATTTTTCATCTTTTCGTCCTAGCATAATTATGACATTTAATTATGTCCTTGGTCCACATTCGACTATTGATTAAATAATTCATAATTGTTTAATTAATTCGTGTCTTTGTATTCTTCATGATTATTAAATAAATAAATTTTATTTATTTATTAAATACGTCATTAATTGTCTAAGTCTTCCCTTAATTAAATAAATTTCTTAATTTATTTAATTGCCCTTCGTCATATATTTCTTCCTGATTATTAAATAAATAAGTTTTATTTATTTATTTAATATGTCACTAACTGTCGTAATTAAATAAATTGATTAATTTATTTAATTAATTAATCTTATCTACTAAGTTAAATAATTAAATTTAATTATTTAATTGCCAATTTAATATTCCTCTCATTTTAAATAAATTAATTATTTAAAATGTCATCACAATCTTAACAGTCAGTCCATTTTGGTAAATAATCTGAAAAAGATTATTCATTGTCTCATAAAATCCCTAATTTGAATTAATTTAATTCAAAATGGTAACTAATCTTCTGAAAATCAAGTAATCGGGCAGATTCTTGATTTTCCAAATCTGATCTTCAGTTCAAAGCTTATCTTCTTGATTTTTTGAATCTCGTAAATTAGATAATCCTTATCTTCTTGATTTTCGAAAATCTTTATTTTCTAATTAATTTATCTCATTTATTCTCCACCGTCGATCCATTTATCTGAGGTTTTATCTTGACTATTCGATTAATGAATTTTCCCTAACCCTAATTAGGGATTCTCAGGTTTAATCTGGGCCTCTCATTCTAGGTCTTTCTTAGAATTTAATCTCATCCGTCCACTGAAAATTGTTTTTTCTATAAAAGACAATTTTGCTCATAATTTCGGGATCCCGTCATTTTAGCATATTGTCATAGACATAGGCATAATTTTATCAAATCCTTCAACATTTGCATAGGGCTTTGGCATTATTATAGGTTGCTCAATTTGAAATATGAGGGCCTCATTGACTTGCTGCAAACTAGAAGATGTAACAAAGGTGAACCATGGAAGATGAAGATTTCTGGTAACATTGTTCCTTTTATTTTTATTATATTTCCTTTGTGCTTTGTTATTTCATTGGATTTTCATTTTTATTTATTTAATAAGCTAACCCATCTAAATTTCCATAGATACATTTGGTGAACCCAACGTGAACATGACTTTGTTATTTGCTATTATTTCCGTACAGTTTTGTGTTTTCTGCTATTTTTGAAGGTACAGGTATGGATCAACGCAACCATTTTTTTTTTAATTTGTGACGCATTTGATGCGTCATGATGCATTCACAAACAGGAAAGCCACAGTTGAAATACAAAACCGCATTTGATGAACCCAGTGATGCATTTGCTTTGTGATGAAGCAATCGCCTGGTAAAGTTTTTTTCTCATTTGCATTCAGATTTTTAAGGTTTTTCTATTCTTTCTATTTTCTTTTAGCATTCTAGTTTATTTTCTGCATTCCACCCAGTAGGGGCTATCGTGTTACTAATCATGTTTCACAGCATGTGGAGGTTACGTTTTGTGGGTCCAAGACTAGTGGATAAAATTGCTAACTTGTGGTTTTGCAGCTACGCTTGTCAAAGATTCATTTTTCAAACAACGTGTTTGCGATTTATAGTGTAGAAAACACTTCATTTTGGTGCTTTTAAAATGGATGTGTGTTTGTTTCTATTTGATTGTGTTTGAAAAATGGTAGGTGAGTATGCTCTCACTTGGTGAAAACCTCGTGATAAAAAAACCAGACCCATTTTATATTTGTTATTACCCTGACTTGGTATATCGGAGTATCCTCTCCCCTCGCGCTTTCAGGCGATCTTGGGTGTAAGAGAAACGGTTACCAACTCTAGAAATTGGGCCTTCCTAGGGATTTCATCACCCCAACACGACTCAAACTGGCAACGGAGCTAAAGCCAAGCTACCCCTGACCGATATATAAATGTAAACCTTAAGGGAAAACCTAAGGTTGCTTGTGCGGATGTGTCATACGGACGGAGTTGTACTCTCTTAAACCCTATTGAGCTTAACCTCTTCAGGTTGGAGTGCCACCTTAATAGTGATTAATCTCTTGCCCCATGTATGGCCACTCGAACGGGGGTCCCTAACTAAATTTTTTTGTGTAGTAAGCCAAAATCCTTCTATTTGCTAGCGTAGCATCGGTCGGTGTGAAGGCATCCACACTTTCGCAGTTTGTAGTAGAGGTGATCTTCTCGCCATGGGAGTTTCATGGGGGTTGGAAGCTTGGTTGGCCTGAGAAGAGAGTGCACTGTAAGGGGGAGCCCGTGCAGCCAAGCTTCTGAATTCACACGCTACAGATATGCGGTTGGGGAAACCCGCGTGGAATCTAGCGAATACTGTCATGGCCTAACCAAGGATTGTGCTTATCTAATGTGTGTTTGGTTACTCTTAAAACACTGTGCTTGTCAAGTGATTTCTAGAATTATCACATTTACAACTCCAAACAAAACATTCAACATTAAACAGATCAGACTTGCAATCAAAACGACAAGAAAATCAATTTGAAACAAAATTGTGTCCCATTTGTTGAATCGCAATCAATTTTCTACACCATAATCGCTCTATTAAACTGTAGTTGACATTCAAAACACCACATCTGTATGCGTCATGATGCATATGAACACTGCCGAGTCGCATATGAAAAACTGAGACACAACTGACTGTCATTGAGTCGCATTTGACAAACTGAGTCGCATTTGCTGAACTTGAGCTGCATTCGCAAAACCCCAACGCAACTGACACCTCAAACGATGCATTTTCCTGTCACTATTTAAAACTTCATACAAAGTCAAATCCAAAGTCTTCATCTTGTCAATAATTTGTCAAACACTGTTTCCTAGAAGATTCTATCAGAAACCAAACTTGAAATTGCTCAAAGTCTTGACCACTAGTTTGCATTCATTACCATAGGTTGCATCCTTCATTATTTTAGTTGCATACATTCGACATTAGGTTGTCCCTAGGTTCACATTTTTGCATCTTTAGGATTAGGTAAACCTTAGCACAATTTGCAACATCATTGTTTTCGAAACTATGCTCTTTTGGACTAAGTTATCAACCCCCTTTTTCAGTCATTGTCCTCGTTTGTGAAATTTTCCAACTCAAAAGTCTAGTTAGGAAAATTCACTAGTCATTTTGACCTTGTCACCTATTCATTTTCAACAAAGTCCTCTAGTAACCAAAATTGAAAACAAAGTTTGAGCTTAAAAGTGCTTAGATACCCTTGTCTTAAATTGCATTTTAAATCTTTACATTGCATATCCTATTCACAAAAATCCAAAACATTAGTCATCCTAGTTTTCATTTAGAATTTAGACCTTGCATAGCATCACCACTACATTTAGTTGTCATTCCTTTTTATTTGAGCAATCTCATTTATGGTGGAAACCAGACTTCAAAAACAACAAAGACAAATGGCAAACTTTTGACAAGACCCCATTTCCACTGTCGATAATCCTACAAATGACTCAAACTGGACCTTTTACGATCCATTTTCCAATTCAAACAATCAACCTCCAGTGACAACGCAATCCTCATCAAACAGTGCATTTGAACTTTTTTTGCAAAAAGATGAACATGGTCAAATACTTAAGGAAAACTTAGAGGCAATAGCACAAGACCCAGAGGCCTCTCAATTTGTTGAAACAATGGTCCATCACGACAGAGATAGATACTTGGCTATACTCTTGAGTGAAGGAGCCAAATTACCTCAAGGATTTGACATTAACACGATAAATTGGACATTTCCTGACCCTAATAACTCCAACACACAAAACATGGTACACAGTGGTCAACCTTCAAACACTACGAACAATACTTCTATTGACACCACAACGACAGTGCATAACACCTCCAACATCCCAAACACCTCCAACACCATAAATACCACAACAGTAAATGCCACGATAGTAAATACCATGGGGACATCATCAAGTCACAACAATCCCCCCTTGACAGCTACATCTACTACCACGAGCACAACTTTGACATATCCGCTTAGTGGTATTTCACAAAATCCTTCGGGAGGAGGCACAGGACATATCTTTTTCCAAGGACAACAACCAAACGTTAACACGACAACACAGTCACATGTCATTTCCTCCCAAGGTACAAATACAAACATTCCCCTTGTGCAAACCCAACAATTCGCACAAGGTGGCCAAGTAACACAACCCATGGCACCATTAGCACATCATAACATTCATGGTCATCACATTCCCCAGATAACAACACACATGGCTGGGGGACACATCCCAACCTACTCATCTAACGTTCATACTCATCAACATGCACCCAATCATAACTTCCAATATCAACAACATGCCAATCTGCACATATCATACTTGTCACAACAATCCATATCGCCACAATACACCAATATTCACGCATAACAAACAGGAACACATGGTGTACCAGGCAATCCAATGTACAAAAACATAAGTGATCCTGTTGTAGACGCCTTCCAAACAAGATTGATGGGCTTAGAGAAAACTATCCAAAACATATACGCATCAGGCTAGAAATCAGAGATATCATATGATCTAAACGTATACCCATTTGACAGGAGCTTATACATGCCTCCATTTCCCCCGGGATATGTGTCACCTAACTTCACAAAATATAGAGGCAAGAAAAACCCCATTGAGCATGTTCGCAAATTTGCAACCAATTGTATGGACATCACCTATGAACAAACATACTTGATGAGACTTTTTTCTAAAAGTCTGGCGGGTCAAGCCCTTGAATGGTTTTCCACTCAAAAGGATATCCAAACATGGGATGAGCTTAAACAAAAATTCATAAAAAATTATGCATACAACATTGACATGGATACCTCTATCACTAGCTTGTGCAATCTCACACAATCCTAGTGAGACTTTCATCCTATTCTTTTAGAAATGGAGAAGCCTTGCTAGTCGATGTCACATTGACATCCTCGAAAGGGAGAAAGTCGACATGTTTGTCCAAACACTTATGGGGCCTCTTAAATATGCATTGCAAATACATTGTTGCACAAACTTCACAGATTTAGTCGAAAAAGGGGTCCAGATTGAGAAAGCCCTTATCGCAAAGGGAGAATTATGATATGGTTCCAAAAACACAAATGTCAATCCAACCACTGACAAGAATAAATACTGGATAAAAAATAAACACATTACAAATGACAGTGTTGTTGACGCCAAGATTGCAAATGTTGTGGGTCCTGTACTGGCCCTAAAAGGGGTTCAACAACAACACCAACCAACAACGACATTGACACCCCCTCCTAATGTCCCTTTCAATAATCAAAACAATCAAAATAACCAGGGACAATACCGTCAAATGAGACAATTTCCCAAAGGTCGCACATACACTCCTTTGGGTGAACCCATTGAAGAAGTCCTTAAGAAATGTATCCAGAATGGGGTCATTACACTCCAAGAACTAAAACCGTATGACCCAGGACAATTCAAACCAGCATGGTGGAATGACAATGCATTTTGTGAATACCATTGAGGAAAAGGACATACAACTTCCAACTGTCGGCAATTGAAAAACCTAATACAAGATCTTATCGAAACTCACATCATTGAAGTAGGTGGATCTCAATTTTTCTCCAATTCAGATCATACTATCCATAAGAATCCACTGCAGGACCATGGTTCTCATAAGGCTTCCACGTCAGGTCTACAGATGCACAATAATCAAGCCAACTTTGCTTGAGTCAAATATGACTATTCTAGTGGACCTACTATAAATAATGTCCGAAATGACAATGAATACATCAATACCATTATGGTTAGGAGAGCACCCCAATGTAATGCCACTACTCATAGTGGCAAGGTCACTATAGCTGGTCCACCTCCCGCTAGACAAGCCAAAATCACCATATCGGGCCCATCTGCTAAACAGTCACAACCTGTCCCACCTACTAAACAGTCACAACCTGTCCTGACCATAAAGCAGTGGAAACCCAAAAGTCAGTTCAACCTCATTGACCAGCTAGGAAAGACTCCCACACAAATCTCTATACTTGAGCTGCTTCGCATGTCCCCCGCACACAAAGAAATCCTGGATAAAACCTTGCTTGAGTCATCGATCCCCAAGGACATCGATGTCAATCAATTTGAAACCATGGTGGGATATCTCACTATGCCTCACCACGTCACCTTCTCGGATCAAGATTACTCATCACCTAAAACCAACCATAATGATGCACTGCACATAGAAACTGTTGTCCACAAGCACAAAGTTAGACGAGTTTTAGTAGATGGTGGAGCAGGATTGAATATATGCTCCCTCAAACTGGTTAAGGCTCTAGGGTTCTCTGATGCATGCATAGACCCAATGAAGAGTATAGTAATCAAAGCATACGATGACGAGGAACGCTCTTCATGGGGCCTTATCTCTCTCCCAATCAGAGTGGGACCAGTCATTGTGGACATAACCTGCTAGGTCCTGGATTTGGAACTACCATATAACATTTTACTAAGCCGTCCATGGATTCATGCCTTAAAAGCCGTTCCATCCACATACCACCAGTGCATAAAGTTTCCATTTGACGGCACAAAAATAACCATATATGGAGACCTTGACCCTTTCCAATATTGTACAAACTTAAGGGGTATCTCTAAAAATTGAGTACCTATTAACCGAGAAGAATCTGGCTCCTCGTCATCCAAATACGTCAACCCATCCACACTCACGCCATCTTCCACATCCGCTCCATCCATGTCTTCCACCATATCTCCACCTTCCACTAGCCCTAAGACTGAATCCACTATCAAAATACAGGACCTTGGCTGCAGAGAATTCAAACTACACACAACATACAGCATAACAACTATGCCCAAGTCTCCAAAGGTCTATGGTCAGCCTTGTTTTAGAATGAAACCTCAGGAAACTTTCAAAGTTCCACCGAAAATAGTTTTTATCAAGTGGGGAGACATGAGTAAGGAAGACCTTACTAAAATTACAAGATGGATATATAAGGATAATGTCACACTACCCCTGTTACCAGTTCAAAAATATGGCAAAGGTTATGACATCATGAAGGCTAAAGGCTACGATGGTACTAGTGGCCTAGGAAGAAATAAAACTGGCCGAAGGGAACCCATAGAAACTTTTGAAATTTTGAAGTATCTTGGATTAGGGTTTGAATCACCCAACAATGACAATCAACGTACCTCTGGTATTTCAAATGGGCAAGTACATGCTTCAGATAGTGTCGAGACTACTAGGGAAACCCTCACTGAAACAGACTCCCAAGAGTGGGAATTTGGCTCAAAACAATCCTGTTGATGGTGTTTTCTGCACAGCAACAACTCAGACAAAATGCAATATTCTATCTCTCTTGAAAGGTAATTTTCAACAAGTTACTAAAAATCACCCCAAGGTCTCTCAGGTGTTAGGTCGTGACAATGCATAAACAACTCAGATAATATGTGAAAACACTGGTAATCACAATCAGACCTTACTACAAGCAAACTGTATCTTTCCAATTTATCAAATTTTGCAATATTATGATCTTAAATCCTAAATCTAACCAAATAATAAAGAAACAACAAAAGATGAGGGTGTAAGAGATATAATGAAATCTAAATTATTTCTAAGATGAACAATGCAAATGATAAATACCTGGAATGGACCAATCTCAAATAACCAATTCCTGCTTAACCCACAATGCAATATCACAAGAAAGGTGCAATATTCTAAGGCATACAAATTTTCAAATCATGGACATTCATCCACAATCAAACTAAGCACAAATAGATGTATGGTCCAGGTTGACTTCACCAGTCTACTACAATCAGATAGTTACTGGGAGTATAGACCAGAGATTGGTACAAACATTCCAAGCATGAAACCATAAACATTATTAACCAAACTAATCTAGTTCTAAATTTAACATCAAATCTTATATCTTAAAGCAATTTCAAAAGATGGAACAACAGGAACCATGCAAGATAAACTAACACAAAAGAATTCACCAGAGTAACCACAATGCCTTCAATTGTATTAGATCACCAAAATATAACAACAATTCCACTATTCTGTGTTACAACATTTGCTCCAAAGAACTAACTACTATCTCTATTACATAATACTCTAGCTCTTTCTTAGTCTAGCTTGTCTCTATTATCTGTCTAACCCCTTACAAATGAGGCAGGAATGCCAATTTAAAGAGAACCCCCAAAACATGTCGACCCAGCTAGACATTTACAAAATAAAATAGCCAAAACAAGTTGGCCTCAGGAATTTCAAAATAAGGCACACATTAAATGCCGATACATCATCAAGGTCAGCCAAAAAACATTCCTCAATGCAGCCCGGATCAACACATGCCCTATAATAATAGGGAGGCACAAATCACGAAGCTGGCATTAACTACCACCTCCCCTATCCTTGTTCTGATCCATTGATTCATGAACCTTCAAAAACACCTTGTCCAACTCAGCAATAGGTGGCAAGGGTAAGATTTTGAGCCGACATTCAATTGATTCAATTTCTTTCTTTGACAGCTTAACCGTTGTATCCCAATCACCCTTATATGCCAAGTACTTATCCACCACAGCCATATAAGTAGCCGCATCATCCAATTGGTGCCCTGTCATAGAATTTTCAATATCAGGGGCATAGACATCATGCCACCATTCCCTCAATTGCTCTAAACTCAAGTATTTATGGGTGATCTTCCTCCTCCCAGTCATTACCTCAAAAAAGGCAATGCACCCATCATAAACACTAGTTAGATTACCATCCATCTGCTTCCTTTGTTTATAGATCTTTTTGATGGCTTTCTATCAGATTTGCAGGGCTTCAAACCACTCCCAAGGTTCATTAACCCTAGATGAAGAAATAATTCCATCAATAACCAACTGATCCTTACTATACTCCATGATTGTTTTGGTTTTCTGCAATAAGAGATCAGTGTCCTCCCTATCCTGAGATAAAACATAATCTAATGAATCCTTAGCCCTTATTGCATCCTTTCCAGTTGAAAGGATCTCCTTTATTGCATCATCTCCCTTAGTCTGTACCTCCTTCAACCAATTTATCATAGCCAGAGTAGAATCTTTCATCTTTTCTATTTCAGAAATGGTCTCCTTCGGCAAGAAACTAGTAGTAGCAGAAGAGGATGGGTGAAAAGATTGCAAAGGCTTCATCAAATCTTCTAAACATTTCCTAAGCCTTTCATTCTCTTTCTTTAGTTCATGCTTAGACTGTGTTTCCTTCCTCAATCTCCCAATGATCACTGCATTGGACCCCTCATATTCTTCAATATCTTGCTCCATAGAAGTCAGCCCAAGATTGATGGTCTGTATGTCATAACCCTTCCCGGTGACCTCATCTCTACTTTTATTAGCAGCAGGGGTAGCAATATGAATAACCCTGTTACTAGCTTCATCCCTTTCGATCTTGGAAACCACCTTGGCTACCCTCTTCTTCTTTCCCTTTCCAATCTTGGCCAACATTTCATCCCATTTGAGAGGAGTGTCCTCAACAATGACCTCTTTCCTCCTGATTTCTTTGTTTAGCCAATCCAGAACAGCAGGATCCACTCGGATTTCATCCTTCTTAACCTATTCATGCTGATCTAATGTCTCATCCCTTTCCTTTTCAGGAGATTGACCACCTTTGTTTTCCAACTCTAGCTCCTCTTCTTGCAAGGGTGATGGAGTCTTAACAAGGACATCCTCCTTCTCAAGGGATCTATTATCTTTGCTATTTGTAGGAGAATCCTTATACTGTACCAATGGAGAATGATGCACCTCCACATGTCCTACCTCAAACTCAGCAACTACGCCATAAAGTTCCCCATCCTTAAATGGTTCTACTTCCTCACTGGTCTCATGCTCCTCATGAGTCATTTGTTCAGGTATACCTAATGAAGGAGAGGTATCTTTCTACTGCTCTATAGTGGATGCCATTGGAAGAGGATCTATCTTTTGCATAGTCTCTTTGGGAGATGGAGTTCTTGACCTTCTTGAATAAACCCGGGTTTTCTCTCCTGAGCTCTCCACATCAACCACATGAGGATCCACCTTATCTTTAGAAGTTTCTTGATCTTTCTTCTTAGAAGCCCTGGTTGTCCTTGTTCTTTTTGGCTCTGGAGGAATGTCTTCTTTCTCTACTTTCTCAAGTTCCTCCTCTTCGGTAAACTTACCTATTTTCATAGTATGACTCTTCTTTCCCCTAGGTTTTCTTTTCTTTTTAGGCTCACTCTCCTTAGGGCCTCTGATTTTAATTTTAAAAGGTGAGCTTACCTTAGTTTTGCCTGTAGAATCATCCTCGCCTGACTCCTCTAAGGTAGAATGAGCATTCACATTTCCCATCATATTGAAAGTACAAGGTACCTTCTCGCTTTCCAATTCCCATACTTTATGTTTCAGCCATGACTTGGTAGATCTCACAATGGGAGCCATCAATTCCTCCAAATCAGTTATTTCCTTTTTTGACCAGTTTATCTCTCCAATGGGTATGTCCTTAACTGATTCAAATGCATGATCCTGGACTAAATTTCCATCATCTTCCAATTGATCAGGAATCAACTTGACATTGTACATTCTGATTACATCAACTAGAAGCTTGGAATACCTTTTCTTTCTCACCTCAAAGTCATCCTTTTTGTTCGCCCAATAATCCTCTAGATCATCTTTGTGGTGATATTCTTTAGTATCCTTCTTCTATGCTTTGCCAGTGATGTCAAAGCCTACCCTCTTAGAATGGAAAGAGAAACCAAAAGTACTCAACTCCTCCCCTGATGCATGAGCTGATTGGATTGAAGGAAAAACCTCACTTATACCAATTTTCAAGGGAAAGTCCCCACCAAACCCTGTCTTGTGCTTCTCATTATTAACAATAACATTGAAATCACATATCTGCCAGGTAATCTCCAAGAGTATGATGTGATCAATGGGATATCTTGGAAATCTATATGGAGCAGTGGGACATCCATCAATTCTGATATAGGAGAAGGTGGGGAATTGTATAAACTAGGCTCCATATCTTTTAATCAATTCCTTGGCTCCATAAGAAATTCTCACATGCTCTGTGTTCTGAAGCAACCTAGTAATATGCATAGTAAATGCATCATTTGTTCTTCTATAATTCAGATTCCCTAGGTGTAGCTCAAGGTACACCTCATAGATGAAATCTTGTCCAAATGTTCCTTTTGGACTTAATCCCCTGTATGGATAAAATATGGCAAGTACATATACCACATAAGATGACATGGTGAATTTATTTGTCTCCAACACATCTCTCATTTGCTTGTCAATCATTGCACTGATAATCCCTGCCCAATGGAAATTGATGCCTTTCTTAATCTTGTTAATGACGTGCACCATCCAATTCTCCAGTGCCCCAACACTCCTTAAGCCCGCTACCCTGCTCAACAGTGTGATTGCATCATATATATCTTGTTGGAACTTGATTCTATGTAACTGTTTAGGTAGCTTGGAGAAATGAGATTTCGGCTTTTCCAACCAAGAATTGATCATCTACTGGGCTTTGGTAGGATCATCCTCATAATATGTTCTAGCCAAGTCCATGTCCAAGGCACACACACAGGGCAAGTCTGGCATATCAAATGCCTGGGCAATGGAAACTAGATTAAAGTTTTCCAACACTCTCCCATCAGTGCTAGCAATCCTTTGTGTATCAAAGTCATAGTGCTAGGCACACTCTAATATCAATTCATAGCATTGAACTATAGGAGGAAATCTTGCCACATGAGCCAGTTCGAATTTCACCATTCCCTTGGTCAAGACCGATAAATTTTTCTAAGTTGTCCTTTCTTTGAATTCCTTGTATCTCCAAGCTCCCACATTGGTGTCCGAGACCTCTGACCAAACTGAGGCCAACTTACTATCCGGCAACTGATTCTTCACATCCAACCTGACCCTTTTCACATCTAAAACTGAGGATCCCTCTGTATCTCCCTTGGCCTTCCCTGCCGCTACCTTGCTCGATTCAGCCTGCATTCATAAAGGAGCCTCATGAAAATCTAATTATCATCGATATTTCAATCAAAGGTTAGCCTTGAAACCACATGAAATCATTAAGATAAATCATTAACCATCAATCTTGAAAATATGAGAAAATGCAGTACTTCGGGAAAATGAAGTAATTCGAGAAAATCCAGTCAGGGCGGAGTTTCAAGGAAATCTGACCCAGATGGACTTTCGCTGCCAAGACACCATTCATCAAATAAATCATCAATACAGACAAAAGGGATGCATGATTATCATGAGATTCATCCATTTAGAAATAAGAAATCATCATCCAACATTTAATTTATTACTTCAATTTCAAAAATCAAAATCAAGTAGAACCAGGCAGAAAACCAAAAAAATCTGGGCAGTTCGGATTTCTGCGAACAACTTGAAATTCTAGGAACTCATCATACTCTGGGGAAATGGCAACAATCTGGGAAAATCCGGGTGCATAGAAATTTTGCAGACACCTCAGAAACCCGACAATCATTGGACGCGCAGACCGTTAATCAAGTGATCATACAAATCCCCCTATCTGAATCCAACGAACATAAACTCAACCCTAATAAGCAAAATTTTGATTGCACTTGAATTTAAACTCCCAAAAACTCTCAAATGGTTGATCCCTATGATGGAATAATGATGCCCTAAATTTAACAATCAAACCTCCACCATGAGAGTTGAGGCGAGCTCAAAATTTAGACACTATCCCTCAAAAAGATTAAACTATGGCACACCAGGGTTTCAAGTGTTGCGAACAAAGGTAAAGCCATACATAGGACAAGAGGGTTGCACCAACTCCACCAAACTTAACAATCCTAGGTAGACATATCAAAACCCTAACTTCACAAATCAAACCAAATTATGCACCAGCAAGGCAAGGCCCTAACAGGAACGCCTAGTCACAAGGGTACACCCGAAATTCAATCAAAAAAAGAAGGGATGCATAGTGCAGGCGTTAAAACCCACGAAAAGGTAAATGAAACCCAAATTCGATAAATATGTAACCATGAAAACAAGAAGGGCCGACCCAGATAATCATCAACAATGACTTGAAAGATTCAATCGCAAGCACAAAACAAAAGGCGAAGTCAACGATGACTTACCATGGATTAAATCCGAATGAACCTCGAGCCTAAGGAAATCACTGCGAATCAGGGTGCCCTAGTTGCAATAATACCAACACAAATGCCCAAGGAATCCACGCGCAAGAAAACCAAATCCAACAACCAAAGCTCAAAATGAACAAACTCAAGCGCTAGAGTAGATAGCAAATGAATAATGAAATCACGAAGAGCACTAAAAGCCTTTAAATTCGCTCACACTCATGCCAGAGAAGATGAACCCAAAGTATTAATGGCTGACAAGACATATCAAGAAAATCTAGAAACCCGAGTTCAAAAAAGAATTTCGGTAAAATCCGAGCCAGCCGGACTATCCTGATGAGCATGAATTCCGCAGACAACGCACCCTTCCGGGACTCCGATGCAGTCTAGGAAAATCCGCGTGTTCTGAAAAATCTCGGATTCATCCAAAAACCTAGATTCTGAAAATCTGACAGTGACAGACGATGAACCAGGACCCGAGAAAATCTGGGTGAGCCAGAAAATCCTGGACCCAGGGCAAAACCCAGACTTCCATTAAAAACCAAGTTTGATCAATTCAACTTTTAGGGTAAGACCAAGGTAAGCAAGACCAACATCTCGAGACCTTGAAAGGACAAATCCAATAAAAACCAAAGGTCCAAGAGACATATGAAATTAGAAAATAGAGGGTCCCTACTCCAAGTGGGGCGTGTGTGCAAAATTGCACAATAGATCCCTAAGTGACTGTTGTCTTGATGATTTTTTTGTCGAACCAGGGGAACTGACCTCTGAACAATGGTTTTGTAAAACATTCAAAATTGAATAGGCACCAAATAGTCAAAGTCCCATTACCACTTCCCATGATGTCCAACACCCATCATCTAAACCCATTCGGTCCAATCCATCTAAAGTATCAGACACATTGACAATTAGGGCTCAAAAACCTTCACCCCTTATTTTGACAATGAATATGACACCAGTGAAGGAGAATATTGGATAGACTCTGATGTCGAGTTGGATGATGATAATCTCATCTACAACATCACTGAATATGTTTGTATGCTATCCGCATCCTCACCCCAATTCACCATCATTGATGATGGCATTTCCTTAGTTTACCCTGAACTAGTAGATTGGGACCAACAAGGACTGCCAGTCCTGGACACATTTCAGAATGATGAGGCAATTGCAGAATTTATGGGATTACGAGAAGGCATACCCAATGGGGACCACAAATTAGGATTTTCCATCGATTTAGACTGTACGACATACTTTGGCGAGACTGTTCTGTCCTCTAGTCGCAAAAATAAAAATAAGAATAAAACAAAAAGTGAAATGTCTCTAGGTGAAAACCGAAAGACACCTCTTGACGATAAAATAGTAAAAATAAAGGACGTATCTGCGGGTGAAAACTTCTTTGAGGTGCCCAAAGATGGAGGACTGGACTTTCTCCCCGTGCAACAAGAGAAATCAGCTATGCTTATTGAAGATACAATAGAGGATAACATATCAACTACAGAAGATCCCAAGATGGTCCTCTTTGTTGCATCATTAACTGAAGATGAGAGATCAAAATTTCATAAATTCTTTGCAGAGCAAAAAATCAACTTCGCATGGTCCTATGCTGACATGCCAGGACTGGACCCAAAACTAGTTTTGCACCATCTCCCGCTATTACCTAATGCTAAACCAGTCAAGCAGAAGTTGCACAAAATGCACCCTCAAGTTGCTCTATTGGTCAAGGCCAAGTTAAAGAAATTACTGGACACCGGATTCATACAGTCTATTGATTACGCTGAATGGATTTTTAACCTTGTGCCGGTGACAAAGCCAAATGGGCTGATCTGAGTATATACAGACTTTCGAGACCTAAATAAAGCATGTCCAAATGATGACTTTCCTTTGCCAAATATTGACATCATAGTTGATCTTACCATAGGATATGAGATGCTATCCCTCATGGATGGTTTCTTCGGCTATAATCAGATTCGCATTGTTCCTGAAGACCAACACAAAACAACATTTACTTGCCCATGGGGTACATATTGTTGGAATGTAATGCCATTCGGCCTCAAAAATGCAGGTGCCACATACCAAAGGGCTATGACCACAATCTTCCATGACATGATGCACAAAATAATGGAAGATTATGTAAATGACTTATTGGCCTAATCAGCAACCAGGAAAGATCATCTGAAGGTACTCGACACAATTTTCAAGAGACTTGAAGAGTACAAAGTCCAGCTAAGTCCTAAGAAGTGTGTTTTTGGGGTCACATCAGGAAAACTCTTGGGATACATAGTTTCCTGAAGAGGCATAGAGGTTGATCCAACAAAGGTCAAAGCCATCATAGACATGCGTCCACCCAAAGGAATTAGTGAACTAAGAACTCTACAAGGCAGGTTACAATCTATTCAGTGTTTCATAGCCCAATTGGTAGATAAGTGTCACCCATTCCAGTATTTGTTGCGCAAGGGTATTCCCTTTATATGGACAAAAAAATGTTAAGAAGCCTTTCAGCAAATCAAAGATTACCTACTGTCAACACCAGTCCTCATGCCTCCAATTCATGGAAAGCCATTGATCCTATACATCTCGACTACTAGTTCAGCACTGGGGGCATTACTGGCACAAAATGATCATGAAGGAAAAGAACGAGCCATCTATTACATCAGCCACACACTGATAGGGTATGAGTTGAACTACACAAACATTGAACGTGCATGCTTTTCTTTTGTTTTTGCATCCCAAAAATTAAGACACTATATGCTCAGTCACCAGACATAGCTGGTCACCAAGATCGATCCATTGAAGTATCTCTTAATTCGGGCGGCATTAATAGACCGCTTGGCAAAATGGGTCATGATACTAAGCGAGTATGACATATAATATGTCAAGTGTAAGGAAATAAAAGGACAGGTAATAGCAGATCAACTGGAAGATGCACCAATTCAAGTCACTCATCCACTGGTAACTAATTTTCCTGATGAGTCCATTTTTCATGCGGAACCGATAGTACCATGGAAGCTATATTTTGATGGGTTTCATACTGGTCATGGCTTAGGCACTAGAATCTTGTTTATCACACCACAGGGTGATTCAATTCCTAAATCATTCTGGATCACTTTCCCTTGTACAAATAACATTGCTGAATATGAAGCACTAGTCACAGGTCTCAAAATGGCAATTAAATGGAAAATTCAAACATTGCTTGTATTCAGGGATTCCCAGCTCGTTATTAACCAAGTGAATGATGACTATGAAACAAAGGATGAGAAGTTGCTTCCCTACAAGAGGATGGTGGATAGTTTCCTGACATACTTCCAATTGATTTCTTTTGAACAAATCCCCAGGATACAAAATAAGGCAGCTGATACAATGGCTACTATTGGTTCTCTCTTGGATATCCCTCAAAATGTGTCACAATTTGAGTTCTTAATAGAAAAACTTTTAATTCTGGCATATGATATCCCAGAACCAGAAATGGTTTGTGAACTTGATGGTCCCAACTCTCCCTGATATCAGGACATTTATGACTACCTAAAATCCCAAACCCTTCCACTAAACCTATCCAATAACCAAAGGAAGTCCTTCATCCAAAAATATGCAAAGTATGCCATTGTTAGTGACACCCTGTACCGCCATATTTTTGAAAACACCCTCCTTAGATGTCTCGACACTAATGAAGCACGTACGACCTTACGCAAAGTGCACAATGGTATATGTGGATCTCATTCGAGTGGTCCTACTCTAGCTAAGAAAATAATGAGACTGGGGTATTATTGGACAACAATTGAAAATGATGCAATTGAATATGTGAGGACTTGTCGCAAATGTCAGATTCACAGCGACTTGATCCATGCTCCAGCACAGGAACTTTGACCAATCACTTCTCCTTGGCCCTTCGCTCAATGGGGACTCGACCTCATGGGTAAGATCCATCCAACCTCCTCGAATGGCCATAAATTCATTATCACCGCCACTGAGTATTTTATGAAGTGGATTGAAGCCATCCCATTGACATATATTACTGGAAAACAAATATCAAAGTTGATCCTTAACTACATCATTTGCTAGTATGGCCTTTAGCAATCCATCATCACTGACAATGGACATCCATTTAAAAACCAAGATGTTTAGGAGTTATGTGAGCGATTCCATATCCAACACCACTTTTCATCTCCCTACTACCCACAAGGAAATAGTCAAGCTAAGGCATCCAATAAAACCATTGTCAAAATCCTCAAAAAGACTGTCAATGACTCTGGCCATGACTGGCACATACAACTCAACCCTGCTCTGTGGGCTTACCGAACTAGCATTCATACACCTATAGGGGCCACTCCATTCACCCACGTCTTTGGCATTGAGGCCATTTTTCCCATTGAGGTGGAAATTCCTTCATTACGAGTCTCCCTGAAAGGTCTAACTAATGAAGAGGAGTATTGACAATCACGCTTGCATGAGCTGGAAATGCTGGAAGAAAGAAGGAAAAATTCACTGACCATCTCCAAGCATATCAGAACCGTCTTTGTCGCAGCTACAATAAAAAGGTTATGGTTAGAAATTTTGACATTGGCGACCTAGTTCTCATGTAGAATCCCAAGAATCAAGCCGACAGAGAAAAGCCGAGAAAGTTTGAACCAAACTAGTTGGGCCCCTACATATCATATCCTCTTTCAGTTCTGGAGCTTATCAGCTAGCCACACCAGATGGAGAACAACTGACAGAGCCCATCAACAATTTACATCTCCGCAGATTCTACGCATAGCATCAGAGGATTGAGTTGAAAACCACAAAATACAAAAAAATTGAAAAATGATAAAAAATTGTTGCCTTGATGAAAACCTGGCAAACAGGCGTCTTGGTGACACCAAAAAAATAAAAAAGTCAAGAAAATAGTAAAGAGAAAAATGATTCGTTCAATAGTGAAAACCTGGCAAATGGGTGCTTTGGACAAGTACCATGGTGAAAACCTAGCAAACAGGCGCTGTGTGTAGTCAATCATTGCTCTGCCATCTACTGTCACTTTGTCTGCCTTGGCTTAGGATGAAATGTATTATCGCCATTATTATGCAAATCACCACTACATTCTACCCTACTCGTCATAGTGGATAAATGATTGACATCAAGTCTTGACGATTGTCCATCTAGTAAACCAGCAGCATCCCATCCATGTTCCTTAAAAATGGCTAAGTCTTGGACCTGATTGGGGGAAAAATTCTTATCATGAAACTACAGTGGATGTTGCACATGATCTTGGAAATTGGCAAAAAGTCCTGAAAAAAGACAAAAATATTGCAAAAAGTCTTGAAAAAAGATAAAAACATCATAAAAAGTCTTGAAAAAAGACAAAAACATCGCAAAAAGTCCTGAAAAAAGACAAAAACATCACAAAAAGTCTTGAAAAAAGACAAAAACATCACAAAAAGTCCTGAAAAAAGACAAAAACATCATAAAAAGTCATGAAAAAAGACCAAAAACATATAAAAAGTCCTGAAAAAAGACCAAAAACATCATAAAATGACATGAAAAAAAAAGAAAGACCTAAAATCATAAAACGTCTTGAAGAAAACCACAAACAAAACATCGGACTGCTCGAAGAACATAAACACATTGTCATCTCTTGTCAAAGTCAGTCATATCAATTAGTCTTTATCATTTGTCCGAACTACGTTGTCTCTGCATATTTGCTACATAGGCAAGACTCATATTTGAGTCCCCGAGACATTAGGTCAGTCCATTTAGGTTTGTTGGAATAAAATCATGATTCAAACTTTTTTCCTCTGGAGAAAGTCATTGGTTGTGTCGAATTACATGGTCTCTGAGTGTATGACATAGGCAAGGCCATCTGTCGATGAGCCCCTGAGGTCGCACTAGGTCAGTCCATTAGGGTTCATGACACTACACTGACACACACGTCAGAATATCTTCAAGACAAAGAGAATCATTTTCCAGAAGGGAAAACTCCTAAAACAAAGTAAAACAATCATTTCTTCAACATGACAATCTCATTAGCAGGTCAATCATATCATCATGACCAAATCGACATATAGTCAAACACAAGTCAAAACTCAGTCGAAGCAGGTCAAATCATCATAACCTGCTAAACTGTCAACTTTAGGTTAATCTTTAGATGTGTCCTTCTGAAAGATAACCTCTGTCATTCATGCATTAGGATGTGTCCTTCATAGGCATCGTAATTGTCATTCGACATTCCGCAGGATCCTCTTGGCATCTAAGGATCGCCCCTCTTAACATCATTTTTCTTCAGATGTGTTTTTCTGAAGAACCAACTTTGTCATCTGTGCCTTAGGATGTGTCCTTCCTAGGCATCGTCATCATCACCATCACATGGAATTTGGCAATTAATTCTCTTGGCATTCATATTATTCAAGATGTGTCCTTCCTGAATTTGGCAAATTTGGACATTTGTCATTTGAACTGCATCAAAGCTTTAATACTCAGACATCTCATCATCATTAAACCTGACATCTTGACATCAGAACAATGGATATCCAGATGCACTTGGCAAATACTTGACAATTGTCTTTTAGTTTTTATCATGATATTAGTTTTTCAGCGAGATCCCACTAAGCAGGATTTAGAGAAGCAACAACGTATCATGATGATTGACATGCATGACTACTAGTTTCTCAGCGAGGTCCTGACTTTGGGATTTAGAAAAATGACATATCATGGTAAGGGCTCTATTTTTGTATTTTGACAATCATGCCGCTAGTTTCTCAAGGATGTCCTGGAAATAGGATTTAGAGAATCAACGACGTCTCATAATTTATCTTTGTCTTTTTCTGCTTGTGGTTGATTATGACAAAAAGACAGGGGAAATCATGCTCTTAGTATGAGTCATGATCATCCTTGTCTACGACTGCTTGTCTTACGTGATGGTACAACCTTGCACACCTTGATCTATGTCATATCATGGTGTTTCTTGACCATTACGATAGTCTGCCCAATGATGATTAAAAGCAATAAATACTAATGTCCTATGGTAAAGCTTTGAAGGATTTGGTCTAGGAATTAACATGCATTTTCATTGGTCTAGTCATCTCCTCTTCTTCGGTCTGGTCATTTTCTCTCATCAGTCTTGTCATCTTCTCTCGTCCATCTCACGATGATACCCTGTGACATCCAAAAACATAAGTGCATACATGATCACATAAACATTGCATTAGGTCCATACATACAACATCCATAGTATCACATCATATACATAATCACAAACATTGCATATTTTACTAAAATACATTATGCACATCATCATCATTATCATCTCATATAAATAAGCATTGCATCATCATGGAATTAACATCACAAATAAGCATCATAGGACATACATGGAATCATAAATCAACATCATACATCATACATATCATAATACATTAAATCAAAGAGCATCACATAACACATGTAGGCCACATCAAAACTGCATCATCATATAGTATCATCTCAAAAGTGTACATTGTCACAGGATAAAGTCATGGGATATCCCAAAAATGGAGCTCGCAGGCTCAATAATATATATAGTGTGTCATAATAACAAAATGCCCCTAGGGTAGACTCTCATCATCCCCCTGAGGTGAAGAATGTGGTGGCTGAAGCTTTGTCACTAGTATTGAAATGATAGGTGGACCTGTAGCAGCCTCTATCTATGCTACCACTGGAAATGAGAAGGAAGGTGTCATCTCAATGCTAACAAACATTTGTGATGTCATTGCAGCCGAACTTTGAGAAGTAGAGGGATCAACCACTGGCGGTTGTACCTGTACTAACCTCTGTACTGAACTAGTCAACCCATGATTGTGACCCGAATGGTGACTCGGGGTGTGCCTGTGTGAATGATGTGACTTGTGCCCTGAAGTGTGCCTTGTCGAGGTAGACCCTCCGACACTGGTATGACTCCTACTACCACTAGCACTACCTGATTTGTGGCCACTGCCTGTCCTTGACTGTGACTGAGACAAAGTAGGACCCTGTTGCTCCGGTGGCACAGCCTGCTCATACAAAGTCCTGTACTGCCCCAGTTTTGTGCTCACCCTAGCCAACTCCCGGGCCATATCCCCTATGGGTCCTGTACATAAAGCTGCAAACTGTGTACACCATTGGGCTGAATCCTGTTGGCGGATCATTGCCTGATTCCACTCTACCTGGGCTAGCTCTAGCACTGACTGCAATGACCTGACCTGCGCCATGCTGTCATCCAATCTCTGCTATAGATCAGCCACCCTCTGATTTTCTATGGCATCCTGGGGAAATCCTGAGGAGGACGGTATCTCCTCTCCCTCCACCATCTGCCATTTGAGGAGTATCTCAGCCTCATCTATAGCATCGTCCTCATCATCGTCATCATCACCCACCTCCTCCTCCTGCCTCTCCACCTCCACCTCCACATCCTTCTCCCCCTGCCTCTCCTCCTCCGCCACATCCTCCACCACATCCTCTGCCACCTCCTCCTGTCTCTCTTCACCCTCTCCCTCCTGTTGGGGTTGCTCCTCTCTCTCTCTCCCTCCTAGCCAACCTCGGGGATAGCATCTAATGCTACCCTCACCACTCGTGGGCACACCCTCCAGACTTGTCTCTACCCATCCCGCCATCGCCTCCTGCCATCTCTACCATTGTCTCCACCTCTACCTCCATCTCCACCTCTGCCTCCATCCCTACCTCCATCTCCACCCCTGCCTCTGTCCCTACCTCCGTCTCCACCTCTGCCTCCATCTCCACCCCTGCCTCCGTCCCTGCCTCCGTCTCCACCCTTGCCTCTGTGTTTGCCTCTACCTCTCCCCCTTCCACCTCGTCTGGCCCTCAGAATATGAGAAATCACTGACCACCTGTCCACAGGTGTTGGCCTATCAGGATCTGTCAACGGCACTAGCCTGTGTGCCTGCCACCATAAATCATAATCTGCTGTGGTCTCCTGGATCAGCTGCCCCTCCCCTCCATCCCCATGCCTGGGCTACTAACCTGTCAATCTACTACTCTGCAAATGCCACTGGGATGGCTGGCCCCCACACATACTCTCAAGATGATCTGACATACTCGGTTGTCCCCGTAAGTACACCCTACTACTTTCTGAATTGCCTAAGAACATACTGCAGTAAATATATCTCGATGATCAGTGATGTCTGCATTGTCTTGCTAATCAAATACCTATATTGTCTGCAGAAGCTAAGGTGCTCGTCCTCATCGTCCCACAGCTCACAGTCTCTGTACGACCTCTAAATAAATGTCACCATGGTGTCAATCCTATGTTGCCACCAGCTTGTCTCACCCATATGAGTCTGCTACAAGGCACCAGCGTAGTAATAGGCATAAGGCATACCGTCGGCCAACTGTGGTCTATCAATGGAAGGTCAGAATATGGATATGTGCTCCCAGGCCTATATCATCATCAGCGTGGTCCCACATGAGATGCTCTCTCCTCTCCTATAGGAAACATCGTGCAACTGATGGTAGTGTCCCCAGTAAGCAGGGACCCCAGGCATACACCATCCTATCACACCTCATACCAACTAGGACATCTCCCCAACCAATAGGAAATCCATGTCCCCGGTGGTCAGGAACCAAGATCCCCCCAATCAGAGTCACAAGGAATGCATCAAAGCGACCATAATGCTCTGTTAGGAACTCTCACTTGATCTCATAACACTAGATGCCCAGTCCAACACCCTAATCTTGATAGTAGGCACAAAAGGTCTGCTCGCCATATCGAGGGTCATAGACGATCCGCTCCCCGTGAATCGACACTCGTAGAATACGATAGACATCCTCTAAAGTAATGGTGGCCTCACCTGTTAGTAGGTGGAAGGAGTAGGTCTCTGAATGCCACCGCTCACATAGCGCCCTCAATAATCCCCTGTTCGCTCGAATGGTAGACATGAAAGCAACATAGAATAATCCTAATCACATCAATCGTCACCACTCTTGTGGGCTCAACTGGTCAGTAAACTGAAACATCGTCGGTGTGCTCTCGTAGGTATAAATTGGGGCAAGCTACCTCTACAAAATGTCAAGCAAGTCGTCAGAACACTTTGAACAAATTGGTTAATATTATCAAAATACATTTAAGGTTACACAAACATCAAAACAAGCTCTAGACAAGTGATAGGAAAATGCATTGTAGTAAAGCAATTGCGTCTCAAAAAGTCAACTACGTCGTTTCGTACATCAAATGCGGCCCAACAGAGAAAATGTGTCACATGGCAATGCTTGTGCCGCAAAATTTGACAAATGCGTCACAACATGCCGAATGCGTTGCATAATATCACTTGCGTTGATCAAAATAATGAATGCATTGCAACTAGGCGATTGCGGCATTATGGTACTCAATTACGACTCGATAAGTTAGATGCATTGTAGTATTTGTCAAATGCGGCACAAACCACCGCTTTACCCTAAATTGATTTCACACTTGCGTTGCGACGCATCAAATGTGTCGAACGCGACATCGAATGCGGCTTACGCGAACGCAGTTGTGTCACAGCGCAGTTGTTAGTTATCCTAGAAACTTAAAATTGGCAAGCAAAACAAAAAACTTACAAAGAGGGACAAGGGTACGTACCGCTGGCTCTGAGCCCTCTGGCCGTCTGAAGGTCTGGACAATCTCACCGCGGTACTCTGTCACTGGAATAACCATCCTCGCTGCACTTCTTTTCACTTTGGGCTCTCAAAATTTGCAAAGTAAATAGTGGAAATGAATTGACTTTTACCCCTTTGTCAACCTATTTATAAAGTCAAAATGACATTTCTCAAACAAGGTTATTACTAGAGGCTCATTTGAACAACTTTGACTTACTCGTGGGCTGTCCTAAACATGTCTGAATCCAAAACTAACTGCGCCATTTTATTTCTGGTCATCAAATTGATTTATTGAGACCCTTTACAAATTTTTCTGTCGTCGACCCAAAATTTGAAAATTTTTCGAGGGGGCAATTATACTCCGTACCTTCATTGGGGCATATTTTTGACTTATCTTCTTTGTCACAACGCGACAAGTGACATTATGACAAAGAGGGGAAAAATGTAGACACCTAAAAATGACCTAGGCCTGCAAGCTTCATTTTTCATCTTTTCGTCCTAGCATAATTATGACATCTAATTATGTCCTTGGTCCACATTCGACTATTCATTAAATAATTCATAATTGTTTAATTAATTTGTGTTTTTGTATTCTTCATGATTATTAAATAAATAAATTTTATTTATTTATTAAATATGTCATTAATTGTCTAAGTCTTCCCTTAATTAAATAAATTTCTTAATTTATTTAATTGCCCTTCGTCATATATTTCTTCCTGATTATTAAATAAATAAGTTTTATTTATTTATTTAATATGTCACTAACTGTCGTAATTAAATAAATTGATTAATTTATTTAATTAATTAATCTTATCTGCTAAGTTAAATAATTAAATTTAATTATTTAATTGCCAATTTAATATTCCTCTCATTTTAAATAAATTAATTATTTAAAATGTCATCACAATCTTAACAGTCAGTTCATTTTGGGAAATAATCTGAAAAAGATTATTCATTATCTCATAAATTTCCTAATTTGAATTAATTTAATTCAAAATGGTAACTAATCTTCCGAAAATCAAGTAATCAGGCAGATTCTTGATTTTCCAAATCTGATCTTCAGTTCAAATCTTATCTTCTTGATTTTTTGAATTTCGCAAATCAGACAATCTTTATCTTCTTGATTTTCAAAAATCTTTATTTTCTAATTAATTTATTTCATTTATTCTCCACCGTCGATCCATTTATCTGAGGTTTTATCTTGACCGTTCGATTAATGAATTTTTCCTAACCCTAATTAGGGATTCTCAGGTTTAATCTGGGCCTCTCATTCTAGGTCTTTCTTAGAATTTAATCTTATCCGTCCACTGAAAATTATTTTTTCTATAAAAGACAATTTTGCTCATAATTTCGGGATCCCGTCATTTTTAATATAGGCATTATAGTCATTTTAGCATATTGTCATAGACATAGGCATAATTTTATCAAATCCTTCAACATTTGCATAGGGCTTTGGCATTATTATAGGTTGCTCAATTTGAAATCTGAGGGCCTCATTGACTTGCTGCAAACTAGAAGGTGTAACAAAGGTGAACCATGGAAGATGAAGATTTCTGGTAACATTGTTCCTTTTATTTTCATTATATTTCTTTTGTGCTTTGTTATTTCATTGGATTTTGATGTTTATTTATTTAATAAGCTAACCCATCTAAATTTCCATGATACAAAACCTATAAATCCAAGGAAGAAAACTATAGATCAACCCAAGCAAGTCATTCTGAAAGAAAACCTAGGTGTATCCATTGTAGGTGCTCATAATGTTCAAAATAATTCTAGCCCCTCAAATGCATCTCTTAACCCTGAGATCCAAAGGTTAAAATTAGCAAATGAAAACTTGCAGAGGCAATTGGATAAAATGGAAATTGAAGCCTCAAATGCTGAGATACAAAGGAAAATTTCCTTCCTCCAAAACTCTATCCTAGATCCTCAATATTCTAGTTCTAATTGCTCCATCCCTGTATCCCAATCACAAAATACTTAGTCTAGTGGACACATTCCATGTAGAGGTGGTGGTGGAGGATAGGGTGGAGGAGGTGGTGGAAATTGGAGTAATCAATCTGGAATTCACAATGCTGGTGGGAGTGGAGGTTGAGGAAGCAATGGGAACAATGGAGGAGGAGATGTAATTGATAACACATAATCTAGTGGCCAAGGTGGTGGTGAGCCTCATAACAATAACCAGAATGATCAATTTACCAGAAGGCCTATGTAGTTGAATAGATATAGACAACTATGCTTTGATGGGATTTGTGGTTATCCTAACACCATTCTTGAAGACATTAGAACTATCTTGGTTAGATTATTTGGTAATAATGCCATCAATGGAGAAGATATTTTAAAGTCTTTTGACAAAATTATGGATGAATTTGAGGTAAATGTTGAGGATGTAATGATGAAATCATTTATTTAATCACTTACTGAGGATGTTAGGGAGTGGTATAGAGGTCTACCTGTAGGAAGTATTGGATCATGGGAGGAATTTAAAAGGCTGTTCAGGGAATAGTATGGAGATAAAATTGATCCAAGGTTCATGCTGAATGAATTCTACAACATCTCCAAAGGGTCAAATGAGATGGTTTCTGACTTTAATGCTAGATTCCAAAAGACAATGAATAGGTTGTTAAACAATCTAAATCAAAATGAAGATACTTTCCTAGTCACTTATTGCAATGCTTTTGATGCCAAAATGAGCTATCATTTGAGAGATAAGAACCCTTAGAATTTGAGGGAGGCTTTCAAGACTACACAAAATATTGAAAAAAATAGGAGAGAATTAGGTAAGGTGGGAAGAAGGGATGATGTAAAAATCCTAAAGAATCCTACACATGACAAAGGATCTATAAACAAGGGCTCTTAATTTGAAGATAAATTGGAAAAAGTTATGAGTTCTATGGATCTTGTCAACAACAAATTGGATAAGCATGCAAAGGGGCTTGGAAATGATAAGCCACATTTTCAGAAAATGAAAATCCCCCAAGACGCCAAGATTATCCTTATAAAACCAATTGGAAAAATGGAAAGCTAATCCATAACAATCAGAAAAATACACAAGATCAAGTCACTCCTGATCCTCTGCAAAGGTATTCTACAAATTTTACTGATGACACCCCTTTGTGTATGGTTTTCTAGCTTCCTCACTCTTCTCACCAATGTGTAGTTGCAAAATTGGTGGAAGTTGAACAATGTGCACAAAAAGATTATGACCAGTCTCACAAAGATGATGTTGAAGTTAATGTGATCATGATTTGGTCTAATTTTGTTAATAATGATTGCTCATCCAATGAGGAATCTCATGAACTTGATGTGGATGGTCAAAGGCAAAGAGCCAATGCATATCATCAACATGTTCTCTCTGATGAAGAGATTGACAATGATCATGATGTGTGCACACTAGTGTATAGTTGTAAAATTTCACCCCTTGTAATTTCACATACATTCTTGCACCCGCTTTGGTTTCCACTCCCTTAGCATCTTGAGTAGGCTCATTTTAGCCCCTGCATCAGCCTTTTCCCTTCTCAGGATGCTCTAGCACCCCTTTTCATTAGCTACCCTTGTGTGTCAGCTTTGTGTTAAACCTTATGCTTTTCCCATTCTCATTGTTTTGTAGCGTGACGTGTTCAGACACTAGCACGTCACACTAGCATCCTACGATGTTTAAACACTCAAACATCTGGCTCCGAGCATGTTTTCCACTTGCCACCTCCTTTGGTCAGTGGTAATAGCCCGGGACACCTTGTAATAGCTGAAGAAGCTTCTTTTCCCTCCTTAAAAGCTATCCTTTCAATTTATTTTTCTCTCTATCTTGTACTTTCTCTCCTCTCTCTTGCTCTCTCAAGCTTGCACAACTCCATTTCTTGCTACAACAACATTCTCTAAAGGTTTCACAACTCCCTCTACAACTCTCTTGGCTCTTGTATCTCCCTTTGTTTCCCTCCTTAGCTTTCTAAGCCTTCCATGTGATATCTACCTTGTTCCTTGCACCTTTGAGAATCTTGGGATTTATCACATCCTCTATCTATTACATCTACATATTGTGATATAGGCTCTCCTCCTCAAGCGGGGATTGCTTTTATCACTCATACTTGGTGGTGTGGGTTCTACTCTTGAGCTAGTTTTTCTTTCACTACATGCTTTGTCCATTTCTCTCTATCTATCTAGCTATCCGTGGAGGTGGGAACACCAAAATGGGGGTTTGATTGAGGAAAACCCCTATACAACCCCAACACTTTCTCCATATATTACACTTGCAAGTACTGGAGATATCTACTTGTTGGAGGCTTCATTACTTGGATTGTTGTATCTTCTTTCCTTTCATATCCCTATCTTTATCATTTCTACCTCACTTTATTTTAGTTCTATTACATTCAACTACTTTATCACATTTTGTTAGTTCTTAGTAATCTATTTGCTAGTAGCCATTTAAGTATTTTTTGTGACATTCTCGCTTTCTGGTTCGTATTAGATGCCAACATGCCTCTGGGATGCCAGCGTGCCGTGCTAACGTTCGTATCTCACGCTGCCATCCTTTGGTTGAGAGCTTGTCAGTTTTTCTAGAAAATATTTGTGACTTGCTCTTTTAGATTTTGAAACTATCGCTACTGTTCCTTGAGATAGTTTAGGGAAGTTCACCCTTGTGAGACTCTCTAAATGAAGAGAACTTGTGAGTAGCAAATCTCCCTTCTCTACAACTGGAAACAACTGAAGATGATGTGTCTTTAAGAAGACCATTAGGTGAGGACATTGCAAGGTTGATAGTAGCCTTGGAAGCTCATGCAAGAGGCTCTTACCACCTGAGAAATATAATAGTAGGTGGAGATTAGGGTAACATCCTATTATATGAGAAAGCTAAATCTGAGAAATGTATCCAAATCAAAAAATTCTTTCAAGGCTACAAGATCTGAAGATGTGGATGAAGAGAATGTTGATGAAGTAGAAGCTAACTTTGTGGGAAGGATGAAGAAAGGCTTTGACAAGTATGAAGTTAAGTTATCCTTTAAATGATTTAGTTGTGGAGGAATAGGTCATTATGCTTCGATATGTCCAGAAAGAGAAGAAAAAAAAACATAGATTTATCAAAGAAAAAAAAGGAAAGAAGACCAATAGAGCATATTATGTGAATGATGATGCTAGTATTTCTGATGAAAAATCTGATTATGGAGATTTTGATGAAAATGAATGCTTGTTCTTGGCTATAAAAGATGAACCTACTTTTGCTAAATCTGAAAGATAGGTGAAATAATGCCCTCCAGAGAAAGAGAAAGATGAAGATACTGTAATCTCTTCCCTACATGCTGAACAAGAAAAGAAATATTGAGTTGTTGACAGTGGTTGTTCACATCACATGACCGGTGATAAGAGTAAGTTTGTTAAACTTGAAAAATATGATGGAGGCTTAGTTATGTTTGGAGATGATACTAGTGCTAAAATTTGTGGGATAGGTTCAATAAGTTTTGATGGAAAGCATAATAATGATGATGTCTATTATGTTAAGGGTTTAAGGAATAATATCTTGAGTGTTGGATAGATGTGTAGTAAATGATATAATATTGTATTTGAGGATGAGAGATTTGAAATTAGGAAAGGATCTGAAACAGTAATTGCTACAAGAAAGAAGTTTGAAGTAAATATATATCAACTTAAGGGTGATGATGGACGTTTATTTATGACTCAAATTAATGATAGTTGGTTATGGCATCAGAGAATATGTCATATGAATTTTGATAACTTGGTGAGGATTAGTGTAGTGCAAGCTATAAGAGATTTACAAAGGATTACAAAGCTTGCTAATGCTATTTGTAGGAATTGTCAGTTTGGAAAGCGAGTGAGAAAAAAATTCAAATCAAAGGAACAATCTACTATTGGACTACTATATTTGATTCATATAGATCTATGTGGTCCTATAAGAGTGAGAATTCTAAAAGGTGAAAGGTACTTTATGCTTTTGATTGATGATTACTCTAGATATACATGGGTTACTTTTCTTAGAAAGAAATTTGATGCATTAGATAGATTGAAGACATTCAAAGCTATGGTAGAGAATGAAGTGAATTTGAGAATAAAATGCTCGAGGTCTGACAGAGGTGGTGAATTCACCTCCCATGAGTTTAATATATTTTGTGAAGTTCATGGAATAAAAGGAAGTTATCTACTCCTAGAACTCCATAGCAGAATGGAGTTGTTGAAAGAAAGAACATAATGGTTCAAGAAGGAGCTAGATCAATGATTATTGAAGCTGGTCTACTGGTAGTTTACTGGAGAGAAGCTATTCACACCACTTTTTATGTGTTCAATCGAGTTCAAGGAAGAGCTAACACTACTAAGACACCCTATGAGCTATGGTGTGGAAGAATTCCTGCTGTTAAGTATTTCAAGGTATTTAGAAAAAAATGTTTTGATTATACAAGAAAAACATGTTTTGAAGGGGCCCGAAACCCTTTACAACTTTATGTACAAAATATTGCTCAAATGATACAAAACTAAAACATCAGTAGCAACCCAAAACCCAAAACACCAGAATTTACAAAATGCTGCTCCAAAGATATAACACTAAACTGTTGACATCCATTAGCAAAAAAAAAACTAATAGGATAGAAACCAAGACCGAACAAAAAAAAAACAAAAAATAGACAATAAGACACTATTTCATACTACTTAAGGTGTTAGCCACTTCAAGCTTTTGGTTCCTATGTAGCCCAATCATGTCCAATAATTATTTTTTCTCAACTTCAAAGGACTTCTTCCAATCTGCCAACCCTATAGCAGTAAGGCCTTTACCATCATCCTTCACACCTTTTTTCCCTTTACCTTTGGCCAATTGTTCCTTCTCCATTAACTCATAAAATACAACTAGTCCTCTCTAAGCTCACTAATCTTGTGAAACAAGACCTCCAAAGAGTCCACACTATTCTTCACTGAAATGTGACAGGCATGGAGAAATTTCTTAATATCTGCATTGCTTTCCAATACCTTGGCTTCAAAACCAACCAAGTGCTACTCACAAAGGGGCTTGCAATCGGTGAACGAACACTCAAGATTAACAATTCTATCAATCAAAATATTCGAGGCCAAACCTTTCAGAATATTCTACAAATTCTCCTTCAATCCCCTTATTTTGATGTTGACTTTATTGAAGTCTTGTAGAGTTCATTTTTCCAATTTGAAAGTGCCAGTTGCCCCTGCCCTCGCCATGTCAAGAAGCTCAAACATAGAGGTGGATTCATCATTAAGATAGGAGAATTTCTCTAACAAGGGATTAACTGTTAGAGGCTCAGACTTTGCTTGCTTCTGCACAACATCCTCCTCGTCTTGAATCATTTCTCACCCACATGTTCCACATTAGGAGATTTTTGGGCTGGGGAATCATCAATTTCCACCACCTTCTCCTCCAAATCCTTCTCCTTGTAGAGCTCTATGGTATCCTTAACCATTTATTTTGAGGCCTATTTCTTCATCTTGGCAATGCGCTTAGAAACCCTTCCAGGCTTATCCTTGGCCTTCGTGGTTGTCACATTCTCCTGAAACCCCTCCTAGGATTATCCTTGTCCTTCGTGGTCATCACATTCTCCTGAAATGTTATATTAGACAGGATGAAGAAAATTTAGGAAAGTTTGATGTTAGAAGTGATGAAGGCATTTTTCTTGGATATTCTACTAAGAGCAAAGCTTACAGATGTTTCAATAAAAGATTGAGGAAGATTGTGGAAAGCACAAATGTCAAGGTTGATGAAGCAATGGAGAATTCAATTGAAGTTGATGGATATGTATCTAATGAACCTTACTGTGTAAGAATTGAAGAAGTTGTGGAAGAACAAGAGAAGCAGAATGAAGAAGAAGAAGAAGAAGCTCCAGTGGTGTCCCCTAAGACACCTAAAAATGTGTAGAAAAATCATTCAGAAAATCAAATCATTAGAGACAAAAGAAAAGAGTATTGATAAGAAGAAGAGCTACTATTGCTAGTGAGATAAATTTGTGTTTACTTTGTGAGGTTGAACCGAAAACTGTAAGTGAAGCATTCAAAGATGAGCATTGTATGGAAGTTATGAAAGATGAACTTATTGTTGCAAGAATGAAGGTGTTGTCATTGATGTCAATAGGTCAATTGGTTATCAACTGGTTATTATTGTCATTGATGTCATGTATGTAGATTATTGGCTATCTATGTTGAGGATATTGAGAAAATTGTAATAAATAAAGATTACAGGTGTTTAGTGGTTGCTCTGGGTTTTTCTCCTATGTTTGTGTGATTTAGATATGTTGATCATGGTTGTTGGAAACTACTATATCCAGATTCTTGGCTTCTGATTCATTGTACAATGCAATTTATGTTCACCAGTTGTGAACTGTGGTTTTCTGTGTATTTGACTAAGGTCTAGGAGAAATGTTGTTGGTCCAGATTCCATTTTGGTTAAGTCTTATGACTTGCGGTTCTAGAGTTAAGTTTTTATGATTGTGTTAAAGATAATTTTGGTATCTGAATGGATTTGATCGTGTTAAGAGTTGTGTGTGCTTAATTGTTCTACGTGTTTTACATTGGTTTGGCCGATCTTGTGTTGAACAATACCTTCGAAGTTGATGAAGCATGTTGGGACCTATTTGGGTCCTCATCAAGCATGTGTTTGGGCCGTCCTCATTCTAATTCTACCCTAGGATGTTTTGGTGCTGACCTAATTTGAATTTAATGATGGATGGCCTAATTTGGATATGTTTTGAAGTTGAAGATGGTATTGTAGACACAAAAATTTGGTCTAAGCCTACGACTTCAATTTCTTCATAATTCGTATTGACATGGTCATGATTAAATAATGTTAATTATTTAATTACTTTCTAAAGTCCTTTCTCATCTATTAATTAAATAAATTTTAATTATTTAATTAATTCATTTTAACATTTATTCTTCTATTAATTAAATAAACTTAATTATTTAATTAATTCATATTGTCTTTATTCAAATCCTGATTAATTAAATAAACGTTCTTTATTTAATTACGTCACTAATTAACTTTATCCTTTTTCTTAAATTAAATAAATTCTTATTTAATTTACCTTTACCATTTTTTTAACTATAATTAAATAAAGACTTTAATACTTTAATTATTCATTTAACCTTTTCTTTACTCAATTAAATAAATCTTATTTATTTAATTAATCCCTAAATGTTGAATCTTGAATTAAATAATTATTTAATTTATAAAAGTCTATTTTTAACACATTCCTCTATATTTAGATAATTTTTTAAGTTATCTAAGTATTCATTCCCACTTGGCTCGAGATCTATTTAAATCAATTAGTTATCTCCTGATTTAATGATTGGTTGTCTTTCACGAATGAACTCTCTGTCATAACTAGTCAGTTATCTTACTTTAACTCTTATGCATGTACACATTTATTAATTAAATATCTTTATTTAATTAATTAATTTATGTGTGCATTCAAAATTTTCTTTATTCTATCTTTATCCTTTTCATGAAAACATTATTTTTTTAATTTTTGAATACTTTCAATTAGAGATTAAATTATTATTTAATCTTGATCTCAATTCTTAGGTTTTATCACTCATGTCAGTACTAACAGTTATCTCAATGCATGTCAAATCTTTTAATTTGAATCATCTGTCTATCTTTCAATC
The DNA here is from genome assembly GCA_007258455.2 of Sequoia sempervirens. Classification (NCBI taxonomy): domain Eukaryota; kingdom Viridiplantae; phylum Streptophyta; class Pinopsida; order Cupressales; family Cupressaceae; genus Sequoia; species Sequoia sempervirens. Next base: position 437,042,198 of record VDFB02075321.1, read on the forward strand.
TTGGCCTCTCATTCCTATGATCAATTTTCTATAAATTGACCTGACTCTCATCATTTCTGTTGTTAAATTTTAACGAACCAAGTAGGCCTTAGCAAATATCTATGAGTCTGCCAAACTCAATTCTCGAATATCAACTAGATGAGTGGCCAACAAATGAGATAAAGCGTATATTTCTTTGTCTCCTACACTTTGGTTTCTGCCAGGCCTGGGAGGGTGTTCCCACAATGCCAAATAGATAACTCATTTCAACAATTTACACATACATTGTAAATCAAGGTAGACAAATTCTCATTAATTGCAAATAAGATGAAATCAATCACAAAGGTGGCAATTCTTTGGGTTAATTATGTATCTTAAGCTGAGAATGCAAAATAACAACAAACAACAGGTGGGTCAATGATTATTTTAAAATATTTCTCTCAAGTTGGGTTACTGAGGCCACAAGAAAGGTTCAAAGGGTTAAAGATTAGTGCCATTATCTATTGGGCTAGGAGTCTGCATAAATTGAAACACAAGGCATGTTTAATTCTGAGCAATTATGATCTAGTGAGATTACCTTGCAATTCACAAATCAACGACTGAATACTAAAGACTTCTTACCAAATCCAAATGACTTTATATAAGAACCTATGGTCTAATTCAAGAATTTTAACTGATTACGTTAACAAGAGCCAAAGCAAGATCACACATCAAAGCTTAACACGATGATAATAAATGAAATGATTGTTGTTCAATATTTTCATTAATAATTCTGATACAAAACCAAAAGGAGAGACAACAGACTCAGAAAATGTCCATTATCAGTCAAATATACTCAGAAACCATAAATTTAACAAAATTTACTGTCTAGACTCATAACATTCGATAAAGACTCAACATATTTGGTTTGTGTTTCTCAATTCTCTCAATGTAGCTCTAGAATTTCAACAAAAGATCCGCACAAATGGCCCTAAATTCCCTTTTATAGAATAAGGGAGCAAAAACAAGCCTCAAGCCAAGTGTACACATGTCAATATCGAATTGGACTGCTAGAAGGTATATTCCAAATTCAGTTATATTTGCAATCGTTGAAAATGGAGGGAATACACCTAAGACAAAGAATATTTACATTTGCAATAAAGAGTAACTTTTCCTTTTCAAAATGGTATGTCAAAAGGAGTGTGTCCAATTCATCGAGCAAGATGACAAAATGATGTGGACCATAGGTGAGTTAGCATCTCAATCAACATTCCACATCATCAACAACCGATAATTTTTTGTGAAACATATGTTTTAACTTTGCAATTTCTAAGGCCAGACCTGTACAATACATGATCTAGTATATGTTTCACAAACCAAACTTGCCACAATACAACCTTCCCAATTCTTCATACTCTTCCTCAGATGGCCAATCAAAATCCATAATTTTGTCCATGGCTTTCCTGTAAGGGGAGTACTTGGTTACAACTGCATTGGATTCCCTATCGAAATCCCCCAGAAAACTATTAAGAAATGTTAACCTCCCTAGGGTGTTGTTGAAGACATCAATATTAACTTCTTTTCAAATTTTATTTACTTGGGAATCAATAACCTCATCTAGTTCCTTATTCCATTTTGGTAATGGTTTCACTTCATAATTAGCCACCTCAATATCTGGTAATGGTGCTAAATCAATGTGGTTGTATTGAGCTATCAATTCTATTATTTTCTAATCTAATGGAGTTGCATATCCATGAAACTTCTGCTTGCTTAACTCACACCAGAAGTAAAAAAATGGAAGCATTGGAGGGTACATATCCTCATGCTGGCCAGCTCCCACTAAAATCAACTTCAATATTTCAGCTCTTGGGAACCATTTATTCAAGGTTGGCATGGCCAACATCTTATCCTTTTGAGACAACCTCATTGCACGCACCATCAAAGCATAGTTGTCATGCACACTATTGAGTCTATCCTAAATATTCTCATTCAAATGTTTTAAAGTAGTGCAAAAAAACTTTGATATGTTCTCATACATTGTATCTTGAGCTTTCTCTAGCAACTTCTTATATACCTCAATTTTCAGAAGCAGTTGATCTATGTCAGATGAACCAGAGCTTGGTCTACTTATTTCTTCCTCTGTAATTGATTCTTGTCCCTAGTTATATGGTACTATTGCTAAGGCCTGGATATGAAATGAGTGCTGCACTTAGGTCATTGGAGAAATTGAAGATTGATGGCTTGAGCTAGGATGACCCTGCTCTCTTTGTACTTCCTCTCTTTGTTTATAGAGTTCTAATTTAGTTTCTAGTGTAGCCACTTTCTGTTGGTCGCTGTCATAGTCATCTAGAAGCTCACTGTATTTAAATTTGAGATTATCTCTTTCCAAGGTAAGACTTTCCACAGTTGATGGGGTCAACCTAGAAACATTAACAACCATGTCTATAGCTTCCAAAGCAAGGGTATCAACAACTCTTTTTACAAGCAATTGTCCACTAAGTTATGACATCTCTGCTAGGGCTGGTTTCCTAGATGCCGAAGATAGTGACCATATGGATAATGCATCCCAATCCTCGCTCAAGGCGGAACCTCGAAGTGAAATTTTAGTTCTTCCTTTGTTTTTACAAGAGGTCTTCCAACCCTTCTTATAGCATCTAAAACAATAGCACCAACAATATTCCAAACTGGCAATAGCAACACACCACTCTTCTTTACAAGTTCTCTGCCCTGCTGAGCATTAATCTTTTTGAACTCATCTTTATAATGCTTCTTACATTTGCCTCAATGACCCTTTCGGGCAATTCAGGGTGCAAGATCCTTTCAATAGCAACCTTCTTTGCATAATCTGCAATCTTGGTTTTCCACTAGAAGTGCTAGAATATTGAGGTTTCAATGAAAGAATCATCTTCCATGAACTCTTTGCTGGCCTCTACCCTCAAGTCATCTGAAGTTTCAATCCACATACATCAATTTTTCCTAATCTGAGGATGCTCTGTTGTAAACCTCAAGTAATTGCTCCTTCATGAGGAGGCATTCCAATCTGCATTTCCTTAGGGGTAACATAGATATCATCTTCATCTATGTCAGAATAACCACTCCTCTTGATTCAGTTCTTTTCTTCTTTTGAGGTGGTTAATCAGGAGGGGAAAAACTTTCAGGAAGTGGATCAAGATCAATTATAGGCAAAGAGGCCAGTGTAGGAGGGGTTGGCATTGCACTCTTGGGAGAGTCTGCTTTTGGCTCTTCAGAAGTGATAGGGGCTATTGAGCTCCTTTACTCACTTGCTATTTTCTTCCTCCTAGAATAGATCTTCAATTGTTTGGGTGGTTGATATGGAGGTCTTTCTTCTAGTGTCATTTCAGCATTTTCCTCAACCACCACTACCTTTCCTTTATCTTGACCCTCTCGCTATTCTCTCAAAACACCAACAACATTTTCAAAGTTGTCCATAACATACATAGCTTTATTGAAATCACCTTGTATATGTGGCAGAGGATCATATTAGGGATTATTCTTCCTCTTAGCTTCCACCATCTTTCTATAAGCCAAGTATTTGGGTTTTCTTTCATCTTGTTCCTCAGGGTTAAAAACATTTCTAATAATATCCTTAGGGTAATTAAAAGCATGTACAAAGGTGCCCATTTTCTTATCTATTTCGAGTTTACCAATGAAGCCTTCAGGATCATGATTTCTTGGGCTCATAGTCATTAGTTTACATGGAGCTAGCAAGTGCTCCAATTCCTTCACTGCTCCTTTGGTCATAATGTAATATGCAAATACCGTCCACTCTAGGAAGAATGACCCTTTCCTTGCTGACTCAGGTAAATGTGCTTCTTGTGAAGCTCCTAACTACCTCAAGATCTCAAGGAACCCTATTCTCAAAGGAACATCTGTAGGAAAAACATATGGGCCCAAACCACTACCATATATCTTGAAAATTGTCTTATCAAGAAACAAAACCAAATCTCCCCAATTATGGCTCAAATTCAAATCTGGCCTTAGTTCCCTAGGCCTCAAGAATTCATGGATCTCCTTAGGAACCCTAGGTGGTTCATATACCAAGGCCCTCCTTATCTTGGATGCAAAAATATTTCTAAACATTACAAAGTTGTACCTCTTATCATCTTTATTCAAGATACGGGTCCAACACTTGATATGTAAGTCAACATCATCCTTTTTCCTCTCCAATGTGATATCCTTCTCAAAGGCTCTCTGTCCCTTATACAAGAACATATGCATTAACAATGAGTACCACCAAAACTTCACCCATTGCTTTCCTCCTTGCAATTCAACTAAGCCTTCATGGATGCGATCAGCCAGATAAGTTCCATAGCCATGAACAATACTATATGGTGGGTGTTGCATATGTGTGGCCAGGTAGCTATATTCCTTTTGTAATGTGTCAGGTGGATTGGTGCCTTCAATTTGGTAAAAAGAGTATACAGTCTTTCTGAAATAACTTGGAAAATAGCTCATTGGGAAAGGTTTGAGCTCTCCATCATCAATCCTAACCTTCCTCCATTATTTCCCATTTCCAACCATTGCAGTATGCAGAGGAAACATATTTGACCTAATGAATACCTTGTTATTGTTATATTCTGTTATGATAGTATCCATATCCGAAGGAAGCATATTTGAATTCCTTTCATGCAGGTCAAAAACCTTTTCAATTTCTTCACTGGTTATTTTTACCATAACCACCCCTTCAAATGTTCTGACTAGCTTAGAAACTGGATCATATTTTGATGCAATATCTTTCAAGAGGTTGACATCCATGTACACATTGGGGACAACTAGTTTCCCCATATTCAAATTCCATGGGTTACTAAAAGGAGACCCAAGGTTTCTATTTCCAAACCAATGTTGAAACATCTGCCATCCTGTGTAAGGTACCTTGACATCCTTAATGAAGCAAGCTTTATCTATCAAACCCTCCTTCATAGTAGGGCCATGAATCAAGACCCTTCCCTCTATTTTTTTATTTGTAGACTTGGGTAGCAGATCAATTACATCTTGAGAAAGAGTTCTAGACTAGGTAAAGGAGGAAGCACCTTGAATTTTGGGAGCCATGGGCTTGGATATGAAGGAGTTATTTTGGAGGAATTTCAACTACTCAACTCCTAATTGTAACTTATGACTTAGGACAAGGGCTAAATCTGGGTAATTCACAGGGTTACAAATTTAAAAGTAAAGATTAACCCTAGTTTTAAAGCAATGAAAGAAAAACAATAAAACACACTTGTTTTAAAACAAATTAAAAGCAAGCCGTAACTCAGAAAACTAAAAAGGCATAAAATTGCATTTATGGTACTTAATTCTTTCAACCATGAAAAACCCTAATGTTGGCCTAGATTATTCTGTAATTCACTTCTTAGCTTCTCGTATTACCTTGGACACGTCTCTATAACTGAAATAAGCAAGCATCAGCCACATACACAATTTTTGAAGGGAGTTGAATAGGTGTATAAGTCTTGTCTGCCATTAATGTCCATTCACGTGAAGCAAAATAAATGCAATGGGCATACTTGCATTTTTTGAATACATGCCATTGATTCATGGCTGAGTTGGGCATCTCGAACGACTCAAATTGAGTCAAACTCATTTGAATTTGCAACACCATTCCAGCTCAAACGAAAAACCAATAGAAATTCACTGTCAAGACTTTCCCCATGTACAAGAGGGCCACACCCACTGGTAGCCATAGAGCGCATGTGGCAACATCTCGCGGGTCTCGCCATTTTTAAAGAACCTGCATCTTTTCTCTGTGAGCTAGCAGGGAACGACTGTGACCATCCTCCTTGCTCGCTTAGCACCATTGATCTCATAGTTCTGGGCATTGAGATGAGACATATTGGCTGGGCCCACATACATGTGGCATTCTTTTGCTAACCCCACAAAAATTAAACTACATTTGTTTCAATAGACGGGCAAGTGGGGAAAAATCCAGATCGAATCCCGTGATGTCATGATCAACAAACTTGCATGCACATTCGATAGTTAATCTTAAAAAATGGGCCTTGACTAGGCTGACAAGACTTTACCCCTCATGATTCATGACTTAGGTGTAAGTCATTCGTATGTGAAATATTAAAGGTCGACTTTGAGAATATTTAAGACATCTTGTGACTGGGGATAATTGAATAGTTCTAAATGAAAGGGCTGGTAAGAAACGTGAAACCATGACTCAAGAGGTAACTTATATCACAGGTAACCAGACCAACAAGTCAATGCAAAAATAAGACATCTGAGGACAACAAGGGGATTGTGGATGACAGGTTTATTCAAATAAAACCCTCAACCCTATGTGGAATCAACAAACTATGCTAATATTAAGGATAAAAGACCTCAAAATATCAAGGATGTTTGGGGGTCTAACAATGGCTCATGCTTGGGGATGCATGCCTCTAGTGGGTATGGTGAGAAATAGATCTCCTAGTGGAGCAGATCAAGCACAAAGGGATAAAAAAGGTAGGAGCTTGCCCACACTAGGCAAGCAGACACAACAGAAAGCAAACACACCAAACCCTATGTACAAAATTTATAGAACTATACAATGTACATGGAGATAAACCCATTTCAAGAGAAATAGGGTTTCAGAAACTGTACATGTACTGGAAGTTCCAGAAATTCACCTGCAAGTGACTGCAAGAAGTAATATTCTTCCTCATGAATATCTGCAATTATGTAAGGGCCAAGCCACAGGGGATCAAACTTCCCATGTTTTCCTTTTTCCTCTAGTCTAGAATTCCACATCAATAACATACATCCTATCTCAAATTTCCTTGGCACAACTCGCTTGTCATGCAAATATTTAACTTGAAGTTGCATTTTCTCATTCTTCTTATCAACTTCTCTCCTCAACTCATCAAGCTCAACCAATTCATTCATCTTGTTTTGCATCTTGTCACAAATGTCAGTATCATATTCCTATACAAATTTATACATTCTCATCAAATTATTGTGTGGAATCCTAGCTTCCACTCCATATACCAGATTGAAAGGAGAATTCCCAATGGGTTTCTTGATTGTGGTTCTATCTACCCACAATGCTAATTGCAATTTTGAATCCCAAGCCTTCTTATTCTCGTCAAGAACTCGTTTAATAATCTTCATGAGGCTTTTATTACTGGATTCAACCTATCCATTTCCCTAGGGATGATATGGAGATGAATATGATACATTTACACCATGCTCATTACAAAAGTTCATGAATTCCTCAGACCTGAAGCACATTGCATTGTCTGTGACAATTCTCTTAGGAACACCAAATCTCCTTAGAATGTTCTTCATCAGGAAATCAATGACTACTTTGCTAGTAGATTTCTTGGTAGGGATGGCCTTGACCCATTTTGTGAAGTAGTCAGTAGCAACTAAGATCCAAGCATGTCCTCCACTAGATTTTACTGTCATCTCTCCAATAAAGTCAATACCCCACTGATGAAAGGGGGATGGTGCTAAAACTAGTCTGAGTGGTAAATTACCCAAGAATTTTAGTTTTCTTGTAAATTTATGACAAGCATCATGTTTTTGCACAAGCTGTTGTGCATCCTTAAATACTGGAGGCCACCAAAACCTAGCCCTCAAGACCTTGTTTGCTATTGTCTTGGCCATATAGTGACCTCCACATACTCCTTTATGCATTTCAATAAGATCTTTTGCTTGGTCACCATCCACACATCTTAGGAGCATAGCCTCTGGGTTTCTCCACCAGAGTTCACCATCAATGATAACATACCTCATTTCTTGTAACTTCAAGGTTCTTCTTTCATTCTTAGGCATGCCATCCGGGCATTTCATGGTTTGCAAGTATTCAACAATCCTTCTATACCAACCACATGTTTGTATGTCACAAATGGGAGAAATATTTTCTAGCTCCACTTCATTGATTTGGTTAGCTTCCAGGTTAGATTCAGCCATAAGTTTAGCTAGGCCCTGTTCCCTTACTAGCTTTGTAATCTGAATGTCTATGTTGAATTCCTAGATTCTATTTATCCATCTACATATTCTGCCTATAGTTTCTTGCTAAGTAAAAATATCCTTGACCGCTGCACTTGGGACATAAGCCACCATTGTTGCACCAATCAAGTATGTCTTGAAATTTTTGACAGCCTTAACTAAAGCAAAATCCTGCTTCTTAGTGGTATCATATTTTAGCTCAGCTACTTGCAAGGATTTACTAAAGAAGGTGATTGGTTGTTCATAACCCTCATCATTTTTCTGCAACAAGACTCTAGCCATAGTGTGAAAAGAGGCAAATGTAAATAGTTGGAAAGGCTTGGCATAATCTAGAGTTTTCAAGGCAGGTGCATCCTTGATAGCATCTTTAATATCTTGAAAATATTTAAGGGGATCTTCTAACCACGCCACCTTTTCTCCTTTCTTGAGCATCTTTGATATAGGTCTAACTATTTCTACAAAATTAGTGACGAACCTTCTTAGGAAATTTATCTGCCCAAAGAAAGATTGAATACCTTTGACATTCCTTGGTGGTTTGATCTTGTTGATAGCTGCTACTCTTTCAGGATCAATCCTGATTCCTTCATTCGAGACAATATGTCCCAACAACTTTCCTTCCTTAACCCGAAAAACACACTTCTTGGGATTTAGTGAGATGCCATACTCCAAAGCTCTAACAAATATTTGCTCAAGGTGTGAGCAGTGGTCCTCCTATTTCTTATTATGGGCAGTAAGATCATCCTGATAGATAGCGAGGAATAAATCTATAAAATCAGAAAAAGTCATGTACATAGCTATCTGGAAAGTGGCACCGACATTTATCAAACCAAACGACATCCTGACATAAACATAAGTCCCCCACGGGGTTGTAAAGGATGTTTTATATTGCTCTGATTCCCTTACCATGACCTGGTTGCAGCCAGAAAATCCATCCATCATAGAAAGTAGCTCACAACCAGTGACTTTTTGTATCATTGCTTCCATGTTGGGTAACGGGTAATTATCTTTCAAGGATGCCACATCGAGGTTCCTGAAGTCTACACATAATCTTAAGTCACCATTCTTCTTTCTGATAGGAGCCAAGTTAGACACCCATGAGGAGTGTCTTATTGGTTTGATAATTCCTGCATCACTTAATTTGGTGAGCTCCTCTTGCATATTGGGCCTTAAGGTAGGATTAATAGGCCTTTGTTTTTGCCTAAAAGGTTTTGTATTAGGATTTAGTGGAATTTCATGTTGAAATAACTCCTTTTGTAGGCTTTCAAATCATCATAAGACCAAGCAAACACATGTCTGTATTTTTGCAATAATGCAATTAACATAGTCCTCACATGTGGCTTCATTCTCTTCCCTATATATACCTTCTTAAGGGCGACATTTGTTCCCAAGTTGATTTCTTCTAGATATTCTTTATGTGCACTTGACTACTTAACATTGGATATATCTGTGCCATCAAAAACCTTTTCAAGTGCAACTAAACCCTTAGGAATTTTATTAGTCTTAAGTTGAATTATCTCATTACCAAATAGTGTCTCTGTTCCATCCACTTCCACCACATGGGAACTGAAATCAATCTCCTGATTCTCATATCTATCCACACAATGCAAGAATCTCAATATGTCATTATCATCATCGAACACCTGCCAGTTGTAGATGTTGTTAGGTATTGTTGACCTTGTTTGTACCTCAATCCTTGAGACACCATCAAAAGTTACATCATCAAGCTTGACAACAATATTGGCCAATAAATATTCTTTGACATTCTATCCCCTTTCTACCCAATCTATCCCAAAGGCATGAAATGATTCAATAGTATTCCATACCTCATTCCTATACTACCTCAATATTTTGTCCTTAGTAACAAATCTAGATCTGATTTGGGATACTACTATTTTAGAGTCCCCAAATACTTTTAACATATTTATTCCATGCTTAGAATCTAACTTAGACTGAGTAACAAGGCTTCATATTCAACCACATTATTGGTGCATACAAATTGTAGTAAGAAAGAGTATTTAAACATCTTACCTTGAGGGGAGATAAGAATGACCACAACACCTAAACCTTCTTTTAAACATGCTCCATCAAAATAGAGTGTCCACAGAGCATCTTCCTGGGATGTTTGTGTGATTTCCTTAGCAATTGGAGTAGGCCTAGCTTCTTCCTCTTCTTGTTTCAACTCCTCTAGAAGGAAAGTGTCAAGACCTGTGTCCACAACATTAATCATTAGAGGTTCCTCTGATTCTTCAACTAGATCAATCATATGCCTAAACCTTGACTCTCTAGTAATTTTAACATCCTTCCGGTCAATAGAGAATGTAGCAAATGATAAATCACATTGCATACTTCCCCCCATGGAGGCACACCATTTTCTAGATAGCAACATTCCATAAGTCAGGGGAATGTCCACTACTGTAACACTCATGACCAACTCCTTTTCAAGAAATGTAGCCAGCGTATATGGAACCTCATAGATTACTCTAATGACAGTGACCTCCCTTGAATACATGGCATAACATTTCCATTATGTGCTATCAAATTTCAAGCCCATTTCCTCCATGATCTTAACTGGCATGACATTATTTGAAGCCCCAGAATCAATCATACAATTTTTGAGTATCTTTCCATCAATGATCAGACTCAAGAAGAAAGGATTGACCAAACTTGGGTTTGCTATAATAGTAGTTCCTAAGTAGATCTCAGGGTTATCACTAACAATTGCTTCTAGTTCAGTACCTTTTGTTTGACCATCACCTTTGTAAGGTACATTAGCCTCTGCATTGTGCTTATTCCCTCCTATAATACTATTGATAATAGCAATGGTTTTATTCTTGTGATCATCTATCCTCATCATTTCAAGGAGTGGGACTATGACCCGGATTTGGGATAAGACTTGAAACATATCAATGGGGGAATAACTAGGCATCTCAAGAAATACCATTTCCTGAGGGGATAATTTGTCAGTTTTCTTCTCAACTACCTCAGAGGTTAGTTTCAATTCTTTGGTATTTGGGTCATGATGTGTAAATTTAGCATTAGCCTTAACTTTACTACCTTTCTTCGTCCAAATTATTATTTCTTTTAGCTCCTTAGGCTTGGTTTCTTCATTCTTGTTCTTTGCCTCAACTCCTTTACTATATGCATTGCCTTCTTTTACAAACAAACCTCCAGGATGGCCCTAATTTCCACTCACTACTCTATTCCTCAAATGTAGATCACTTCGTACTTGAGCCCTTGTAGCCAAGGCAGCTGTATATCTTTCTATCTCCTTGTTTGAAGGTATCCTTGGAGAAAAGTTTGATTTCTCAAGATTGTAGGCAGTATATTCATCTTCCTTTTCCTCACCTGAGAGCACCTATTGATGGTATATACTTGCTTGTTGCCTCTATGTATCCACATCATCTATGTCAACGTCATCACTAGAAGAATAACCACCATACTCCAAATATGACCTAGTCATGAACACATTTTCTGATTCATCTGGATTCCGTGGTGAATGGGATTCCCCTTGATCTTGTTGGTTTTCTAACATAGATCTAGCTACAACACACTGTTGTGATGCATGAGGCATCTCACATACTTCACACCATGGCAGATCCTCAACTACATTCGTGGTATTCTTATGTAGAGGATCAGGTGTAGCCTGATAATTTTGAAGTGGCTTGCCATTCTGCCAATTGGTATGATAAGGGAAATATTGAAGTCTAGGAGGCCTATCATTTCTCTAAAATTGAGGTTTATCATTTTTTGCTTTCTTTTGTAACAGACTGAGAACTTGATCCCATTTCTCATCAGGAGCCATAGTTTTGTTGGATTTCTCATTTTGAGCTTTGGAATTCTTCATAAGTTTAGGGTCATCTCGCCTTCCTACCTTTCCAAAAGCCCTCCTATTATTATCAATGTTCATAGCCATTTTATATGCTTTTGGAAAAGTTCATGGATTCTTGTCCCTAAGTAAATAACACATCTTAGAATCATAAGCATTGTAGTATGTTACCAAACATACATCAGGGTTAGGTCTCAAATAAGCGGGCAATCTGTTCATAGACTTCTGAAATCTTGTGTTGAATTCAACAAAAGATTCATTATGCCCTTTGGTGATGTTATTAAAATCATTCAATTTGAACATGGGATCAGTTTGATCCCCATATTGTTCCTTAAAGGAATGGTAGAATGATTCCTATGAATCAATGCTTCCATCAGGTAATCCTCTATACCAATCCCTTGCATCCTCCACCAAGGATTGCATAAAATACTTCATTGCTATATCATCCTCCCATAATTTGAAGTCTTCAACAAAACTCTGGAAGGATTTCAGATGATCTTCTCCACTAAGAGCATTATTTCAAGTAAATTAAGGGAGATGTTTTCTGGCATTGTTCGGGACAGGATTTGGGTAACCAAGGATGTTGTCAATTTTTTTTTGCCTATATCGGTCATTAGGAGGTGCCCGCCCGGGACACCTATCCCTAGGAGTATCCTTTTGCGCATCATTTTTATTACTATTGATTTGATTATATTCCTTACCTTTCCCATTTCCTTTTCTACCATCACTCTTATCCCTACCTTCTTCTTCATCATCAGAATAAGAACTATTGCTTTTGTTTCCACCTCCTCCACCTCATTTATTACCACCACCCCCTCCACTACGAACATGTCCCCTGGGCTTATTTTCATGAGATTCATTGTCACTCTTCCTAGAACTTGAAGGCTTCGGGGTTGGGATTGACATTTTGAAGAAAGCAATTCTTCTAGACACTTCTGCATTATTTGCTTCTATCTCTACCCTCCTCAGTTCTTCTTGCAATTTCTCACTCTTCATTTGCAATTTCAAAGTGTTTGGGTTTAAAGGTGCAACAGATGGATCAAGATTGAATTCAAGACTGATAATAGGTGTCTTGGTGGCCGAGGTAAGGATATTTGTGTTGGTATTGGTATCAAGAGAATTTGAGACATTTTGGTGGGAATAGTCAACAATCCTTTTCCCATAGTCTGTAAATGATGTTTTCTTAGGAGGGTTGGAAGACTTGGTGGCGGCAATGGGTGATGTATAAGTACTAGCAGTAGAAGTTCTCATTGGGATTGTGATTTTTTGGGTTTTAGGGACAATTTAGGCTGCTACTTTAGTAGCTTTCTCCTTAACAATCTTTTCTCTAGCAGCCTTTTCTTGGGCTATATTTTCTTGTGCGACCTTTTCAAAGGCTCTTTGCTTAGCATATTCTTCTCCCATCTTCTCCACTCTTTCTTCTTATCCCTTTCAAGCTGCTTAGACTTAATTCTATCCTTCTTTTCCTTTTGAGCTCTTTTCTTCGCTTGTTTATCCAACCATTGAGCCTCTTCATCCAAGGCTTGTATATCTTTGTTGAAATATTCCTCATTTTTGAGGAAATCCCCATACTCACTCTGAGCTTGAGTATGGAATGTTTGATCCACAACATCTTCCTCAAGGAAAGTAAGTGTTGGTGAACTGGTATTTTCTACTATAGGATTAAAATTTTCCCCATGAAACATAGATCCCATCCCGAGTGTCAGTGGGTTTGAAGGCACTTTACTCTTACCCCAAAATTCCCATTTGTATTCCTCTCTAGAAATTCCAAGATTATCAAATACTTGTTCAACAGGGAAACTACCTTGTCCTCCCTCAATTTCGCCACTATTACTTGAATCTTTAGAAGTATTTACACTAACTACTTCATTATTGAGAGTGGGAGATGCTCCAAGAATAGAATTGAGGGACTTACTAGATTTTGTAGCTTTTTTCTTCCATAGAGGCTATTTATTCTTTGCAAGCTCAGATTCTACCTTATGTTCATGATTTTTCTTCAATTGACTTCTAGCTTTCCTCATGATGCTTTTCAGGCTATCAAATATCTCCTTATCAAGTTCTTTGTGAGATGTTGTTGCACTGGTGTGAGAAAATTCAGAGTCGCCACCTAGGATACTGGGAAATAAGATTTGACTGTATCTAGACTTGTTATTTGCAACTTCAAAGAGAATTTTGAACATAACCTGACATAAAGTGACAAAACTGACCAAAAGCTGACACATGAACAAAAAATGACGTATACAACTCCTAAGAGCGAATGGCAACTTAGTTCAACAAATGATGATAAAGACTTGACTCACTATACCAGATCTGCACTAGAGACATTAAAAGTTGTGAAAGCTCCCCAACAGAGTTGCCATTGTGTTGGTTAATTTTAACGAACCCAGTAGGCCTTAGCAAATATCTATGGGTTTTCCAAACTCAATTCTCGAATATCTACTAGATGAGTGGCCAAAAAATGAGATAAAGCATATATTTCTTTATCTCCTACACTTTGGGTTCTACCAGGCTCAGGAGGGCATTCCCACAATGCCAAATAGATAACCCATTTCAACAATTTACACATACATTGTAAATCAAGGCAAACATATTCTCATTAATTGCAAATAAGATGAAATCAATCACAAAGGTGGCAATTTTTGGGTTAATTACACATCTTAAGCCGAGAATGCAAAATAACAACAAAAAATAGGTGGGTCAATGATTATTTTAAAATATTTCTCTCAAGTTGGGTTACTGAGGCCACAAGAAAGGTTCAAAGGGTTAAAGATTAGTGTCATTATCTATTGGGCTAGGATTCTGCATAAATTGAAACATAAGGCATGTTTAATTATGAGCAATTATGATCTAGTGATATTACCTTTCAATTCACAAATCAATGACTGAATACTAAAGACTTCTTACCAAATCCAAATGACTTTATATAAGAACCCATGCTCTAATTCAATAATTTTAACTCATTCCATGAAAAAGAGCCAAAACTAGATCACACATCAAAGCTTAACAAGACGACTGTAAGGAAATGAGAGGTGTGGAAACAAATTTCCTAATGTCAAAACCACAGGGAAGAATGTAGACAATACTTTTAATTTCAAAATTACAATCCAATTAAGACACACATGAAATATTTACAGAAAAAAAAAAAATACACAAAGACAAATGAACACTAGATTTACGTGGGAAAACCCTTTCGGGAAAAAACCCACCACACCAAGTTGAATCTCTTTGTATTTCAGTAATCAACAAATTACATACAATGTAGAGACACAACTCTCTGGTATCAGTTTTACAGTTTTTTCATTCATTGTTCTTCCTGTGTTATAGAAGTGCTCTCACAGATTCAATGCCAATCCAACTCATAATGATATAGTCAAATCTTACCACACTCTAATTTTATCCTCTGTTCATCCTTATCTACAATTACCCATTGTAGAAGGTTTCCATTCCAGTGTAGATTTTTCCTTGCATGTAGTTCAACTCTAACATTGCAACTCTTGCAAAAATCCAACCACCAACTATTTGAATTTTGATTCCTCTAATTGGTCCATGAGACACCACATAGGATAGTCATCACTTATTCAAGGGTGATCAACATGTATTCGCATGTCAGTGAGACACAAGCAATGTCTCCCCGATGCTCAAAATCTTCACTGTCGATATTGCCAAGAGTCATCCCTATCGGCAAGACATTATACTGAGTTCACAAGTTGCATCAACCTTAGCATTCTCGTCAGCTAGACAACCTCCATTCGATGAGACATCATAACAATGTTCAAAGGTCACATCAAAATTTCCTATCATCAGCAAGACTTACCGCTATCATTGAGAGATCTTACCAAAGACTTCAAGTCACCCTGAGATCACTTTGTGCCAAGAGTCATACCAACAACATCCCACAACATCAGTGAGACAGACGCCCATCACCAAGAGTTCTTACCGAACCCTTACTTTACCCCAAAGACCATAAACAATCGGCCATACATCAACAGTCGCTGAGAGGTCTTGTCGAGTGTTCAAGACTCTCCCCAATGACTCCTAGTGAATCACTGTTAGTAAGACAACCCTCCATCACTAAGACTTTATGTCGAAGGAAATGTGTTACACCAATGACTCCAGTCGGTATGAGTCTCTCTGACATCTGCTAGGCACTCGATAACAAACACATGTAGCTCTATCAGCGAGACATTTCATATCGGTAAGACTACATACCGACCATAAACCTTTCAGTCAAGTCCCCCTGATAACTGCAAGTGTATAACCATCGGTGAGAGAACCAATTGTTGGCAAGAGATCTTATCAAGTCTCCATGTCATAGCGATAGGTCCATTCGGAAAGATTGAAACAAGGTCACAATGACCAGAGCATTTCAACAAGGATTCAAAACAGCTAGTTGGCTAGACATAAGTAATGTCACACCAACTTTTCCCTTCAGGAGTTTCATGCCAGTAAGAATTGAGGCACATTTTCCAACAATCTCCTATTTGACGAAGATCTTACTAACACCTCTAGAGCATACTAAAACTACTAAAATTCATGGGCCTTGAGGCCCATCGAACTGGCACACCACCTGTACTTTTCTGTGCTCATAGGCTTCGTCAATGCATTTGCAACATTCTCTAGAGTATCCACTTTCTCCAAAGAGACCTTCCCATCCTCCATCATATCTGGTACAAAATGATACTGTACATCTATATGTTTCGTCCTGACATGGAAAGTAGGATTTTTCACCAAACATATAGCACTCTGACTGTCACAGTAAATAGTAATTTTTCCTACATCAAAACCAATGGTAGAACACAAATGGTTTAACCAGATTACTTCTTTACAGGCATGTGTATCTACCATGTATTCTGCCTTTGTAGTGGACAAAGTGACTATAGCCTGCAGCTTGCTCATCCAACTCACTGCACCACCATTCATCATGAAAATATATCCACTGGTGGATCTCCTGCTGTCAATGTCCCCTACCCAATCAGAATCCACATAACCTCAAATGCTGAGAGTCCTTTGTGATTCAACCAAGTTCCCATGGTAATACAAAGAATATTTTGAAGTCCCCTTCAAATATCTAAACACTCTTTTCATAGCATCCCAATGTGTTCTTCCAAGATTAGCCATAAATCGACTAAGTACTCCCACTGCTTGGACAATGTCTGGCCTTGTACAGACCATTGCATACATAAGGCTGCCAACCACACTAGCATAAGGTACACTAGTCATGTCCTCCATCTCAATTGGATATTTTGGATAGTCTTCAACAGATAGCTTTGTTCTGTGCAAAACTGGAACAACTAGCTACTTGCAATCAGTCATAAAAAATCTCTCTAGAACAATCTTGATGTACTTACTCTGACTAAGCCAAAGTTTTCTATTATTCCTATCCCTGGTTATTTCCATTCCTAGAATATACCTTGCTGCACCAAGATCTTTCATTTCAAACTTTGCAGACAACTGAGACTTAAGATTAGAAATCATTAGCTTACTATTGCCTATGAACAACATGTCATCAACATATAGAGCAATAATAAGAACATGATCACTTTCAGCTTTATAATACACACAGTGATCAGATTTTGATCTTACACATCCCAAAGATAAAACAAAATCAAACTTTTGGTACCACATTCTGGGAGATTGTTTTAAACCATACAAAGATTTCTTCAACTTGCAAACCAGTCTTTCTTTACCTTTTTCCACAAAGTGCTCTGGTTTGGACATATAAATTTCTTCTTCAAGATCACCATGAAGAAACACTGTCTTCACATCCATGTGTTCAATCTCTAAGTCATACTCTACTACAAGTGACAAAAGAAATCTAATAGATGTCAGCTTAGCTACAGGAGAAAAGATTTCTCCATAATCAATTCCCTCTACCTGGGAATAACCTTTTGCAACCAACCTCGCTTTATATTTTTCTACATTGCCATCCAGGCCAATTTTCTTTTTAAATACCCATTTGCAGCCCACTGCTTTTCTGCCTTTAGGCAATGGCACCAAACTCCAGGTATCATTCTTTTCTAATGATTTATATCAGACATTTTAAATGCCTCTTTCATAGTCCTAGGTTCATCAGTCCTAGAAATTAAAGCATAGGCACAAGTAGACTCTATCAAAGAAAACCCATACCTATTAGGTTGCTTTCTTTTACGAGTTGACCTCCTCATAGGTTGAGGCTGAGGTGATTCTTCATCTTCTTCAGAACTTTCAAAGCTACTTGAGCTTTCCTTAGTATCAGGTACATTTTGATTTTTCAATTCCTCTTTATCTGGTGTTAGAGGAATATCTGCTACATCCTTTTTATTTTTTGATTTCTTCTCTGACTGTAGATCCATTGTAGAAGGCTTCAACTCACGAAAGATAACGCTTCTACTGTACAAAACCTTCTCAGTCTTAGGATTCCAAAGCTTGTATCCTTTTATGCCAGCACTATAGCCAATAAAAATACACTTTACAACTTTATTTTCCAACTTAGATCTTTTTTCAAACGACACATATGCATATGCCTCATAGCCAAAGACACAAATATGTCTTAGAGAGGGCTTCTTTCCAGACCATGCTTCCAAAGGTGTCTTCTCAGCAAGAGTAGAGTTAGGAGAATGATTTACCAAGTAACATGCTGTAGAGACTACTTTAGCCCAGAACTTCTCCTCCAAGCCAACTTTGCTCAGAATACTTTGTGCTCTTTCCATTACTGTCCTGTTGAACCTTTCAGCAACTCCATTTTACTGTGGAGTGTAAGGTGTAGTCTTATGTATTTTAATCCCACGATCTTTACAGTACCTTTCAAATTCATCTAAACAAAACTCACCGCCATTTTCAGTCCTTAAACATTTTATTTTCCTACCAGTCTGATTTTCTACAAGGTTTTTAAATTCCTTAAACTGACTGAACACTTCTGATTTACTTTTCAAAAAATATACAAATGCTCTTCTTGAATAATCATCAATAAATGATACATAGTACCTTGACTTAGACAAAGAAGGAACATTCACTTGACCAAAAACATCAGAATGTATATAATCAAGCAAAGCAGAAGATTTGTGAGGACTAGAATAAAATGAAACATGGTGCTATTTTCTATACATACAATGTTCACAAAATTTGAACTCAAGGTTACAGTCTTCAAGCCCTTCTACCAGGTTCTTCTTTTTCAAGGTTTTTAAACCTTTCTCACCAATGTGGCTTAGCCTATGATGCTAGAGCATAGTCTTTTCTGCTGGAAGTTTAACCTCCATGGAGTTTACACCATCAGGAAATTTTTCCTCTTTTCCTCCATGAGTAGCTTTCTGTGACTTTACAGAGACACTATTGCATTGAACAACATGTGCATCCAACTTATACAAGGTACCAATACGAGCACCCCTTGCTAGCACTATTGAGCTTCTAGTCATCTTACAACCATTTCCAAAGAACGTGACTTGCACTCCAATATCATTCATCTTACTAACAAAAAGTAAATTTTGAGCCAGACCTAGTATATGCATTACATCATTGATTCCCTTCATTCTTCCATCAATGAATTGAATTCTAACTCTTCCACGACCAAAAATTTCCAAAGTTGAATCACTTTCCAAATACACCTTTCCACCATCATATCTTTCATACTTAGTGAACTAGTCTCTATGATATGTCATGTGGAAAGATGCTCCAGAATCAATCATCCAAACATCATCTGATGAATGTGTAGCCAAGGCTACAATGAAGGCATCTACATCACTCTAAGAAGAATCATTGTTAGAAGAATACCTCTTCTTCTTCTTTTTCTCCTCTTTGCAATCCTTTCAGACATGACTAGTTTTCCCACAGTTCAAACACTTCGCCTTGGACTTCTTACTAGGAGATTTTGATCTCTCTTCTGATTTTGATCTGGATTTCTTATCCTTCTTCTTGCCTTTTTCTTTCGACCTTCCTCTAACAACAAGGGCCTCCTTCACCATCTCAGAAGATTTCCTTCTCATCTCTTCTAACAACAAAGAAGCAACAACATCGTCCATCTTAAAACTAGATGTCGTACTCCCAATAGTCATCACCAGGTGATCCCAAAAATCTGGAAAAGAACACAATAAAAGCATACAATGATCCTCTTCATCAATCCTTACACCAACAGATGTTAACTATGCAGTCAGCATGTTGAAAATGTTCAAATGATCAACAGATCCTCCCTCCTACATTCTCAAAGCATACAACTTATTCCTCAAGAACAATTTATTCACCAAGGACTTGCCCTGATAAATTGATGCCAGTCTTTTCCATGAGGAAGATGCAGTCTTCTCTTCATGAACATTCAGAAGAACAAAGTCTGCCAAACAGAGCCTTATCAGCCCCTTAGAATTTCTATCTGCAAGGTCCCAATCCTCCTGCTTCATGCCTTGAGGCATCGTTCCAGACACAACAAGCCATAGATCATGATCCACTAACAAATCTTCCATTTTGAGTTTCCACAACTCAAAATTGCTACCATTGAATTTCTCTATTTCAATATTTTTGGATGTGCTTTCCATCTTAATCTATAATTAAATTATCAGACCTCTACCAAAATCCCACTAAAAAAGAATTGACACAAAAAACCCAACCTACTCAAAGGGATAACACAACTGGCTAGGCTCTGATACCACTTGTAAGGAAATGAGAGGTGCGGAAACAACTTTCCTAATTTGTCAAAACCACAGGGAAGAATGCAGATAATACTTTTAATTTCCAGATTACAATCCAATTAAGACACACATGAAAAATTTACAGAAACAAAAAAATACACAAAGACAAATGAACACTAGATTTACATGGGAAAACCCACCACACCAATCCGAATCTCTTTGTATTTCAGTAATCAAAAAATTACATACAATGCAAAGACACAACTCTCTGGTATCAGTTTTACAGTTTTTTCATTCACTGTTCTTCCTGTGTTATAGAAGTGCTCTCACAGATTCAATGCCAATCCAACTCAGAATGATATATTTGAATCTTACCACACTTTGATTTTATCCTCTGTTCATCCTTATCTACAATTACCCATTGTAGAAGGTTTCCATTCCAGTGTATATTTTTCCTTGCATACATTTCAGCTCCAATGTCACAACTGTTGCAAAAATCCAATTGCCAACTATTTGAATTTCGCTTCCTCTGATTGGTCCACAAGACACTAGATAGGATAGTCATCACTCAGTCAAGGGCGATCAACATGTATTCGCATGTCTGTGAGACACAAGAAGTGTCTCCCTAATGCTCAAAAGCTTCATTATCGATATCGCCAAGAGTCATCTCTATCGGCAAGACATTATACTGAGTTCACAAGTCGCATTGACCTCAGCATTCTCATCGGCGAGACAATCTCCATTCGATGAGACATCATACCAATGTTCAAAGGTCACATCAAAATGTCCTATCATCGGCAAGACTTACTACTATGGCTAAGAGATCTTACCAAAGACTTCAAGTAACCCCAAGATCAATTTTCACCAGGACTCATACCGACAACATCCCATAGCATTGGTGAGATAGACGCCCATCGCCAAGAGTTCTTACCGAACCCTTATGTTACCCCGAAGACCATAAACAATCGGCGAGACATCAACAATTGCTGAGAGGTCTTACCGAGTGTTCAAGACTCTCCCCAATGACTCCTAGTGAATTGCTGTCAGCGAGAAAACCCTCCATCGCTAAGACTTAATGTCGAAGAAAATGTGTTACACTGATGACTCCAATCGCTATGAGTCTCTCTGACATCTGCTAGGCACCCAATAACAAACACATGCAACTCTGTCAGTGGGACATTTCATATCGGTAAGACTACATACCGACAATAAACCTTTTGGTCAAGTCTCCCCGATAACTATGAGTGTATAACCATCGGTGAGAGAAGCAACTATCAGCAAGAGATCTTATCAAGTCTCCATGTCAAAATGATAGGTCCATTCGGCAAGATTGAAACAAGGTCATAGGAACTAGATCATTTCAACAAGGATTTAGAATAGCTAGTCGTCCAGACATCAGTAATGTCACACCAACTTTTCCCTTCAGGAGTTACATGCCAGTAAGAATTGAGGCACATTTTCCAACAATGACAATTAATGAAATGATCGTTGATCAATATTTTCAGTAATAATTCTGATACAAAACCAAAAGGAGAGACAGACTTAGAAAATCTCCATTATCATTCAAATATACTCAGAAACCATACATTTAACTAAATTTACTATCTAGACTCATAACATTCAATAAAGAATCAACATATTTTCTTTGCGTTTCCTAATTCTCTCAATGTAGCTCCAAAATTTCAACAAAAGATCTGCACAAATGGCCTTGAATTCCCTTTTATAGAATAAGAGAGAAAAAAAAGCCTCAGGCCAAGTGTACACATGTCAATATCAAATTGGACCGCTAGAAGGTAAATTCCAAATTTAGTTATATTTGTAATCATCAAAAATGGAGGGAATACACATAAGACAAAGAATATTTACATTTGCAATAGAGAGAAACTTTTCCTTTTCAAAAAGGTATGTCAAAAGGAGTGCGTCCAATTCATCGAGCAAGATGAAAAAATGATGTGGACCATAGGTGAGTCAGCATCTCAATCAACATTCCACATCATCAACAGCCGATACTTTTCTGTGAAACATATGTTTTAACTTTGTAATTTCTAAGGCCAGACCTATACAATACATGACCCAGTATATGTTTCACAAACCAAACTTGCCACAATACAACCTTCCCAATTCTTCATACTCTTCCTCAGATGGAAAATAAAAATCCATAATTTTGTCCATGGCTTTCCTATAAGGGGAGTACTTGGTTACAACTACATTGGATTCCCTATCGAAATTCTCCAGAAAACTAATAAGAAATGTTAACCTCCCCAGGGTGTTGTTGAAGACATCCATATTAACTTCTTTGCAAATTTTATTTACTTGGGAATCAATAACCTCATCTAGTTCCTTCTTCCATGTTGGCAATGGTTTCACTTCATAATTAGCCACCTCAATATCTGGTAATGGTGTTAAATCAATGTGGTTGTATTGAGCTATCAATTCTATTATTTTTTGCTCTAATGGAGCCGCATATCCCTGAAAATTCTGCTCGCTTAACTCACACAAAAAGTCATAAACTGGAAGCACTAGAGGGTACATATCCTCATATTGGCCAGCTCCCACTAAAATCAACTTCAATCTTTCAGCTCTTGGGACCCATTTATTCAAGGTTGGTATGGCCAACATCTTATCATTTTGAGACAACCTCATTGCACACACCATCAATGCATAGTTGTCATGCACACTATTGAGTCTATCCTAAATCTTCTCATTCAAATATTTTAAAGTCGTGCATACAACCTTTGATATGTTCTCATACATTGTATCTTAAGCTTTCTCTAGCAACTTCTTATATACCTCAATTTTTAGAAGCAATTGATCTCTATCAAATGAACCAGAGCTTGGTCTACTTATTTCTTCCTCTATAATTGATTCTTGTCCCTGGTTATATGTTACTATTGCTAAGGCCTAGCTATGAAATGACTACTACATAGAGGTCATTGGAGAAATTGAAGATGGGTGGCTCAAGCTAGGCCAACCCCGCTCTCTCTGTACTTCCTCTCTTTGTTTATAGAGTGATAGTTCAATTTTTAGTGTAGCCACTTTCTGTTGGCTGCTGTCATAGTCATTTAGAAGTTCATTGTATTTAACTTTGAGATTATCTCTTTCCAAGGTAAGACCTTCCACAGTTGACTGGGCAACCTGGAAACATTAACAACCATGTCTGCAGCTTCCAAAGCTGGGGTATCAACAACTCTTTTTACAAGCAATTGTCCACTAAGTTCTCATGGCTCTACCAGGGCTGGTTTCCTAGATGCCAAAGATAGTGACCATATGGCTAATGCATCCAAATCCTCGTTGAAGGCTGAACCTCGAAGTGCCATTTCCAATTCTTCCTCTATTTGTGCAAGAGGTCTTTTAGCCCTTCTTATAGCATCTAAAACAATAGCATCAACAATATTCCACTCTGGCAATAGCAACACACCACTCTTCTTTACAATTTCTTTGCCTTGCTGGGCATTAATATTTTTGAACTCATCTTTCATAATGCTTCTTACATTTGCCTCAATGACACTTTTAGGCGATTGAGGGTGCAAGCTCCTTTCAATAGCAACCTTCTCTACATAATCTATAATCTTGATTTTCCACCAAAAGTTCTAGAATGTTGAGGTTTCAATGAAATAATCATCTTCCATGAACTCTTTGCTAGCCTCTACCCTCAAGTCATCTACAATTTCAATCCACATACATCAAGTTTCCCCAATCTGAGGATGCTCTATCCTAAACCTAAAGCAATTGATCTTTCATGAGGAGGCATTCCAATCTGCATTTCCTTAGGGGTAACATAGATATCATCTTCATCTATGTAAGAATAATGAACCACTCCTCTTGATTCAGTTCTTTGCTTCTTTTGAGGTGGTTGCTCAGGAGGGGAAAAACTTTTAGGAAGTGGATCAAGATCAATTATAGGAAAAAAGGCCTGTGTAGGAGGGGTTGGCACTACACTCTTGGGAGAGTCTACTTTTGGATCTTTAGAAGTGATAGGGGCTATTGAGCTCCTTTATTCCCTTGCTATTTTCTTCCTTCTAGAATAAATAATCAATTATTTGGGTGGTTGATATGGAGGGCTTTCTTCTAGTGTCATTTCATCATTTTCCTCAACCACCACTGCCTTTCCTTTATCTTGAACCTCCCTCTGTTCTCTCAAGAAACCAACAACATTTTCAAAGTTGTTGATAACATACATAGCTTTATTGAAATCACCCTGTATATGTGGTAGAGGATCATATTGGGGATTATTCTTCCTCTTAGCTTCCACCATCTTTCTATAAGCCAAGTATTTGGCTTTTCTTTCATCTTGTTCCTCAGGGTTAAAAACATTTCTAATAATATCCTTAGGGTAATTAAAAGAATGTACAAAGGTACCCATTTTCTTATCTGTTTTGAGTTTACCAATGAAGCCTTCAGGATCGTGATTTCTTGGGCTCATAGTAATTAGTTTACATGGAGCTAGCAAATGCTCCAATTCCTTCACTACCCCTTTTGTCATAATGTAATCTGCAAATACCGTCCAATCTGGGAAGAATGACCCTTTCCTCACTGACTTAGGTAAATGTGCTTCTTGTGAAGCTCCTAACTGCCTCAAGATCTCAAGGAACCCTATTCTCAAAGGAAAATCTATAGGAAAAACATATGGGCCCAAACCACTACCATATATCTTGAAAATTTTCTTATCAGGAAACAAAACCAAATCTCCCCAATTATGGCTCAAATTCAAATCTGGCCTAAGTTCCCTAGGCCTCAAGAATTCATGGATCTCCTTAGGAACCCTAGGTGTTTCATATACCAAGGCCCTCCTTATCTTGGATGCAAAAATATTTCTAAACATTAAAAAGTTGTACCTCTTATCATCTTATCCAAGATACAGGTGCAACACTGGATAGGTAAGTCAACATCATCCTTTTTCCTCTCCAATGTGATCTCCTTCTCAAAGGATCTCTATCCCTTATACAAGAACATATGCATTAACAATGAGTACCACCAAAACTTCACCCATTGCTTTCCTCCTTGCAATTCAACTAAGCCTTCATGGATGCGATTGGCCAGATAAGTTCCATAGTCATAAATAATACTGTACGATGGTTGTTGCATATGTGTGGCTAGGTAGCTATACTCCTTTTGTAATGTGTTAGGTGGATTGGTGCCTTCAATTTGGTAAAAAGAGTATACAGTCTTTCTGAAATAACTTGCAAAATAGCTCATTGGGAAAGGTTCGAGCTCTCCATCATCAATCCTAACCTTCCTTTGTTGTTTCCCAGTTCCAACCACTACAGTATGTAGAGGCAAAATCTTTGATCTAATGAATACCTTGGTATTGTTATACTCTATTATGATAGTATCCATATCCAAATGAAGCATATTTGAATTCCTTTCATGTAGGTCAAAAACCTTTTCAATTTCTTCACTGGTTATTTTTACCATAACCACCCCATCAAATGTTCTAATTTCCCTAGAAACTGGATCATATTTTGATGCAATATCTTTCAAGAGGTCAACATCCATGTACACATTGGGGACAACTAGTTTCCCCATATTCAAATTCCATGGGTTACTAAAAGGAGACCCAAGGTTTCTATTTCCAAACCAATGTTGAAACATCTACCATCCTGTTTAAGGTACCTCACATCCTTGATTAAGAAAGATTTCTCTATCAAACCCTCCTTCACAGTAGGGCCACGAAACAAGACCCTTCCCTATGATTTATTATTTGTAGACTAGGGTAGCAGATCAATTACATCCTGAGAAAGAGTTCTAGACTGGGTAGAGGAGGAAGCACCTTGAATTTTGGGAGCCATGGGCTTGGGTATGAAGGAATTATTTTGGAGGAATTTCAATTACTCAACTCCTAATTACAACCTATGACTTAGGACAAGGGCTAAATCTGGGCAATTCACAGTGCTACAACTTTTAAAAGAAAAGATTAACCCCATTTTTAAAGCAATGAAAGAAAAATGATGAAACGCACTTTTTTTAAAACAAATTAAAAGCAATCCGTAACTCAGAAAACTAAAAAGGCATAAAATTGCATTTATGATACTGCTTTCAATCGTGACAAACCCTAATGCCAACCCAGATGATTTTTGCAATTCACTTTTTAGCTCCTCATTTTTCCTTGGGCATGTCTCCAAATCTCAAATAAGCAAGCATTAGCTACATACACAATTTTTGAAGTGAGTTGAATAGGTGTATAAGTCATTTCTACCATTAATGTCCATTCGCGTGAAGCAAAATAATTGCAACCGACGTACTTACATTTTTTGAATACATGCCAATAATTCATTGCTGAGTTGGGCATCTCGAACAACTCAAATTGAGTCAAACTCATTTGAATTTGCAACACCGTTCTAGCTCAGAAAAAAAACCAATAGAAATTTGCTGACAAGACATTCCCTGTGTACAAGAGGGCCCCATCCACTAGTAGCCATAGAGTGCACATGGAAACATCTCGTGGGTCTCGCCATTTTTAAAGAACCTACATCTTTCCTCCACGAGATAGTAGGGAACAACTGTGATCATCCTCCTTGCTCGCTTAGCACCACCGATCTCACAGTTCTAGGCATTGAGATGAGACATACCAGTCGGGTCCACATACTCGTGGCATTGTTTCGCTAATCCTGCAACAATTAAATTACATTTGTTTTAAAAATACTTCCTAGTGGGGAATGGTCCAAATCAAATCCCATGATCTCATGATCAGCAAACCTACATGAACATTCAATAGTTAATCTTAAAAAAGGGGCCTTGACTAGGCTGACAAGACTTTACCCCTCAGGATTCATGATTTAGGCGTAAGTCATTCGTATGTGAAATATTAATGGTCGACTTTGAGAATATTTAATACATCCTGCGACCAAGGATAACTGAATAGTTCTAAATGAAGGGGATGGTAAGAAACATGAAACCATGACTCGAGAGGTGACTTATATCACAGGTAACTGGACCAACAAGTCAATGCTGAAATAAGACATCTGAGGACAACAAGGGGATTGTAGATGACAAGTTTATTCAAATAAAACCCTAAACCATGTGTGGAATCAACATACTATGCTAATATTGAGGATAAAAGACCTCAAAATATCAAGAATTTTTGGGGGTCTAACAATTTCAATGGCTTCAGAAATCTTATGACTTTTGGAAGCAATCTATTATCTGAATCTTCAATGTTTTGCTAAATCACTAACATAAGCTATACTTGCACAGATAAATCTGAGGGAAATTATACTGCAACGGCAAAATGGAGAAGGGAAATCGAGGTCATACATGGAACTACATAGATATTGGGTGAGATTGTTTAGTTTATTTATGTTTTAGCTTTCCTTTGTTCTTTATTGTTTGACTTTAGATTGCATTAGAGGTAATTTGCATTGTTATTCCCTTAACCTTTCATCATTTTCATGATGTTACATTGGTGAACTCAATGTTAACTCAACATATCTTGAGGAATTTTTAGGAGTTTTGGAGTTGGATCCTTTTTGTTGCAGGTTTTGTTAGCTTTTTGAAGTAGGTTTTGCATTGTTTTTTGGATGAAACCCTAGTTTTCAAAGATTAAACCATATCTCTCAAAGGATTGTAGGAATTTTCACAATTTTATTTTTACAAGTTGGGGACAATATCAAGAGCTTTCAGTCCAAAAATCAATTTTTTTGGAGCTGTTATTAATTTTTTATAAATTTTTTGTTATTTTTCATGAAAATTCAATTTTGGGAGAAAATTAGAGAATTTTTTGGATTTATTTACATTTTTGGAAAGCTCTATAAATTTCAATAGGGGTCTATTCATTATGTTTTTTATTTGGATAAAACTAATTACACAAAAAATAGATCTTTAAAATTAGGGTTTTATAAAGATTTGCTTATATCTCACAAATCATTGTAGTTATTTTTAGAAAAAAAATTTCTCCAGATTTGGGATGATGTCGGGCACCTTCAATAAAAAAATTGGAATTTTTGGGCCTATTTTGAATTTTTAATAATTGTTTTATGATTTTTCATAAAAAAATAATGTTGGGTGCAAAACAACAAAGTTTTTGAATTTCTTTAGATTTTTGAAAAGCTCTAGAAATTTCAATAAGGGTCTATTCTCTATGTTTTTATTTTTGATACAAAAAACATTTTCAAAAATCATATTTGTCTTGACTAGCTAACCCTCTAATATTAGTGATCAATTATCTTGTTAGGGTTTTGGCTTTGTTGTTGGTTTTGTGAATTTGTAGAACAAATAAATACTTCAAAGGACAAATTGGATCAAGTGGACAAAAAATTGGAGCTAAATAAAGTCTAGGTGCACACATTCCATCTTTGATCTCTAATCATTGCTTATCAACACACTTCAATTTGGGTCTTAAAAAGAACAACTTGTTTGATCACACATTTGGATTTTGAGGTCTAAAATAAATATTTTTTGCTATCACATCATTGAAATTGGGTTAAAATGAACCATTGTCTTCAATCACACATCTTAACTTGGGGTTAAAAGAAATAAGTGCTTGAACTATTTTACACACATTTCAATTTTCTAGAGGGAAATTAATCACTGCGAGTGTGAATCAAGTGTGTGTCCTCCAAAACACCTCACTTGGTTTGCTTTTGTCATACCCTTCTTAGGAGGCCTACTTGGAGCACACACCCCTCCAAGGGATGACCTCAATCAAGCGTGAATCCAAAGACACGCTCCTTTGGGAGTTGAAATTTTGTCACTCTTGGCTAAGCCCCAAAGAAATTTATACCTTTGGGAAGTGAAGGTGAAGGGTGGGTTACCCCTTTCTCCCGACTTATTGGAAATTTTTTTCTTTCAAATCATCCCTAGTCAACCTTGTGCATCCTAGCTCAAGATCTAATTGGCCATACCCACTTGACTAGCATTAGGATTGTTGATGTGTATTCAAGTGTTTGCTTAATCATAACATTTAATCTTGAAAGATAAATTTATCATTGTGTTTGGTGTGTGTGTTCATGCATTTACATGTGAGATCTTGTTTTTTGATATTGCCCAAATAAAACTTCTAATAAACACTTGCCACACAATCCAAATCATTCAATCTTGTCATTCCACATCAAATCCTAATCATCATCATCTCTTTAATCCAATTAACATCATTTTACACCATTCCAACATTAGAAGAAATAGCATAAAAGCTCGTTCACATACTTCACGAAGCTCGAAAAATCCAATCATCTTTAAACCAACAAATAATTCAAGGAATCCATGAAATGATCCAAAAATTTCAAACAAACCAATCACCTCAAATGCAACAACTCATAGCACAAGCCCAATATCTCATGGCCACTTGTCAAATCCAACAAACACAACATCAAGTTCAATCACGATATCAACAAATTTCACATCAATCCTATATGTCACCTACATCATCATATCAACCTCATCCATCCACATATCATGTTACCCCTTCATCAACCTATCACACCTCTTCTAATGTCAACCCTTATCCATACCAATCCACCTCTCAACAAACATTATCCTATACAATCCCTCCATCATTATCACAACAACAAATCATACCACAATAAGTCCAAACGTCATTCCAACCTCAACACATTCAACCACAATCCTATGTGTCACCTTCATCATCATGCCAACCTAACCCATCTACCTATCATGTCGATGCCACATCAACATATCCACCCATATCACAAGAACATAGGAGCCCAAGTCCACCTTGGCAAGAAAATCAAGAGCCTTTCAATTCTCATGTTCCATTTGACAAGGGGAACACCAATCTAGTTCATACACCCTATAACTCTATCATACCACCATCCAATCAAATGCCTATCCCTAAGCCACCATGTCCTAGTCCTAATCCATTGGCCTCTCCACCTTCTAATCCATCAAACTCTTCATTACCCCCACCATCATCAAATCCTCCATCAAATCTATGCCCTAAATTCAAAAATTTCAAAAGTAAACCTATGGAATTACCCAAATCCACCCATCCACCTAGAAAGGATGTGAGCCAAGGGCTACTAGAAAGGAATCAAACATCGCCATGTCATCCAACTCATATTTTTGAACCTACCAAAGAGTCTTCAAACACCATGCCTATTCCTCCAACCCCATCATGTAGTCTCCCCCTTGAGCCTATTCAAGAGTCTTCCCCATTAAATCCAAGTCAACCTCCATCATGTCTCCATGTTGTTGACCATCTAGAACATGTTGAGCCCATTCAAGATTCATCCCCTTCCACTTCTGTTCAAGCAACCCAAGAGGTATGTCAAGAGAACAATCCTAAACACGAGGAAACATTACCCTCTCATCCACATAAAGATCAACACCCTCCCAATGATTCTGTTCATAACACATCTAATACTATTCATGATCAATCTTTCATCTTTGATCAAGACCCATTTTATGATCAAGAAGACCATGATGATCCCCTTAGCCAACTTTATGCATTCCATGGTCAAGAGCTTGCCACCTCACCCATCCATGATACACAAACATCCACTTCCCATGATGAGACAAGTGCCTTCAAAGCACACATAGAAGATCAAAAAATACCTTGGATCTAAGTGAACACAATGCTAATCAAGATCTTAATGATCCTCCATCACCCACTATTGACCCCATTGCAAGTCCTCCATCATATCCTATTGGTCTTTCCACCCTCATTCATGAATGTTCCTCCTTATAACAACAACAAACATTATCTTACCTTGCTTCATTTTCTCCATCTAATATGGAACTCGTGTCTAGTGTTCCACCTACACCTAGCCCCATTGTCCATTGCATACTCCAAAACATGAACCACCAAGGTAAAGGTTTATACCTTCATGAACAAGGTATTTTGGAGCCCATCCATGTCAAAGTCCCTCCATGCTCTTATGGCCTTGGATATACACCCCAAGGACATCAATCTCAAGATGTTGGTATTTCCTCCATGCATCCTATGTCCACATTCCATCATGAATCCTATCATACACCTAGAACATATGTTTCCATTCCACCTCCATTATCCTAAAAGTGTCAAAATCATGTGACCATACACCTTTCACCATCCAATTTACCCCTACTTCTTCCAACTCCGCATATCCCTCCATCTACTTTGTCACCATTTCTTCCAACACCTAATATCCCAATCATTCATAAATACCCTAAATATCCTAGTCATGACCAACAAATGCACACGTTGTGTAAACATAAAGCTTCCACTCATTCCATTCACCCCATGGGATTAAAAAATAAACATTTTGATGCCTCCTTTCATAACGCCAAAAATCCTAAGGGTCCTAGTTCCTTAGGGTACAAATGAAAGAAACCAAAGAAAAATACATTAAAAAATCCACCCAAACCCATACTTCCGAAAGCAAAGTCAAAAACTAAAATGATATGGGTGCCTAAAAAAATGCAAGTCAAATGAGGCATCCACCTCTCAAAAATCCCAACCATCCTCCTCATCCCTTCAAAAATGTCATTCTATTCAAAAATATCAAATTCTTCCATCCCACAAGCCAAACAAAAATCATAAAAATACTAAATCTATGTGGGTACCAAAAGAACTACATCGACCACCTCCTAAGAAAACATCTCCATTACTTCCTACACCCCACCCACATCAAAATCTTCAACGTTTATCACAATGTGTGAAACCATTGGTCATGGTTCCCTTCAATTTCACACCAATTCCACATACTTCCATCTCCTCATCCTTCACTCATTATCCTACATATCTCCCCCACCACCTTCCTATGGTCCATGCTTTTGGCTAAGCCTCCCCATTCATATTTTGCATAAGTCCTACATAATCCACATTATAATCCATCATATACCTACTCCATCTCCCTTTCATGTCATCCCTTACCAACATCTATGAGCACATTTGACATGGTCCATACGATGACATCCATCTCTACTGGGACTATCACCTTTCATGGAACTAGACACTTGATTCCCTCCTATCCATATTTCAATTCTCCTATCCAAAAATTCAAAAATTCAAAAAGTCAAAAAGTCAAAAAAATAAAAAAATTTAAGAAAAAGTAAAGAGAAATCCCTTTGTCCAACAGTGAAAACCTGGTAAACAGGCGCCTTGGATAAGTAACATGATGAAACTTGGAAAACAAGTGTCATGTGTAGGTTGATCTTCTATGTCACTTACACTTTGGGGCAATGTCTTATCTATCCAACCTATCATTTTCATGTCATATCATTTCCATCCATCCTACCATCTTTAGCCATCACACCTACCTATCATATTTGAGTTTGTTCATTCTCCTTTTGATCTTGATGAAGATATAGGAGAAAAATCTTGAAACATGTTTTGGGTATCTCTTGACATACCTCATCTTTCAAAAAAATCATATAATTATCCTATTGTCATATGCTTTTTCCAAAAAAATCTCAAGTCTTGTACCTAGAATGGGGCATGTTATTCCTACGCAACAGTCTTTGGAGATCCCATCCTTTATCTCTTACACATACATCCATTCCATCCATTATCGACTATCTATCCTACATCCACCTAGACTTGGTCCCCCCCTTGTCATTGGTATCTAGTACAAAGGCTACACAAATTGTCATCCATTGACATTCCAAAACATCTCAAAAAATACAAAAAATGGTAAAAAGTCCTAAAAAAATAAGAAAAATCAAAATATGTCAAAAACACAAAAACATCCAAATAACACTCAAAAATCCTAAAAATAGAGTCAAATTCAGTCATTTTAGTTAGTCCATGCTGTATTAGGTCAGTCCTTTAGGGTTCGTCGTCACACATAGTCAATTGTCAACACATCATATCAAGTCATGCATTAAAAAGATGAATAAGTCAACAATCTCATCAAGTCAAATACAACAAATTGCCAAAGCTACAACCCAAATAGATCAAGTTATGTTTGCTATAGGATGTGTCCTTCGTGAAAACAAACATCATCAAAACAATCAACCTGTGTCTTATTTAAGATGAGTCCTTCCTGAATACTGATATCAACAAAACAATCTATGTCTTATACAGGATGAGTCCTTCCTGCATATAGACATTGTCAAACAAATCAACATGGCCTTACATAGGTTATCACATCAATGACATAAAACTCAACATCTTATACGATACGTGTCTTTCTGAAACTAGGCTTTTGTCATGCCTTATATATAATCATAATATCGAAACTAGACTCAACGTCTTATTTGGTATGTGCTTTTCCTGAAGTCAGGCTCTATCAATCAATCCTTTTACCAATAAAAAAAATCAAACAAACAGATCAAGTTTTCCTAAATAAACAATCTAACAATCCCTTCTATCTTCTTTGTAATTCTGCGGCAGTGATCCCTCTAGGTGGTTAACCCTTGTTGGATAGTGAGTCTTGATTTGGATAGCGAGTCTTGTTTTGATAGTGAGCCTTCTCTGGAAGTGAGCCTTTGTAATAAATTTTGATATTCTCTATATTGTGAGCTAATCCTCATCGTGGTTTTTCCCTTTTTGGGTTTTCCATGTAAATCTAGTGTTATTATGTATGTGTGACGCTTTTCAATTTTTTATTTTGTTCTTAATGATTAATCATATTAGTAGAGTAAAGGATTTGTGATTGATCTAATTTTCAGTGAAAGTTTTAAAGGTTAAAGTTTTTCACAACTGATTCACCCCCCTATGAGTTTTCTTGTTCAACAAAAAATATTTTCATATGCTTTCTCATCAGCTTGATTATTAGGAGTAGCAAGGATAACATAGGAATTTACAACTAACATCCATACATCAAACCCTAATGAGGATATATATGCTTCCATCCTAATGCTCCATAACACATAGTTTGATCCATCAAAGAGAGCTACTTTATTTGAGGAAGAACCTTCATGACTAGCCATCTTGTGTTCACTATCCAAGATCTACCTAAGATGATTAAGCTTCTCCAAAGGAACCAAGGCTTTGAAACCAATTTTTGGAACATAACTATCTATTGAGAGTGGGTGAATCGGTAGATCAATTAAAACTACTTTAATAATTTTAAACCAATATAGAAGTATATGTAGAGAGATAAACACATACACATATAACACTAGATGTACATGTAAAACCCAAATGGGAAAAACCATGGTGAGAATAGCTGCTAGGATCTACTGTCCTAATATAGCCTCACAAAGGAACCTCACTAGTTACAAATTTTAAGGGCACCAACCCTAAGGAGACACCGATCCCATAATTTTAAGCACACCAACTCTAAGGAAGCACTTACTCCCTATTCTAAGCACCAACTCAATTTTTGATGGCACCAACCAACTAGATTTACAATGAAATTTATGGAGCAACAAGCATAAACTTGTTCTATAGCTGCTCATATTCTACTCTACTCTATAATCATCTCCTCTCCTCTCTTCTCTCATCTCCTAACACAGTATCTTGTTGCATTGCACACAAAATGCATATCCTAGATGATATTTCCTATAACTCAGTCCATATCTCCTTCTTATAGCATATGCATACCCTTATTCATTCTTTAGCACACACCATCTTCTAGACTCTAAGACTCTCCTTATTCACTGAAAAGACTTCCTTTTCTCGAGCCATGCACAAATGACCTCATTCAATGAGTTTTACTATCTTTAGCATGTTGCAATCCTTGATTTGATTTGCATTAAATGCCATATATGCATGATTGATCTCTTCCAAATTTCATGATCACTTGTGCATTAATGAAGCCATCCATTTCTTCCAATCCTTAACAAGAATGTAGTTGGAGTAGTTACAATCAATCAATTTCATTTTTTGTGCTACAATATCATTCACCTAACTAGGAGTTTCACCATTTTTCCACCTATTCATTTACTAGAATAAAAAATTTAAATGCTAGTCATTCATGTCTATTTTTGCACAATGATCAAACATTTATCGCTCAACCACCTCAACCATAAAATATTGACCATTTGATGTGATTGATTTAAATGAGGGTCGTAGATCTTCACTTAAAACCCCAGGTGAAAATTCTCCTCTGATTTTCCTTAAGACTTCTTCGACATCCTATTGAAAACACATGCCATCTTCTCATGTTTCCATGTTGATCAACACTAGGATCCACCAAGCTTCTACAAAATAGAAAAAATGCTTCTTCAGTTTTGTCGACCTTATTTTTCCTTTCCATCGGGGGTTAGGAGTCACTAATCCCCTTACCTTATACATGAATTGATTTGAAGGGCTTAAGAAACAAGTCCAAAAACCAATGTATAAAACTCTTCCTTCGTAAGTGTTGGACGACTTAACCCTTTTGGGTATTGGCCTTCACACTTGTTGCTTACCGCTTACCTACCTTTTGATAAGGCATAAGCCATTCTTCCAACCTACAATCCTTGAAACCCTTTTGGGTATCAACATATGGGTTTTCAGCATACTTCATACTTCACTTTTTGATAAGTCATAAGACTTATCACCAACCTTCAATGCTTGGCAAGGTAAGGCTTAAAGCAACTTGCAAAAGCTTTATGTCTGACACTTTTTGAACTTCCCACATTCTATCTTCTTTTTGTTTGTACATTCAGTATGAGGTATGATTGAAGCCTGAAGTATGACACCTTTTAGACTTTACTCATTATTTCTTCATTTCTTTGAGGCATTCAGTATAAGGTATGACCAAAACCCAAAGTATGAAAGCCCGATTGGACTTAGCTGAAATAGACTATCTCCTTCCTTCTTTAGCAAGTGATATAAGGTAACCCCTAGGATCGATGTTCAGAACCAGATTAGACTTGCACAAACACTCTAACTCTTCTTTCTTCTTGCAAGTGGTATAAGGTAAGCTTGAGGCTCAAAACCTAAACTTTGGAAACTTAAAACAACCTCTCAATCCAACCATCATGACTACCCTGTGATGCCCTTTGGACATCAATCAACAAATCCATATCAGATATCACTCAAATATCCTTTGAATTCAATGACAATAATATTTCCAAGATCCCTAAAAAAAAAAAGGTGTTGAAGACTTTAGCATGCAGGAATATTTGAATCAAATTAATCAATGTGCAAATATGTTGTGTATAAATGGACCTTGTTTGATGTTCCTAGTAGAAGTTGATAATGTGTGAAGTTTAGTACACTTTTTCTAATTGATGTTATTCTAATTTGGTGTACTACACTTAAAGCTCCAGAAAAGAAAATTTCAATATTTTTCCAAAACATTTACTATGCATCCTCTACGAAAAAGTTGAGGCATTTTTTCTGCATCTCTCCATAGAAAAGGTTTTTTCCATGCAGTTCAGAAGTCAAGTTGATCATAATGTGAAGGTATTATGTCCAATTTTTCAAGTCTTTACATCTTTTGAAGTGGAACATATTAGTTTTTGATTAGGCTTAGTAAATATATGTTAAAGGCTTGTTGAAATGTTTTGCATTTCTCTGAAAGAAAAAGTTTTGTCCATACAGATATATGGGAATGCTATCTTGGTGTATACGATGATTTAAAAGATCTATAACAATGCCTATCCTTTTTTTAGAACATTTTTTGGGGTACATATACCAATTGGTGCTTGAACATATTATATGAGTTGGATTGCTTTGCATGTGGTATGTTTGGTTGCTAGATTTCAAGTCAATCCTAAGCAATATCATGAGAAGGATATAAAAAGATTCTTAAGATATTTGAAGGGTACTCTAGATTATGGCCTATGGTACAAAAGGATCAAAATTTCTCTTTGAGTTCCTATACTGATGCTAATTAGGTAGGTTGTGTAGATGACTAGAAGAGTACAAATGGAAGTGCAGGGTAAAAGAACAAAGCTATGTCACACTTTCAATCAACTAAATAGTTCAAAGCGAAATTGTTTCGACATAAAAAGTTTTAGTCGAACCAATTTCACCTGAAACCACATGACCTATATGTGGCACATAGAGTTTCAGGCAAAACCCTTTCACCCAAAATCATAGAATTTGAATTTTTCCCTTTGTCACATCGAAATGTGGCTTATTTTATGACCAGGGTTTTGGTAGAAAGGGTTTTAGTTGAAACTCTTTCTACCGAAACCCTTTCTACCAAAACTATCCATGTGACATCCTAGTTGGTAGCCAACTCAACTTTTTTCAAAATTTTCTAAAACTTTTAACTTCAACTAATTATTTCTTTAGTCAGAATGATGTTTTTAAAAAAAATAAAAATACCCATTTGTAGAGCTCAGAATGGTAAATCTGAATATGTATTTTTTTAATATTTTGATTAGTTTTAATATATTTCATTTTTAAAATAATGCAAGTAAGTTGTTAAAGTTAAAAAAGAGGCTGATTAGAAATTAAAAAAAATAGTAAAACATATAAAAAAAATTGAAAAATATATGGTGCACTAGAGGAGAGAGTCCTCTCCAAAAGGGTATAATTTGTTTTGAAAATGATTAAAAAAATAAACAATAGTTGATGTTAAATGAAAACTGTCAAATTTTGAC
Source organism: Sequoia sempervirens (assembly GCA_007258455.2). Lineage (NCBI taxonomy): Eukaryota > Viridiplantae > Streptophyta > Pinopsida > Cupressales > Cupressaceae > Sequoia > Sequoia sempervirens. Next base: position 437,079,896 of record VDFB02075321.1, read on the forward strand.
AAGTTTGACTTTAAAATGATATTACGAGAAAAGCGTAGATCAAAATTTCATTTTTTTTCCATGCACTAGATATTGAAGTTACCTATTTGGAAAAAAAAGGGAAAATGAAGTTTTTTTTCTATTTGTTTCTTGACGTCAAGCGAAGGTCATTTTTTCTTGAAATTTTTAGCATTCCAAAATCTACTCTTAAATTGATAAAAAAATAATCCAAACAAATTTTAAAAAATCTAAAAAACTACAGGAATAAACTTCATCAATATTTCTACCTTTCATTAGTTTACATCATTTTGAAATTCAAAACATAAAGACCACTTTTATGTGGTTGAAGTTCAGAATTTTTTTTTTTGTTGGCCGATTCCTTTATAAAGTGTGGCATAGGTTTGTGCTTTTACCCTACATTCTTTTTGGGAGACAGATTGGTCTCATGGTTCAGTAAAAAAGTAGGATTTAGTGTCTTTTTCCACAACATAAGCAAAATATATTGCTACAACATCTTGCTACACTCAGGTGCTTTAGATGAAGTAGAATTTAAAGGATGTAAAGGTGGTGTATGATGAACCTATTCCTATACTGTGTGATAATACTGTAGACACCGAAATCTGGTTTAGGCCTACGACTTCAGTATTCTTCATATATTCGTATTCTTCATGGTCATGATTAAATAATGTTAATTATTTAATTATTCACTTTAACTTTAATTCTTCTATTAATTAAATAATCTTAATTATTTAATTAATTCACAATTTTCTTTATTCTATCTGATTAATTAAATAAACGCTTTTTATTTAATTATGTTACTAATTAACCTTATTCTTCTTGTCAAATTAAATAAATTCTTATTTAATTTACTCTTTATCATACTTCAACTATAATTAAATAAATTCTTTATTTATTTAATTATTCATTTAAATCCCTTCATCACTTAATTAAATAAATCTTATTTATTTAATTATTCTCTAAAGATCAAGTCTTGAATTAAATGAATTATTTAATTCATTAATTCTATTTTAACACATTCTTTTATATTTTAGATAATTATGAGAGTTATCTAAGTATTCACTTTTACTCGACTCGACATCTATTTTAATCGCTCAGTTAACTCTTGATTTGATATCTGAGTGGCGTTCTCGAGTAATCTCTTCATCAGATCATTCAATCGTCCAGTTCTAACTCATTTGCGTGTACATGCAGATTAATTAAATATTGCTATTTAATTAATTAAACTTTGTGCGTGCATTCGAACAAGAGTTGCTTTAATCAATCTTTATCTTTTTCATGCAAAGATATTTCTTCTGTTTTCGAATACCAAACTAAAGATTAAATCATTTATTTAATCTTTAATCCTATTCCTAGTTTGTATCACTCATGTCACTTCTGACAGATATCACAATGCATGTCTAATCTTTTGATCTCAACCATCCGTTGATCTTTCGATCTTGGCCTATCATTCAAATAATCAATTTTCTATAAATTGATCTGTCATTCTTCATTCTAATCTCTCTCAAAAACTCTCTTGCGAAATCTTATGACTTTTGAGAGCACTCAATCCTGAATCTTCGATATTTTGCTAATCACTATCTTAGGCTATACTTTGATGAATTACAAGAAATCTGAGGGCAATTATACCACACAAGCAAAATGGAGAAGGGAAATTGAGATGAATCATGGAAATACGTTTGAAATTGGTGAGATTGTTTCAGTTTGTTTACGTTTTACTTTCCTATGTTCTTTGTTGGTTAACATTAGATTTGCATATTAGATTTAGTATTGCATGTTTGCTTCTAATATGTTTCTTGTGCACTTTCTTGGCGTTACATTTGGTGAACCCGACGTGAAGACACCATCTTTGTGAATCCGTAGATCTTTTATTTTGGTTTTTGCAGATTTTTCATACGAAACGACGCATTAGTTTGATGAAGCGACGCATTTGAATTCCTGAACCGCATCTGACACCAAAATGACGCATCTGACAATATACGATGCATCTGACAATTCTTGAACCACAATTGACTGGTGAATACCGAGCTGCAATTGAAGAAAATATCGACGCATTTGACTGGTAGCACAGCGACACAACTGACTGGTAAACTTTATTTCTATTTTCAGAAATCTGAAATTTTCAATTGATTTGTGTGTTACTAATATCTGATTTTCAGTGTGTGGCCATTTGGAGTTAACAAGCTTTTGCAGGATGATTGACGAAGAAAATATTGAAAACTACTAACAAGTTTTTCTGTAGGACGCTTGTCGAAGACTAGTTAATTTTGAAACAGATTGTTTGGTAGCTTAGAAAATCTTTCGTTTGGTTAAAATTAACAAGTGTCTACTATGTTTGGTGTGAAAGCACAAGTCTGGTTACCCTCACAACTTGGTAGATCGAAGTATCCTCTCCCCTTGCGCATCTGTGCGATCCTAGGTGTAAGAGAAACGGTTACCAACTCTAGAACTTGGGCCTGTTCTAGTGGGAAAAAGTACTCACCCCAGGACGACTCAGACTAGTAGCACCCTAAACCCGAGGGACTTCCAGCTGGTATATAAAAGTGGGTTCTTGGGGAAAACCCAAGAATCACGAGTATGGTTCCGACGAGATGGATTCAAAAGGAGACTCTCGCCATATGGATCATGCCCCATAAATGGAATACCTGTACTAAATACCTTTTTTTTTAGAGACCAACCTATTTGTGGCCGTTGCTTGGTATAGTGCAAGGTACAGTATCATGCCTGAAGATACTCACTACTGATCCCCTTGAGTAGAGATAACAATTCTTGGGAGGTCATTGCCCAAAGAATTTGAAATTGGTGTGCTCAAAAGACGTTAATGAGCTGTGGAGGGGAGCCAATGCCACCAAATTTCTAAGCTATCCACTCTCAAGAAGGAAAGGTGTTTATCACCAATCCGGGGTATAATAGGTGGGTTATACCAAGTATACAAACCCTAGGCCTTTGGCCTATTAGGATGTGCTTGTCTGTTATCAATTTAAATGTTCTTTGAGTCCAAAATCAAAATTGAAAACACTTTGTCTTATGATTGTCTTTGATTGTCAGAATTTGATCACAGAAAACGGAGTTAGTTTTAATCTCATCACTAAAAATACATAGAGAGTCGCAATTGATTTTTAGAGTTGCATCTATTAAAACTTGAGTCGCATCTGTTATCAAGAGTCGCTTCTGTTGAATTTTGAGTCGCATCTGTTATCACGAGTAGCATCTGTTTAGCTGTGAGTCGCATTTGTCAGTATCAGTTGCATCTGTCTAGCATAGAGTCACATCTGCCAGTTAGCTTGCAATTGCTTTGCAAAAACCACATGCGTTATATTTTGAGTCGCAACTGTCAGTACGAGTCGCATTTGTTAGAAGGTTAGCTGCATCTATAAGAGTCAAACTGAACTTTACCAGAGAAATTCAATTGATCACTAAATAACCGCAACTGTTAACTTGAACCGCATCTATGAAATCCCATGACGCATCTGTCTGATTATTAGAAAACTAGAATTCACAGTCACTATCCAGTCAACACGATTATACCAGTTTCGGTTGTCTTTACACAAACAGTTCTTGGACAGAAACCTAAAATGATTTGCTCAATTTTACATCCTTTAGGTTCATTTAGTCATTACCATAGTTGTCTTCATTCGGAGTTTAGTTTCATCTTAGATTACATATTACCTTGCATTAAACTTCTAGGAAGGTCACTTTTACAAACTTTAGGACTAGTTCACCATCTACACTCTAGAAAAGTCATAGTGTCAACGAAATTTGTCATTGAACCTAGTTTTATCAGTATATCCTTTGTCCTACACAAAGTCCTCCTAGCTCATCAGTCTAGTTAGGAAACTCAATTTGTCTTTGATCCTCATCCTACATTGGTTCCTTGACTTAAATTAAATTGACGCCTTGGTTAGACTTTAAGTATTTGGTCCCTTCATCTTAAGGTTTATAGAATTGATTATTTTAGAACCTTGCATAGACCTTGCATCTTTAGATCTTAGGCTAGTGTCATCCTAGAACATTCCTTATTTTGCATAGACCTTGCATCTTTAGATCTTAGGCTAGTGTCATCCTAGAACATTCCTTATTTTGCATACGAAAATCCAAAAAACATAGACTAGCGTCATACTATTCATAGATATAGTTTTTCATTTCCCGCATATTGAGCTTGTCTTACATGGTTGAAACTAGGTCTAAGAGAAGAGAGAGAGAAAACATATCGAACCCAAACAAATTCATCAATCTGTTTTCTTCAAGACCTCATAAGACTCTATTAGACAAATTCACCACTAGAAATACTCAAGGACATATTGCAGTAGAAGACATAGAGGTTGCCACACAGGACTCTGAGTTTGCCTCTTTCATAGATGAGTACCTAGCAAATGATTGACAATGATACTTAGCCAAAGTGCTAGCTAAAGGTGCTAACTTACCTCCAGGATTTGATATCAGCAACTTACAAACTCAACCTACACAAGGGACAAATACCACGACTGCTAGTACTACTATACCTCAGGTTAGCATGACTATGCCATCTAGCACATCTACACAAAGTACGACAGTCCATACGTCCCCATTTGGTACATCTAGCATGACATCAAGATTTAATTTCACTGTAGGGGCTTCATCATCCACTTCCTTCGGTCCTCTTGTTGGGAGTAAAAGACCTAAAACTTCAGCCTCTACACCTTATTTCGGTGTCACAAGTTCATAATCAATAACCATACCTAACACTAGTATCACGAGCACCATACCATAGTTGATGGCCATACCTAGTGCTCCAGTCACTAGTACTATACCATGGATTACACAAACAGGGGGCATTCCCTCCTTCCAATATGGCAATCAGAATCCATTCACGCAGTTTCTGAGTCAGAATGTACTTTCCCAAACTGGTACTTAGAATCCTTTCACACAGATTCTGAATCAGAATCCATTCTCTCAAATTGGTGGACACCAATCATTTACACAAATTCCCAATCAAAACCCCTTTTCCCAAAGTGGTATTCAAAATCCGTTTACACAGATCCCAGGTCAACACTAGTTTATGCAGATTCCAGACCATAACACATTTACCAACATTCCGAATCCAAATCCACCTTAGATGCCAACGTTTAATCAAAACCCATCAAGAGACTTTGGATTTCAGAACACATACATGGATCCGCATAATCCCCCTAGCACATCTTTGACTCAAGTTGACGTCTTACAAACACGAATGCATGCATTACAAACACAAATGGATAACATGTCGGTGTCAACTAAGAAGTCATTTTCATGAGGACATATGCCCATTCCCCTTTGATAGATCATTGTGCATGACCCCTTTCCCTCACGGATATGTCATACCGAATCTCCCTAAGTACAATGGCAAACAAAATCCAATAGAACATATAAGGGAATTTTCTACCAGATGCATAGATGTCGCTTATGACCCCATGTATCTTATGAGACTATTTCCAAGAAGTCTTGTAGGAATTGCACTAGAGTGGTTTTCGGGTCTAGATTCTAGCATTAGATCTTGGGGTGAACTGGTTGAGAAATTTGTGGAGCAATTCTCATTCAACATAGACCACGAGATAAATATAGCAACCTTGTGTCACACAACGCAAGACGAAGGTGAATCATTCATTGCTTTCTTCTAGAGATGGAGAACCATGGCTAGTAGGTGTCTGTCAAGATACCTGAAAAACAAAAAGTTTACTATGTTTCAAGAAAAACTTCATGCAAAACTAAGGAGTAACTTAAGGGTACATTGCTATACATCTTTTTCAAAACTAGTGGAAAAAGGGGTGATAATAGAGAAGGATCTCATTGAAAACGGAAAACTCAAGACAACAACATCCAATCAAAACCCGATCATACAAAACACCCCCACTAACAGAAACAGATTCTGGTCTTGCAACAAAATGTCACCAATGATGGGGTGGTTGATGCTAAAACACTACAAGTAGGACCCCTCCTCACATTACAAGGACCTCATACTTTTCCAACATGCTTAATGTTGTTAGTCAACCTCTAATGTGGTCAAAGCACTCAAGCGTCATGTAAAGGAGATTTCAGAAACGTGAGTTCACTCCCTTAGGGGAACCCATTGAGTCGGTGTTCAAACAACTATTACAACATAACCTCATACAGCTGCAGGAACAAAGACAATACAATCCAGGATAGTTTAAACCAGCTTGGTGGGATGACAATGCCTTTTGTGATTATCATAGGACTAAGGGACATAACCTACAAAACTATTGACAACTGAAGAATATCATACAGGATCTTGTTGAAATGAAGTTAGTGGACAAAAACAAAAGTCATCAAACACTGATCATCAAGTCTTTTTAGACCCACTACATGACCATGGGAAAGGAACTATCCCTAGTTTGAGTACTAAGACCAATATGTCAGCCAACTATGCGAGTATCAAACATGATTATGATAGTGGCAAAATCATTCATTGCCTTTGCGCCGCTGATGAAAAAATCAATACCATTACTATCAATGCTAATCCTGAGTGTGTAGTCAATACTCATCATACTAAGTTCACTATCCAGGGCCCTCCATCACAGCAAACACCACAATCTTCCAAGTTACAATATAACCTACTTGACCAGTTGGGGAAGACCCCAACCCAAATTTCAATCTTGGAATTATTGCATATTTCCCTTGAGCATCGATCCATCCTCGATAAAGCTTTATAGAACACCACAGTCCCTAATGACCTTGATGTCAATCATTTCTAGGAAATGGTGGGCTACTTGACCAATAATCACCATGCCACATTTTCTGAACAAGACTATGCAACACAAAAGATGAACCATAACGACCCTTTATATCTAGAAGTCCTTGTTGATGACACCAAAGTTACACGAGTTTTGGTAGACGGAGGAGCAAGGTTAAATCTATGCACTTTAAAAATAATTAAGATAGTAGGTATTTTAGAAGCATGCATAGATATGACCAAGAGTATTGTCATTAAGGCTTATGATGATGAAGAACGAAAATCAAAGGGGGTGGTAACACTTCCTATCAGAATTGGTCCTGCGATAATGGAGACAAAGTTCCAGGTCTTGGATCTCACCCTCCCTTATAACATTCTGCTAGGTAGACCATGGATTCATGCCATGAAGGCAATCCCTTCCACGTATCATCAGTGTCTTAATTTCCCTTACAATGGCATAGAAATAACTATAGATGGTGATCCCGATCCTTTCCAGTACTGCACCAATCTAAAAGAGATCCCTCAACGTCAAGTACCAGTGAACCAAGAGGCCTCACCGTCTAATCCATCTTCTTATGTTGACCCGTCCACACTCACTCGAACATCTGTTTCACCCTCACTTCCTACCACTCCTAGGGTTGAGATCCAAGACAAGGGTTGTGGAGAGTATTACATGAAGACTTCTTATTGTGTTAGCCATTTGGTTCCTCCTAAGTCATATGGTTTACCTATAATAGGTAGGGTACAATCTATGATCACTATACATGTTCCCCCCACAACAACTTTCACTAAATGGGGTGAATTAAGCAAAGAGGCTGTAGATGCAAGATGTCACTTCCTGGCTGTATAAGGAAGATAATCAAGAACCCCTTTTACTTGCTCATATTCCTACAAGTCTATATGGAAAGGTTTCAAAATCATGCAAAGCAAAGGATATGATGGACAAAGTGGTTTAGGTTTAAACCAAGATGAGAATTGAACCAATATTTGTTTCTCAGTGGCCAAAAGGAGTAGGGCTAGGGTTTCAACCGATCCAGATTGGCGTTCCTAGTACTCCATTACCCTTACTTGAGGAAGTACATGCTTCAGAAGATATTAAGACATCTCACGAACCACTAGACCAATATCACTATGACTCCCCTGATTCTAACGATTATGAGTGGGATTCCTTATCCTCTACTTCTTCCATGGACCTTGACAAGTTATTTGGAGAACTTGACTTGATGTTAAGTTCCTCACCAAATCCCTTAAATTCCTATCCACCAAAGAAAATGACAAAAGAGGAATGGTTTAAACACTACTATAGGGAATCACTTGATCCTACCTCTTGGCAACCTGAGCCACCTATTTTTGATAGTCAAACCTTGGCATTGGGCCCACCTATTCATCCACCTAGACTCAAACCTAAGAGCAAAGACAACTTGGTACAAGACTTTTGTAATCACATGAATAATTCAATCTTTACTTTGACCCCATTAGACTTTGATACCTCCAACGATGACATGCCCTTAGTCTATCCCCAGCTCATTGATTGGGATCAACAAGACGCACCCGTCCTAGACACTTTTGAGAATGATGAAGCAATTGTTGAGTTCCTGGGTTACGTGAAGGCATACCTAATGGGGATCATAAGGCTGGTTTTACCATTGACTTGGAAAACAAAGCATATTTTGGGGAATCTGTTCAACTCTCCAGTCGTAAAAATGAGAAAAAGAATAAACAAGATAAAAAGGACGAGTCTCTAGGTGAAAACAGAAAGGCACCTTTAGACAATGGAAAAGTAAAAAAGAAAGGACGCATCCGAAGGTGAAAACATTTCTCAGGCACCTAAGGATGGAGGTTTGAACATTATTCTCCCGATTAGGAAGGAAGCCCATGCTCGTTGAAGAATCATTAGAGTCAACATAGGCACAAAGAGAAGATCCTCAAATTTGGTTCATTTTGCAAAGCATCATTGACAATAGAAGAGAAGCCAAAATTCACTTGACTAGGAGATAGATAAATTTTGCTTGGTCATATGCCAACATGCGGGGTTAGATCCTGAACTTGTTCTGCATCATTCGCCCTTACAACTAGGTGCCAAACCAGTGAAATAGAAGTTGAGAAAAATGCATCCACAAATTGCTTTATTAGTCAAGGTAGAACTCAAGAAATTGTTAGATGTTGGTTTCATTAGATCTATCGACTACACAGTTAGTTTCCAATCTTATTATAGTTATCAAATAAATAACAATATAAATATTAACAACTTGACATTATTATTATAATATTATAAAGAAAACTAATATATTAATTAATTGTAAATCTGAGAATTATCTAGAACAATATAGAATACAAAGTATAATAATAAAAAATCATAAATAAAATACTGCATTATAAACAGCGAAGGGACACAACCCTCCCTTTAATCGCCACCAATGAATCTTATTTTAAGTGCAAACTATGAAGAAGTCGATATGGTGTCGCTGAGTTTAGAAAAAGATACGTTGGCAGCAAAAGACAAATAAACATTTGAAAATCAAGTAGCATAAAGGGATCTCTAACAAAGGTTACGTCTTTTCCAAAAGATGCCCTTTTCCATAAAATATATATATCATGTAAGTGACGATGGAGGGAGGGATAAGGAAGGAAGGAAGAATATTGGAGAGAGGAAGAGACACGGAGGAGGGGAATTACCTACAAGATATTCTTTAAAATGCATTGCCACTCAAAGGGGGGACAAGATCTGAAACGTGGGCCCCAGCAGCAGCCCAAGTTGTGTTAGAGTATAGAGAGGAGGTTGTTTGATGTGAGAGGAATTGGAATAATCAAAAGGGAGATCGAATAAGGAAGAAGAATCTATTCCTGACAAGGGAATCAATGAGGAAGTATTGAACATAGAAGGAAACGTGACTGCATAGCAGTTGATAAAAATCGTAATCTGGGACAGGAATACGTCTGGTCTATGTTCAGAAAAATATATGCATATTATACAGTTAATTTATATAGGCCAGACAAATGTCACCTACAGACATACAAATCAGATTGCTTATAAAGAGACCAAAGCAGGGAATCAGCGATGAGATAGTTAAGGAAATTATATGCAATTTCATGGCTACGATTCCTCCTTTCAAGATTAAGGACTAGGAATGAATCAACAAAGGGGAAATAAATATAGATATATACTGAAATCACTGTCAGTAAGCTGACAGTCAGCAATAGAGGTATGTTGTTTTAAGGTAAGTTTATTATGATTGTCAAATTATATATATATATGGTTAAAGTATAATGGAATATATATAAGTTAGTGATGATTATAGTTTATATATTTGTGAGTGATCTCTAACAATTTGGAACCCTATCAACTCTAGCGTAGAAGGGTAATACTTCTTGGCATATGGAAAGGTCATCACCAATTCCAAGCTTGAGTCTAATTGTCATTGGTGCAAGTTTAAACAACATTTAAAGTATCTTCAATCTACAGTTCTCAAAACCAGGAATGATATCCTTAGAATTAGGATTAGAAGATTCCTCCATTTAAGCTTTCTAATATTAGAAATATCATGACTGCAACTGAACCTTTTGTCTTTATGTTTTTTTTCTTTATATTCTCTATCACTCTCTAAATTTACAAAGTACCTTAATTCATATCTTTTATAGAAACAATAGTATCCTATCACACATTTCCATCTTCATAAAGACATCTAAGGGAAATAGATCATCATAGGTATGGTACTACAAAGTTAAAATATCTCACAAAAATTAAAAAACCTCAACATATTACTTTATACAAGCAAAGCAATACCAAAAGAATGATTATGGGAATACAAATTCTAGAAGTACATCACTTGGTTTAACATGGCCTCTTCAATAACCTAAACTTATAGAAACTACAAAAGTCTATGGATGAGGTATAACCTCTTCCTTTGCATCCAAGCCATGATGACCAACTTTAAAGAGTGCTTCCAAACTTCCCATACAAATTCAGCAAGGAGTGATTAGACCAAAATTTTCTTGCCTCCTTCCCCCCTTCCTCCTCAAAAGTCCTTTCCAAACAAACTTTAAAACAAATGCATCTACCTTGTGTAAATCTAGATTACACAACCTTTGTCAGCCTCTAGCCACGAAGACAAGCATGCAAATTATGTAAGCATTGATAAGGCATGTGGTTTCTTTCTTATTTTTATTATTATTTTATTTCTTTTGAAATAATTTTAATCCTTATTCCCTTTTAGCTACACAAAGTGTAGAAAGTGATATAGAAATAGAAAGGAAATAGTATTGCTAAGAGAGAGCACAAGCAACTAGTATGCTACTCAATAAACAAGATGATGCAAAGAGAAAACAACAATGACCAATACCACCTTCACAACTAAAAGCACTCAAGGCAAGTAGTGGAAGGAAAAATCTTGAGAATCTTGTTGCAATGAGCACGTGGTGTAGGAAGAAAAACTAGCAGCTTGCAGCCAAGGAGAAGTGATGTAAACATTGTAGAATGAACTTAGAATGTAAGAGAGAGTGAATAGAATAAGAATTGAGCAAGAGAGAGTCCAAGAGAGTGAATGAATGTGAAAGAATGGATTTGAACTAGCAAAAGGGAGGAAAAGGACCCATTTCTCATCGGTCAAGGACACATGAGACACTACGCTTCATGACCAATGAGAAACACAATGTTCCTATAGATTCCAGAGGTAGGAATCCTATTAGGATGGCAGTGCAACGTGCAAACGTCTACGTGGTGTGTGTGTCCCCAACTGAGATTCCTCCACCAACACAAAAAGACGTGGCAAGGTGGAAGGAGAAAGGATTTTTCACCATAGAATTTATATTTTCTAAGGTAGGGGTGATGAAATGGGGAATTTTCCTAGGGGTACAAATTCGCTCCATTACATGTATAAACCTAGGATTCAAATTTTGTGTGGGTGATGTTTAGGGGTATTTTTTAATTTTTAATGTTTTGGGCTCTTGGTGTAAAGGATACTACACCCTGTAAATGAAACTTATCTTATTAAAAATAAGGTGTGTAGATTGAATTTCAACCATGAAGGTGAGCCAATCAAACCTGGATATACATCTTTTGGGGTCTTGGGATAGATTGAAATTGATTGAAATTGATTAACCTACTTAGACTATATGACCTAATATCAAAAATGTAAGCTACTGGAAATTAACAAATTGAAACAATGGATTTGTAGGTAGATCTAGAAAGGGCAGAGGGATGTGTACTTGTCCAAAAAGTTTGATGCCAATCATTGTAGGAGGACAGAGTCGCCCAAGGGTGTCTGAGTCCTTGTAAGGGTGTCCTACTCTATTTTTGTAGTCCTCTAATGTCAGATCTAAGATCTTTGTTTCCACTTGCATACTTCTCAGATCACCATTGGATAATTTTGTAGGTGATTTTTCATGAGTTGACAAGATGTTGGGTTTTAATACAACAATAGATAAATTATTTTCAAGCTTCCTTTAATCCTCTCTAAACCTGAAATCTACACATTCAAAAAGAGAAGAAATATTGTGCCATTTAGGGGCTTGCCTTAATCAAACCCTGTGTTAGTGTTTCCACTTCCACAATGGCAATGTCAATGATAAAAATGGATAAATGATAGGAAGGAATGATGAATCAACAAAGTACTGCAACTCACCACCCTTCAATGACTTCCTTGAAGGACTAGAGTCATGCACATCACTTCAAGGTCTTGGATCTTGCTTGCTTGAATGCTTGAATTTCTTGGAGACCTACAACAAGGGTTAGCCTTCACAAATAATGATAAAATGAACATACACAAACTCACATAATATTTGATATGATGTTAGGATCTTGAATTTCTACAATAAATCTTTGAAATGCTTCTCTTGACTTGCTTAATAGTTCTCTTGATAATAATTCTTGCTCATAAATTCTCCTTAGATTTGAAATGATGCAATAACTAGGTATTTATAAGCATTTATTCATTTCCTCATAAATTAAATCCCAATAGCTAATATTTGTAATTTGAATTTCAAATGTTAAAATACCAACACCGACATATTCAAATTTGGATCCCAACAAAATAGGGGGACTTAGATGCCTAAGGGTGTCCCAGTCTTGACCCTATTTTCTAGAAAATAAGGTGTTGGGGGTAAAACATTAAATTAATGCATTTGTTCAATGCTTTCCATTTCTTGAAACATGATAAAAATAAGCTATAGAATGCATAATTTAGGGAAATTAGGTGCTTAATTAGGCTCAATAATTTAGGGGGAGAAAAACATAGTGTGAAATTGTCAAAGCCTAGTTAGGAACTAGAGCTTCACCTAACGAGTCATGTACTTCAATCTAACAAATACCTCTTGTCAAATCTAATCTCTAAACCATATAATTTGAGATTATCCCATGGTTATTCAATTTACCAAGCCTCTACCTAAGCAATATTTAGAGGATTGTGCACCTCAAAAAATGGGGATGATTAGAATACAATGATCAATAAAAAATGTTTGTAGTCCTAGCACTCAAGGTTTTGGTCCATAATTATCGATTGCTAGATTTTGGGCTTAAAATCCTATTAAGACAAATGAAGCTAGTTATTTTTCTTAACCCATAGGGCATTCATCATAAATGAGCACTCATCCTTATTTTAATACAATTCCAATTGTGGCTTGTGTTATTACTTTGCAACCATATTCTTGACCACCTTCTCCTCCTATTTCACATTGTTCCCATAGTCTAGTTCATGAGATGGAGGAGGGAAATTTTGTGCCAGAATAAAAAAGAAGGTCGTTGTTGGATTTTGTTCATCAAGTTTGGTGTCAATTATAGAGAATTAATTTTTGAATATCTCTTATGGATCTCTTGATTACTCTAGGCTCCCATCTTCCATGAATTTTATTTCATGAAATGTTAGGGTTCTCATTAATCCTGAAAGTAAAAACATTATGTAGGATTTTCAAAAAATATTTCTTGACCTTGATGTTTTTTATTTATAGTAGTTTAAAATTGTAGGTTTCATGATTTTTGTAGTTTGTTGTGTCATCTAGTCAAACAATCACTTTTTACATAGTGATCATGAACTTGGTTGAGGAAAACTTGCCACTTTCATTTTTCCTAGGTGGTAGTCACACATGGTGGCTTATAAATGTGACCTTGTTGGTGGATACAGTTGTAGGTACCAAATCCTTAAAACTATGCCATTTTTAGAGTGTAGGGATGTCAAACTTAGAGCAACCAATCTCTATTTTATGTTTAGATAGGGAAACACTACCAATTTTCAAAGGTGAGTAATACCTTCATTGACTTTTGGATCAACTAGACTTGGGGGATTCCATAGAGTTATCTTGAAAAGGATTGAACACAAATAAAGGTGGATAAGTGACTAATTTGATGTAGTAGTACTTGTTGTATGCCTAGCCCCCAAATATATCACTAGGCCAATGACTAACTTTCTACTATAAACTTTATCAAGATGATAAAAAAATCACTACATAACAACAAGATGTGGGTATGAACATCTCGACTCTTTAGGATGATAACAATTTAAGGTTTTTTTTTGTATTTGATTTTTGTAGGTTTTTTGCTATTTTTTTTGTATTTTTTGATGGATAAATATGGTAGGTCAAGCATGGAAGTTCTTAAGATGAATGACATTCATGGGTTCATCTAGCTCCTATCCATGTAGTGATGATAACTTGTAGATGCTTGAGTAATTTCTTCACAAGGGTGATACAGTTCATGTGATCTTTGGAAATACAATTGTAGACATCTACGAGTATGCTTATTTATTTATTTAATTCTTTTAATTTTTCTGTCTTCATCAATTTTTTTTTGTTATACTATAGGAATCGGGTATCCCCCCTATAAGTTGCAGTGCACCTAGTAAATTTTTTTCACATGATCGGTGACACTAGTGTGAAATTTCCTCTGGTACCACGAGGATGGAGGGGATAGTAGACCTCATGACCTCTTTCCTACAACAAGATGATTTAGCCAATCGAGCTAGGCCCTTCGTCCCTTTCTTCATCAAAATTCAAATTTAGCTCCTACCCTATCTTGATTTTTCCTATCCATTGTTTTTTCTAATTAATCTCCACTATTGATCAAATATCAAATGAACCATATAAATATAAAGCATTCATTCATTCATATCCCCTAGATCATGATTATTATCAAGAACACTATAAAACATTATCAAACACTATCAAGAATTATAGTTATCAATCAATCAAGTTGTTTTTATCATTATCAACCATAGGTATCTATAGAGTCTAAAATAATATGTTGTAAAATTGGTAGAACCTACACAATTTAGAGGTTTATTTGGTTGAATAGTTCACTCAAGATTGCAAAGAATACATTAAAATGTCGACAAAAGGTTTCTAAACTTGTGATGGTACAACATTGTATATGCCTTCAGAGACTTAAAACTACCTAATCTATCCTATTCAAGTTATTCTACTTTCTAGAAATTACAAAATTGCATAATAGTTAAATAATATGCTAGAACTAATGGCTATAGGTAACTACAACTAAAACTATAACTGAACTGCTATAAACAAAAGATCACTGTATCAACTCAAAACTAACCAAAACTAACAACTTAGCTAATTTAACAGGTTTGATGTACTACTGGTTAACCATTACATGCATGTTCATGAACATTCATTACCAATAAGAAAAGTATGAGATTATAGTTTAACTTGCATGTAGTTCATAAAATAATGATAAATAGAAAACAACTATTTAACAAAGATAAACAACTAGAAAATGAATTGAAGAACAACTACCTTGAGTGACCTACTCAAGTGGGTGTTTTCACTTAACTAAAACCAAATCTAACTAATAGATCCTATGCATCCAGTGAAATTGACTTCATTCATTGCATATCATGAAAGATTACATAAGATATTTTTCATAGATTGTGTTCAATCATTTTGAATATCCATCATTTCTTGAAAACTAAAAATAATTGATAATGAAGAGCTAAAAGCCAACTAACTGATCTATAGATTCAACCATCAACTATATACAAGTTCGAGGGAATCTTATTCAAAGCAACAACTAACCACAATCATTAACTTCCACTCTTAGATATCAAAGCATATAGTTAAGACTGAATTGTTCAAACCATAATTGAAAAGAAAGAAGAATCCTAATAGGACTGAAACTTTGTAAAAAACTATTGCATGTAAAAAACACAAACATTTGTGAAAATCCTATTAGTAAAGGAGTCCTTTTCTAGTGCTTATTAACTTGTTATAATGATACACGTTCAATCTCTAGCAGGTGTCTTCAACAATAGTTATTACTTTTTAGCTTAATCTGGAACTCCCTTGTTTTGCTGTCCCAGTCTTCCTTTTGCTGTGGGTTCAACTTCTAATTACTATGTGCTATATTTCCTCCTTGGCTACAAAAAAGGTTAATATGTGAACAAGACTAACTACCATAATTAAAACATAAATTCCATCCAAATTTCATACATATCTACATATAAACCATGCAATACTATTATGTCATAACCATATTTCCATCGTTATATTTTAGATCCAAGTTTGCATAATAGTTATGAAAAGGTACTATAATATAGGAGTATTATCTAGAAAGTATATCTAAAAGTGTCTAAAGGTAGGCATGAAAGTAACAAAAAATAAGCTAATAACTAGACCCATAACTCCCCCCAACTAGAATTTTTCTTATCCCCAAATAAAACACTAGGGTTGTTGATTATACTATAAGGTAATTTGCCTCAAGTCCATAAAAACATCAACTCCTTGGATCTATTTCAAGTAAAAACCTATGTATCCTACAAGATCACTCATTTTGATATTTCCAGCTCTTTCACATTCCTCACCTTTCTCCCCAATCCAATGTGGAATTGGATACAGTAGGATAGATGGGTGAAAGGTGAGTGGTACCTAGTAAATCCATTTGTCAACACTAGTTGCTATATACTTGTGTACCCTTTGAAGGATGACAGTGAAATTATACATTGAATGAGGTTCCTTTTTCTATTATTTTGAAGTTAGGTTATGTTGGAACTGTAAAAATTAGATGATCTCACATGTTAGTTTTACTCATAAAATTCTAGATTTGATCCTACCGTGTGCATTTTCCACTCATATTTTTCCCCTTTGTCCCATTGAATCCATTGAGTCATGCATATTTTACATCATGGTTCAGGTCGGCGTGACATTTTCTTTGTCTCCCCGACTCATTTTTGCTAACTTCTGTGTTTTAGGGTGGTCGGCAGGACTTCTCACATGTCTCAGCGATCACATTGGCGGGTGGAACCTTATCGGCATGTGTTGTGGCTATTGGGTTGAAGTCTCCCCGATCTTCTCTTGTCTTACTGACCGGTGCCTAAGTGGTCATTTCGGTGAGAGTTGGATTCCTCAGAGGGGGGTCTCAATGACTTTGTTATGTCATGCCGACCCGAAGGAGTGGAGGATGTGTATCAGTATAAGTTATAGCTATCGGTGTAAGGTCTTGGTGAGTGACCTTCGATCTCGCCGACCTTACACATTGATTTACTTTGATATACATCACTATGAGTTGGAGGTTTCGGGTGGTGGTCTTGGCGATATGTATTTGTCTCGCCGACCGCAGGTGAAGGATACATTTTGGTGTGATTTATTTTGGCATGTGGTCCCGGGGTGACTATTGGTCTGACTTGGAGTCTTCTATGGGACGTCTCCCCAATTTTGCAAGGTCTTGCTGAATGGATTATGATGGTAGCTTTGTCGGCAGGGAGGTATGGTGGTCACAGCGACACGAATCTAGTGGAAGGCTTTCAGTATAGTGAAGTATTCTCTACAGGATGTCACCCCGAGGTCAAGATGTCACAGCGATATATGAAGCAAAGGGGGAACATCTCAGAGATGCTTGAAGTGGTCGATTTGATATCTCCCCAACTCAGATAGGTTACAACGAATGAAAATAAAACAAAAGAGTGCGCACAAGATGAATAGCAACTGAATTGCCTTCAGTAAGAGTTTACAATTGTCTTCCCGACTAGTTCATTGGTGAAAAATAGAATGTAATTCCTGTGGCCGACGTGATGAATTATTTGATGACTGTTGCTGGTCGACTTGATTTGGGCCTAATTTCTGCGGTGGCTGACATGATTTTGAGGCATTTGGTTTTTCTCATGCTGGTGTATAAGATGCACTCCAATTGTAATTAGATTTATCATGAGATTTTAGATTAGAAGTAGTAGGCAGTCAGATGGCTACAGTAGGATAATTTTCTCTTTTCAGAGACTATGTGCATGATTTCAAATGGTGGTTTCAATGAAATTCAGCTGTGTGGCAATTTTTCTTTAGTGTCAATTGTGTGTCAAGTTCATTGAAAAGCATTGCTGAAGCTGTCTCCATGTTGATTCTTTCTGGTTATTTAAATTGAGGTAACAAGTTTATTTTTAGTTTATCTATGCACATTTTCTGCATTTGTGTGGTTAATCGATTTGGTTCTCTCATGTAGGGATTATATCCTTTTCGGTAATCACAGTAATCAGGGAGATTCATCTGGATTCTTAAATTAGAGCTCAGTAATCATAATCTTGCATTATTCATACAAGTTGTGAATAGATCACATGCCAACAATTTGATCTTTTGCTAAAATAAGTTTCCCATTTCTATTTCATTCGACTCCGCATACCCAACAAGGCACTGGTCTCTGCAATTTCATTATTTGAATTCATTCAACCTCTTTTATCTATTAATTAAGTATTTTGGAATTTAGATCTGCAAATTGCTATCAAGTTTGGTTTCATTTTGTTCACTGTTATCTGCCATTGTGGACAAATTACTTCTAAGAAGATAATCATAAGTTAAGTCTGCACAATTCAAAGAGGTACACCCGCCTTGGTCTTGCAACACCAAAAGAGTAGAAGGTTTAACTGTTTCAAACCTTGTTTTGTTACCCTAAAATGTTGTGAAAGCTTGGCAACCTTTCGTGGTTCAAACCTGCTTTTTTGAGATCTAACAGGTTATTCCATCTGCTTTGCACATGTTTGTAGCATTGCTATCCTAGACCTACAAATAGTTTTTGCATTCTTTCATTATCTTCCTTCCCGAGTTTCATGATTTTCTTGCCCACACCCTTATGATCAATGAGTTTCATCCATTCATTAGTGATTGCATTAGGGTTTTTAGGTCCTTTCCTTATGGGGAGAGCAATTGATTTCTATCTCTACTCATACTCTTCCATTATTTCACCCTTGAGTTATTCACTTCTATAATAGGATGCAAGTGCTCTTACTTGGAGATCCCCTACAAAAGTTAGAGGATTCCACTCTGTCTCATCTGGTACCACATTATTGTGTAAATAATATTCACACAACTGATCTTGATCCTAAGGTGTGGAATTAGAAAAAGTATTAAGAAACTCAAAGATTCTACTCATACCAACTGATTGTTTACTAATTAGCCTACTAAACTAAAAACATAGAAATCTTTCTTGCAGAAATAATGTGTATGTCCTCACTGGTGGTCTACATTTGATGATCTATGCAACTTTTTCTGCAACTTCCTCGGACCTAATTGTTGATCTACCTAGTTCCATCTCTTTCTTTTCCAGTTCCTTTGCATTCTCTTCAATTAAAATTTATTTTTCCTTTTCTTTTGAAAACTCCTCAACCATTTTCCATAGCCGATGAGAAAGTGACAAGGTGGTATGGTAAATTGGAGTCCTGATGGAAGGAGGTTTTTGATCTGGTACAACCAGTTCTCTACCCCCAATATTAGTTATGGACAACAATGCTAATAAATCGAGCTTAGTGCTATGGCCATATGTTTGCAATCTCTCCATTTCATGTATCTTTGTTTCCCTCTCATTGTCCTTTTTTTCATAGCTTTGTACTGACTCTTCCAAGTGTTTAATTCTATCCATGGATTCTTGGAGCTCCTTCCTAACATCTCTTTCCTCTATATACATTTCCTCTGTATCCACAAATTGCTCATTACCTTCCCCTTCATAGTCTCCATGAATGGGATTGTCTAGGGTTTCATTTTGTGTTTTCTCAATAGCAAACACATCTTCTGATTTTGAATCAGAAGTTGTTAGCACATATCTCTTCCTTTTAACTAGTATATTTACATTACTAGGGATATCTCCCTTTTCTTTATAATCTATTTCTACTAATGTGACATCTTCATGTTGTTGTTCTTTTCTCTTTTCTTCTTCTTTATCTCTTTCTACATTTCTCCTCATGACACCTTGTCTCCTTAATCTACCTGAATGTCTAGGTGTACACATCTCTTTCTCAACTTTATTATTTTCCTTTTGAACACCCTATTTCTTCTTTGGAACACCCTCCTTTTGAGTAACCTTCTTTTTCATTTTTTTTAGAGGGTGTGTAGGATGTAGATGCACTGCTTCTTCTACTCTTGGTCCTTTGTGATTTTGAAGAAGAAAAAATTTCCTCAATTATAGGTGACCTAGAATTTGGTTCATTAGGTTCCTCATGCTCACCTTGGCTATGGGTAGGTGAATCCATAGGGGATACATGAGGGCTTTCTCTTATAGGTTCATCTTGGGGTTCTACATTCTCAGGTGCCATAGGTGCATCCAACAAACTGTTAATATTTGTAAACTCCTTAAAATCTTCCCAATTCACTTATGGGTAATGAATCCTCAATCTTCTCTTTATCAGTAAAGCAATTAAACAATGGTGAGATAGAGAAGTGTCACTTTGTTTTCTTTGGTATTCTGATGCCATCCATTTCAACAAATTATAAATAAATTTTGGAACATTCAATAACTTATTATGCATAAGGTGACTGATTAATTTAAAATGTACTATATACAAGATATTTTTCTTACCATCATAGGTGATATATCTAACAGTGTAGGAAGCACAATTTTCCCATAACTAGGGAAGAGAGATTCTCTTTGTACCTTGTGAAGATGAGTCTAATTCCTCTCCTCATTCACATAATTCTTCCCTGGCTACAACTGCATCAACATGTATTGGAAACTCTACCCTAGTTCTTGGTAACCTAGTGACTTGTGTAATGGCGGTCTCAGATGCATCTACTGACAGCCCCTTTACCATTGCTTCATCATACTCAAGCGTAGCTACAAACCTTCTTGTCATATAATCACTGAATTCTATTAATTTCAAGAAATAATCAAGCCAACCAACCTTGGTAAAAATGGGTAGAACCATTGCATCCTCCAAAATTTGCTTATGAGCTATCGACTCCTGCCTGATAATGTCTCCTCCAATTATGACCTTTTCTCTACTTAATGTTTTCAATTTAGTCTTGACAGTTCAACTCAATTACCACCCTCAAAACCCTTCTTCTTTCTACCATTTATTTATGTACTTCTACTACCATACCACAACTGCAACTTCTCTTCTCAGTACCAACTCAATTTGAGCTTACAAACAAGTTCTAGGCTCAACTCTGGTTTAGACTAAGCTCAAGTGCTTGGGGTTTGAAATTGGTAATAGGAAATGACAACAAAAATAAGATGTAACTTAGGAGGCTTTTGCATGTTGTGCATATCTATTGAATATGATTTAGGTGGTGGATTTCAAAGTGCTCAAGGTTTGAAATTGGCAATTGGAAATGGCAGCAAAAATAAGATGTAATTTAGGAGGGTTTTGCATGTTGTGCATATCTATTGAATTTGGTTTAGGTGGAAGATTTCAAAAAAATGAGCTGAGTTGTACCCTCCCCTCAACTTAATGGTTGAAGTGACTGCACTTTGACTTACAATTGGGAAATGGTATGATTAATTAGTAAGGAAATTAATGGTAAGGAATTTTCGCATGCATTAATTCAAATGAAAGATATGGATTGTTTATTGAAATTTATGCTAATTATGACAACATACCTTGTGTACCGACTTGAAAAGATAATTGATTGTTGTGTATGTAAGCTAAAAAATATTGTATTTGGATTTTGTACGGATGTTACTGGTATTAACTACATGTGAATAGATTGTGAGGTGGCAAATGCAAATGGATGGTACATATTTGATGTTGTTAGCTAGTGATGTGATAACTTGAACGGTTCAAATGAGAAGTGGCAACAAGGAATAAAAGATTCATGCTTCGGGTACTTATTTTGAAATGATGGGTATTGCATGCGAGAGTGGTGATATGAATGTGCATGAACTGCAGTTAGTGTGGCACGAAAAAAATGAAATTTTTTCTACCAGACGATGCTACGGGTACTTTCAACAACATGACCCTTTCTGAAATATGAAAACTATTGCTATAGGTCCCTACGACATCAGGAACCTTTTGAATACGGTTGAAAAATAGGTCTTGATGGAGAAATTATAAACATCATTAGAACTATGCAGTGTGTGCTTGTGAGATAATGTAAGAGATTAAACCTAAGTGATCTTAGGGATTGAGCTGTGTAGCTCAATCATTGGGTCACTGGAAGTGCCTGGTATATCATGTGTTGCTGAAATATCACTCTATGTGTTAGATTCTATATTTGGTTCATTATGAGCACCATATTGTTGAAATAGGGAGAATATGAAATCATCCTTCTTTAATGGCTTCTAATATAGCTTCAATCTATGGCCGTTTACAAGAAGAGAAAAATTGAATGCATCTATGGTATGTATCTTGACTACTCCATTAGGATAAACTTGAATAATTTCATAGGGGCCCAACTACCTAGATTGGAGTTTCCCTTTAAAGTGTTTGTACCTTGAATCATATAACAATGCCCATTCCCCTACATTAAACTCTTTTCTTTTAATGTACTGATCATGCCACTTCATCCTTTGTTGTTGTACTACCTCAATGTGATGGATTGCCTCCTTTTTGATCTCATCTAAACCATTTAAGTTATGCAACCTTTCTTTTTGAGCTTCTGTTAGATCCATTTCTAGTTCCATTGTTGTCCTTAATGTTTTATATTCAAACTCAATTGGAAGGACTATTGTTTTACCATACACTAGCTCATAGCCTGTGTAAATCCAATTATTGTTTTCCAGGTTGTTCTATATTCCCATACTACTTCAGGTGACCTTGGAACCCAATCTTTCCTATGTAGTTGGACTATCTTGGTGAGAATACTTTAAATTTCTCTATCAGTGAATTTCACCTGACCATTAGCTTGAGGGTGGTAAGCTGTTGAATTCTTGTGTCTAATTTGGTATTCTTCAACCAATTTGGTGATGAGGTCAAAAGTAAATTGTGGTCCTTGATAAGTGACTATTCCTCTAGGTACTCCATACCTAGTAAATATATCTTCATATAAAATTTAGCCACATTTCCATCTCTAGCAAACTGTAAGGCCTTTACTTCCACCCACTTAGTCAAATAATCAATGCAAACAAGAATGTATTCCTTGCTGTTGGAAGTAGGTGAGATTGGTCAAATGAAATCTAGACCCCATTTATCAAAAGGAGCTAATGTTAACTGAGGCTACAAAGGAATTTCATCACTCCTAGTTGGTTTACCCATCCTTTGACACCTATCATAGCTCCTTGTTTATTTAATAGAATCTTTGTGAAAAGGGCCAATAATAACTAGTTGTGAGGATCTTAAATGCTATTCTTTTTGTTTGCAAAATTACCTCCACATGGCTCATCATGACAAGCCTTCATAATATCAAATATTTAATCTTCTCTTATGCATCTTCTCACGATGTTGTCTGGGCCAGTATAGTATAGAAAACATGATATCCAAGAGTATGGAATTTTTTTTTGTACCATCTGTCTCTTTTCTGTAGGAGAAAAGTGTGGTGGAATCTGCCCTGTTACTAAATAATTAGCAATCTTAGCATAATAGGGTATGTGTACATTTAGAGAAAATCAATGTTCATTTGGGAAGGAATCATCCACCACTCCTTCAATTGATTGTGTTGGTAACCCTGGTAGAAAATTTGGAACTACATTAGCTTTACCAGGCTTTTTGACTATGGTAATATCAAATTCCTCTAGAAGGAATAGCCATCTGTCCAATCTACCTCCTACTACTGGTTTTTCATAAGATCTTTGATAGTAGTGTGATATGTGTCTAGAAAAATATTGAATAACCAGTAATGTAATGCTTGAATTTATTGATGGCATACACTACTGCAAGCATCTCCTTTTTTGTGACAATATAGTTTGATTCTACTCCTTGAAGATTTTTGCTGATGTAGTAAATTTAATACTCTTTGTTACGCTCTTTCTGACCCAAAATTGCTCTAGTTGCAAAGTCTGAAACATTTGTATGTATATAAAATGGTAAAGTCCAATTATGTCCCCTTAAAAAAGGTGGAAATTTACTAGGCTTTTCCACTATGGTAATATCAAATTCCTATAGAAGGAGTAGCTATTTGACCTATCTACCTCCTACTATTGGTTTTTTCATAAGATCTCTTATAGTAGTGTGATTTGTGTCCAAACAAATACTGAATAACCCATAATGTAATCCCTGAATTTATTGATGGCATACACTACTGCAAGAATCACCTTTTCGGTGACAATATAGTTTAGCTCTGCTCCTTGAAGATTTTTTGCTGATGTAGTAAATTGCATACTCTTTGTTACCCTCTTTTTGACCCAAAACTACTCCAATTACATAGTTTGAAGCATCTATATGTATATGAAATGGTAAACTCCAATTAGGTCCCCTTAAAATAGGTGCTTGAGTCAAGGATTTCTTCAACTCTTCAAATGAGTGTTGGCATTCCAATTTCCATTCAAATTCAATTTCCTTACTCAGTGAAAAAAACAATGGTGTAGAAATCTTATTGAAGTATTTAATAAACCGCATGTAGTAGCCTGAATGACCAAGGAAACTTTTGATATCTCTTTGCTTTTATGGAATAGGCAATGTAGATATAATTTCTATTTTGTGAGGATCAACCTAAATCCTTGCACTGGATATAAAGTTCCCTAATACAAGGCCTTGTGTCATCATCATAAAGCACTTTTCATCATTGAGTGATAGGTTGTGTTCTTTACATCTTTTCAATACATTTTCTAGATTGTTGAGGGCTTCCTCATAAGTCTTACCATATGTAGTGAAATCATCTATATATATCTCCATGCAATCATGAGCATAATCAGAAAAGATGTTGAGTACTACCCTTTGAAAGGTAGTTGGAGCATTGCATAAGCCAAAGGGTAGAACATAGTCAGCATAAATACCCTAGGGACATGTGAATGTAGTTTTGTCCTGATCTTTTGAAGCAATTTTTATTTGATTATAACCATTGAAACTGTCTAGGAATGAAAAATACTTTTTCTCAGCTAAGGAATCAAGTACTTGATCTATGAAAGGAAATGGAAAGTGATCTTTCCTAGTGGTTGTATTCAGTTCTTTATAATCTACACAAAATCTCCATTTTCCACCTTTTTTAGGAACAATTACCAAAGGTGAGACCCATTCATTGTTAGATATAGGATAGATAAAACCTACATCAAGGATTTTTTGGAGTTCAACTTTAACTATGTCTCTCAAATTAGGATTCATACGTCTTTGAGGTTGTTGAATGTGTCTATAACAATCATTGATATAAATCCCATGCATACATAAGTCAGGATCTATGCCTTTCATATCCTGGTGATCCCAAATGCATATGTTGCTGAGTGTGCCTACAACACTATGTGTAGGGAATTATGTTGTTCTTCATTCAAGGCATTGTTTATGTTCAACATTTTTCTTGGAATGACTTCTAATTCCTTAGATGATTCTTGCATAGATGAGAGGTCAAGGCTTGGAATGATTGGTATACATTGCTGTGGTAGTAAGGAATTTGAGATATTTCTTCTATGGAATTGGTGGGTATGATACTTTATAAGGGGTCTTGTAGGCATGCAAGATAGTCTTATTGTTGTGGGCTCCTACCACAATCATTTTGGATTATGTGAGCAATGAGCCCATCTTAATCCTAATCATCTGATAAAGGGCTGCATTCTATGGTCATCAATGTCTGTAGAGAATAGTTATCTTCCTCATCCAAAGTGGGCCAAATAGTTTGCTCAAGGTCAACATAAGGTTGGGCTAGAGGATAGAGTACCAATTTCTTGGTTACTATCCCATTGGGTATTATCATATTTCCAGACCTACAACCTATAAATACATTGACTGTAGCTAACTAGGGTCTACCTAGGATGAGTGGGTAACCTACAAGATAAACCTTTGGTTGTAAAACTATAAAATTGGTAGGATATTCCCAAGAATCCAATGCAATAAATAAGTTTTCAATGATTCCTTCAGGCTTGAATATTGACCTATCAGCTATTTGTAGAACAATTTGTGTTGGTCTAAGGCTGGCTAACTGAAGTAACTACATTATTTCCTTAGTCATAACATTGATTGTTGCCCTAATTCTATCAAAGTGTTCTTAATAAGGATTCCATTAATCTTGATGTCCACTATTGTACTACCAGGGTCTATATACTTAGGGGTGGTTATGTTCCCTAACATGATATCTGCAAGGTTTCCTAGGACATGGACTTTTCGAGGATCCTTCCTTTTTCTTCTTGGTTTCTTAAGACATAGATCCCTTACAATTTTAGTATAAATAGGGATATCTCTAATAGCTTGGATGAGTAGATTTTTGATGCTCACATCTTTTAATTGACCCAAGAGGTCTATCTTAGCCTATGTGTGATGTTGTTGAATAGCTAAGCATTTAGGAAATGATGGATTTGGACTTGGGGTAGTTTGGTGTACCTGATTTGACTTAGGTTCCAAAGGTGTGTTGTCTTAAGCTTCAATTGTAGGTGAACTTCATCCTCTATTTCAGTAATTTTTGGGGATGAAGGTCCAACAAGTTGTTTTCCTGATTTGAGGTGGAAATCACTGACCTCTACCCAATATGTGGGGTATTCCATAGATTCGTTAGTATAAGCCTGTTGAACATGCTTAGTTTTATGGTTAGGTGTAGGTTTGGGTATTTGTGGTGGATTAGGTGGCTAGGATGTAGGATTTGATGGTGGCATGGTGGCTTGCTATTGGGATTGAGGAGGAGGAAGCATAGGTTGTTGATAGTTCATATTTTGTTGCTGCCACTACTGACCTCTTTACCATTGAGGCTACCACCAATTTTTCTATGTTGGACATTGGGGATTATAATTGGAACCCTGGAGAATTTTTTGTGGCCAAGAGTTTGGCTACTGCTAGTTCCAATTTTGCTGTGGCTGTGGCCATTATTGAGTATTTTTCCATTGATTATGATTTGTTGGCTAGGGCCGAGTGTTCCAAGTAGAAAAGTTTTGATTTCCAATAGGAAAGGATGAATTAAAGCTGAGAGGGTCTTGTGGCATAACTTTTCTTTGTTTCCATGGATTCCTTTGAGATATATAAAAGAGCTATCCATCCTCTCCTTCCAATGGCTGAAAATTAGGTCTCTCAACTTTATCTTGTTGGATACTAGCCACCCTCTTGCATTTACAATTTGCTTTCCTTTTCCTACATCTTGGATAGTATTTAGTGAGCGTGATCTTAGCTTCCTACTGCTTCTTCTTGATGTGGAGATCATCCAACTGAGTTTCCAAATGGTTGATGATGTCCTCCTTCATGTTGGAAAACATGTTGCTCAATTCTATCTTTGAAACCCCTGTAGATGATTTACCAATAGTAGATGTATCTCCTCTTGGTGTTTTAGTGAAGGTACTAGAATAATTTCTGTAGACCTTACAAATGTCTTGAAATAGTATATGAGAGATATCTCCTTGTCCAATTAGGTTGAGGGCATCCATACAATGATCACTGGCTCTTCTTAAAAATACTAGCTTGAGGGACTCTTTTGATCATTTATTCTGGGGATTTTTCTTCAAAGCAAACTGAAATCTCTCCACATAATCTTCTAATGGCTCATCATCCTTTTCTTATAATATTTCCTCCTATCAGGTCCCCTACAATAGTCTTGGTACTTTTCCAAGAACATTGTCTTCATAGTATCCCAAACAAGAACAACATCCTTTCCTAATCCCATGAACCATCTTAGGGTTTCATATTTTAGAGTGGCCGGGAAGAGTTTAAGCCTATGAGCATCAAAAGTATAATCATGACTTCTGCATAGGACATCAAATTCAAATAGAAATATATCTGGGTCCTTAGTCATTAACCCATAAAATATTGGTAAGGTTGAAGGAGGGATATTCTTTAGCATTGTAGCCCTTTCCTGGTTAGTGATGGGTAACTCAAATGTTGGGCATTCAGGATCATCATCAATTGCATCACCCATGGTGTGGTATTTTCCCTCTATCTATGTGCTAGATGTTGGTGAAAAGAAAGTTTCTTCTTCAGTGTTACCTTTGCTCTGAGTACTGGATTCACCAATTTCTTCTATGGCTTCTTGGCACGAAGAGGAAAGAAATATGCCCAAAGAATCTCTCTGCATCCACATACATGAAATATGGCTATATATAATAGCGGTCCTGCACAATGTTAGTGTATCTTTTGGTGTTGGAAAAGATTAAATCTAACAACCCTAGTACTGAAAACAAAATATAAACTATGAAAGCTTACAAAAAATTCTATGAAGATAGTTGTTGTGCAGTTTTCGCACACACACCCTATTGAAAGCAGGGACCCTCTTTTTCTTTCGCTCTTGGTGTTTTGGCCCTTCAATTTTGAGGATTTATCTTGCTTTGGTACAAGCCTAGATGTTTATTTTACTTACCTAAGTGATTCCCCTGAGTTACACATTGAAAAATTTAGGTTTTGGGCAAAGTTTGGGTTTTCTCCCGAGTTTGGAATTTTCCACCCCAGCCGGATTTTTCCAAATTCCGCACTGCCATCGAGTTTCTGGATTTCCCCAGGCTGTCTTGTTGGCAACATTAATGTGCATTCGTACTACTCGAGGGGGGTGTTTATAATTGATCTTTGGACTCTTGTGCCATTATGTTGTTGCATTTGTGTTCCATTGAGCTGGAGAGTTTATTCTTTGAGTGCTGGACTTGATTTGGAGAGCTAAATTGGAAAATTATTGGCTTTGGTGGTGATTTCTTTGGAATTTTTGCTGTTGTTCATTGTTGGGTGCCATTAAATTGATATTTGTTTCCACAATTGGTTTTTGTTTCATCAAATGGTACATATATGATTACCTTGCTTTCAATTGATGAATGTAGATAGTGCTTTAACGTTATGGGTTTGCTTGGAGTTCGGGTTCCTACATGTTTGAGCATTTCGTGGCTAGGGTTGCATGATACTGTTTACTTATGGTCTCCCAAGTAGTTTTTGAGATTGTTCATTTGTTTGAATCATGAGATAACTTGCTTGTGAGTCGCGAATACCCCTAGTAAGGATTTAGCAGTTGAAATGAGCTTGCCTGTGCATCAATGGCGGATTTGTGGGGTTTGATATCTAGGGCATCACTATTTCACCTTATCTTGCTATTGAAATAGGCCTAAAATTTAAAGAAAATCTATAAAGGGTCCGTATCAAACTCGTTGCAGGCCTAGATTCCTGAAATTTATGATCGATCCATTAATTTGGGCCAAATCATGATTGAATGCCGAAGTTTGGGTTTTTCACTCATCTCGGGATTTTTTGGCTCTGGTGGATTTTCCTGATTGTCCTTGTCTCCTTCGTTTTCTCGAAATCCACTATTTTTTTGGAGATTCATCTTCTTCACAGATTTCCTTCGACTATGGATTTTCCCGAAATTATGTGTTCCCCAGTTTTTTTTTGAAATTTGGTAGAGTGTCTCCTCCTTCGCAAAAATCCGTCCCATGTGGATTTCTCTGAGATCTAGTGAAATGTTAATGAATATGGAATAACATGACTTGTTAGGGGATTATTATGCATTCTATGATTAATTTTTTTTGTTTTGGGATCTCACATGTTTCTTGATTGATAATGATTAGATTGAATTTCCAATAGGTGTTTTCATGTTCATTCCGTTGGAATCTGTTTGGCCCGGAATTCTCCGAAATTCCTCCTTGGCTTGGATTTCATGGATGGGCTTGAAACACGAATCTTAATATGATCATTCTATATGAGATTTAATGACACCTTGGCATCATATTTAAGTAATATTAACTTCAATTAAATATATTATTTTATTTATTAAGGGATTTATTTCTTTGATTAAATAACATTAATGAAAATTCAAACAGGGAAAATTGAAACATTTGAAATAGTTATGAATTGATTAAGAAATTTGATTTGAAAATGCGACAATCATTGATTCAGAAAGTTGATGTTGACAAATTAAATAAATGGGGCCCAAAGTCTAGGTGACCATTTTAGGTTGCATACAAATGGCAGCATAGGATCTTCCTTTAGTGGCTATGAGAATTCAAGGGCAGAATGGCAGCATAGGAATTCAAGGGCAGAATGACAGCATTGAATGTGCTAGACATTATGACAGAGATACTCAGAGGATAATTGGTCCCTAAGGGAGGATTGTGGCAAATCTGAATCTTGTCTCCATAGCTCAGACCTTTGACATGTCAGATAGATCTCATGTGGTGGCATTCAACATGGAGGAAGCTAAAAATTACTATGAAGAGGAGACTGTTAAGTCATAGCAGATCATCAATTCCTTGTTGGAAAATTCCCAAGTCTCACTATTCCAAACTGCCCAAACAGCTATTCAGAGCAAAGTTCAAGAAGGAATATTATGATGCCATTACTCTTCTTAGCCAGGTGGTTGGTTTGAAAAGTGCAGGTATGTTTGAGAGTTGGATGTGCCATGTTATTGCAAGGATCGAATAGGAGATCAACTATCATTGGGCAGGTGCTATAAGTAGGGTGATTCATGAGGAATTATGCAATGTGCTACAAACGAAGACCTTCACCATGACTTCCTACTTAGTCTATGCACTTGCAAGATTTCATCCATACAAGGGATTGAGTACCAGGGGAATCTTTGGATAGGATGTAATTTATGAGGTTTACCCTCAATTGCATTTGGGAAGCTCGAGTTACATGAGGGTGAATGATGCATTCACCATGCATATCACTAGATTGCTTCAAGGTGCAAAACACATAAGAATTTCAGACCAAGCCAAGGAGCTCATCAATAAATATGGGGCTTGGTTCATTCAGTTTCCTACCTTCTCATACATCAGGATTGATGGGTGTCAAAGGGATCCATACAGACTTCCAAGGTATCCCACTGATCATATTTTGCTTCTAGAAGTTACTAGACAAATATGTGATTTTGATGCTATTGTCAAAAGGGACAAATATAAGACTGGGTTTGGTGGAGACTTCCCTTTGAGGATAGGCACTGGAGAGGCATGCCCTTCCATTAGTTCTGCCCAGGCTTCAAAAGAGGAGATGAGTGCTCTTGGTTTGTCTTTCCATTCCAAGAGATCTATATTTGATATAACAGGTGAAGCACAAAAGAAGGCCAATTGAGAATATAGCCACAAGGTTAATTTGGAAGACTACTAGGCCAACTGCAGTGATGAGTATGAAGTTAGAAAGAAGAAGTTTTCTCACCTTCCAGTTGAAACAGTCTGGTTGTTTAATGTAAAAGGAGTTCCAGATCAAATTGAAGATGATGGGGACCTAATTCAAGGCCATGCTTATGAGGCAGTTAAGGATAGGCCAATTGGTGAGGTAGATTGGCTACAAGAAGAAAAGATAGAATTAGGACAGATAATGGATCTAGTCACCAAGTATACCAAGTTATGGCTGAAGCATAAGATGTGGGAATTGGAGAATAAAGGTGTAAAGTGCACCTATGATCTGATGGGAGATTTGGAACCTCATTCTACCTCTGAGGAGTCAGTTGAGTAGGATCCTAAGGGTAAGGGCAAGGTGAGATCCCCTCTCAAAATCAAGATTAAGGGTGTTCAAGTGGAGGAGGCCCAAGAAAAAGAAAAAATAGAGAAAGCTAATTGCCAAGAAAAGGGGGCATACTTCAAGGGCTCAGAAGCCTGGGAATAAAGAAATTGAAGGGTAGGATCCTGAGGTTGGTGCTTCTGTACCTAAAAGAAGAAGATTTGTAAGGTTATTGCAAAAAGAAATCTCCAAGGTGGGAGAAGAAGTAGATCCACCTA
The DNA here is from genome assembly GCA_007258455.2 of Sequoia sempervirens. Taxonomy (NCBI): domain Eukaryota; kingdom Viridiplantae; phylum Streptophyta; class Pinopsida; order Cupressales; family Cupressaceae; genus Sequoia; species Sequoia sempervirens. The sequence continues at coordinate 437,111,479 of VDFB02075321.1, forward strand.
TGGTAAGTGTAGAGAGTTTAGGAGAAAAGACACAAGTGTATACAAAGAAGTCAAGGACTCCTAAAGATAATATGTGAAAGAAAGATCCTCCTCCAATTACTTCTCATGAAGAACAACATGATGATGTCCCTGAAGCTCAAAATGAAGAACTAGGTGAATCTGAGAAGACTGAGGATCATCAAGACCCAGTAGGAGAAATATTTCATGAGGGTGAGCTTTTTAATGCTCAAGAAGAAGTAGATAAAGTGATGCAGTCTCCCCTGGCCGCATATGAGGATTCACTAGTTAGAACTAAAGAAGTTAAATCTCCTCAAAGAGAAGAAGGGTTAGTTAAGGTTCCATCACTTGAGCACAGGGAGCAAAATATTGGAGAAAAGGAAGATAAGTTAGATGAGACTCTTGAGAAGTAGAATTTGAATGAAGGTCAGCAGGAGGAAGTAAGACAGAGTGAAGTGCAATTAGAATCCATTGTTCCCGATTGGTTGGATAAGGAAATAAAGAGAAAGTAGGTTGTTGTGGAAGATACCCCACCCAATTGGGATGAATTGTTGGCTAAGATAGTAAAGGATAAAGGAAAGAAGAAGGCTAGGGTTATCTCCAAAATCGAAAGAGATGTAGTAAACAACAGGGTCATCCACATTGCCACTCCTATCCTGGATAAGAATAGGGATGATATAACTGCAATGGATTATAATCAGTTGACCATTAATTTGGGATCCACCTCTATGGAGAAAGACATTGAAGAATATGAGGGTTCTAGCGCAGCCATCTTGGGTAGATTAAGAAAGGAAGTCCAAACTAAGCAGGAGTTGAAGAAGGAGAATGAAAAACTTAGGAAATGTTTGAAGGATTTGATGAAACCCTTGCAAATCCATTGTTTCTTCATCTTCTACTGCAAATATCTTACCCCAAGAGACTATCACTGAGCTAGAAAGGATGAAAGCTACTACTCTTGCTACTGCAAGTTGAATACAAGGGGTGCAATCCAAAGGAAATGATGCTATCAAAGACATTCTCTCAATAGGAGGAGATGCTATAAGGGCGATAGATTGGTTGAAAGAGGTATTAGCTCAAGATAAAGAAGATACAGATCTCTTGTTGCAGAAAACCAGAACCATCATGGAGTATACCAAGGATAAACTTGTGAGTGATGGAATTATCCCTTCCTCCAAAGCTGTCGAACCTTTGGAATGGTTTGAGGCTTTGCAAATTAGGCAGAAGATTCTGAAAAAGATCTATAAATAGAGGAGGCAAATTGAAGATAACCTGACTGGTGTTTATAATGGATGCATTGATTTCTTTGAGATAATGATAGGGAGAAGGAAGATTGCACCTAAGCATTTGAGCTTAGAGCAATTGAGGAAGTGGTGGCAAGATGTTTATGCTCCAACTAATGATGATTCTATTACTGAACACCAATTAGATGATGTGGCCACTTACATTGTTGTTATTGATAAATATCAAACATATAAGGTTGATTGGGATAAATCAGTGGAGCAGTCCAAGGAAAATATTACATCAATTGAGAGCCAACTTAAGGTTTTGCCTTTGCCACCCATAGCCAACCTTGACAAAGTACTTTTAAAGGTGCATGAAATGATTGATCGAAATAAGCACAAAGGGGAAGATAGTTAATGCTGGGATACATCGAGATTTGTGCTCCCCTATTATTTTGCATGCATTGGTCCGAGCTGCATTGGAGATCCCAGGCCGATCTGGATGAAGTTCAAGCATTTAATGAATAATTTATTTTATTTTGAATTTCTCTTGGCTGACTTGTTTTGTGGCCAAATATTATTGTAAAACCCTAGCTAGGCCGACATGTTTTGGGGGTTCCTATTAATATGGCATTTTGCCTCATTTGTAAGGGCTAGAGATAGATATAGACAAATAGACAGATAGCTAGTATTGAAGTGAATTAAGTAGAGCAAGAGTTAGAAAGTATTTGCTCTCAAGAAAATATTGTAACAAAAGACTAGAATTGTTGCTTCAGTGGATAATTCGATGCAAGTAATGACATTGTGATTTGGTGCCATACTTGTGTTCTTCTTATCTTACATGGTTCTTGATATTCTATCTTTAGAATTGCTTTGAGGAAAATTGATATTTTGAAATTTAGGATAAGATTAAATTTGATGATGTTTATGGTTTGATGCTTGGAATGTTGTAACGATCCTTGGTCCATACTTTTTGTAGCTAGCTGATTGTTAGTAGCTTTGCAAAGTTAGCTTGGACTTTCATATTCATTGTGCTTGGTTCAATTGTGAGGGTTTATTCATTTCAATTGCAATAGGGTTGTTTGAATGAATGTTCATGATTTGAAAATCTTTAACACCTTAGAAGATTGCACTATTTCTATAAGATTGCTGATCCATCTGGGTCAAGTAGAAATCAGTTTTTGAGGGATTGGTTCATTTCGAGTGTTTCTCATTTGCATTGTTAATCTTAGGAGTAGTGTTAAATCTAGAAATCTATTTGAAACCCTTATCTTTTTTTATTTCTTTTATCATTGGATTAGATTTAGGATCGAAGTATCATAATATTGTTAGATCTAATAAATTAAAGATTCAGTATTTGCTTGTAGTAAGGTCCCATTGTGATTACCGACATTTTTACATTTATCACTGAGTTGTTTATGCATTGTCAAGACCTGACATTAGAGACCTTGGGATTATCTCTTGAGGCTTGCTGATAGAGATTTACCTTTCAAGAGAGATAGGATTTCCATATTCTTTCTAAGTTGTTGCTATGCATAAAACATCATCAACAATATCACCATCCCTGAAAATGGCGCCAAAAATGTAGAGTCTAAACTAATTTGTTATAAACTTGGTAGAACCTACACAATTAAGAGGTTTATCTGGCTGAACAATCACTCAACATTGCAAAGACTACTTTAAAATGTCAACCCAAGGTTTGTAAACTTGTGATGGTGCAACATTGTATATGCTTGCAGAGAATCAAAACTACCTAAGCTATCCTATTCAAGTTATTCTACTTGCTGTAAATTACAAAATTCCATATTAGTGAAAGAATAAGCCATAACTAATGGCTACAGGTAACTATAGCTAAAACTATAACTAAACTGTTGTAAATAAAAGATCACTGTATCAACTCAAAACTAACCAAAACTAATAACTCAACTAATTTAACCTCCAGATTACTACTAGTTAACAATTGCATGCATGTTCATGAACATTCATTACCAATAAGCAAAGTATGAGATTCTAGTTTAACTTTCATGTAGTTCATGAAATAATGATAAACAAAAAACTACTATTTAACAAAGATAAACAACTAGAAAATGAAGTGAAGAATAGTTACCTTGAGTGGCCTACTCAAGTGGTTGTTCTCACTTAACTGAAAACAAATCTAACTAACAAATTCTATGCATCTAGTGAAATTGACTTCATTCATTGCATATCATGAAAGATTACATAAGATATTTTTCATAGATTGTGTTCAATCATTCTGAATATCCATCATTTCTTGAAAACTAAAAAATAACTGATAATGAAGAACTAAAAACCAACTAATTGATCTACGGATTCAACCATCAGCTATATACAAGTTTGAGGGAATCTTATCCAAAGCAACTAACCACAATCATTAACTTCTGCTCCTAGATATCAGAGCGTATAGTTAAGACTGAATTGTTCAAACCATAATTGAAAAGAAATAATAATCCTAATAAGATTGAAACTCTGTAAAATAGGATTACATGTACAAAAAACAAAAATATTTGTCAAAATCCTATCAGTAAAGGAGTCCTTCTTTTCCAGTGCTTATTAATTTGTTATAATGATGCACATTCAATCTTTAGCAGGTGTCTTCAACAATAGTTATTACTTTTCATCTTAATCTAGAAATCCCTTGTTTTGCTATCCCAATCTTCATTTTGTTGTGGGTTCAACTTCTAACTACTATGTGCTACAGTTGGAATCCTTGGCTGCAAAAAGGTTAATTCACAAAGCATGTGCAAAAGACTAGCTACCATAATTAAAACATAAAATTTCATCCACATTTCATACATATCTACATATAAACCATGCAATACTATTATGCCATAACCATATTTCCATCATTATATTTTAGGTCCAAGTCTACATAATAGGTATGAAAAGGTAGTATAATATAGGAGTATTGTCTAGAAAGTATATCTAAAAGTGTCTAAAAGTAGACATGAAAGTAACAAAAAATAAGCTAATAACTAGACCCATCAATATCATTTATCTTTGAGTATTTATCATTATTATATCTTTATTGCTTTGTCATGTTTTTGTTACTTTGAAGAGCAACACACAATGGAGAAAATCAAGGTCTTTTCTATGATGTCTTTGTTAAATGTTATTCATTTATGAGCCAAGATCTTGAGCTTCATTGAGTGATTGTTGAAGGGTGAATTTTGTACTTTCATTGCATTGTTACTATTTGAGATTCACATTTTCATCATCCATATTTTTTCATGTCCAGTGGGACCCACATTCTTATTTGATCTTTTTCTAACCCCATCTTGCTTGTTTACAATTATTTTATGTAAAAAAAATTGGAGCTAACTTTTGCAAGTTGAAGGCAAAACCTTAGGGTTTCAAATATTTCATCATATCTTTCAAATGATTGCAAATTTTTGTACAAATATTTTATTGAAAGTTTTGGATGATCTTAGGATGCTCCAATAAAAATGTTAGGTTTTTATCATCAATAGTTGGTGAGTTATTGGTATTTTAGGGTTTTTCATAAATTTAGTTATTAGGTTGCAAACCAATGATTTTTTTAGAAAGGTTTATATTTTTGGAAATATCTTAGAAATTAAATATGGGTCTCTTCTTTGTATTTCAATTTTTGAGATAAAAAGGTGATGAAATTATCAAATAAGGAAAAACCCTACTTTATTTTTCTACAATTTTTTTACTGAAGGTTAGGGATCACCTTAGGAGGATGCAACAAAAAAATAGAATCAATCATCAATAGTTGGTGAGTTATTATCATTTTATGGTTTTTTATTAATCTAGTTTTTAGGTCACAAATCATTGTTTTTTTTGGAAATCTCTAAAAATTCAGTAGGGGTCTATTCTTTTGACTTTAATTTTTGAGGTGAAAATAATGACCAAAAATTAGATCTTTGTCACCTAGGGTTTCACCATAAATCTACTTTTTAAGGCACAAATTAAATAATTTGTCAAATATTTTTTATATTTTATAAATCTCTCAGAATTTTAGTAGGGGTTTATTCTTTTCATTTTTAATTTTAGGATTGAAAATATTGTAAAATAATTAGATCTAGTTTGACTAGGTGAAAATAACAAAAAATAAAAATTACAACCTTATGATGAGCATATTTTTTTTTAAAAGTCTATTTACTACACTATAACATTATTTTTTGATCTTTGCAAGAGTTCTGTTATCGTTTCTAAAAATAAAGAATCCATTGGTGCTATCATTGATTGCCTTAGACTATCTTGTTTGGCATGTTTTCAGGCATTTTGAAATTGAGGCTTAAAATTTACCATTCACCTTTTGATTTAGAATACAAAACAAACCATTTTATTTTAATCCCCAAGATATATGTAAGTGTGCTCTCCTCTTGTACCTCAGAGTAATCTTTAGGATAAAAAATAAGTGATCTTGTTTTTTTCCTAGGCTTGTTTGTTGGTCTTTGTGTGCAAAGATTAAAAATTCAAAGGGTTGCAAAAGCTAGTTTGGAGCCCTTCACATTGGATCAGATTATCTTCTCAAATTTAGCATTGGACTCTAGGTACCTTTATTCTTTATCACCATTTCTATCTTAAAATTTCAAAGTAATCATTGTTTCTTTATCATTTTTGGTATCATTGCTTTAGATAATATTGCTTGGCATCTCACAGCTGGAAGTGGAATTAAAATTAATCTTTCACATTTGGATTTGGGCTCTAAAATAAACAAGTGTCTTTTAATCCCCAAGATCTACCTACATATGCTCTCCTCTTGTGCCCTGCGGTGATCTTGAGGATCAAATATAAGTGATCTTGTTTTTATTTTTAGGGGGCCTTCCTAGAGAAGTGATTACTCTAAGGGATAACCTCAAATATCATTTTATGATAGAGTATAAAGAGTTGGGGGTAAATTGAAAGACACACCTATTGGAAGTGGAATCTTGTAAAACTAGGCTAGGCCCCTAAGAACTTTATATCTTAGAGAAGTGAAGGTGGAGAGTGGGTTACCCTCTCCTTCGAGCTGTTTGGAATTATTCCCTCTCATCTATGAATTAGGCCTCATTTACCCTTGTGGTATATGGAGGATACCCCTAGTTGAAAATTTTTGACCATCTTTTCTTTCACCTACAAGGATTGATAAACCCACTTGAGTTGGATTGCTCATGTGGTTTACATGTTTGAATGTTTAAAACCACCTTCCCCAATTGAAACCAAAAGGGGACACAAAATCCAAATTGATCCATAAAAAAATATCTTTTTCATTATATCTTTGGTGTTTCTAATCCTTCAACAAGTTGAAAAAACTCAAAAATCATTAAAGATAAAAACATTCCAAAACAAAAAAAAGTCAAAGGTAAAATATCAAACTATCATAAGTATCAAACTACCAAATAACAGAGTTGAAACATATCTTTTATTGACATTACTTCATTGTCCTTGATACGATTTGAGGAGTGGACAATTTTTGTATATTGTCATATCATTATCAAAGTTTATCAAAGCTCAAATTTGATCTCCTACCTTTTATCTCTATCTTATATCACTTGTGGGTATACCAACTTGAGAGCTTCAAAGTTACTCTTGAGTTGGAAAAATCCATTTCTTATCAAATTTTCTTGGACTCACAAGTCTAGTTCAGGTAGGAATCTATCATTATCATCATTTGGAGATCTAACTTAACTTTGGTCTATTTTGGTTTTGAGCAACAAGAATCAAATTGTTGAAACCAACTTTAATTTTTTCTAGGGACTTATATCACATATTCCAATCACAAGATCTCAATATAAGAAAAAACATGGAATCCCATAAAGAGGAATTAAAAATTCCAACAAGCATGGGTTCTGGTTAATATGAATAGGGAGAAACTTCAAACCCAACCAATTTCCATAGTGATCCTACAAGGATACCTTATATAGAGGATGAAGATGCAAATCAAGACCCAACATTAGAAGATCTATAAGAATTTGAAAAATACCCTAAAGCAATGAAAATAATGGAGCATTTGTTCAAGTATAATCCTGATCATTATCTCCAAATGCTACTTCAACAAGGTGCTAGAATTGTAAAGAAGCTAAGGTAGCAAAACAACTTCCTACACTAATCTTGAGAGGAGAATAATTCAAAACTTTTATAGATATTTAATAGTTACAAAAACTTAAACAAAAATAGACATAAATATCATGCATACCACAACACAATGATTTGTGTGGGGAAAAACCTTTTAGGAGAAAAATCCCACACTCCAAAAGCCACCCAATATATTATTCATAAATCACAAAGATTACAATATACTTGTAGAGCAAGCTTCTCATAGTAGTATCACCACTCAGAGAACCAAAGGCAACATGATTGCTATTAGAATCTTAGAATACGTCACAATACATAGTAGTAATACAACACCTTCATAAAATAGGGTTTCCTTCTAGGGTAAGTTAAGCTAATAAATTATTGGTCATCAAATATGAGACATAATGAAGAATAGTCCAAATTTACAATAATGAAATATAAATAATTTTTTCCTTTCGAGGGTGTTGCCCCCGATCCCCCGACAGGGCGTGCTACCCCTAGACCCCATCTAGGGGGATGATCCACCCATACCCCTTGTGGGGGGGATCCCTCCCATTCCTCCCATCATTGTCGGATGAACAATACCTTATGTATCAATAGTACATTATGTAATTGCAAGGTTGAGACACATTTTCTCAACAAAAATATCATCTCTCATTATCTAAGGACAAGTACAAGACCTCATAACCTTCACTATGCCTAACATTTTGGAAGAAGCAAGTCAAGCCAACACACCCACAAGAATAATAATCCCTTCACCACCATAAAATCCACCTCAAACATCATGGGAAAAGGCAACTGCCACTTTCACATATACATCACTACCTCCACCTATAACATCAAAAGTCTGATTTAAATCATATTAGGAGACACATCATGATTATTTCCCACCCAAACCATCTCCTACCTTCACATAATCCCATCTAAACATGGGTACTTTAAACATGCAAAATATTCCCATCCCACCTAGCCAACCTTAAGAACATCTCATCCCTCCTAGTCAACCTCAACAACATTTCATCCCTCCTAGTCAACCTCAACATCATTTCATCTCTACAAGCCAAACTCAACATCATTTCATCTCTCCAAGCCAACCTCAACAATATTAAATTCCTATAAGAAAACCTCAACAAAATTTCATCCCACCAAGCCATTACCAACAATATTATATCCAACTAAATCAACATCAACAACAAATGATTTGGTAAAACAAATTAGAATCTAAAAAAAATATGACAAACATGGACATGTGAATGATTAACACTAAGAAGAGCTATACATTGGAAGATATATGCCCCTATCATTTTGAAAAGTCTTTAAATATGATACCCTTTCCTCAAAACTTTGAAATGCCTAATTTGACAAATACGAAGGAAGAGGTGATCCAAGAGAACATATAAGAGAATTTTACATATCTTTTATTGAGGTTTCTCATAACGATACTTATCTAATGTACCTCTTTCCTAGAAGCCTAGGGGGTAAGCTATTGGATGGTTTTCACATTTTCCTCATGGAATTAAGGACATTCATGAGTTGGTAGACAAATTCATTAACCATTTTTTATATAACATTGAACAAGAAACTACCATGACTGATCTTTACAATGCTAAAAAAAAGGATGGGGAAACATTTGCTTCTTTCTTACAAAGATGGAGAAACTTGGAAAGTAAAACTTCTTATACTATCCCAAAAAATAACTTGTTCACATTTTCACTCAAAAATTAGTTCATGACATTACCTTTTACTTGAAAATTCAAGGTGGTAATATATTTGGGGAGGTCATTGAAAAGGGTATGAACAATGAAAAATCTCTCATTACTAAGGGTATTGTGAAATATTTTAAAGAAAACAAAGATAAACCCTCAAAATTTAATGATAAACCTAGGTTTTGTACTAAAAATAAGAACATTACCAATGATGGTGTGGTATATTCAAAAGTAGTCCAAAAAATTCAACCACAACCTACCCTACAATTGGCAGTAAAAAATCTACAAAACACTCAAGGTGTTATTATTCCTAGGAGGGCACCTTGACAAAATAATGTTGTTGAAAGACAATAAACTCCTTTGGGAGAAACTATTGAATCAACCTTGCAAAAATTGATCCGAACTAAGCTTATCATGTTACCAAAAATAAAAAATTCAGAACCTCAAGTTAAACCTTCATGGTACAAAAAGAATGAATATTGTGAGTACCATAGAATCAAAGGAAATAAGATGTTTGTTTCTTTATATTGAAAAATATTATTCAATACCTTATAGATTAAGGTGACATTGGTATAAAAATCTTCCTTTGACCAATAATGATCTTAAGATATTCCAAGATCCTATCTAAAACCATGGAAAAGGGGAATCCCAAATAAATATAGCAATACTAAAAAGGCCAGTTATACCTTTGTTCCATATAAATACACCATAACTTGAGTAGAAATAATCCCTTCCATAAAAAATGTAATCCTTGAGTACACAATTGCAACACATAGGGGAAAAATAGAATCCAATGATCCTATTCCAAATCAAGATCAAATTATCCCTTGCATGCCATCTCATGAGCCCATTCCTAATCAAGATCAAAGTATCCTTTCCAATAAGTACTTTCCATCTCAAGATAAAGATATCTTCCCTTTTCCCCTTCATAATCCCACTCCATCTCAATGTTGAGAAATGTGACTCAAATTTACTGGCTTGGTCGACTTTCTGGAGCAGTTGTGCTTTCCTCCTTCATCAGCTTGAGTTAAGTCTCTGGTTTTCAAGTATTTCTAACTGAAGTTGTGGGGTTCTAATTAGAACCTCCTGAAATAGCGACTATGAAGCGAAGGCTACTTCCTTTGTTGTCAACGTTTCACAGGTTTTGAGAACTTTGAAACCTCCGACATGAGGTTCAAAAGTTTGGGTGTTGAGCAATAGGGCGATCCCTTTATCGACAAGTCACAGATTCTGGGAACTTCACAACCTCTGACATGAGGTTTTGAAGTTCGGTTTTCCAGCAATATATCGACTTGGATGCCAATGGTTGTGGGGACCACTTGGGACCCGATAAGGATGGTGGATCATGATGAAGGAAAATAGGTGGTGATGACATGGAGGAAAAATGGCATGTGGGCCCATGTGCTTGGTGAATGTCGAAAATACTTTGGAAGATGTCTCTTAGACATGTCGATTGAAGACTTGTTCGTTCTTGTCGATGAGACTTTGGGTGGTCACCATGAGTTGGTGGAATGTATCTTTGACATGTAGGTGGAAGTTAGGGACTCGGTGTCCGTGTGACTTCAGGGTGTCTCCAAGACTTTGGTGAAAGTTTATTCGACATGCATGTCTCTTCGATGGACCAATGGTATAGTGAGTTGCAAGACCTTGATGATGTGACATTGCGTGCTCGAGGAGAGATGGTCAAGTGTCTCTTTGACACTTCGATGACTAAATGGTTGGTGAACTAGATGCTTGTCAATGTGACGATTCAAGTTCGGTGTGATATTTTCTTATGTCTCTTTGGAACTCGGTAACTGAAGCCTTGGTGAGTATGATGGAGTAGTGACTTGCAAGTCGGTAAAGACTTGTCGATGGGAGATGAATTGGTGTCCCCACGATATGACAATGGTTGACTCAATGACTTGTGTAGAATATCTCAATGGGACCCATTTGATGATTAGCTCGAAAGCGGTGATTGGTTACATGTCAGTGATGGTTATGCTGTTTGTGGTTGTTCATCTATTGTGGTTAGGGTTTCCTAGAATGATTAAGAGTAGAATGTGAATGCCATTGTGGTGGTTTTTAGACTAGCCAAAGGGTTGGGTTGGCCGAGAGGCTAGTTGGTGTGGTTGCCACACTGGCCGAGAGGCTGGGAAGCCTAGAGAGAGATGATTCTTGTAGAAGGTGAAGGCCAAGTGGTTGTGCAATAGAAAGGATGAGAGGTCAGTGGTCGAGTCATTTGGTTGTGTAGCCAAAAGAGATGTCTCTCACTAAGAGAGGTAGTCATATTGGGTTATGCTACCAAATATTCTCCAGAATGGAACAAGATGTAAACTTTGTAAAGGTCATGAGCCTGATATTGTATTTGTAACTATACTTTGTTGCTGAATAATACAATGGTGATTTGGGCTTTTGGAGTGTGGGTTTTTTTACCCAAAAGGGTTTTCCCCACGTATATCTGTGTGTTCATGTCTTTTGTTTCATCTTTCATGGTTGTTGGTTCTATTTTCTGAATCTGTTAATGGTGTTGTTGAAACTGGTAAGCATGAGTTTCTCTCAAAATGATTAATGTGGGAAATGAACTATGTCTGATTCCACTTTATGGCATAGTAGTATGTGTCTTTGTGGAAATCTAATGGATTAAAATTGTTGAAGGAACTACTGATCTTGGATATTCATTATGAGATGACCCTATTTCCCCTACACTCAAGACCTAAGTGTCTCTTCCATGTCACCTCAAGAGAAAAATATCTTTTTCATTTTCATACCATCCTATGATCCCTCTTCAAATCAAAGGAAAATAATCCCTTCTACCTTATCCTTCAATTCTCTTCCAAATCAAGATCAACGCACACTTTCCATCTCATCTAATGATCATATCCCATCTCATGATCTTGTACCTTTCACTCCATGTGGTGATCCCCTCCCAAGTCAAGATCAAAATATCCCTTCATGTCATGATCCTAGTCCTTACCAAGACCCCACTATCCATATCCAAGCAATACAAATTGAAGCACTAACTAAATTGACATCCAAACAGACTCATCCAAATCCCCCATCTATCCCTAAGTCATCCATTCCATCACATATCCTTAAACCTATCCAAATAAATCCTTCTTTCCTTCCTTTGATCTTTATTATCCTATCTATATCCTTCTTTCCTTCCTATGATCTTTATTATCCTATCTATATCCTTCATATATCCCTTATCCTATCGAATTTATCCCCCATACCCTTTCATCTTTAATTTTAATAAAACTGGGGTAAAAATATTCATGTATTCTTTGAGAAATGAAAAACCTTCCTTTGCAATCCATATCTTTTATGCACACCATCCCTTTGCCTCAAAAATACTTTACTATCTTCTATCTATAATCTAATTTCTTTGCTTGGAATCATATGTCTAGTTCAAGTGAAAAATACTTATCTTATATGATTTTTTGGAATCATAAGTCTAGTCAAAGTAAATAATTTCTATCTCATTATCCTCTTTCTTGAAACTCACAAGGCTAGTTCAAGTAAATATATCTCTATCTTAAGTAGGAGGTATTTACCATAGCATGTCAAATTGTGATATTGCTATCAGGATTCAACCGTGTAGTTTTACGAGTCAAACTCATTGACCCATGTTTCTTTTGGTCTGTGGCGATTGATCATGCAAATACTATAAACTCTTTACATATCCTTTCCTTCCCAGGAGGTCACCCATCCTAGTACTACTCTAGCTCAAGCACGCTTAACCATAGATTTTTCTCGAAGGTTAAGCCCACTTAGTTTTCTCCAAGTGTTGTGGGCTTAACCTTGGAAAAAAAATCTATGGTTAAGTGTGCTTGAGCTGGAGTAGTACTGGGATAGGTGACCTCCCAGGAAGGCTTAGTTCTTCACCTCCATGAGCATCACCTAGATGCAATGAGTGCTAAGTGGACCATTCATTATCATGAGAGATGGGTTCTTGTGAACCACTACTCATGAAACATGGGTCAATGAGTTTGATAGCAATATCACAACTATCTCTATCTTATAAAAAATATATCTCTATCTTATCAAAAACATATCTCTACCTTATCAAAAACATATATGTATCTTGATCTTATTGCTTGAAACTCACAAGGCCAGTTCAAGTAAAAAAATCTCTATCTTGATCTTTTTTCTTGAAACTCACAAGTTTGGTTCAAGTAAACAATATTTATATCTACATATAGTCTGAGTACCTTGTTCCTTTACAACACAATATTTGGAGATTCCTTCTCCTATCTTTCACCTACCCACCTAGCTACCTAATATATCCTCTTATCCATCTCATAATAATGGATCCTATACCTAATTGTGGGAACCTTTCCCTTGACCTAGGTTTTTGATTAGTTTCTTTTTCTTATCTTGAGATCACATGCACATTTATGCATCACAAAAACATTGTGCTTTCATGAAAATTATGAGAAAAATAAATCTCAAATGTTAAACTAAGTCTATGGCATGCGTAGCTTGTTTCATATCTTTAGCTATCCCTATCAAAATAAATTAAGGTATTAATGGATGCATCGTTCCTACAATGGGCCCTATCTATCAAAACTGAGCTTATATTTTGGCAAAAGACATGTTGGATGTTGATTTCGCTTGGTAGTTGTTTTTCTTTTTTCTTTCTTGATTTTATCTGTTATCTCCCATTTTCTCGATGAAAGCCTATATTTTAATGAGCTTAGAGCATCTTGGAATGAGACATGGCCATTTTCTTTGTATTAGGTGATTGTGTGTTGTTTCAAATGGTCATGTAAGGGGGTGAATGATACAAAAACACACACCATTTTTATACCTTGGTGCATGATATCCACTTCCTAGGGTTCCTCTTCAAAGTAACAAAGTGTCCCTTTTGTTTGTCATCCATCTTACATGTATTTTTTCATTGTATCTCCCATTTATAGGTTTCATTTTGATATTTGATCCTTGGTGGAGTTTGATTTCATTGCATATCCTACATCCACAACTGTTAGTATGCATCATAGTTTCACAATCAGGTAACATGTGCATCATAATAATAATCCATTGCAATTGCATTAAAGCATCATAAACATCAATCACATACATATGTATTATCACCATCATATAATCATCTTTATCATTAGCCTAGCCTATCCTTCCTATTATGAGATCGACCAAAAAAGTACTTTGACTCATTTCTCGAGGGGGCATCCTACCTCGATCCCTCAATTCACTGGGGTATTATCACCATCATTATTTCTTTGAAACAACACCATAAAGCACATTGGCTCAAAGAGGGGCAACATGTACATACCTAAAAATGACTAATGCATTTTCATCTTGTCATTTCATCATTGTCTCATCATTTCTTCTATCTATATTAATTAAATAATTTTTAATTATTTAATTAAGCTAATATTTCCCCCTTTTCATTAATAATAATTAAATAATTTTTAATTATTTAATTATCTTAATATTTTTCATTATATCTATTAATTAAATGATTTTTAATTATTTAATTAATCTATCTTTTTCCCTTCAACATTAATTCAATTCAATTTATCTTTGGTCCTCTATAATTATTTTTAAAAAAAATAATTTAATTAGCTAACTCTCTTCTTTTAAATAAATTAAAATAATTTATTTAATTAAAATTTCCCTCTAAAATAAATAAAATGATATTTATTTATTTCTCCAACTATCCTTATGAATTAAATAATGTTATTTATTTAATTCTTTTAATTTTTTATCCTTAATCAAAATTCAAATTTAGCTCCTACTTTATCTCTTATTTTCCTATTCATTGATCTTTCTAGTTAATCTCCACCATTGATCAAATATCAAGTAAAGCATATAACTATAAAGCCTTCATTAATTCATATCCCCTAGATCATGATTACTGTCAAAATCACTCTCAAGTATTACCAAGCACTATCAAACATTATCATTATCAAGAAATCAAGTTGGTTTTATCATTATCAAGCATATATATCATTTATCTTTGAGCATTTATCATTCTCATATCTTTATTTTTATTTCATGTTTATTGTTACTTTGAAGGGTAACCCACAATGGTGCAAATCAAGGTCTTTTCCACGATGGATTTGTTTGTTATTCATTTTTGAGCCAAGATCTTGAGCTTCAGTGGGTGATTTTTGAAGTGTGAATTTTGTAACTTCATTGCATTGTTACTAGTTGTGATTCACATTTTCATCATCCATAGGGTGAAATGAGAAGCATGTTGGATGAATGCATATTTTTGGTTATGGGTGAAGTTATGTGAGAGACTTTTGGTAGTGAGGTAAGTTTAGATATCGTGATACTAGGGGAAGTGGGACCAAACACATAAAATACCATATTGTATCCCAATGAAATTGATCTTTTGAGTTCATGCAAGCAACAATTCATGTTACCTTTTGATCCTAGTTAGTGCCTAGGTTTATATTGAAATGACATATTCTACTAAGAGCATTAATTTGTACTGTAACCTTTATTGAGTAAGAAGAAGGTGGAGTTCCTAATCAAATGATGCATCGTCTTAGTCCTCAATGGGTAATTTAGATTTAGATTTTTTTTTTTTTGTTTGTTATGTGGAGAAAATGAATTTGTTTATTCCCAAAATATGTTGAATTATGAATATCAATGTTAAAGCTCTTTTAGTGGTCTCTTGGAGGAAGTATTTTGGCACCAAGTAGTTCAAGGAGAGCCTCATAATTTTTCTCCTTATCCAATGGTATGTGGTTGCATTGGTCCCAATTAATGAGGCCACATGATATTACAAGTCAAGGCTTATTGTGAAAATAAAATTATCTGAAAAGAGGTTGGTATCAACAAGCTCTTCATATGGGTCATGTTGAGCAATGGTTTTAACATAATTAACATTGAACAAAGCATCATAAAAAACTTCCAAAGAGTCACAAATGTTATTGAGAGATTCACCCCAAGGTATATACTCTAATCCCTACTTAGTTATAGTTTTAGGAAAGTGTATAGGTTCTAGGTTTCAATGTTTATGTGTCCCGAAGCTTTTACCTTTATAGTTCATATTTAGATCACATTTTTTAGATTGTTGGATAGTCATTATGCTTGAGATAAGATACATTTTCCTCTTCATTGTGTAACCTTGACTCAATTGAGGAGTCAATTTGTTCATTAGAGAGAAATCTAGGTTTGGAAAAATTTGTAGAGCCATATTGTAAGGTGTCTTGATTTTGCTTCTATTCCATGTTGACTGCCCATATGATTTAGGTGGCAATGGATCCTATTTGAAAGTCATCTAATTTCATACTCATCACACCCTGTATTGATGATCTTGATCTTAGTAGGAGGCAGGTTGGACAAAGTTGATGGTATATCATTGAGATTGATATAAGAGTAATTTGGATGAGATAGTGGCTCTACAACTTTAGTGAGAGGACAATAATTCAATTTTTGGAATATTACATAATTCCCTCAAGTTTATTAGTTTTTTCATAAACTAATTATTTGTTGAGGAGTGCTTTTATTATGAGTTGTTAAAAAAAATTCATGTATATAGAGTAGTTATTGGAGGCATAAAAGTTCTACAAAATAGGAGATGAAACTATTGAACACCTAGAATACTGAGAAGGGGGGGTGAAACAATATTCTTTGAAACCACTTAACCATTTAAAAATTCATTCCACACATCATATTCAAATTGTAGTAAGGAAAGAAATCGTGAAATCAACCATTAAAGCATATAACACATGAACACCAAATTTTTATGTGGAAAACCCAAAAAGAGAAAACCACGGTGAGGATTAGCTCACAATATATTATATCAGGTTATAAGATATTACATAAAGGCTCATTTCTAGGTGGACTCACTGTCCAAAGAATAAGAGAAATAGAAGAGAGGTGTGGCTCACTACTAAGATTTGAACTACTAAAAATGAATCTATAACATGCAAGAAATATAATTCCACTAAAGTTCAAAACACTGAATCGACACACTTCATATTAATCTTCTCTAACACTTTGCTCTATTTTTCATTCACATGCTCTGCTTAGGAATTCACACACTCAACTTAATCATCACTCTTCAACACCAAAAATTATCTATACTTATACCCATTATATTCACAAAAACCTACAACATCAATTAGGTCTACCTAATTAGATGTAACATGATTCAAAATAATAACTTGTCAGCTCAAGATCAAACATACATGCTTCACACCTTAATTCAAAACTTGTAACACATCAAATAGGTCAGAATGGGCCTATAATAGATCCCACATTACAAATCAAAACATGCACTCTGCACTAGAAACACTATCACTGGCAGACTTGATACTCTGTTACTCTTAACTTCTGCACCAAAGGGAAAAATTATATGAAAGTTTGGATTTAGATTCCTCTGTCCTCCTTAAAAATTTCCTTAGAATAGCATAGCGAGATTCTTCAATGCAGACCAATGCAAACCAAAAATTGAATGTACTTTACATAGAAATTGTGTTTTGACACTTAGCCAATTCTACAACTTAATTGTTTGCACCGAATCAAAAAATTCTTGCATATGTATGTTGGATTTCCATCATTTCAAACACATATACACATCAAATCAACTGATCATCAAAGTAGACATCTCAAACCATAATGTTGGCATCAATGACAATGTTGTATCTAGTGCTGTACATTTCATGCTCATGTTACCAACAAGCTATCAATGACAAACTCCTTTAAACTTCCAACAATCTCCCCCTTTGTCATTAATGGCAACATGCATTAAGTTTTATCCCCAAACTATTCTCCCCCTTTAACATCAAGGGAAAAGGGTGAAAGGCATAGTTTTTGTTCTTTGCACACCATTATCAACCAACTCTTCAATAGATTACACGTATAATCTCCCTAGCTAATATATATAGGTATACATGAGAGTAACAAACTTGAAAAATCTATCCATCTCCCCCTAACAATGCTATCCATCAAACTGGATAAAATTTGGAACTGAAACATTATTCTCTAAAATTTGCATAATGTACAATGAAGTTTGGAATGCATAAAAAGAAATAAATGTACACAATTCAATCAAAAGAAGATGGAATGTCAATGTATAACACCTGCACTTTTGCAAGGTGGGCTTGCCAAACCTTTTTACCATCTTCCTAATGATTCTTTGTTAGCCCAAGCATGTGTTTCATAGCCTCAAACTCCATGAGGAGTTCTTCACCTTCATTTGGAGTAGTAGGTACCAAGTTTAACTTTATTTCTTTCTCCGCACCAATCAGAGCATTGGAAATAGCTATGAACTTTGTATTCACCAGGTCTCTGAGTTGTACAAATTGCACTATGATCTTTTCTCTTTGCACCTACAACTAGAAGAATTGTTCATGTAGATTTTTAATAACTGCTTTGGTGGATCCATTTGCATTATTCATTGGGTCATAGGCACTGGATACCTTGTCAACTTGGGAATCAATGGAGTCCATCCACTCTTAAAGTTTTTGGTTGAATTGGGCCAGTTCATACAAAATTGAAATAATACCTTGGCCTCATCAACACAAGTCTACACTTCCTTAAGGTTGTTATGAAATTTATTATGTGCAATAACACACCTCTTTGTTATATACATTAAGAAATTTTACAAAAATAGTTCTTTTTGTGCATATCATCAAACATTTGGCCATTATATTGATGAGTGTTGTGCTTTAAAGAAAAAATGTAGTGGTTAATCCAATTATATTACATTGGTATAGATCCACAAAAAATAATAAATTAGTTACTATGGTTTTTTTTACTTTCTATGTGGCAGTTGTAGTATCACATGATACTTATTGCACCATGGATGGGGGCACAAGAAGAATTTTGTGCAACCATATTTCATGAATGAGGAGAAACACAATAATGTAGTTATCCTTGTTTGTATAATTGGGGGGCAAGGATAGCTAATTCTCATGAGGTATGTATTATTTCTAAAGGATCTTCTCTCCATTCACTATCTCCTTAAAATATTAGTTTAGCAAGTACACTAACATTTTAAGGGGGGGCATATTCCCCTGTCTATTTAAAAAGAAGGAATGTAAAGTCATTTTATGCTCCTTTAGTGGTGGTAGTATTATGCATGATATTCCCTAAAGTGTGGCCTTGCATATCCATGTGATGCCCCATTAGTGGTGGTATTATGCATGATTTCCCCTAAACAGTGGCCTTGTGTCTCCATGTGATGCCCCTTTAGTGTTGGTATTATGCATGATATCCCCTAAGGTTTGGTCTTGTAGTCCATGTGGTGCCCCTTTAGTGGTGGTATTAAATGCATGATATCCCTTAAGGCATGGCTTTGTAAAATTGTTAATGCACACCTTTTTTGGTGGTGTTATTCATAACGCCCCCCAAGGTGTCATCTTATGATTCATCTCCTATGACGTTAAAATTGTGTACACAACTTAAGGTGATGTGTGCCTTGTGACATTAAAATTTTGCACACAAGTATGTGTAGGATCATCATGGAAAAAATAGGCCCTTAAGTGGCAAAAAAATCAGAAAAATCAGAGTTAGGAAACTTGACGTAAAAATTTGAATAAGTTAAATCTATATTATTTCAAAAATATGTAAGAATAGAATTTGTAGAAAATTGAATGCAGTTTCTAAATGACTAGGTTTCTTTAAAAAAAAAATCTATTTGGTGAAAATTTGAAATTTCAATGTAGTGGTACTTAAATTTCAGGGAATAAATAAGAAGTAGGTGTCTGTCTGACCACCCTAACCACAATAAAATGATAATTTTTTTTATAAGATTTTAGATATAAGTAGAAGACTTATGCCCTGATGTGATGCATATTTTTTTGTAGTTTTTTTCTAAGTAAATAATTAATTATGAATTTTTATTACAACTTTTTAAAAAATATAAAAATTCATATGTTTGACCACCTTAACTTGGTCAAAACTTCATGAAATTCGATTTTTCTTTTTTTAATCCTATAGTATGCAAAGCATAGAATGTGACACATACTTTGGACTCAAAAAATGTGATACCATTTGAAAGCTATAGATGTTTTTCAATCAGCCTATCAATCAGGACTTTAGTTGTAATTTGAATAGAAAATGAATAATAATTACTTATTAAATTCAAAGTAAAGCATAATTATATAGGTTGAAATCTGAGGATTTCCTTTAAAAACCCTTTTCGTTTCATCAATTTTGGGTAAAAAAATAGTTGTCAGCCACATACCCATCATATTGCCACTTTTTGGCCCATCATGATGTTGTACCTCTTCAAGTGATTTGTCCCCTATGACATTAAATGGTCTCTCATGACATTAAACTTTTATGTGCTCAAGGTTAAGGTATGATTTATAAAATTTTCCATAGATTTAGCATAACACAACTTTCTGATTCATGAAATTGAGCATTTTCACATGGCCACCTAACATAACACAACTTTCTTGCCAATGGAGCCATGTATTTTATGGGTGATCTAGCATAACACAACTTGCTAGCCAATGGAGACATGTATTTTATGAGTGGTCTATCATAACACAACTTGCTATCCTTGTGAAACCCATCATATTGCATGGAAACCTAGCATAACGTAGCTCGCTAGCCAATAGATCTATGTAGTTCATGAGTGATCTAGCATAGCACAAATTGATGATCTTTATGAGAGCACCATTTTGTATAACATCATATTCAATGGATGACCTTTGGTCTTTGAGACAAATTTAAGTCTAAGGTCTCTTTACCTTATTTACTCGAATCCTTTTTAGTGTACTAACCTTGTGTTTACGTCTTATTTTATTGTTTGTGTTGTGTTTGTTATGTGCCTCCCTTGTGTCTTTTGTGTGTTTACTTCATGTATTATCTTATGTTTTCTTTGTGCTTTCATTGTTTTTTCTTTTATGTTTTTTTATTTTGTATGCTTCGTGTTTGTCATGTTGCATTAAACCTTATATGTGTGTGTTCCTTTTTCTTTACATTGTTGAGCCATATGATCTTTAGCTTGGGGCTAGCGTGTCCCCTAGATTCAATATCATCCTATCTCTTCAATGTTTAGATAAATGAAACCTTCTTGGCCTATCCTTTAGTGTGAGCATGAGTGTAATTTCATACTCTCACTAAAGTGGGAGCTAAATGTAGCATCGTAAATTGTCACCCATAACAACTTCAGACTAAGTTTAGCTCCCCTTATGTGCTTAAATCCAATTGTGCTTTTAATTTTCATATTTTATAATAATCTTTGAAGACTCGGAGTTGAATTGGGAATAATGAGTTAATATTTATTTATCGATACTTATGGCCCCAAAATAGGTCTATACTAGGGTGATAGCATCTTTGTCTAGCCTATTTTGGCTTGAATTCAAATATTTTAGTGTCAACATTTTAACATTTAGAAATTCAAAACCATTTGTTAACTGTTAGTAATTAATTTGAGAGAAATTAAAGAATTGCATATAAATATAAGTATTTTTCATCATTTGAAATCATAGCAATTTTGAGAAGTAATCCTAGCATTTTGAATTGAGTAATTGAGAATTCATGAGAAAAATTAGCAGAATTATAGCAACATATTTTTAGTCAAGCATCATGTTAGCAAGGCACCATTTTTCATGTGAGTTTATTTAATTTTCATGTTTATTTGATTTGTGAGTACTGACACTTGCATGACTTCAAATCAAGTATCAATTTCTCCTTGAAGGTGATGTGTACAATGGCTTCAATCCATCAAGGAATGTAGATCCGAGTGGTAAGTTGTAGGAATTGTCAATTTGCCACTTATTTATCATTTAGTCTCTACTCTATCGAAGGTAACCTTTCTTTTACATCATCATAGCCATTATGGAGGTAGAAATACCAAAATGGGGTTTGACTTAAGCAAGACCATATATGGCACAACCCTTTCCTCTCTTATTTGTGTGCAGGTTGCAGATACCTAAAGTGAATTGGAGAAGGATTGAAGACCTAATTTCTCAATTAAGAATTCAAGTTCTACAAGTCAACAAATTAGGGAAAGTGAAATTTATCAATGACAATCAATGTTTTGATATTGAGTCCAAAGGAGGAGAACCTATAGACAGAGACCAACTGAGATATGAATTTTGAATCTTAGTATTTTCTCTTCCCAGTCTAAGGCATCGTGCACCACTGTCCAATCATTTTAAGGTCAAATCTATATGCCAAATTTCTATGTATTTGCATTGTACTTTTCTAAACTATGTTTCTAGCTTTCAGTTTTGTATTTTCCTAAAATCATAACAATTTGTCGCATTTTCATACTTAGCCTAGGTGCATCTTCACATTGTCAAATTAAATCAATTAACAACCATTTAATCAAATATCAAATCATCATCCACACATATCCCAAAAGGGACTAGAACCATGATCCACCGTTCTAGCTCTTCCATAGAGTAGCCAAGTGGATGTTTGAGATCAATTTTAATCCCCTTTCCATTTTGATATAGAACAAGGTGTGTTTAGACCATAGATCTTTTTTCCTATATCACACCTACATATATATATGTGTGTGTACATATATATATGTACACACACACACTCGTGAACTAGCCATTTTTGAATAACCTAAAGATATTCAAATTCAAGAAATAGAAATGTCAAAACAATGAAATAAAAATGTATATAACAACTAAAAAAAATTGACCTAACTGAAATGGACTTCAACCTACCCATTGTGCTTAATTTTTTAATTAAATTTACTTCATAAACTAATATAAAAAACATATCTAATATGAAATAAAATATTGTTCAATTAAAAAACCAAACGCAAAGACTACTAATGTTCTTTAAGTCGCTGTAATATAAATAAAAAAGATCATAGACCTCATACAAGAAATCTAAAAAAAATCCTTCCCAAATTCTTAATACATGTAATAGAAAATTCTTATATTATTAAATATCATTGTGATATTGTAATAGAAAATTCTTATATCATTAAATATCATTACGATATTTATATTTTGATAAATCTTCCAAGAGCCTGTGAATCTGTCTCGGACAATATGAATCACAGGACATTTGAGCCACTTCACGCAATTCGTTTTGATTGGATTGAGACTATTTTTGTGGAAAGTTTCATAACAGCCCACATAATATAAGTCGGATTGATGGTTACTGCATATTTTTAAACTAAAACATTATTACAGTATAAAGGTACCTGAAAAAGAAGTTTAAAAAGAGACAATCGGGAACAGATTTTAAAATGATATGATTAACCTTAAATTCCACGCACGAGTGGCCCGCCATTGATGGTCGGTGGTCAATGCGATACACAATCTTTCCTACTCTGTGTAGAATGCTTTCCTCGATAGGCCCGCTTTCAAACTATTTTACAAACCTTACAGCGAGGATTGATGTGAAATAATGACTATCTTCGAATGTGCGTGGATTGTGAAGATGCATGATGAATGGCAGATTTCATAAGGCATAATACTCGCTGAAGGTTTTGCAAATAGGGTTGCAAGTTAAGTGGGTTTAATCTTGGGAAAACTCAGTGGTTAAGTGTGTTTGAGCTGGAGTAGTACTGAGATGGGTGACCTCCCGGGAAGGCCTAGTGCTTCACCTCTCTAAGCATCACCTAGATGCAATGAGTGCTAAGTGGACCATTCATTATCATGAGAGATGGGTTCTTGTGAACCACTACTCATGAAACATGGGTCAATGAGTTTGACTCGTAAAACTACATAGTTGAATCTTGATAGCAATATCACAAGAATAGAGTCATGGAACACTGGTTGAAGGATTTCATGCAATTCATGCAATGCAACCATTGCAGTCATCAACCTTTTCTTGTTTGTTTATGTGAATGCATGATAAGCTGTTGTATGTGCGGTGTAGATGTGATGATAGGCCTAGTTTTAATTTAGTTTGTATGAGCATCATCAAAATATGTTTTGTTTTGCATGATCGATGCATAATCAATAGCATGTTTTACTTAGGTTTGCATTTTATTTTTGGAGATGGTGGCTCTCACCATACATAATATCAAGTTTAGTTGAAGTGAGGTATATGAGGTTTTGAATTAAACTTTTGTACAAAGTAGCATCTACCTTAAAACTTGCATCTTTCTTGATTAATCTTTCACCGAGAGCTACGGGGGTTGCAACTATGTGTATGTATATATATATATATATATAGATATGAAGAATGTGGAGTGCTTTGCATCTTCAAAAGACTCTTCAATATAGTTAGCTCTTGACTTATTTAGATTAGGTTTATTATTTATTCAAATTCATAGTGTCCATACCTTTCACAATACTTGTACTAGATGCTTCTATGATCTACACAACTTATTCATCTTTCTCTTCCTCTATCACATCCTTTATTTGTAGAAGACTACCCTTGAGATTTATTTGAGTGAGAAGTAGGATTTGTAGATTTTTCTTCAATTCTTGAGGTAGATTGGAAAGCTTGCACCAAACTCTTCATAGAAAAATGAATGCACTCTTCATGAGATTGCAAAGAACCTACAACTCTACCACTTTGAATGTGATTAAATCTTTGCTTTCTTTAATGCCTATCACCATTGGATCAAATTTTGGAGGAAAGGATCTCAAAAAAAGTTCTATAATTTTTTGTTTTGTGATAGTTTCCCCTTGAGTCCTAGTAGTAATGTCTTGAAATAATGGCTATCTTTGAATGTTTGTAGATTCCACTATGTTTATTTGTCTTGTCTATTAATCTATATAAACAATGTTTAGAGGATTCTTGCATTTACTTTTTGCTCACTTTCTTTGTGATTTGAAGGTTTATTTCTATCTCTAGAGAGACATTAATTTTAGCTTCTGTATTCTCTTTCATATTTTTAACATTTATGTGACCCCATCTTCATCTTCACACTCTCTTACATCCTCTTGACTCATTGATGAAATTCTCAATACAAAAGCATAAAGATAAAAAATTAAAAAATTAAAGACATCAATGGGCTCTTGATCTATTGGTGAAGTTGAGTGGTTATAAATGAGCACACTAAAGATCAAGTTTTGTTGAGTGCAAGACCTTGAAATCATAAAGGACGAGGCAAACATCGTGTTGTGCATGAATTTGATAGAATGGACACCCTTCATCCTTGGCTCTTAGCTGAATAGGTTTCAGCCTAAAGACTCGTGCAACCTTGAAATCATGAAGGACGAGACAAAGATTGTTTCCTTGGCGAATTTGGTAGAATGGATACCCCTTAGTCCTTGACTCTTATAAGTTGAAAAGGTTATAGCCTAAAGACTAGTGCTTCGATATTGAATAGTTAAAAGTCTTTTTGTGAACAATATAATATCCTCCATATAAATTTATTATTATTTTTTATAGATCTCCTATATTTAATGTCGAAGAAATGTTAGGTTTCTCCATTCACTACATTTTGTTGAAATGGGTATAAGAATGATTATTGGAGAAGATTGGATTATGCAACACATGGACACCTTGTTTTCTAAAATGGTGTTTGTTTTTTGTCAATTTTCATGGATTTCTTGCTCAATGCATTGGTGGTTGTCATCTTGGCTAACAATTATACTCAACCTTTTATATTCTCTCTCATCCTTTGAGGTAGCCTCAAATTATTTTTAGTTGGATTCTGCTTCAACTCCAATTGGTGGTCTTCTTGGTAAGATGAATTTGATCTCAAACTCTACTTGTGTTGGAAAATGATGCATGAGCCTCACCATTTAGTTGAAGATTCCATGCAATGGTTTTTAGTAAACAATTAATTTTAATAAATGTTTGTATCTGCATGTTATTGCATGTTGACTGTAACAGTCATGTGCATGCATGAACTATATTTAAAATTGGTATGCAAAACCTCTATAAAGAGAGGCCATATGTAATGAATTTATTTATCAGAGGAATGAGAAGCTCCTGTGTGTTTGTGTGTAAAAGAATCGTCCTTCCTCTGTTTTGTGTTTTCCTATTCGCTTGGATTTAGATTCTAGACAACTTGTGCTTCAATGTTGTCCACCATTCTTTTTGGTTTCCTTTGTAATATTCCGTTGGACACAATGCTTTGTCTTGATCGTCTTCATCCTAGTCTAGGGGATCATCTTCTCATCAAGGCAATGAATGCTTTTAACTCCCCGCATTTCCTTCTTAAGCATCTGGAGGAGGGTTCTCATCTTCCTATTTCTCAAGCTTCTTCTTCTTTAGAAACTACCAGTTGTAATAGAAGTTGTTTGGGAGGAAATATTGTATTTTCTCTCAACCTTTTGTAATGTTTACGCTAATTTGACTTCTTGAATCTATTCGATTTATGCTTATGTTAATCACTTAAATTGTAATACCTTTAATGAAGTTGACTATATATATTTTTAACCAGTTTTGTTTCTTGATCTTTTGATATTAAAAGATTTAACTTTTAATATTATTAATATATTATAGATGTCTCTATAACCCTTCATGAAGTTGGCTATATGTGTTTTTAATCAGTTTTGTTTCTTGATCTTTTGATATTAAAAGATTTAACTTTTAATATTATTAATATATTATAGATGTCTCTATAACCCTTCATTGAACCAAAAAAAAATGTCGAAGGAAAGTCTGTCGTAAACTCTGCGCACATGCAACGTAAGTCACACATTGAAGGGTGCGGAAAGACTAAAATATATATTAGTCGAAGGAAAGTCTCTCGTAAACTGTGAGCACATGCAACGTAAGTCACACATTAAAGGGTGCGGAAAGAAATATAAATATATTGTAAACCACAGACGTTGCGCCATACGAACCTGAGCCTTTGCATGCAATAATGTCTCTCATTTCATTCTTTATTGCTCTAAGTTTTGCCTTGGGCATTGGTATGCTGACTGATTTCCCATATAGTAGCGGATGCAGGGATGATGAAAGAAATTATCTGCTCGACTTCAAACGGGGCCTAAACGACTACTATGGTCGATTAAGCTCATGGCGCGGATACAACTGTTGCGAGTGGCAGGGAGTTGTTTGCGACTACCAAACAAACCATGTCATTCAACTTGATCTCAGAAACCCTCATCATGAGGGAAATGATGAGCAAGGATACAATGTCGACCGCGAGTTGAAAGGGGAGATTCATCCATCTCTCTTCAATCTGCAGTATCTGCGCCACTTGGATTTAAGTTGGAATGATTTTGAGGGCATTGCTATATCTCCCCAGCTTGGAAGACTCAAGAGTCTTACTTTTCTTAGCTTGCATTATGCTGGATTTGACGGCGAGATCCCTCTGGAGCTGGGAAATTTGTCAGCCTTACAGCATCTTGATCTGTCAGGCTATTACTCAATCATTTTCTCAGGGCCTGACACAGAGTATGACTCGAAATGGAGACTGAAGAGTTCAAGGTTTGCTGAATGGGTAGGGAATCTGAGAAACTTGGAATACCTGGCGATGAAGGGAGTGAACCTTGAACAGGCATCTCACAATTGGGGCGACTCGGTATCCGTTCTCTCCCATCTAAGTCAGATTTACCTGTCTGGGTGTAGTCTTTCAGGAAGTATTCCTTCACTTCTAAACCTCACCCGTTTATCCCACCTCCATCTTCGATATAACTTATTCCCATTCCCAATACCAGCTTGGTTCCAGAATGTCTCGTCTTTGGTTTCACTTGATCTCAATGACTGTGATCTCAGTGGTTCCATCCCTTTCGATTTCCTGCATGACTCTTCAAGTCTGACCAGCCTTCGCCTGTCAAAAAACAGTCTACATGGAGTAATTCCTTCTTCCATTGCAAACTTTTCAAAACTTCAGACAATAAATATTTTTCGCAATCAGTTTACAGGGAATATACCCCCATTTGGATCTCTAATGTGGCCACCCTCTAGTCTTTCAAAGATTGATCTTTCAGGTAATAATTTGATGGGCAGTATACCATATAGTCTTGGTACGATTTCCTCCCTCCAATATCTGTTTCTGCATGACAATCAGCTAAGTGGTGATGTCCCGACCTCTTTGGCTCAGCTCTCCCTATTAAGTCACGTTCACTTAGATAACAATCAATTGTCTGGAGCAATACCGAATTTCCTTTCAGAGCTTTGTGGATTGGAAGTGCTGTCACTTTCTTCGAACAATTTTACAGGTGATGTTCCTATTTCCATGTTCCAGAGTTTGACTCAACTTCGTATACTCCAGTTATCTAGAAATCAGCTGACCGTTAATATTCCTTCAAGTTGGGTTCCACAGTTTTCTCATATGGAGTATCTAGGATTGAGCTCTTGTAATATTGAAGGCAAATTTCCAGCATTTTTGTCTACTCAGTATTCACTTAAAGACTTGGACCTGTCAGATAACAGAATTCGTGGAGACGTTCCTACTTGGTTGCGGGATCTTTCCAGTCTTTACATGCTTAATCTTTCAAATAACCGACTAGAAGGTTTCCTGCCTCCAGTCAATTACAGTAATTTTGACTTGGTGGACTTGCATAATAATAGCTTTCACGGTCCTATTTCAGCTCTTTCTTTTGATGGATACATATTGGATTTGTCACATAACAAGTTTAATGGCTCTATTCCTGCTACAATTTTTCCCTTCTATACTTTGTCCCTGTCAGCGAATAATCTGAGTGGAGGTATTCCGTATTCAATGTGCAGAATTGAAAATAAGTTGTTTATTTTGGATTTGTCAGACAACAGACTAAGGGATGTGATTTCTGCTGATCTGGGGAGATGTTCGTATCTTAAAATTTTAAATTTGGCTAGAAATGGTTTCCAAGGTGAAATGCCGGAGGAGCTGGGAAATCTGACTGTACTTCAGACATTAAACCTCAATGGAAACAATTTGCAAGGTGTTATTCCTCCATCTATTGCAAACTGTACAAACATTCAAGTATTCGACATAGGAAATAACAGGTTTCAAGGGAGCATCCCAGTTTGGATTGGAAAGATGAGACAAATACAAATTCTCAGCTTGACAAATAATAAACTTGAAGGTACTATTCCACCCCAGTTATTTGAGCTACAGAATCTTCAGGTCTTAGATTTATCACATAACAATATATCAGGAGCCATCCCTAAGAGTTTAGAAATGCTATGTGCTATGGTAAATCAATCACAGAATTTTGAAATGCGACGTCTTGAGACATCATTTGATTTTTGGACTGGAGTCGACACATACCTCTATAGAAGAGTATTATTTGTGGATCAAATAACGCTCTGGACTAAAGGAACGGCACGTCCATATCCAAAAATCTGGAGATCACTCAAAGTCATGGACCTCTCACATAACAATCTCTGGGGTAGCATTCCTCAGAAAATGGGGCTTCTCCAGGGTCTAGTTGCTCTCAACATTTCAAACAACAATATCAGTGGCTCAATTCCAGAATCCCTGGGTCAGATGGTTAATCTACAGTCTCTGGATCTTTCAGTAAACATGCTGTCAGGGAAGATTCCTCAGGAATTTGTAAGTCTCACGTTCCTTTCTGTCTTGAATCTTTCACACAACATTCTTTCTGGTTTAATACCTCAAGGGAATCAGTTTTTAACCTTTGAAGCCTCTTCATTTCTTGGTAACCCCAAACTTAGGGGGCCTCCCCTCGAAAATAGAACACAGAGCTCTGGTTTTGGTGAAAGAGGCAGCCAGGTAGAGTCGAATAGTACAGTAGTTGGAGATTCAGATAAAATGGATCCGTGGTGGGCAGTGGCAGTAGGGTTGTGTTACGGAGTGGGATTTGCTATTGTGATTGCAGTGTTGTGCTTTCACATAGAATGGAGGTACAGATGCTTTGTTTGGTTGGATGGTATTGTAGCTTATCTCTGTGAGCGGTGAAAACCTTTATCTGCTTGCTATCTATGATGGTCTGGTATGTGCACTAAGTTTGTTGCTGAATTGACTAGTCTTGCCCTAGCTTATCTTAGGTACCCAAGATACAAATCACTGGGTTACTGGACTGGTTCGTAGAAACACTTCTGTAATAACAAAAAAAATGTTTTTGAATTTATTATGAAAATGATTGTAATGTGTTGAGAGTTAGTCATATAATGAGATATTCTATAGAAGGGTATTTCTATGCTTGGAAATAAGAAATGTTGTTGTTTATAGTCAAGTTTATACTAAAGGTTGTAATTTATCCTTAAGACTTGAAGTTATATTTTATCCATGTAATAGAAATTGAAGTCTGAATAATATGTCTTATTTTGATATACAGTCTCCATGAGAACGTTAACCGAGTTAATCTTTAATTCAGTTGCATTACGATTGGACTATTAAATTTTTAATTAAAAAATAAATGATCATAGATCCTTATACGACAGCCATCTAGAGGTAAATTTAAAATTATAAAAAATAAGCTTTTCAATTTAAATCTGATTTTTGTTATGCAATCAAACTATTGCTCGATAACTCTCTTTTTATTCAATTAATGGGAATTTTAAAAAAATTATATTGTAAAAAAAATATGTGTCATAACAATTGGAGAGAATGGACTTTTAAGAAGAAAAATGTATCTAATGACAAAATAATTTCAAAAACTCTGCTTAATATCTACATTATTTTGAAGATAAAGTTAAATTTTTAGTTTTTTTTTTTTAATTGAAAATAAAAGAAAAAGAAAGTATATTAAATATATGTCATATCTGCTCTTTAAATCTAATAGAGAAGAGACTTTTAAGAAGAAAAATACATCTATTGATAAAATAATTTCAAATACTATGTTCAATATCTACATTGTTTTGAAAATAAAATTAATTTCTTTATTTTTTTCTTCACCTTATTGAAGGTAAGAGTAGAGTTTTCATTTATTCACTTTTAGATGATTAATGTGAAATTTATAATTACATAAGGATTACATTGTACATAAAAAGATGATTAATGTGAAAATTAAAATTATGCTTTAAATATTTGAAGTATAAATAATAATCAATATTGTTAATAATTAGTCAATGTAATTACAATATATTTCAAAGTTTGTAACATTTATTAATTTTCAATTTTTTGTTCATAATTAAATTTGTTAATTAAGAGTTTGACATTATCAAATTATGACATAACAATTGAAATTTAATTGTTTTCTCACAAATCAAATTCCATTTATCAATTTAGAGGTCAAGAAAATAAACCATGATAATTTTAAAAAATTAAGTTAGTTGTGTATTAATAGTGTGGTTATGTTGTAAATATTTATTCTTAAACATGTAAGATTTTGAGTGATTGTTAATAGAATACATATTTAAAAAATTGAATGTTAGAGGAAATAATTCATCTTAAATTCATTAGCCATGAATAAAGATGTCCATTGTCAACTTGACAATATGATAAAAAAAATGTTCAAATTCTTGCTTCTAACAATTAGCTTAAACATTATTAAACTATGACCTAAAAGTCAAAATTAATTTAAATTAATTTATTAAATAATTAAATTTTCTTGTCTAGTTAACTGATTTGACTTGAAAAATATAATCACTATATATTGAGAGAGTAAATAGTCTATTTGAAATTAATATAGTTAACTTAAATAATGGATAATGTGCCATTGTTTTTGATAAGGTAAGCAAGGTTTTGAAAGGACCAAGAACCTTTTACAAAGCTAAGAGAAGGACACTTCCAAACAACAAAGTCTCAAAATTTTCCAACAAAATAGTACCAACGGAGACACCGCAGTAGCACAACAGAAACACTAACAACACCTGGTCAATAGAAACTAGGTGTGACAGAACACTCAGAACCAACAATAGTCCTAGGTCAAAGAAAAAATAACAACCCAAACTTGGCACCTCAATTAGGAGCAACTAAACACTTAGGAAAAAAACCAGCCCTATTGAACCAAGAAACAACCCACAAAACTATAGTCCCAAAAGACTTCCTGAAACAACTAGGCCACAAATCACCTACAACAGTTGGACTGCAACAAACCTTCCACTCAATTTAGGAAAAAATATTCCTAACAACTTCTTACCTAAAGAGGGGTAAGAATCACAAGTTGTTGTAGAGAAACGTGAACTCGACCATAGACGACACCTCAATAGGATCTAAGAAAGGGAAAAGAAATAAGGCAGCAAGAGCACCCAAACAAAAACCAACCTCCTAGAATACTTTACCCCAATAGAGGAGTAAGACAACAATTCAAAAAGGAGAGCAACTAGAAGCCAACAGTAGCACCACCAATCCCCTCTAGCAAAACCCATCTCCACCTCAATAGTCCATAGTGCCACCTTAATAGGAGAAGCCAGAAAGGGCCCCATTTGAAGGAGATCATTACTTTCAACCAAAACCAAAAGCTCCACCTCAATAGAAGTCACAAAATGAAGAAATGGGAAGAAAGTGGTGTAGATGCACCTTGTTCACTCAATGCCTTCAAAAGGAAAAAAATGTAAAAATTGAATTTTCAAATGTAAAAGCATTGTAAAAGGTCTTGGGAGGTCAAAAATAATGTATTTGAAGTCTCAAATAGGTCACTAGGGGGTTGGTAAAGTCAAATTGCAAAAAATGTTGTTTTATTGTACAAATTTCAAAAGTTGTAAAACTTGCAAAATGTAAAAAGGACAAGAATGTGAAGAGTCACCTCATTGGAGAAGGTGGTTAGTTAGTTGAAGATGAAGGGTCAGTTGATCTACTTGATTTAAACATCTATTTAAGGCTTGGGGAAGGTGAGAAAAAGACCATTCTTTGTATTCTTGAAGATTTACTATCAATAAAAGTACCTTGTTAGTAATTTTTAGAGTTTTCTTTCTATTGTTCATCCATTTGTACAATTTGTGCAGAAGTTTTAGGTTCTAAACCTTATTGTCCTTGATAGATTAGTGAGTTAGCCTTCCTTTGAATCTATCTAGGAGGGATTTGATTGTGTAGAAAATTTGTTTGAGGGTATTCTCTGTAGTTCAGTCAGAAACCCTTAAAACAAGGGGTTTTGAGAGTTAATTAAGCAAATGATTACTACTCCATCAAATTAGGCTTGGTATATCAGTGGAGTAGATTGAATTGGGATGTTTTAAGCTTTGAACATGTGTGCAAGTATAGGGGAAACAAGAATGAAATGATGGAGTTGCTATTATAGGGGGAATTTGAAAGGTTTCCATACATTAATTGTTGCTACAGTCAAGGTTTTGAAGATATATCAGTTGTAGAGCTTTGGAATTTTTTTCTAGAGAATATTAAGACATAAAAAAACATGATTAAGGTAGTGGCAAAGAATATGGTGGTTTGGAATATATATTTCCTTCAAACCCTCATTCTTTGGGGATTGTTAATGCTTTAGTCAAGGGTTTACTGTTTGTTTGTATTGGTGGATGTTCCCTTCATTAAAGGTTGATGATTTGTGTGTTTTCAACATGTTCAAATACTATTTATGGTTCTTTAGTGATTTGGAGATGAATAGATGGCGTTTTCCTTAAAAATATGACCTAATTTGAAGTAATTAGGCATGGACAGTCAATTGTTTTGTGTTATCTTCCAAAAAAGTTGATCTACTATTGAGGTATGTTTACAAATGTAATATTAGGTTCCTAATAATGTCCATTTCTTGAATTGAAGCAAGGTGGGCTTGATGGTATACTCGTTTGAGGGGTTTTGCAATGCTAGTAGAAATATTGGTATTTACATGCAAGAAACTAAGATTATGTGCATACAACAATAAAAGTGATTGGTTTTGTTTGGGAACTACTTAAATAATTCTATTAAAGATATTTCAATGATTTTGGAAAGGTTTAGGGACTAAATTTGTTGATTTGATGTTTTGGTTAATATGGAACTATAATGCAATTTTGGTGTCTTGAGTGAATGATTTTGAAAGTCTGACAAAACAAAGTAATGTAGTAGTATGTTTAGTTTATTTCTGACAAAAGATGATTTTTTAAGATGTTTTATGAGGTCAATAAAGGTTTTGGACCTTAGTTCCATAAATGATGTCTTTGTACCTTGAGGAGTGTTGGAGCAAGTTGGATGAGTTGAATGAATTGATGAATTCAGAGTTGTCTGATTAGGTTTTTGTTTCAAATTAGTCAAATTGAGGTTGGTTAAGGTATATTTGAATCTGATAAGGGTTTGTAGTACTGATTTGGTGATTGTGGTGGTTTGTGCCTTGTGATTTTCAAGTGAGAAGATATGATTTTGATGAAAAGATAAAGGAATTTTTGTTGTGATTGTTTAATTTGATCTTCTCCATTTGAGTTTAGGTTAGAAGTACTCTAAACGGTTGTGGTTTTTGATTAATGCTTTGCATCAAAAATTAAGAACAAAACCAACATCATCAATACTCATTAACCTCAACCCCACTGGGGTTGTGAGAGAAAACAAGACTTCCAAAGGAGCTCTAAAGCCACCCCCCATCAAACACATCTACAACAAGGAACTAGCAGCACCAATCCACTAGCATAGACCAATTTGCACCACATGAGTAGCAGACCCCCATCTCTCCATAATAGAGATGGCCACACTAACCTTCATGCCCAAAAAAATGATGACATGGGCGACCACAGAGTAAGCCAAGCCTAGCCACAGACACATGCAAACATCTTGCCAACAACCAAACCATCAAAGGGTCTGAGACAACTCCATCACTACAAACAAACTTCAACTTGACCCCACCAACCACCGAGAGAGTAGAGAAGCTCACAACAAGGGACAAGCAACTAGGAGAGATCAAGCAACCCATCGACACCCCAACAACAAAGTAGAGGAGGAAAAAGACATCAATAGACCCCACCTGACCAGAGAAGGAAAATAAAAGGACAAAAGGAAGCACGTTAGGGAAGGGAGAGACCACGTGCCCCAAGGAAGTCCCAGACAAGCCACTCTAGTGATAGGACATTGCAGAAATGACTTCCAAAAGGGTAAAAGCACAAAGTTGTGTCACACTTTCGGCCAAATAAATAATTCTGAGTGAAATATTTTTTCTTGGAAAGGTTTCGACCGAAACCACATGGCCTATTATGTGGCATGTAGGTTTTGGCTGAATATGTTTTAGTTGAATCCCAAAAAATTAAAATTTTCCTTTTCCTGCTTTGAAATTGGCTTTTTTAATGTGCAAGGTTTCTATAGAAAGGGTTTCGATAGAAACAATTTCTATAGAAAGGGTTTCAGCTAAAACTCTTTCTATAGAAATTGTTTCTATTGATACTGTCTATGTGGCATCCTAGTTGGCAGCCAACTAAACTTTTTTCAGAATTTTCTAAAATTTTCAACTTTAGATAAGTATTTCTTTAGTCAGAATGATGTTTAAAAAAAAGAAGAAAAAATACACTTTTGCAGAGCTCAGAGTGGTGAATTTGAATATGTAATTTTTTAAATATTTTGATTAGTTTTAATATATTTTATTTTTAAAATAATACAAGTAGGTTGTTAAAGTTAAAAAAGAGGTTAATTAGAAATTAAAAAAATAGTAACACATATTAATTTTTAAAAAACATATGGGGCACAAGAGGAGAAAGTCTTCTTCAAAAGGGTATAATTTTTTTTTGAAAATGATTAAAAAAATAGACAATAGTTGACGACTCGTGAAAACAGTCAATTCTGACAAGTTTGACTTTAAAACGTTATTACAAGAAAAATACATCAATTTTTTTTTTCCATGCACAAGATATTGAAGTTACCTATTTGGAGAAAAAAATTAGGGAGAAATGAAGTATTTTTCAATTTATTTCTTGATAGCCCGTGAAGTCACTTTTTTCTAAAATTTTCAGCATTCCAAAATTTGTTCTTAAATTGATAAAAAATTAATGATTTTTTTTAAAAATCTAAAAAATTATAGGAATAAACTTCATCAAAAGTTCTACATTTCATTAGTTTACATCATTTTGAAATTCAAAACATAAAGACCACTTTTATGTGGTCAAAGTTCAATTTTTTTTTTTGTTGTTGGCTGATTCCTTTATAAAGTGTGATACATAATTGTGCTTTAACCCAAAACATCAACAACACCCAATAGGGGTAAAATTCACAACCAATCTGCTTGCACACAGAGAGAGGACTCTCCTAAAATCTGAGTAGATAGAAGAAAATCCACTGGTCAACAGGCAACCAATCAATAGGAACAACTAGAAGCCACTAGAACCCACAAAGGCCAATGCCATCATCGTTATATTTAGAGTCACCATCCTCTATATCCTCATAGGAAAATGAAAAACCATAACCGTCATTGCACCTGCATGCCCCAAATGAGGAGAAAGGAAGAACCAAACAAGCCACGACATAACCTGAGCCTAGACACCACACCCGCAAAAGCAAGCACTCCAAAAGTTGGATGTAAGCAACCCTAAGATGCATCAACCTAGGAAAACAAACACGAGGAGGGAAGAACATCACCTCCCACAGTGAAAAAAATAGCAGGCTTCCTCCACAGTCATTACAACAAGACACTCAAGAAATAGATGACTTGAGCAATCTCAACCCTAAGGCAGAAGACCCAAACATAGATCGAACAACATGAAAACCATCTAGCTGCAACCTCCACACCATCAATAAAAGATAACCATCGTCTTCATCATCTGACTCAGAGCCATCGCCCTCTACAATCTTAGAGGAATTCAGAATTCCAAGCATGTGTCCTTTCTCGCTCAGAGTCGTTGCCATAGAGAAGGATATTGTGTCATTGTTATTCAAAAGATGTAAAACATTAATTCATAGGAAAAATATGGTATGCATTGACAACAAAATGAGCTAATAAAATATTGACACATATGCTTGAGTTAAGAAATTAAGCCAATTTTAGTTATGTTCAAACACTCTTTAAATATTATCCAAGGGGGTCACTTTAATGTTCATTTTTGTTTTCTTACACATTGAGGACATTCTAATAGGTTAACGTTTTTAACATTTCACTTTTCTATTACCACATTTCATAGCGTTTTGTGATTCCAAAAGGTTAAAGTCACTAAATAGAAAGCTATAAGATTTATCTATAAGTGATAGCAATATTTGAAGTCAAAAGAAGGTACATTTTGAAAGAAACACTTACTCATTGTTACAATTGGCTTAGCCATTTATTTGGCCATATATATATAACAGTTATGTTAAAATCAAATTAATATTATTTTTTTATTTCAAACTTAATTAATTTTAATTTTTATAGAACTTTAGCATGTTTCTTTCAAACATCATTTTGGCCATTTTCACTCACTTTATGATTTGGATTTTTATTATTTAATTAATATCTTTATAAAATTGGGTTAAGATTTTCATATTTTAAAGGATCTGCATTGTATTATTTATTTCATTAAATTTTATAAAGTTGAGAAATACATATTTTGAATTCTTTTATATTTGATTTAATCTATTTTCTTTAAATCCAATAGGTAAATGCAAGAAAATGAATTCATTTTGTTTTAGTAAAAAAGTGATTTTTTTATTGAATAGTCATAATTTGTTATATATGAGATAAATATTTGAAACATTTATTGATAGAATATCAACATTGTGTAAAGATATAAAATGTAATTTCTTATTTTTTATTGTAACATACATAATGCATTCTAATACTCAAATCATAAATGTTTGTTGATTGAAGGATATAAACAAATGGCATTTAAAAAAGTCTTGAAGACCAAACCATACACATGTACAACAAAAAAAAATAATAGGAAAAAAATATTTCAAAATACTTTTATATAAATATATGTACAAGGTATCAAATTTAGCATTATAATTTTCTGATCTTATATATATACCCAAATAAGATACAAAAAATATATTAGAAGTTCAACATTTTAGACAATATTAATTTCTTATAAAAATACTATGATATGTTCTCATGTTTTCATCAATTAAGATTAAGAATGCCAAAGAAACATCAAGTATGATAGCAATAATGCTTAGAAGTTGCATTGCCTAGATCATTTAGGATTGCCTTGTTTTCAAATTGGCATCCTTATCCATATCAAACACTTCCTACAATCTGATCTTTGACTTGTTGTGCACTGCAAGTTTAATAACCACCCTTCTTAACTATAAACAAATGCTAATGCAAGAATTTGAGACTGTTATCCTAACAGATGCAGGAGAACTCTGCAAAGCTCTATATTATGTGTTGCTTGTATAACGTACATTGATATTAATCACAAAATTTTTGCTATAGCAACAATTGTAGTGTGTACTCTATTTTTTATTTAAGACTTGTTTTTATGCTCTATTTTTGTTATTTTCATACACACCCATATTTCTTTCAGATCCAACAATTGGTATCAGAGAAAGGTTTGGTTGCAGGAATTTATTTTGTGTGGAACAACAGTGTGAAGGAGAAGGTATAATAGAGTGAAAGAGACTTATGTAGAATTTTGAATTTTGAAAGTTTGTAGAAAGAACAGTTGTTTGAAGAAGCAAATTTGGGCATTGTAAAGGAGAGATAAGTACAATATTTTTTGTTTTATTATTTTTTAAAATATGAAAACTATTAGCAATAAATTGAATATGTCACAACCTCAGATTCCTTTGTTTAAAGGAGAGAACTATGATTTCTAGAGCATCAAAATGAGAATATTGTTTATTTCTCGAGGTTTATGGGATATAGTTGAGAATGGCTATTTAGAACCTATAGATGCTCAAGTACTTGCCTCTTGAATACAAGTACAAAAAGATCAACTTAATGAAAACATATTAAAAAGGATGTAAAATCTCTTTGCATTATTTAGCAAGTAGTACATGGGACAATATTTCAAGGAATTTCTGCTACAACAAAATCAAAGCAAGCTTGAGATCTTCTGCAAAATGTATTTCAAGGAACATATAAGGTAAAAACTTTCAAACTATAAATGCTTAGAAGGGATTTTGAAAATATTTTTATGAAATATTTTGAATCTATGCAAGACTTCTTTACCCAAGTTATGGGTTTAGTAAATCAAATTAGATCTAATGGAGATACCCTAATAGATCAAAAAATAGTAGAAAAAATGTTGATAATTTTGTCTTTAAAATTTGATCCTATTGTAATAGCTATTGAAGAGTCAAAGTATCTAACATTGTTATCAGTAATTGAACTTATGGGGTCTCTTCAAACACATGAGAAAAGGATGAATCAAAACATTGAAAAGTCAATTGAACAAGCATTTCAATCAAAGGAAAATATTTCAAAAAATAAACAATTTTTTTTTGGTGAACTATTAGGAAGATTTAGAAGAGATAATGATAGTAAAGAGAGCAATAGTGGATGAGGCAGAGGATATAATAGAAGAAGATATTACAATAATAATGAAAGAGGTGACCAAAATTATTACAAATCACAAGTGTAGTGTAATTATTACAATTTTTTTTTCATTATGAAAGAGATTGTTGGAAAAAGAATAAGCCACATGCTAACTTTTTTGAAGAAAAACAAGGGAAAAACAATTTATTTTTTCCATGTGATGTTAAAAAGGAAATTTCTGCAAATGTTTGGCTTCTAGATAGTGGCTGCAACAACCATATGATAGGGAATAAGAATATATTTGTGAAGATGGAAGAGTCTCCTAAAAAAATGTGTTATTGGGAGATGATAAAGAAGTTGAAGTAATGGGAAAAGGAGCAATTGCAGTAAGAACTAAACAAGGTATAGAAAAATAAATACATGATGTATTATATGTTTCAAGAATAGAACAAAATTTATTGAATGTTGGACAACTTATTGAGAAAGGGTATTCTGTTGTTTTTCAAAATAATGAATATGTTGTATATGATAAAATTGATAGCAATCAGATTGTAGCAAAAGTTGGTACATGCTACAAAAATAGATTTTTTCCTCTTGGACTTGCATATGGGAAAACTCCAACTTTGAATGCAGTCCTAGATAATGAATCATGGATATGGCATATGAGGTATGGACATCTCCATTTTCAAGGGTTGAAACTACTTTACCAAAAGAAAATGGTAAAAGGGTTACCCCTTATTGAACGAGATGATCAAGTTTGTGAAGGTTGTATTATCGATAAGCAACACTGAGACTCCTTTTCTGTCATA
The DNA here is from genome assembly GCA_007258455.2 of Sequoia sempervirens. Lineage (NCBI taxonomy): Eukaryota > Viridiplantae > Streptophyta > Pinopsida > Cupressales > Cupressaceae > Sequoia > Sequoia sempervirens. Next base: position 437,151,180 of record VDFB02075321.1, read on the forward strand.
AAAGTTTGGAGAGAAAAGAACCTCTTGAATTGGTGCATGTTGATATTTGTGGTCCAATGTAGACCTTATCTCTCAAAAAAATAGGTACTTTCTTATTTTTGTTGATGACTGTAGTAGAAAATTTTGGGTACCTTATCTCTCAACAAAATAGGTACTTTCTTATTTTTGTTGATGACTGTAGTAGAAAATTTTGGGTATACTTTATTAAAGATAATTCAGAAGAATTTTCTATATTTTAGTGCTTTAAAGCTTATGTAGAAAAGTAAAGTGGTTTTTCTTAAAGAATCTATGTACAAATAGAGGGGGAGAATTTACTTCAAATGAATTTGAAGACTTTTTCAAAAGAAATGGTATTCAAAGGAAACTAATTGCAAACTTTATACTCCTCAAAAAAATGGAGTAGTTGAATGGAATCTAATCTTACAATAGTAGAGATGGCTAGAAGCATGTTCAAGGCTAAGGATCTTCTGAATACTTTCTAGGCTGAAGCAGTAGCTACATCTGTTTACTTGCTAAATAGATGTCCAACCAAAAGTGTGAAGAATGTTCAACTCCATATAAAGCATGGAGAGGAAGAAAACCTGGTGTAGCTCATCTTAAGGTATTTGGATGTATTGCCTATGCTCATATTGTAGAGTAGAAAAGATGAAAATTTGATAATAAAAGTGAAAAATGTATTTCTATTGGGTATAGCGAGGAAGCTAAGGGTTAGAGGTTATATAATCTAGCAAAAAAAAGCTTGATAGTTAGTCGAGATTAATTTTTGTTGAAAAGAATGCATGGAAATAGAATGAAGAACACGAAAGACCAATAATTGTGGAAATAGAACAAGATGTTCCATGTAAACCTTTTAGCACAAGTGGTGAATCAAATTCCACTCAAGCATCTCCATCATCAAAACCTTCTTTGGGTTTGAGTCCTCCTCCAAGGAAGGTAAAAAATCTTAAATAAAATTATAAAGAACTACTAGTCTTGATTCAATTGCCAATTTTGCTTTCTCATATTCAAGTATAACCATGTGATAATTTGAAGATGTAGTAAAACATGAAATTTAGATTAAATCCATGGATGAGGAGATATATTTAATTAAAAGAAATGGAACATGGGAGTTAGCAAAACTTCTGCCAGAAAAAAAAGGATGTTATTGGACTAAAATGGATCTATAAAACAAAATATAAGGTTGATGGATCCATTGAAAGACACAAAGCAAGATTGGTGGCCAAAGGCTTTGTACAATAACTAGGTATATCTACTACAATGAAAGACATGCTCCTTTAGCAAGATTTGATACTATAAGAACATTTTTGGCATTAGCAGCACAATCTAATTGGTTAGTATATTAGTTTGATGTTAAATAAGATTTTCTAAATTGTTTCTTAAATGAAGAAGTGTTTGTAGAGCAACCATCAGGATATGTGGTTTTAGGACAAGAAGACAAAGTTTACAAATTGAACAAGGATCTTTATGGTCTTAAGCAAGCACCAAGAGCTTGGTATAGTAGGATTGATGACTATTTTCAGAAGAATGGATTCAAAAGGAGTGAAAGGGAACCTACACTTTATATAAAATCCAAAGGCATCAATGATTTATTTATAATTTGTTTATATGTTGATGATCTCATTTACATAGGCAATAGTGAAGTATTGTTAGAAGAATTTAGGAAAGCCATGAAGAGTGAATTTGAAATGATTGATTTGGGTTTTATGTATTACTTTCTTGGAATAGAAGTCAAACAATTCAATGATGGGATTTTTATTTCACAAGAAAACTATACAATTGATCTACTTGATAAATTTAGAATGAACAATTGTAAACCGATGAATACACCTTTGGATGTAAATGTAAAGTTGGCCAAAGATGATGATACTGAAAATATAGATACAAAACTCTATAGAAGTTTGGCTGGTAGTCTTATGTATCTTACAACTGTGTGTGTGAAAAATGTATCAATCTAAATGAATTCAAACACATATCAATAAGACATTATATCAAAGAAACAAAAAGGAAAAACATAATAAACAAACTATTAATGGAAGCTTCCCTGAAATCGTCTTATTTCTCTCTATCTCCAGCGTTTTGTTGTTTCCAATGGCTCTCAAATCAGTAGATCAAGCTCAACAAAATGGACAACTGAAGAATGAGATATAAATGAAATGCATGCTATACTAAGATGCAAGATTTTGAAGGGTGATTATTGAAGGAATGTTGGTTGTTCAATTCTGCAGCATAACGATGCAACGAAAGTGATAGATGAAGATGGATGGAAGATTGAAGATTGATTTTGACAGAGTGAAGATACTAGATGAAGATTCGATCCAAATGGCTTGTGAAAGGTTAGATTTATAGATTTTTTTAAAGACAAAAGCTTAGTTGGCAAAAATCAACATATGAGATTCAGTCTGGTAAGATGAACGGTAAGAGATTTTCAAAAGTCGAGTGAGAGAAGTAGAATGTTTCCTCTTCATTTTTTTCTCATTTAGATCTGAAGGAAGGTTGCCGTTTTGAAGAATGAGTTTAAAAAATGAAATTCATAATTAAATAAATTAATTTATTTAATTATATGGGAAGATGAATTTAGAAACTCACCTAATTAAATAAGTAATATTTAATTATATGAGAGAGATAGATTTAGAAGGCATTAAATTAAATATTTAAAATATTTAATTTAACTATGAGATGAAGAGGAGGAATATTCCATTTTGAATATAAATATTCAAACTTAGAATAATATGATAATTAATATAAATAAATTATAGAATTTATTTAATATAATTAAGAGGAATATGGAGATGTAAATAATTAAATAAAGTTATTTATTTAATTAAGGTAGAAGAATTAGAAAATGAGCAATATAAATAAATAATTAAATTTATTTATATGTAGATTGAATTAGAGATTTAACTAAATAACTTGTATTTAATTAATTACCAAACTTATTATAATGTGACCATTTTTACGTGCATACATTTTGCCCCTCTTTGAGATGATGTTCGAGATGATGAGATCTGTGTCGAGTAACATCATTTCAAAGAAGTTAAGGTATGGATACAGGAGAATGGATAATGATATTAAGATAGGATGATGGAATGATGATGCCCCCTCAAGAGGATAGGTGGGTTGAACAAACACGAGTAGGCTCTCAAAATGAAATGATAAAGGGAGGGATAAGACGAATAATGCAAGATAGAAAGTGGATGAAGGAGGTGAAAGATACGTTATGCTGCAATGAAAGTGAGCAACCATGATGTTTGATATAGCACTAGACGTTATGCACCAAGATATAAGGACCAAGGTGACGATTTGTCTCGTGCCCTAGCGTAATACAACCTTGTCTAGATGTATGAGGAAGTAGACTTAGAGCATTAAATTCCTAATGCACAAAAGGTATGATATGACCTTAGATGCAAAGGATAGTGCAAAAAGCTACTCCAACATACACGAGATATGAATATTTGCTAGAATGATATGGATTTGAAACAAATGCAAGATAAAATGATAACACACACAAGCAAGCAAGCAAGCATGCACAAATGATACAAAAACATACAAGGTAGTGCCCCTGTCAAGCTGTAAACCGTTGATTGATTGATTGATTGATGATGATGATGATGATAGTGTTGTCATTGTGGGGAGCGACATGTCCCTAGAACAACACAAGGATGATGATAATTGATTGATTGGTTGATTTGGTTTACGACAAGATTAGGACCAAGACCAAAGGATGTGATTGGATAATTTGACAAGATAGATTGAATTGATTGGTATGGATTAAGGATTGATGTGCATTTGGATTATTTGCTTGGAATGATTGAAGATGATTTGATGTATGGATGAATGGATTTGATGAAGATGATTGATTTGGTTGAATGGTTGAATGATTGGATTGAGGTGATGGATTAAGTTGATGAAATTGGATGAAGTAATTGGATGGATTGATTTTATTGCTTGGATTTTTTTGTTGGCTTTTTGATTTTTTTGGATTCATGAAATGTTTTGATTTTTTAGGATTTATGAAATGTTTTGATTTTTTTGTATTTTTGAAATGTTTTGATTTTTTTGTATTTTTGAAATTTTTTGATTTTTGTATTTTTGAAATGTTCAATGATTTTTTTGTATTTTTTGAAATGTTTTGATTTTTTTTTGGACTTTTGGAATGTTCTGATTTTTTTGGATTTTTGGAATGTTCTGATTTTTTTGGATTTTTGAGTAGCCTTTGTGCTAGATACGAATGACAAGGGGAAAACCAAGTCTAGGTGCAAGGAGATAGATGGGATTGATGGATGAAATGGTGGGTGATGGGATAAGGGATAAAAGGCTCATGATATATGGATGGATGGAAAGGATAGGTCATAGTGAATGGAATGGATGTATGCATCATAAGAGAGCAAGGATGTGATTTCCAAAGACTATGTTGCATAGGAATAATATGCCCCATTCTAGGTACAAGACTTAGGATTTTTCATGACAAAGCTTATGGCAATAGGATAATGATAGGCTTGTTTGGAAGGATGAGGTATATCAAGAGATACCCAAGACATGTTTCAACATTTTTCCCCTATATCTTCATCAAGATCAAAAGAAGAAGGGTGGATGAATGGACTCGATATGATAGGTATGATGGCTAAAGATGGTAGGTAGGATGGAAATGATAAGACATGAAAAGGATAGGTTGGATAGATAAGACATTGTGCCCCCAAGTGTAAGCAACATAGAAGATCAACCTACACATGACGCCTATTTGCTAGGTTTTCATCATGGTACTTATCTAGGGCGCATGTTTACCAGGTTTTCACCGTTGGATGAAGGGATTTCTCTTTATTTATTTATTTATTTTCTTGTTTTTTTTTTGGATAGGAGAAGTGGAATATGGATAGGAGGGACTCAAGTGTCTAGTTCTGTGAAAGGTGATAGTCCCACTAGATGGATGTCGTTGCATGGACCATGTCAAATGTCATTATGCTTATAGATGTTGGTAAGGGATGACATGAAAGGGATGGATTAGGTAGATGGAAAATTATGAAAGGCTTATGCAAGAATGAATTAGGAATAGTGGATGATGATGTGGATTGAATAGGCCTTGTGAAAAAGGATGGATGAAAAGTTTATGCAAAAGCATGGACCATAGGAAGATGATTGGGAAGATATGTAGGATAGTAGTTGAAGGATGGGGAGGTGGAGGTATGTGGGATTGTTGTGAAATGGAAGGGAACCATGACCAATGGTTGCACACATTGTGATAAAAAATTGAAGCTTTTGATGTGGATGCAATGTAGGAAGCAATGGAGATGTTTGCTTAGGAGGTGGTGGATGAAGTGTTTTAGGTACCCACATAGACTTAGTATTTCTATGATTTTTATTTTGCTTGTGGGTTTTAAGAATTTGAGATTTTTGAATAGAATGTGCATTTTGGATGGAAGGGGATGGTTGGGATTTTTGTGATGTATATGCCTCATTTGACTTGCTTTCTTTTTTCTTAGGTACCCAAACCAATTTAGTTTGGGCCTTTACTTTTGGAGGTATGGGCTTATATAACTTTTTGGATGTATTTTTCTTTGACTTTTTGTATTGATGTCCTAAGGCATGAGAACCCTTAGGATTTTTTACTTTATAGGTGAAGGAATTGAAATTCTTGCTTTTGAATCCCATGGGTATGGTGGAATGGGTGGAAGCTTCATGTTTATACATTGTGTGCATTTGTTGGTCATGATTAGGAATGTTAGGGTATTTATGGATGGAGGGATAAGGGGATTGGATGGTAGGGATATTAGGTGTTGAAAGTAATGGTGGTAAAGTTGATGGTGGGAAATTAGGAGTTGGAAGTAATGGTGGAAAAGTTGATGGAGGGATATTAGGAGTTGGAAGTAATGGTGGAAAAGTGGATGGTCACATGCTTTTGACATTTGTAAGATGATGGAGGAGGGATGGAAACATATGTTTTAGGGATACGATAGGCTTCATGATGGAAAGTGGACTTAGGATGCATGAAGGATATACCAACATCTTTAGGTTGTTGTCCTTGGGGTGTATGTCCAAGGCCATAAGAGCGTGGACAGACTTTGAAATGGATGGGCTCCAAAATACCTTTTTCATGAAGGTCTAGACCTTTACCTTGGTGGTTCATGTTTTGGAGTGTGCAATGGACAATGGGACTAGGTGTAGGTGAAACATTAACATGATTTCTTTATTGGATGGAGAAGATAATGTTTTTTGTTGTTCTAAGGAGGAACATTCATGAATGAGGGTGGAAAGACGAATAGGATATGATGGAGGACTTGCAATGGGGTCGATAATGGGTGATGGGGGATCATTAGGATCTTGATTAGCATTGTGTTCACTTAGATCCAATGTATTTGTTTGATCTTCTCTGTGTGCTTGGGAGGCATATGTCTCATCAAGGGAAGTTGATGTTTGTGCATCATGGATGGGTGAGGTGGAAAGCTCTTGACCATGGAATGCATAAAGTTGGCTAAGGGGATCATCATGGTCTTCTTGATCATAAAAGGGGTCTTGATCAAAGATGAAAGATTGATCATGAATAGCATTAGGTATGTTATGAATGGAATCATTGGGAGGGTGTTGATCTTTATGTGAATGAGGGGGTAATATTTTCTCATGTTTAGGATGGTGCTCTTGACATACCTCATGACTTATTTGAATGGAGGTGGAAGGGGATTTCTCATGGAGAGACTTGTCATGTTCTTGATGGTCAACAACATAGGAGCATGATAGAGGGTGACTTGGAATTATGAAGGGAGATTCTTGAATTGGCTCAAGGGATTGTGGATGACATGGTTGGCTTGAAGGACTTGGAATGATGTTTGATGACTCTTTTGTATGTTCAAGAATATGAGTTGGATGACATGGCGATGTTTGATTCCTTGCTAGTAGCCCTTGGGTCACATCCTTTGTAGGTGTATGGGTGGAAGGTGTTGGCTTAGGGTTTTGGTTTTGATTGGATGATGGTAAGGGTGCATGAACTAGATTGGTGTTCCCCTTGTCAAAAGTGGCATTAAGACTTGAGGAAGTTTGGCCTTGTTGCAAGGTAGAACTTAAGTTCACATGTGTTTGTTGTGATGTGGCATTGACATGCGAAGAAGTGGATGGATTAGATTGGTATGAGGTGGAAGGGTGATAATGAATGGATAGGGGATGACGTTGTGTTTGTTGAATTTGACAAGTGGCCATGAATTGATTGGCTTGAGCTAGGAGGTGTTGGATTTGAGGTGATTTAATTTGTTGAAAATTTTGGAAGAGGGTTTGAAGGCTTTGTATGGTTTGGTGGTCTAGGGGTTGGGGTATTTGGTGAAGTGTTTGAAGGAGATTTTGAAGTTGGGATGCTAGGGCTTTGTGTTCGAATGTGGGCATGGTGTCACACATGTGTGTAAGCTCCTACATATCGATTTGTTCCTCAAAGTATGTAACATCATTCATGTCATCATTAGAGGTGGTAGGAGAAGCCCCTCGAAGTCTGATTCTATGTTCTGGTTTTGTTTCATGATTTGAACTAGAGAAAGAGACTCCTTGAATTGTGACTTTAGGCTTAGGTTTTGTCTCATGATTTGGCCTAGAGGGATAGCCCCCTTGGATTATGATTTTGGGCTTATGATTTGGATTGGGCTTGTTTATGAATATGACCATTTTGACAAGTGGTGACTAGGACTGGGTTGGTGATGATGTGGAATGATTAGATTGGATGACTTGAATTGATTAGGATGAAAGTGATAGGATATGAATGTGTTGGAAGAACATGTAGAGTGACTTATCTTTATGTGTTTGGTGTTTAGCTTGATTTGGAAATGTTTAAATGAATGATCACACATGTACACACATAAATCACTCACGCAAGACACATAAGAAAGTTTGAATTTTGAAATTTATGAATGTGATTATTAAGCACACACTTGAAGAAGAAACATCAACAAGTCCTAGAACTAGTCAAGTGGGTATGGCCAATTTGGTCTCAAGCTAATCTGCACAAGGTTGACTAAGGAATGATTTGAAAGCAAAATCCTACCACACAGCTGGGAGAAAGGGGTAACCCACCCTTCACCTTCACTTCCCAAAGGTATAAAGTTCTTTGGGGCTTAGCCAAGAGTGACAAAATTTTAACTCCCAAACAAGCCTGTCTTTCGATTCACACTTCGATTGAGGTTGTCCCCAGGGGTGATGAAATCCCCTAGCAGGCCTCCTATGAAGGGTTTTGACAAAATCAAACCAACTAAGGTGTTTGTGATCACACACACTTGATTCACACTCACAATTATTAATTGACCCTTAGAAAATTGAAATATGTGCAAGAAAGCAATGAAGCACTTATTCTTTTTAGATCCCAAATCAAATGTGTAGGAAGACAGTGATTAATTTTAGACCCAATTTTTGAAGTGTGATTGAAGAAAAGATTCATTTTAAACCAATTGCAATGATGTGATCAAACAAGATTGGATTTTATGTCCCAAATTGAAATGTGTGACAAACAAGATTAATGAGATGAAGGATGAGACGAGTGCACCTAGTTATTTTTCGCTTTCCAAGTTGTTGTTGTGATTGATCCCAATGCTTTTCCAGCTTCGTATGATTCACCAACAAGTCACCAAGACAAAAGAAATAAATTAGAAATTTGCTAGAACAAAAATCCTATGTGCTGAAGACTATATGCAAATTTTATAACTTTAACTCTAAAAAAGTTGATAAAAACCTACACCATTGGATAGCTTATGAAATTATACCCCAAATAAAAAAACAAAATCGCTGAAAAAGACCAAAAAATGACCAAGATACGGCCATTTTAAGATTGACTAAAAAATTGCTGAAACAGTGATATATGCGCTAAAACAGACCCTGTATGTGCTAAAACAGTGCCAGATGCATTAAAATAGTATTAAATTTGTCAAATTTAATAAAAAACTACACCATTGGATAGCTTATGACATTCTACCCCATTTAAAAAAAAAAGCACTGAAAAAGACCAAAAAATGACCAAGATACAACCATTTTAAGATTTACTAAAAAACTGTTGAAATAGTGATATATGCCCTAAAATAGAGGCTGTATGCGCCAGAAAAAGTCCCATATGCACTAAAAGAAGTCCTAAATGTGCTAATTTTTTACAGATTTTTAATGGAATGGTATATGCGCCATTCTGTACTGTATATGCGCCGAAACAACCCCTGGATGCGCCGAAATAGTCCCTGGATGCGCCAAAATAGTCCCTGGATGCGTCGAAATAGTTACTATATGTGCTCCAGAATCCTACAAAACAAAAGAGTCAAAAACCCTGTATGTGTCGCAGAAAATGTTGAATGCTTGAACGCCAATTTTTTTTTCTTTCAAAAGTTGACTCCAGAACGCGGAAACTATCCAAAAAAACTTGCAGAGAATGTTAAATTCGTGGGTTTGAGCCCCACGGTGGGCACCATTTTATGTGTGTGTGAAAAATGTATCAATCTAAATGAATTCAAACACATATCAATAAGACATTATATCAAAGAAACAAAAAGGAAAAACAAAATAAACAAACTGTTAATGGTAGCTTCCCAGAAATCGTCTTATTTCTCTCTATCTCCAGTGTTTTGTTGTTTCCAATGGCTCTCAAATCAGCAGATCAAGCTCAACAAAATGGACAACTGAAGAATGAGATATAAATGAAATGCATGCTATAATAAGATGCAAGATTTTGAAGGGTGATTATTGAAGGAATGTTGGTTGTTCAATTCTACAGCATAACGACGCAGCGAAAGTGATAGATGAAGATGGATGGAAGATTGAAGATTGATTTTGACAGAGTGAAGATACTAGATGAAGATTCGATCCAAATGGCTTGTGAAAGGTTAGATTTATAGATTTTTGTAAAGACAAAAGCTTAGTTGGCAAAAATCAACGGATGAGATTTAGTCTGGTAAGATGAACGGTAAGAGATTTTCGAAAGTCGAGTGAGAGAAGTAGAAGGTTTCCTCTTCTTCATTTTTTTCTCATTCAGATCTGAAGGAAGGTTGCCGTTTTGAAGAATGAGTTTAAAAAATGAAATTCATAATTAAATAAATTAATTAATTTAATTATATGGGAAGATGAATTTAGAAACACACCTAATTAAATAAGTAATATTTAATTATATGAGAGAGATAGATTTAGAAGACATTAAATTAAATATTTAAAATATTTAATTTAACTATGAGATGAAGAGGAGGAATATTCCATTTTGAATATAAATATTCAAACTTAGAATAATATGATAATTAATATAAATAAATTATAGAATTTATTTAATATAATTAAGAGGAATATGGAGATGTAAATAATTAAATAAAATTATTTATTTAATTAAGGTAGAAGAATTAGAAAATGAACAATATAAATAAATCATTAAATTTATTTATATGTAGATTGAATTAGAGATTTAACTAAATAACTTGTATTTAATTAATTACCAGACTTATTATAGTGTGACCATTTTTACGTGCATACAACAACAACTAGATCTATATGCAATTAGTCTAGTATCAATATTTATGCAAAATCCAAGTAAGATTCACTTTTGTTTCATAAGAAGGATACTCAGGTATGTTCATGGTACAAGAAAATTTGGCATTTTGTATACACCAATAGACAACTTTAGATTGGTTGGATATACAGACAGTGATTGGGTAGGATTTATTGATGATAGGAAAAGTACATCAAGATATGTATTCATTTTGGGATTAGGTGTAATTTATTGGTGTTCAAAGAAACAATCAATAGTATCACTATCGTCAACAAAAGCAGAGTACATTGCAACAACATTTGCAACTTGTCAAGCAATTTGGTTGAGGAGAATACTTGCAGCTTTGAGACAAGAACAAAATAAACCTACAACTATTTATTGTGATAATAATTCTACTATTGTTATAACAAAGAATCTACTTTTTCATGGTTGAACTAAGCTTATAGATATTCACCATCATTTCATCATAAATCTTGTAGCTGTTGGCATATGGCTTCTAGTGTTGTCATTGATGGAAATTGAAGTCATCCCTATGGTCCACAGTTCAATATATAATCATACCGGAAAATAAAGTGATATACTATGTATTACCAACAAAATGTGTGAAGAACAAAGTAGCTGGCCAAACAGCTTCACCGAATCACCGTTTTGCGTTGTGGATCTTTGGAATTTCTTGTCGAGTACAAGGATTATCTTAGTACTGAGTCTTGTGGTATTGTATTTGCTACAGTATGAGTTTGGAGGTTCAACAAGACACTTTCTGTTTGTTTATCTATTGTGGCTGACTCGGTGAGTGTGGTGCATTGTGGATGTGTTAAGAGAAATTATTTAAGATTTTTTCATGTTTTCATGTTTAATTATAGGTCCTAGCTATGGACTAGCCAACTTGTTTGGATACACATCAAAATTATTCATGATTTGGGCCGACAACCTGCAAATATTCTTAAAGTTTTATTGAGTCGACTTGTAGTGATTAAATCCCTAGTCACGGATATATTTAGATGATCAATCACATCATTTTGTAATGTGTAGAAGGTATATTGGTGTATGTTGCAAACATTCAACGAGTATTTGAGTGACATCATGTGTAGTTACACTTGCGCATACAAATTTTGTGGGTGAACTTGAGCAGAGCAGAGCAGTTCAATATTAGTCAAAAGGACAAAAGTTCATCATCAAAGCTTAACTGGAACTATAATCAAGCATTAGTAGATGCTATTCATTCAGTTCATTTTATTTTGGATCTATTCCAAACCATTGTAAGGGCAGTGAGCCCATCCTTTTGAGCAGTGAGCTCTAGGTAGTGAGCCTGTATGCAAATGCATTCCCATTTTGTAATATTTCTTTTGGGTATACTCAGAACTTATTGTGGATTGGCCATCCACCATTTTTTTTCCCCTAACAAAGTTTCCACGTATAAATCCTTGTTTTATGGTTGTGTGGTTGCTTATTTTTAGTTTCTGCATATTACTTTTGATTAAATGTTCTAAGTGGATTAAGGGTCAGAATAATAAAGTTAATTTTTATAGAACATTGATTCACCCCCCTCTCAGTGTTGCTTGTTTCCAACAATTTGTATCAGAGCTAGTTCCTCAAAAGAATTCTAACAACTTGGGGAGATCTTGAAAAGTGTTCTCAATGGATACAAGTAGTTTTCAACAACTTATGGTGGCTTTTGATGATCTTGACCAGTCAAAATTTATGATTGAGGAATTGCAAGAAAATATGTGCAAAAAAATTCATCTAGTCATTGAAAGACAAGATCAATGAATCAAGGGAGAAAAGAAAGGAATTATGTGGTCAACTGAAGCAAAAGAACAAAACCATGGAAGATGAACAACTCAGTCAGGTTTTGAAAGAGAAAATAGAAGAATGTGAAAAGTTTTCCCAAGAGAATGTTGTCTTGAAGTGTGAGATGGAATCTATTATGATGAGAATGATTAAGGAGATTGAGGACATGAAGAAGAATGAAGAAAAGCTTGCATAATCTTTGAAATAAAATTCAGAACAATGCAACTGATTAGACAATGAATTGGAGCAATCTAAGAACAATGAAGAGGAGCTTGAAAAGTAGCTTGATGATCTTAGAAATGAAATTGCTGCTGCAAATGAGTATAAGGAGAAATTCAAAACAAGCTTAGCCAAACTTGATGAACTAATCAAGGGATAGAGGGCTGATGGTGACCGATGAGGTCTTGGATATGAAGAAGGAGAAAGCTCCGGATCTAGACAAAGGAGCTCTAGTCAAAGGAATTCAGACAAAGAAAATTCAGACAAGGAAATCAGATGAATGGACCCATAAGAAATCCGGTAAGACAAAATAATGCTCAAAGATTTAATGGCTATTTTTATACCTGCAACAAATTTGGTCATTTGGCTTCTTAGTGTAGGAGTAGGGTGAATACAAGTAGACCATCATTCTTAGGTTAGTGCTTTAATTGCTATAAGTATGGTCATAAATCAAATGAATGTAGAATTGTGACAAAAAACTTTCATAAAGATGTCAGATGCTATGCATGCAATAGATTCAGACATGTTTCTAACCAATGCAAATCAAGACAAAGTCAATGGAACAATCGGCCTGGACAAAGAAGTGCTATGTGCTAAACCTGCAACAAATTTGGTCACACTTCTAGATTTTGTTGAAATAGAAGAGGTTCGGTAAAATAGAACATGCAACCGAATGTTAAAGGGAAAGGAAAAGTCACTATTGATGAGATCAAAAAGAAAATGCAGAAGAAATGGGTGAAGAAGAATCCCTTTGTAGAAGGAAATTGATCCACACTAGAAGCCACTTCTGGTAATACCTTGGGAAATTAATTTTAAGCCTCTGCCATAGGGGGAGATGTCAAGAAAAAATCCTAAACCCCCTACAAGTGATTGGTACTAGAATTCAGATGAGTTCAATAGAAAATTTGGCACTTCTTAGACATTCTAAAATGAATCTAAGGCATTAGTGAAGAATATTGGAGATCCTCATAAGAATTATCTATCTCGGAACATGAAAGACAATAAACCGGTTGAGTTAGGGTAAGGATATTTATTGCAAAAGTAAAAATTTAGGTTCATGGACAATAAAAGAATGAATTCCACCCTCATTTGTCATATTGCATTTGGAAGAAAGAGGTTTGGAGAGCTCTGAGGTGATCATTTCCAAATCGAGAAAGATTCAAGCATAGAGGAGAATCTGCGATCAAATTGCATTCTGTCTTCGAAAGGTACTTATTACAAAAATTATAAATTTGTGTGCTTGAAATTATGTCTACTCCTCTATTAGTTGAAGTTAAGGATAGGCCGCATCCAAAATTCAAATGGAATCCATATAATTCTGTAGATATAGAGCCATTAGGTACATTTTCATTGGTGTTGTACAATGTTTTGCATATAGAAGATATTAGGGCATATAGGCACACAAATATTGAAGATTTGGGTAGTTCATAGTTATTGGAATTGTATTCCCATCATATAGTTCAATAAGATTCTTGAAGAAGCTACTATTAAGCACTTGAATTTTTTAAATAAAGTTCAAGATGTTGAAATCATGTCTGGCTTGCCTACAAGCCTGTATAATGCTTTGGAATCTAGGAGAGAGAATGCCAGGACAGAGGAAGAAAATATAAGAAAAAGAGTTTTTGTTGATCTGTGCCCAAAAATATCAATTAAAGAAATGGTTTTATTTCTTCAAAAATTTAAAAAGTAATTCAAGAGTAAATAAACTCATGATTGGTGACATTAATGCTATTATCAATGAAACTAAGGAAATTTTGGAAGAATTTTTGTCAAAAGAAAAGATAAATTAATTATAGAGGAGATCAATACTGAACTTACTCAAGGAAATGAGGAAGTAAATGTGAAGGTAAATGAATCAAAAGAAGAGAATGTGGATGAGGAAAAAATGAATGTGTCTGATTTTCTAGAGATTGATGATATTCAAACTTCTCCTAATGTGAAAGATGCAGAGACATCTATTGCAACTAAGGTCCCTATTGATTTTCTAGCCAAGGAAAAGGAAATGCATACTGTACAAGTTGAATTGCCCAAATTCAATCCTGAAGTAGAATCCAAAGTTGAAAAGGAAAAGGGGAAAGAAATCAATAAAGAGGAAGTGAAAGAATCCTTATTGGAGCAGCAGGAAGAGTTAGATCCTGAGTTGGACGAAACACAATTAACCTTTCCACTCTATCTCCAATTTAGATGATGAAGGTTGCTTCAATTGCTCAAGCCAAAGCTAGTGAAAAGATTTTGAAATCTCACATTGAGGACAGTGAATTGCTAAGCCTTGCATCGAGAGCTCTAAAGAAATTGATACCTACTTATGTTATGGACCCATCAGGCTCCTCCTCCGGTGAGTTGAAAAAGTTAATAAACTCTGTAGATTCTCATTTTGAATATTTTGAGAAATCAACTCTATTCAAAGTGAAAAAGAAGTTCAATATAAAGAGAATTGATAGCCTAAAGGAATTGATTGCCAAAGAAAAAAATATGTTAAGCTTTTGCATAAAGAATACTCAAGATGTTATATCTGAAGGAGAAAAATGTACAAGTCCTGCTTAGTCCTATCAAAATTTACTGAAGAAAATGAGAAGTAGATGAAAGACATTGAGCAACAATTGGTTACTATTTCCAACACTTTTGAACCATTAGCCGACAATATTTTTCATCAAGAAAGTCATGTAATATCCTTGCTCAACCAAATAAAGAATCTGAAGGCTGAAAATGAAAGGATTATAGGCAAAGTAAGTGAACTTAGGGGGCTAATAAGTCCAAAGATTGAAATGGTGGTGAATTCTCTGAAAGAAGCTGAAAGTGTTGTAACCGCTCTTGATCTGGTAAATTTAGAAGTTGCAGAAACCTTGTCATATCTTCTTTGTGGTCACATTACTGTTTTGGAGAGTTTGAAAAGCACGTGGAACTCAAACTTAAGTGGACTAAAGAATGTCTTTGCAGACGTCTTCAAATTTTTGTAAGTCTTCAAATGTATGTGTACAGTTTTGCAATTTTGGGTTCCCCAATTTTGTCACTAATGTCAAAGGGGGGGAGAGAGAGTGAAGTGAAAAATGCTTTGATAATCCTAGGGGGAGCAGTATTCTGTACCTTGGTAGTGTTCTTATCAGTTTCAACACTTAGTCATTTTTCACTAAGTATTGCCATCAATGCCAAAGGGGGAGATTGTTGGCATATGGCTTCTAGTGTTGTCATTGATGGCAACTGAAGTCATCCCCATGGCCCATAGTTCAATATACAGTCATACCAATAGATAAAGTGATATACTGTGTATTATCGACAAAATGCGTGAAGAACAGAGTATCCAGTCAGATAGCTTCACTGGATCATTGTTTTGCGTTGTGGATATCTAGAATTGCTTGTTGATCACGCAGATTATGTTAGTACTAAGTTTTGTGTATTGCATTTGCTACAGTACGAGTTTGGAGGTCTGGTAGGACATTTTCTGTCTATTTATCTATTGTGGCCGACTCAGTGAATGTGGTGCATTGTGGATGTGTTAAGAGAAATTATTTAAGATGTTTTCATGTTTTCATGTTTAATTATAGGTCCTAGCTATAGACTATCCAACTTGTTTGGATACACATCAAAATTATTCATGATTTGGGCCGACAAGCTACAAATATTCTTAAAGTTTTATTGCGTTGACTTGTAGCAATTAAATCCCTAGTTGCAGATATATTTAGATGATCGATCACATCATTTTGTAATGTGTAGAAGGTATATTGGTGTATGTTGCAAACATTCAAGGAGTATTTGAATGACATCATGTGCAGTTACACTTGCGCATACAAATTTTGTGGGAAAACTTGAGTAGAGCAAAGTAGAAGTTCAATATCGGTCAAAAGGACAAAATTTCGTCATTAGAGCTTAACTGGAACTATAATCAAGCATTAGTAGATGCTATTCATTCAGTTCATTTTATTTTGGATCTATTCCAAACCATTGTAAGGGCAATGAGCCCATCCTTTTGAGCAGTGAGCTCTAGCCAATGAGCCTAAATGCAAGTGCATTCCCATTTTGTAATATTTCTTTTGGGTATACTTAGAACTTATTGTGGATTGGCCATCCACCGTGGTTTTTCCCCTAATAGGGTTTCCATGTAAAAATCCTTGTGTTATGGTTGTGTGGTTTCTTATTTTTAGTTTTTGCATATTAATTTTGAGTAAATGTTCTAAGTGGATTAAGGTTCAGAATAATAAAGCTAATTTTTACAGAACACTGATTCAGTCCCCCTCTTAGTGTTGCTTATTTCCAACAGTAGAAAATGGACAGATTGAACTACAGTTTTATAAAACTAGTGATCAACTTGTAGATATATTTACCAAAGCAATTTCAAAGGAATTTTTTGCTAAGATTAGAGATTTGTTAGGTGTTACTACACTAAGCATTAAGGGGGCTCCTGTAGCAGTAATGTTTAGGAGCAACACCCATTATTCTCAACTGCCTTACTAGAAACTTCTGCCAACTGTCTTTTAGAACTACATGAATCATTTAGGATAGCCTTATTTGCAAACTAGCATCCTTATCCATATCAAAAAATTCCCACAATATCATCTTTGACTTGTTGTGCACTGCTTGAGTTTAATAACCACTCTTCTTAACTATAAAACAAGGGCTAATGTCATAATTTGATATTATTATCAGAATAGATACAAAATAAATTTGCATAGCTCTATATCTATGTTGCTTGTGTAATCTGCATTCATAAACAATATTTTTTCTGCAGCAACAATTACAATGTGCACTTTTTTTTTATTTAAGCTTTGTTTCTTATGCCATGTTTTTTAATTTTCCTAGACACCCATATTTCTTTCAAATCCAACAAGGTAATTATAATCTGTTTAAGGTAGAATTAAATTTTACATCTATTCGATGTAACTCTGTAATGTCCCCTTTTCGGAAAACCCTAAATCTTACCCTAGAATCACAAGATAGGTGTAGTTAGGATTATGGTTTTACCAATTAGGTGCTTTAAGGAAGATGAGTCCTAGTTTAGATCCTTAGTATGTTGACTCAAATCTATCTTATGTCTAAATTTTGAATATGTTTTAGAGGATAAATTAGAAGACATCCTTTATTTACTATTCAGAATATATATCTTTCTTCTTATTCCATCGATTCATAATATTCATTTACTGGTTTCTATATATGTATCCCGATATTACCTTTTTTGGATCTTTTATCTCTTCGACATCTACTCCTTAAACTTATAAAATATTCTTTAATTGCTCTCACATAAATTTTGATTTTAAATGCTGCAACTTATATCCTTTCTCATAAATCTGCTCATGCATGATACACATATATATTTTCCTTTAATTATGTCTCCTCAAAGTCTACTCAAACTCATATGATATTCCTTTTTGATATATCTAATCTATAATTTTGTACATTGCTTTTCCAACCTATATATCTCCACTATTCCATGATCTACTTGTATATGATTTATTTTATTTTCCTTTGTCTCCCAAATCCCTTATCTTATATCCCTTATCTTTAGTTCTATCTCATACCATGCCCCCGTTGTCTTGACTTGATCTCTTTTTTATATATCAATTTCCAAGAGTCATACTTGTCCCTTTGACTAGGGATGTGGCTTTATGGAATCACTGTTTCTCTTGCACTGATTCATGATTAACATTCCCTTGAATAATAATCGTTGTCTTGTTTGTATGGTTTATAAGTATACTTAGTTAATATTATACTATATAAAATCTAACACATTTGTATTTATTTATTATGGAGAATAATAATGTCTAAATTGTTAGTATTTATAATATTTATTATGTGATAGTCATAATTATAATGTTATTTTTTGTTTTGTGTTTTATATTAATTTTATATATTTTTAATATTATTATATCATAATGATTATAATATTTAAGTTGTTAATATTTATATTTTAATTTTATAATGTTATATATAGATATTATAATTATAATATTATTTTTGATAATTATAATTATAATGGTATTGAATGGTTAATAATATGTGTCCTACTTATTTTAGTGCTACGATTTCAGAGACATGACAGTCCTCCCCACCCAATATTGCTTGTCCTCAAGCAATCACCATTCCAAACATCTTTTCACACTAGGAGTCACATCTTTTTGCACCTCCTCCCTATTCTTGAGGGCCTAATTTAAGTCTCTTTAATTGGATTCTCCTATTGAAATGCTCTCCTTTTGTACCATAGATTTGAGGGTCTCACAAATAGTCACAACTCTTTATTATTGAATTTGGATAATAATTCAATTTTAGATAAGTTAATTTGTTAGTGCCTCCCAACCCCAAGTATTTTAATAGAAAATATTAACATTTTCATAAATTTTTAGCATAAAGTAAACAAAATGATGAGCTCCACATAATCAAAAATTAAAGCAGACCACCAAGTAGCTCAACCAAACAGACAAGGAGCTCAACTAGGAAAACAAGTAACTCAAGCAGTCAAACAAGTAGCTCAAGAAAGTAACCAACCAGCTTAAGCACATAGGCAAGTAGCTCAATCAAGCAAGAAAATAGCTCAAGCACATAAGCAAGTAGCTCAAGTAGGAAAACAAGTAGCTCAAGCAAGCAAACAACCAACTCGAGCACACAAGTAGCTCAAGCACACATGCAAGTAGCTCAAGCACACAAGAAACTAGCTCACATAGACAAGTAAGTAGCTCAAGCATGCAAGAAACCAACTCAAGCAAGTAGGCAACCAACTCAAGTATGCAACCAAGTAGCTCAAACAAACAACCAACTAGCTTACGCAACTTGAAAAACAACATTTTTAACATTTTTCATAGTTTTAAGCATAAAGTTGTCATAAACACAATGAAAAGTTCCAAATACATGGTGATTAAGTCTAACATTCATCACATACCAAATGTTTAACTAGCACATCACAATGGCTGACACACACATATCCCTAATGCATCTTCTATCCTTGGAGGGTTCAACCATAAGAGAGTATGGGAAGCATGACTTGATGGGGAGCCTAGGATCCATCATGCCAACTCCTTCCCTTTCTCTCATGATTTAGCCTCTTGGTTCTGCTTAGTCTCCCATTATAGAAAAAGTTCTCCATTATAGGATGCAATGTCCTCCATTATAGGTCACAAAGACCTCCCTTATTAGTCGCAATGACCACCATTATCAAATGTTTTCCATTATCAATCGCAATGACCACCATTATCGGTCACAATTACCACCATTATTAGATGCAATGTCCATCATTATTGGTTGCAGTGACTTCCATTATCGGATGCAATGTCCACCATTATCAGTTGCAATGATTTCCATCGGTCACAATGACCATCATTATTGGATGCAATGACCACCATCGATTGCAATGATTGCCATCGGTCGCAATGACCACAATTATCAGGCACAATGTCCACCATTGGATGCAATATCTGCCATTGTTTAATGATCGCCATTATTAGACACTTGATGTCTCAACTCCTCTAGACCCAAAGACAATACCCTCGGATACCCCAGAGGTAAGTACCGCCTTCGCCTAAGTGGGCTCATCTTGTCCCCCTCTTGGGTGGCATATCTAGAAGAGGTCTTCGTTGTCTTGTTGGCTCAACTCCTCTCAATTGTGGTGTGGTTCCTTGTGTTCTTCCTCCCATGAAAGTGCTTAACCTTTGAGGTCATCTTCTATGGTAAGTTTGTATTAACCATTCTCATAGGATGATAGGATTATGCTCTCATACCACTTGTAATGTCCCCTTTTTGGAAAACCCTAAATATTACCCTAGAATCACAAGATAGATGTAGTTAGGGTTATGGCTTTATCAATTAGGTGCTTTAATGAAGATGAGTCTCGGTTTAGATCCTTAGTATGTTGAATCAAACTGTCTTATGTCTAAATTTTGAATGTGTTTTAGAGGATAAATTAGAAGATATCTTTTATTTACTAACTCAGAAAATCTTATTTAATTTCTCTCATATAAATTCTGATTTTAGATGCTACAACTTATATCCTTCTCATAATCTGCTCATGCATAATACACCTATATTTTCCTTTAATTATGTCTCCTCAAAGTTTGTTCAAACTCATACGATGTTCCTTTTTGATGTATTTAATCTATAATTCTATACACTGCTTTTTCCAACCTATATATCTCCACTATTCCAAGATCTGCTTGTATATGCTTTATTTTATTTTCCTTTGTCTCCCAAATCCCTTATTTTATATCCCTTATCTATAGTTCTATCTCATACCATGCCCCCATTGTCTTGGCTTGATCTCTTTTTTATATATCGATTTCCAAGAGCCATACCTGTCCCTTTGACTAGGGACGTGGCTTTATGGAATCACTGTTTTTCTTGCACCGATTGATGATTAACATTCCCTTGAATAGTGATCGTTGTCTTGTTTTGTATGGTTTATAGTATACTTAGTTAATATTATACTATAATAATAATGTTAGATTTTATATTTGTATTTATTTATTATGGAGAATAATAATGTCTAAATTGTTAGTATTTATAATATTCATTATGTGACGATCATAATTATAATGTTATTTTATGTTTTGTGTTTTATATTAATTTTATATATTTTTAATATCTATTATATCATAATGATTATAATATTTAAGTTGTTAATATTTATATTTTAATATTATAATGCTATATATAGATATTATAATTATAATTATAATGGTATTGAATGTTTAATAATATTTGTCCTGTTTATTTTAGTGCTACAATTTTGGAGACATGACAAACTCAAATGTTACAGCCACCATACGACAAATTCACCACCAACAATTCATCGCCAACAATTCACAGTGGGAAAATTCACCACCATGACAATTCACTACATGAAAAATTAATTGCATGAATTTTTGTTGGTTAATTTTCCTCAGTGGTGAATTGCTGGGGGCGATGAATTTTCCATCGGTGAATTGATGATGGTGAATTTTCCTAGAGCCGTTACAACCATTATATGATTGATGCATCTTCTTCAGGAAAAACCATATATTTGATACTTCTCTAAAGGTAGCCTCTCGTTTCCTTATTCAAATATTTCAATTATTTTCATTGCCAAATGACATATACAACAATGACAGTGTATCTGATTTCAAAATAGTAAAGCAATATGGTTCCTTAAAACATACTACTCCTTGAAAGAAGAGACCAATATGTACACATTAATTCTATAATTCTAAAGTTCTAGGCATCAAGAAACACCAACGACAATATTTGCTTTGAAACATGAAACACGCCAATGATCTAACTCACAATGGCTAAGTATTATTATTGTTTGTATCCCTCTTCTGTAAGCTGATTTTAAGCATTATGGGTTGGCCAAATTCTATGGCCAAATTCACCGCCAGCAATTTACCGACGGAAAATTCACTGCCAACAATTCATCATGGGAAAATTCACCGCGATGACAATTCACTACGTGAAAAATTAGTTGCATGAATTTTTAGCGGTTAATTTTCCATGGTGGTGAATTACTGGTGATGGTGAATTTTCCCGCAGTGAATTGAATTTTCCATCGGTGAAATGCTGACGGTGAATTTTCCTAGAGCCAAATTCTACTAAGGTTAGCTTTTCAATGAATTGAGTACATGTCGAGTAAAGAGGATAACTCCAGTTTTATCTTCCTTGATTACAAACATGAAAGGTTGATCATCTATAAAGTCCTCAATGGGCTACATGATTAGGCGTTGCGCCTTAAACTTGATTGCAGTGATAGTTGTTGCTACAGTGCCTTCCTCATTAACCTCTACAATTGATTTGTGAAAAATATCTAATGTGTAGAGATGCTCACTCGCGGAAAACTCAACCATTTCATCTAACATTTGCATCTTTAGTAAATGGCAAGACCAGTCCCATCTTTTTCAATATCTTAGTCGCCTTAATACTAGAAGATATCTCGAAGCGAGGAAGTTGAAAAGAGTGTACCTTAACTTTCCTTCCTTGGAAAAGATGGTGCTCAAGAAAATTAAGATCAAGTTTTCACTCCAGTTCAGGCAGACCATTGATATCATTAGGCAATATAATGTACATGGAAAAGGACCGACTATCCTGTACAAATTAGATCAAAATAGATTCGTCTACAATTTCAATTAGAAGGAGAGTAACTTGTGGAAGGGCCCTATCACAATTTTCTGGCATAGTGAATAAAAAAGCAATGTGCCCAAGTGTATTCACAACTAGCCAATTAGTAAGCCTATAGATAATTTTGACATTGTTGTCTAGAAAGTGGTCGCTTTGTGAGGATCGTTGTATTTTCAAATCATATGTAGATTTACAGAACTGATTTATATTTTCAAATCATCGTTACAAAGCCAAATTTAAATTGGTTGAACCAAGATTTTTGGCATAAAAATAATTGGATTTCTTATTGTAAATCAACACGAAATCAAATAATATTAAAAATGACATGAAAATTCTAACGTCTACAAAGAAATGCGTAACTTAGCACTAGCTTGTCTCCAATCTAAAAACAAGGCACTTAAATTGGCATAAAAAAAAAGAAGTGATAATAAACAGCACAACGAGCTTGTCAGGCTTCTGGGATAGTGCAGTTGATTTGCTTCTTTCTTAGTTTGCAAACGATTTGCAGAATGCTTCAAACATTCTCAGTGGGGATACAAAGGAAATTATGATGCTTTTTCCTTGCTAATCTATAGTAGGGTTGCTCGACATGCTCAAGCCAAGATCAGCAATATTAACGAATGCATCTTGAGATAAAGTGATGGTGTCGTGGCATCCAGAGACAATAATCAACTGAAGTTAAAATGGTAATAGTTGAGTTAGAAAATTCACCACCATGATAAATTCAGAAAATTTACCGTCCTGAATTGCTCGCTGTGAATTTTTCATAAGATGAATTTTCCATGACGGTGAATTTTTCCACAGTGAATTGTTTCCGATGGTGATTTTTCCTAGAGCAGAGTTAAGAGGATCAATGAACTGTGGTTATGCATCATGGGGCATGATCTATGGATGGATGCATCCTCAATGTTGGATAGCCATTTTTGAATAGTAATGTAGGACAATAAAATTAATTTGAGATTATATTTTCTTGTCTTTCGTTTTGTTAGACATTGTGTAAACACATGTCCAATTGAGATTAACTATATCATCCTGTGTTATTATTTGGAGTTTGGCGTAATAACTTTTTTAATTGAAGGAAAAAGTTGTGGAAGCCTGAACATCTATAATTGCCATCCAAACAACTCTTTACAAATTTCATATTATCTAATGACTTCATTAGAACACTAAATTTTATTTTAGTGTTTTGAGAATCAATAATTTAAAAAAGAATATTAATGAAGGATTTTCTATCATTTATAAGATTGTTTTGTTATATGATATTCATTCTGTCAAATTTGTACAAGTCATGATCCTGGCCTCATCCTTTATGATGTCAAAGCCATGCACTCAACAAGACCTGATCTCTACTATACTAATTTGGAGCCATTCAACTTCACCACTAGGTCAAGGACTCATTGACAAATCAATATTTCAATTCATGAAACAAATTTTAATTTAGTTCATGCATTTATCACTTGTTTATTTTGTTGTTTTTTTTTAGATTTTTTCTTACACGGACATTTGGATGTGATGTTATTTTACTCCATTATGTATGTGTGTGTATGTGTATATGTGTGTATATATGTATATATATGTGTGTAAATACATATATACATGTATATATGTATACATACATACATGGATACATATGTATGTATATATATATATATATATACACATACAAATTTTAAATGGTAAGAAAATAGACTTTGAAGACATTGATTTTTTTTAAATCTGAGTTTTTTTTAATGAACATTGAGTTGTGGTATTGTTATTTAAGTATTTCATGGTTGTCATTAATTCAATTTTTTAATTTTATTGTTTGTCTTTTGTTTTATACATTTTAAAGATTTGTTTGTATATTTCTTTCGTTCTTTTTATATATCTCTTTTAATTTATGAAAATTGGTTTTAATCTTATTTGAACATTCACATACAAGTTAAATTAAAGTAAATTTAAGAGAATGTCCAATTAAAAGGGATTAGATAATATTAAAATATTCTAGGAATACAAAAATAAAGCAAATTCATGAGAATGTTCAACTAAAAAGAATAAAATAATATCAAAGTATTTAAAAATTAAAATACTTTGCAATATAAAATTTTATACAAGGAAAACACCTCTATATAAATAAATCTAGGTTAATTAAATAATTTTTTTCAAGTGAAATAAATTAACTTCGATACTAGAGATTTGTTAATTTCTAAAAATTAAGTAAATTGAAAATGATATTTAGTTTGACAATTGATAATGTGAAATGATGTATTCAATGAGAACAATTTATTTTCTTTGATATTTAATTTTACAATTCCTTGTGATGAATATTTTAAATTTAAAAAAATGATTATCCCTCACTTTAAATTGCCTTCATGCTGGTGAATGTGACCTCCATACTTGGGGATGCATTCTTTTGTGTAGACTTAATCTAATGTGCATGAATTTGATTTGACAAAAGCTAGTCTAACTATATTTATTTGCCTCAAATTTTGATATTTGAATTGATATAATGGCTAATAGTATTAATAAACACTTTTAAGAAATCTACTAAATTGAAATGCTTATGTTCTCCTAGATCAAATTGTTAGATGGAATAGCATTACAACTTAAAGAGAAAGGACTAACGATGACAAGCAAGCATGTAATGATCTTAAAATAATGTTCTAAAAAAATACAAAAGTAAATCATCCTTTTAGCTTTTGGGTCTATATCTATATGTTCCTCCCATATTCCAACATGATTTGAATGAGTGAATGAGTGTCCTTAAATACAACAACCAACCACACAAACAAACACAATACACACTAAACTGGTTGACATTGACTAGTGAAGTAGTCAACAATAGATAAATTAAAGACATGGTATTTCCACACTCCATTGGGATCTATTAGAGATCTTCTAGTAACAAATTGTGTGTAAATTTGTGTATCACTTTTGATATAAAAATTTACACACAAATTTCTATTAAAAATTATCTTAGAAAAAATAATATTTTAGATTTGCAACTATTGAAGTGTCTTGGTTGAAGTCCATAGTTGGAGATCTAACTTATTGTGTTAAAAAAAGGTCTAAAGATCAAGAATGAAAATCTACATATCAATAATAAAAAATTCCAAAGTAAAATTGTCATAAAATAATTTTATACAAAAATATACTAATTATAAACTAATTATTAGATTTATAATACTCTAATAAAAACTAAATTAAAATTATAAAAAAAAAAAAAATATAATTTTCACTATTACAAATTTATAAAACCAATCTACTCTTAAATATGATAACATAAATAAGACTAGCAGTTCTGTGTAGTAACACACAACAATGAGCGGCGGGGATGGACATCAAAGGTGGGAGACATGCAACACTAAGGGTGGCAAACTTGAGTATATCCCCAAGTAGACGCAAAGAGGATAGCGACATAGTGGAACATTGACTGTAATGGTGGAGAATGTGTCTCAGCTATGTGCACATATGTATGTATACCATAGCTCAGATACATACTTTTTGTATAGAAAATTTCACAATAGGGCATGCAACAAACAATTTGAACATGAAATAACATAGAGCAAGCTAGAGACCGATGATAAGGAATATGTTAAAGAGAGAAAGATAAAATGTAAAACACTAACCAACGTATGGGAAGATGTAGACTATTTTACAACACCAAATGAAGCATGAAACATTATATTAACATAAATTGTATAAGACAAGCTATTTTAGTGCAGTATGTATCAGATGCATAGCTAGCAATCTGGTAGTTGTAAATATAAAAAATGATGCAAAATTTAAAAATTTAGAAATTAGAAACATGTACATTCAGAAATACTTTCCCCAATAGTGATCCATCGACAACAATCAAATCATTGTACTATAATATTAACTAATTTATTATGAATTTGTAGAACGATAACCATATTATACCCAACCATAAATGAAACAATATTTATTTTAACAAATAATATTGTCTTCTATCAACAAGACCTTATCAAAAATTGGAACAACATAGCGTCCTCAACAACACCCTATTGAAAATAAAACAATGTAGCCTAAGATAGAGAATAGTAATCAATTTACTTTTTGATCTTTTCTCAACAACATGCTATTGAAAATTGAAAGAATAGAGTTTATTGAATAGGAGCATATTGAAAATGATAGCATATAGCAAGAGCTAGATAGAAACAATTGACAGAAACTACATAATGTCAACAATTTTTGTGGATCATGAGAGGGATAACAACACAATATATCCTTTACAACAACACCTTCTTGACGATGAAATGATAAGGCTTAAACTTAAGAGGACAATAATGAGCAAGACCCAATGGAATCTAACACAAAGTGTATAACATTAACTATTTTATTCCATCACAACGATAGCCTGAAACATATGAATTTTGTTTGAATCTTAAATTAGAAACATATAGATTTGTACGTAAGATATATAAAACAAGACACAAAAAAATGAGCCCTTGTTTCCACCCTTCCATATTCAGTATTGGAGCCTCATGGACTCTCACCAAACCCTTGAGGAAGAATATACATTATCCACCACTCTGATCAGGGGTGGAATGAATATTGCTTATTGCAATCAACATAGAGTATAATAGTCCTGATCAAATTGTCTATTTGACCATGGTAACTAATTTTTCCATTAATTCTGTAGACATCCAAATTTTACCACTTCCATATGGTCAAAGTCGTCTCCTTAATCATCCCTTTGCTCATTTAAATCATCCTCTTTGCTAGTATTAATTAAATCATTCATTTAATTAATATTTTGGTATCTTATATAAGTTTTCTCAAAGTATTTAATTTAATAAATACTTTTCCCCTCTTTCATCTCTAAATTAAATAAATGCATCACTTTATTTAATTTAGTCATATTGTCTTTAGGAATTTTAAATTTATTTTTAAATTCCTTATTTTCTCTCTCATTTTCACATCCTCCAACTTTTGCAAGTTGGCCTCTAATCCCTCTTAGCAATTTAATCCTCTTTCTTAGTCATAATTAATTTATGATTAAGATGTGCACACTCTTAATCATCAATAGGGTCACATCTTCCATCATTTCCCACTTGCCTCTAATATGTCATTAATTAGTCTAATCAAGTACTTGCACAACCTTAATCACTTAATTAGGTCATCTCTAATCCCCATATCATTTATGGAATGTGTTTTTGGTCAACTTCATTAAAAGATTTCTCTTTTTGAACAAGGCACTCCATTCTCCATATGAATTTTTAATTCACATTTAATCCCCCAATGCATTTAAAGGAATTTTAAATTCCTTCTCTCATCCCCATGAGAATATTTGAGGAATTTTTAATTCCTCACATGCCCTTTCGCCCACATGGGGACAAGGACCTCCTTTATGAGATCTTGTCCCAATCCCAAGGTACTATGTACCTTCTCCATGTCATGTACTATCCTTCCACCTCATGTACACATCACCTTTTTTAAGCCACTTCACATGCCACATGTCAATATGTGAGGGCTTGTGAGTTCTCAACTCACCTTAGCCCTACATCTTGATCTTGGTGGCTCAATCTTGACCATCCATTTCCCTAGAGAATTCGAAAATCTCTATAAATACCCCCTCTTTTCTCTCATTTTAGGGGAGATCATTCATAGTAGCCAAACTCTTGCAAAAAAATTTTCAAACCATACTTAGCCATTTTTCATGCATGCATCCACTTTTCACTCATTTTCCATCCTCATTCCACCTTATAGCTTGCATCTCTTGCCATCTAAGGAGCATACAACACCAAAGATTGAAGGGCCAACCAAAGGATCAATTCGACACAAGGTAAAAAGTTTCATTTTATTTTGTATTGAATCCAACTAGGCTAATCTTGAGGTGTAGAGTGTTTTTAGTGTTATTTGCTTTCTCTTGTTTCCTATTCATTTTCTAGCACTTAAATTCGCCCTATCACATTTTTGGCATGCCCGATTTGACCCACAAACGAGTCTCTTGCTTTCACATTTGTTTCTTTTTTTACTTTTTGCAGGTACAGGTTATAGAGGGGCGGATTTGACCTTCTTGGGGCGGACCCAATCTACAGGGGTGGATCTGACCTAATAGATAGGTGAACTTGCCCTCCATAAACCTCATAAGTTGTTTTGGAAAAATTTTCATGGAGGGGCAGACCTGACCTGCAAACATCTGAATTTTCCCTTATAGACAGCCGAATTTTCCTTGCAGATAGCTGGATTTTCCCTACAGATAGCCAAACCTAACCTCTACTCAGCTAGATTTTCCTTAGACAATTTTTCTAGAAAGTAAAATTTCACTTTTTAGCAATTTTTTTGGCTGTTCTAAGGGTTTTTAACCCCTAATTTAGGAACATAGTTTAACTAGAAGGTATCAATCAACCTTATTTGTTGTGTTTTTGGGTAGGCTATTTGACGTATCCAATCCCCTTGTGCCATTCGGTGATCCTGGGTGACGAGAAATTGTAGCTTACCATGTCTTTTGAGTCCACCTCTTTTATTTTTCTTAGCGAGAACTACTTGGGGATTTCATCACCCCAAGGGATGATTCCAACCACGCCTACCGGTGAGGTATATAAAGGGGGAAGAGAAAAAGCTATACCTCAATCCAACCGTTGTAATTGCGAAGCATTGAGATGATGTGAAGAGTTGGTCTGAGCCTTTAAGGTTCTCGACTCATGCTTGGAATGGGTTGGTGTTCACGGTTTGGGCCTCACGTACTGGGTGTATATCAAGGACTCCCTAGTAACCATGTTCATCCTAGATTAGAAGACTTTGTTAGCCTTACCCTCTCTACTAGACTTAGGTTTGTGCTGTCTGAATTGTCTTCTTTGTGCGAAACCAGTGATTGTCTGATTTATTTCACTCAACCATATCCTTTTGATTGATGATTGTTGTGTTTTGAGTGCTTTGCCTTAGTCTTTTTGTCAAAAGTCAAGTTAAACCCTGCAAGCAGCCAAATTTTCCCTGACAGACAGCTAGATTTTCCCTTACAAACAGCTAGACCTGACCTCTGTACAGCCGAATTTTCCCTACTATGTAAAAAATTTTGCTCCTTGGGCGGACCTAACCCATCCAAGGGCGGACCTGACCTATACACCAGTCCTTTGGAGCCTGTTTTAATAGAATTTGACCAAATTTTACTCCTTACGTGGACCTGACCTGTTGGCCCACCCCTTTTAGGCCTATCTTGACCAAATTTGACCAATTTTTGCTCCTTGGGTAGACTTGACCCATCTAGGGGAGGACCTGACCTATTGACCCACCCCTTTCAGGGCTGTCTTGACCAAATTTGACCAATTTTTGCTCCTTGGGCGGACCTGAACCATTTGAGGGTGGACCTAACCTGTTGACCCACCCCTTTCAAGCTTGTCTTGACCAAATTTGACCAACTTTTGCTCCTTGGGTGGACCTGACCCATCTAGGGGTGGACCTGACTTGTTGACCCACCCCTTTCAAGCCTGTTTTGACCAAATTTGACCAAATTTTGCTCTTTGGGCGGACCTGACCCACCCCTTTCAGGCCTATTTTGGCCAAATTTGACCATCTTTTGTTCCTTGGGTAGACCTTCCCTTCATAGGGGTGGACCTAACCCTTGACCGGTCGACTTTTTTATCTTCTTCACCATTCAAGACCCTCGTTGCACCATCTCGATCACTTGTCTCCCCATTTCGAACATCCATACACCTATTTCGGGATTCCATTCACCATCCTAAATGTTCATCCCCTCAACTTGTGCATCCGTTCACTCATTCAGAGTCCTCATTTACCCATTTCGAACCCACGTTCTGATTATCATTTCCACATTTCGGACCATCGGTATCCCATTGAAACCTCATTAGAGCAGTTATCCAAATTGGCCTAGGTTTTAATCTCTAATCGTCATCCATCAAAACCAACTTCAGATCATCATCCATCCTAAGTCGGTCATCCTTGTCAGCCCAATCAATCCACTTCTATCTCAAGTTGGATTTGGTGTCATTATCATACATCCCCCCTTTAATCAATTAATCAACACCTAGTGTTACCAAGGGTCACTCTTGAACTTGGTTTCAGATTCCGATCACTATCATTCATCCTAATCAATCCTCAATGCAAATTGAATCGTTATATCATCCAATTTGGATCGACTCATTATCTACCATTCAACCCAATCCACTTCAGTCAAATCAAATCAATCCTATCAAGCGCCATCCTCGTTGGATAATCAATCATTAAATCAAATCAATCCTATCAAGCCACATCCTTGTCGGCTAATCAATCATCAAGTCAAATTGATCCTTTCATCGCCAAGGTCATTCTAGCATCCTAATCCATCATATCATCTTGCATGCCTGTTCAGACCCGGTCACAAACAAGGAAAATGGCTGAACAACAATCCCAACCAAACATCCCTCAAGACCTGAACAATGTAGCTAATGCCTCACAAGACCCCAATAATGGTGCGAACATCCCTTGAGATCCACACAATGGTACATCATCACAATCCAATATCGATGGTCAAAACACATCACCCTCCGAGGATGGAAACATGGTCATTCAACCCAAAATTACATTTGAGGAACACTTTAGTAACTCGGTCAATGTGCAAATGATAGATCACCTTCTTGAAAAACATGGGGAAGAAATCTTGGCTCACTTAATTGAAAAGGGTGTCAAACTGCCATCAGGTGTCGACCTATCCAAGTATAGTAGTTCCACACCTGACATACCCCAAGGTTCACACAACACACTAGGTAGTTCATATGTCCCCAATGTTCCTCTTGTAGAAGGTTGACATCAACCTGAATTCAACAACGTTGTTCTGTATCCCGTTAGCAATCCCCCGCATCCTGGAACATTAGTCATAGGGGCACCCCAAACCACTGATCCCAATGATCCTTTTTCCTTTGGCATTCCACAAAACATCCCGCAACCACAACCACTAATGCTACCGGCACCACCCCCTTCAAATCCACCTCCTGTCAACACTGGGGGCACCCCTTTCACTGCATTACCTCCACCTTTCAGGGCCATAAACCTTCCCTCGCCTTCATATGCATCTCCACAACCCCCTAATCTAATCCACCACCTCTGAATGTCCCCTTCAATACCCAACAACCTCCCTTGCAAAATCCCCCTACGTTATCTCAACCGCCCCAACAACAACAACCACTATTTTCCTCACAACAACCACCATACCAGCTGCAAAGCAATCTGTCTTGACCTCCCACTCAGAGCATATCCCCTTCCTCGCATCCATCCTACGACCATGAGCTCAAACACAATACAACATCCCGTCTCGGCCCATGCAACATCTCATATCACATCAAAAACCACCACAACATCTTTATCACCAACAACAGTCCCAACAACAACTAGCTTATGTGGCCTCCCAACAATCATAACAATACCCTCAGTATCAACAGGTCAACTTGCAACATCACATCCAAGCTCCTCAACAGCCTACCTCCCATTTTTATCAAATGAATCCGTACTATACCTCACAAGAACAACCCCCGTATCAACAAAATCCTCTGGTATACCAATAAGGGATGTCATCATCCCACTATCAGAATCCATATCTCAACAACTCTAAGCTCTCTCAGCAAGATCCTTTATCATCCTACCATCCATATCCATCCAACCCACCACCAGTCAACTCAGATTTGCTAGAAATCAAAGCCACTCTAAAAGATCTTCAAGTTGGGACTAGCAAACAATCATTCAAATTTGAGGACATATGCCCATATTCATTCGATCCCTCCATCTCGTTGATCCCCTTCCCTAAACATTTTGAAATACCAAAGTTCGATAGATACAGGGGGAACAAGGATCCCAAGGCACAATGACAACTATCTCTTGCGCCTGTTCCCACGAAGCCTAATAGGCAATGCCCTAGAGTGGTTCATGAGCCTCAAACGTGGGTCCATAAAATCTTTTGTGGACCTGTTAGAAAAATTTGTCTCCTACTTCTCCTTCAATTTGGAGAAAGACACTAACACCTTAGATCTCCTCAAAGAGAAACAATGTGAGGGTGAAACCTTTGCTAGCTACCTTCAAAGGTGGCGTGCGCTAGCAAGTCGAATGAAAATCCCTCTAAAAGAGGACATGGTCACTCTCTTTGTGGAGAACTCTCATCCTGACATGGCTCATAACTTTAGGTTACATTGTGTCACCAATTTCACAGAGATAGTGGAAAAGGGACCTATCATTGAACGTGCCCTTATTGCCAAAGGACACATCAAAATACATAGCCATGATAAAGAAAGGTCATTTGGAGATAAGCCATGCTTTTGGAACAAGAATGCAGTGAATGACGGCATGACTGATACTAAACATGTCCAAGTGGCTAATACATCCCATAGACAAAGACCATCTATACCTAATGCCATATCTATACCATAGGGGACACCTCATCCTCCTCAACAGTCAAATTAGAAGAGCCAAGGGAACACTAAACACCAATATACTCAATTAGGAGAACCCTTGAGTTTCGTCTTTAATAAGTTGTTACAGATCAATTACCCAAGCACCTATCCTATCACCAAGCCACTTGACGAATCCAAACCTAAACTTGCATGGTTCAGGGAAAATGAATATTGTGAGTTCCATAAAAACAAAGGACACACTCTGAATAAGTGTCAAGGTCTAAAAAAGTATGTCCAAGATCTTATCGATCGAGGAGATATCAAAGTTGACACCAGCCAGGCTTCGTCATCCAATGCTCAATTAGAGATATATCAAAATTCCTTTCCAAATCATAATCAAGGCACGAGCACCTCCAACAGCAATCCCCAAGACAACAACACAAATAACGTGAGCTATAAGAATATACCCCTCAATTACGAGGGTATTATCCATTACATTGAGCAAGTAGAACCCCATGTATCTATGATACATGTCAAAGCCAAAGACCCTCAGTTTTTTGTTACTACATGACGAGCGCGCATCACTTTCCCTGCGACCTCCACACCCACCCAATCAACTCTTGTAAGCTCTCAGTACAACATCCTTGATCACTTAGGAAAGACCCCTGCTCATATCTCCATCTTGGATTTGCTTAAGTCTTCTCCTGTACATCAAGAAATCCTCAATAGAGCCTTACAGGAAACCCATGTACCTAATGACATCGACCCCACATGATTCCAAGCTTTGGTAGGACATCTGGCTTTATCTTATTAGCTGCACTTTAGCCAAAATGACATGCCAAATATCGATGTCAATCATAATCGCCCCTTGCATATCGAAGTCGTGGTTGCCTGCCATAAAATAAAAAGGGTCTTGGTAGATAATGGCTCTGCCCTCAATTTGTGTACTCTGAAATTCATAAAAAAGGTGGTATATACTCAAGCAGATTTAAGCAATCAGATCATCATGATCAAGGCCTATGATAATGCATAAAGGAATTCAGAGGGAATTATTAGTCTTCCTATCCAAGTGGGACCTGTGGTTCAGTAAACTACCTGTCATGTCCTTGATCTAGATTTGTCATATAACCTCCTCCTTGGCTGCCCATGGCTCCATGCTATGCAAGCCATCCCCTCCATGTACCATCAGTGTCTAAAATTCCTAGTCAATGGACAAGAGGTCACCATTTATGTTGATCCCCAACCATTTGAATATTTCCATGCTTTAGAGGCATCCTTTCCCTATTTACATTATTGTCCTGGGGTTGAAATGGGGGCCTCCCCATCACCATCCGCTAATTCACCCTCCACCATGACAACCACTCCATCTTCAACTACCAATCCTATAGTCACAAAAGTACAGATCATTGACAAGGGGTGTGGTAAATATGAAATGCATAATGCTCTTAATGTAGCAACCATGTCACAATCGCCACACGAATACGGTCAACCTTCACATGCTACTCCAAAGGAAGACAAGACTGTCACTTTCAGTGGTAAAAACATCCCTACCACCACTTTTAGGTCCACTAGTATCAATATAGATGCACCAGAAGAGGATATAAGCCAATGGGTCTACCAAGAAGAACCCCAACTAGATCCTCCTCTAAAAGAATATTTTCAGGAAGCATATCCTTGGTCAACTAAGTTTGCGGAAAATTATAACTACCAAGGTAGGGGCCTAGGTAAAGAAGAACAGGGGCAGTTACAACCTATTGATACATCAAAGCTACCAAAGAACATAGGCATCAGATACGAACAAAAGAAAAAAGGCCCTGCAACATCGTCTAATACCTCCAATAGTTTCACCGTGGATGGTGTCTCATTGGAAGACATACTCAAGGAGAAATCTATCATACGTGCATACGATGATATTGATCACACTGACTTATCATCCATGTTCGAATGCTTATCCGTCTGTACCATTAGCCTATCCCTTTTCCATCCTGAGCTTATTGACTGGGACCTATGTGGCAACACACTTGTCAATATGTCTGTGGATACATATTTCAACCTCATGGGATTGGGGGAGGATGAACACTCCAGTCACAAAAATAAGAATAAGAAAAATAAAAAGCGGTCATCTAGTGAAAACCTCCCCAAGGCACTTTCTGACCTTGAAAAAGTAAAAATAAAGGATGCATCTGATGGTGAAAACCTCGAAGAGGTGCCAGAGGATGGAGATGATCTTCCCCTTGTGGGAACTCAGTTATCTGCTCGATCATCCATTCTAATCGAAGAGACTCAAGAAGTTAATCTGGGTACTACTGAAAATCCCAAGATCACCTATGTAGCTAAGTCTCTTTTAGAGCAAGAGTATCCAGTTATCATGCAACTACTCTAAGAAGGAATCATTAACTTTGCTTGGTCATATTCAGACATGCCAGGCTTAGATCACACCTTAGTGGTTCATCATCTAGACATTCGCCTAGATGCCAAGCCTGTCAAATAGAAGCTCCGCAAGATGCATCCATAGGTAGAATTGTTAGTCAAGAAGGAAATGGAGAAATTACTAGATGCAGGTTTTATTAGAACAATTGACTACTTTGAGTGGATCTCCAATATAGTACCAGTTGCCAAACCAAATGGAGACATTTGGATCTACATAGACTTCAGGGATCTTAATAAGGCCTACCCAAAAGATGACTTCCCTCTACCTAATATTGATATGTTGGTTGACCTCATAGTAGGACATGAGATGTTATCCCTTATGGATGGTTTCTCTCGATATAATCAGATCCGAATTTCCCCTGAGGACCAACACAAGACCGCTTTCACAACACCTTGGGGTACCTTCTGTTACAATGTTATGCCCTTTGGTCTAAAAAATGTGGGGGCAACATATCAAAGGGAAATGACAGTCATCTTCCATGACCTCATCCATATCATCATGGAGGATTATGTTGACGACTTGTTAGGGAAATCTAGAACATGAGTGGAACATCCTACCATCCTGAAAAAATATCTTCGAAAGGTTGGAGCATTACAAGTTACGACTAAATCTAAAAAAGTGTCTTTGGTGTCACATCAGGAAAATTGTTGGGTTTCATATTCTCTCGAAGAGGTATTGAGGTTGATCCCACCAAGGTGAAGGCTATCCTGGACATGCCACCCCTACACAATTTGAAACAGTTAAGAAGCCTTTAAGGGAAGATGCAATCCATCTATCGGTTCATAGTCTATCTTGCGGATAAGTGTCAACCATTCACTCATTTTCTGAAGAAAGACTCCACCTTTCACTAGAACCAATAGTGTCAAACAGGTTTTGATAAGATCAAAGAATACTTAGCTCATCCTCCGATCTTGATGCCACATATTCCAAGGAAACCCCTCCTACTGTATATCTCCGCCACTTCAGTCGCGCTGGTGGCATTGTTGGCACAACATGATGAATCATCAAAAGAGAGGGTGATCTACTACATCAGTCAGAAATTGGTCGGCTATGAATTAAAATACTCTCCCATGGAAAAGGCCTGCCTCATGCTAGTCTTTAGCACATAGAAACTCTGGAATTACATGCTCAACCATCTAGTCAAATTAATTGCTAAAATTGATCCACTGAAGTATTTGTTATTTAGAACCACTCTGACTGGCTGCATGGCCAAGTGTGTCATTCTCCTAAGTGAATTTGACATAGAGTATGTGGAGCACAAATCCATAAAGGGATAGGTCATAGCTAATCAATTGGTCGAGGCACCATTGGTAGATGCTTACCCTATCGACACTAAATTTCCAAATGAAGAAGTTTACACAGTTACAGAAGCACCAGCTTGGACACTATATTTTGATGTCTCATACACTCATAATAGATTAGGCACATGGATTTTATTAGTTACCCCTCAAGGTGACTACATTCCAAAATCATTCAAGATAGCATTCCTATGTACCAACAACATCACAGAGTATGAAGCCCTCCTCATCAGCCTCCAAATTGCAAAACAGTATCATATAACTCACTTGAAAGTCTTTGGTGATTCATTATTAGTCATCAAGAAAGTTAATTATGAATTCCTAACAAAGGATGATAAGTTGTTACCCTACAAATGCATGGTGGACGATTTCAAGAAATAGTTCACCTTCGTACAATTTGACCAAATTCCTAGGGTACAGAATAAAGCAGTAGATGTAATGGCCACTATCAGTTCCTTGATTGACATGCCTAAAGATCAGATAGAATGTGAGTTCCTTGTCGAACAAATTTTAATCCCCTCATATGATATTCCTGAGACTGACATGGTGTGTGATATCATGGGTCCTGCTTCCCCTGGTACCAGAACATATATATCTATCTACATGATAATATCCTGGCCCCAGACCTCACACCGAAAACTAGCAAAAATACTTTATTCAATGTTCGGCCCATTACATTATCATTGGTGATACACTTTATCATTGTGGGTATGATGGGATCCTCCTTAGGTGTCTAAATGAGACCAAAGCCCACACAACACTAACAGAGGTACATGGTGGTGTTTGTGGAGCTCACTCAAATGGTATGGCCCTGGCCAAAAGGATTCTCCGAGTTGGATATTATTGGCCTACATTAGAGCATGATGCTTGTGAATTTGTGAGGAAGTGCCTTCCATGCCAACAACATGCAGATTTGATTCACGCTCCAGCACAGGATCTTCAACCCCTCCTAGCACTATGGCCCTTCTCTCAATGGGATTTTGAATTTATTGGAAAGATTTACCCACCATCATCTGATGGCCATACATTCATAATCACTACCACTGAATACTTCACTAAGTGGGTGGAAGCGATGCCACTCTCACAGATCACTGGTATTCAGATCTCAAAATTCATCCTTTACCATATTCTCTACATATATGGTATCCCATCCACCATCCTTTCTGATAATGGAAAGCCCTTCAAAAACCAAGCAATGAAACACCTCTGCGACACCTTTCACATCCAGCATCATTGGTCAATGCCTTATTACCTCCAGGGTAATGGTCAGGTAGAAGCAACCAACAAGACCCTCATCCGCATCCTCAAAAAGGTTGTCAATAACACCGATTGAGATTGGCACCTCCATATTCATCTTGCCCTTTGGGCATATTGCATCTCCATCCGCACCCCTATAGGGGCTACTCCCTATTCTTTAGTCTATGGCACTGAAGCCATATTTACAATTGAAGTTGAGATCCCATCACTGAGAATTTCCTTAAAAAATCTTATCAGTGAGGATGCTCATGTTGCACGACTTGCACAACTGAAGTTACTTGATGAAAGAAGAATCAAAGCTTACGATCACCTGCAAGCATACCAGAACTGCCTCAAGTGTCACTACAACAGGAAGGTTCACCCTCGACAGTTTCAGGTGGGTGATCTTGTCCTTAAAGAGAAACAACATACTCAATAAGACCAAGATAAGAAAGGAAAATTCGAGCCAAACTGGTTGGGGCCTTATATCATAGCCACCAAATATGGATCTGGGGCATACAGGTTGACTACTCTTGAAGGAGAGCCCCTTGAAAAACCTATCAACATCATGCATCTGAAGAAGTTCTATGCCTAAGTCCACTTGGTAGCCCCACCTATCAGAAAACTCAAAAAAATAAGAAAAATTCAAAAATCCAAAAATAGTAAAGAGAAATAAGTTTATCCTATGGTGAAAACCACTTTTTGGTGGTGCCTTGGATAAGTATGGATGGTGAAAACCTGGTAACAGGCATCATCCGTAGAGGGCTTAATCATTATCTACTTGGCATCCTTGTTATTTTATGCTTTCATCCACGCTATCATCCTCACCCATCCCATCCTTGGTCACTTGGTATATTTTGATTGAGCATTGGACAACCCATCTTGACTATCCCTCATCTTGAGCTTTTTAGTATCCCACTCTGAGCTTATGTTGTTCATTTTCTTTTTAGTTGGTTTGTGTCATCGTGTGCCCCCCCATCATGTCGGTCTTCATCTAGATCTCATCCTATCACACCCCAGTCAAACTATGTTTCCCTTGCGTTGTCACGTAGGCAAGGATGATCATTTGGTCTACCCCTAGGGTTTTTTGACCATCCCGTGTTGGTCATCCATCATCTTCCTTCATCATCCTCTTTCCGCTTTATCCATGGTCTTTTCATGAACTACGAGGGCTCTGCGCTTTCACGTAGACAAGGCTAATCTTTGATCAGCCTCCGAGCCCCTAGGTCTGTAGGGTCTCTCAGTCCATGTCCTTGTCTGGCTCGTTCTTCACAAATAAAATCCCCTAGTGTCAAAAAATTTGGCTAATGGAAAACATCTGACATCAAACTGGGTCTTTTAGTTTAGTATCCATCATCAGTCTCAACAGGATGTATCCTTCATAGCAGACCTCATTAATCCCATCCATCCCCTTGATCCTATGGCAAAGGACGTGTTGAAATTGATTGTAATCTTTTGATTTTTTGGATTTTGTTTATCATTTGAGCTCACTATCAATACTTGTCATGGTCGTCTTGATCCATCATATCATGGTGTGCTTTGACTCATCTACATAGGGGCTTATCTTGGTCTTTTCTTTGTTGTTGTCTTCTCGGTTGTCCCACGTAGTACACACCAAGATCCTTGAGGTCTTGTGTTACGCTGGGGAATCCTTGTGTGTTTGTGGTTATCCCAATACCTGGAACAACCAAAGTCATCATGACCTTGGGGTGTCAGAGTAGCCTTTCTGTTTGTTGTGTTTGTTTTATGCATTGGATGCCAACTCGCCTTGGTCTTACATATCAGGGTATTCGGTGTCATGCTATAACAAAAATCAGTGCTCTGAAGATGACAACTCATATTAGGATTTTATTTCATCATCTGTTGTATTGCATTCACCCTATGATTTTGGTTGTGCAAATACTTTATCCCGCTCTCTCCCATTCTTCTCAGGATACTAATTTTTTTTGACAAATGACAAATTACACCCATTTTTCAAAATCACTACATACCCATCTCCCATTATCATGTCAGTTCTTATTGACACTTATGACCATGTGTTATTTCCTTTCATTATTAATTCACTATAAATTACAAGAGCATTATCAAATATTAGGTTCATTCTATTAACCACACATACATCGCCACCTACATCACAACGTGTTAGAACCACACATACATCACCACCTGCATCACAAAGTGTCAGACTCATAATACATCACATCCTGCATATATAAAATATTCATACAAAATCCATCATACACATAAACATACATGTCAATAAATCAACTAGGCATCCATACACATAAGTCATCATAGACATAACATATGCATACATCATATCACCATGTGAATATCTGCATTAATAAAATCATCCATATTCCACAAATACATAAACATGATCATCTATCCAATGCATGAACATGGTGTCAATAAGGGCTCTCATGAATCATATATAAATATACCAAAAGTCCAAAGTACATCTCATAAATCATGACTATCACATGAATAATATCATAATAGTGTCATCAATATCATCATGTCTATAACCATCAAATACAAAAATCATCACAATCAAAATACCAGCACAAGGTCCTGTAAATGACTACTATCACTATGGCCTATCCATCCACCCTACATTTGTCAAAAACTCAGTAACATGTCATCTCCCGAATGAGCTACCTACATTTGATCTCTATGATGAATCAGGTACTGATCTCTTGCCTGGTGAGACACCCGATGAATCACTATAATGTCGGGTCTGCGTCCCCAATGACTAGGATGGCGCTAGCATCTGTGGTGTCTGTTGAACATATTGGAAAATCTATTGTGCCAGGTCTAGAACTGCATGGTAATACGCGGCCATCCAAAATCCTGCCTCCCTCACATTCTCCAATCGCTCAGCAACCAAAACTCGAGCGAAATTCCACTCCTAACGATATCTATCCCATTCTCTCGTTATCAATCTCTTCTCCTGCTCCCAAGCCTCCTGGGATAGTCGTAACTATGCCATATCTGCCTAAACCTAATCTCTCATCTCCTCGACAGCCACTGCCCTAGCCACTACTGCATCCCTCTCCCCCTATAACCCATGTGTATCTTTCCCTATCACATCACTAACCTGCACTGACTACCATTGAGCCACTACTGCATCCTGCTCTCCTTGCAGCATTTGCATCGGTACCTCTACAACATCTCTGTCCCTCTACGTGGCCTGTGCCTGAGCCTCTACTGCATCCCTATCCCTCTAAAGTGCCTACAGTCTCAACTCAATAGAATCTCGCTCTCATCGCAGACTTGACACCTATGACACCATTGCATCCCTCTCTCTGTGGAGAGACTAAACTTCTGACTCTACCACTAGCCTCTCACTCTAAGCCACCTGAGCACATGCCTATGCCACATCCCTGTCTCCCTCTAAGACCTACACTTGTGCCTATGCCACATCTCTCTTTGATCGCAGCATGCACATCTCCCTCCTCGTCTCCTCTCTCCGCTACATCAACCCCATGTCCCCAACTGTCTACTCTAAACAATCCACTCTATCTCTGAGCTCAACCCACTCCCGGTGCCAATCTACTCTCTCTCCATAATCAATCTAGCTATCTCTATAGACCCTCTATATCTCCACCAGTCCCTATCCTAGTCTCTGATGGCTCCTACCCTATCACCCCTCCAACAACTTGTTGTATCATAGCCTCTTCCACCAAACGTTCTTGCTCCCATCTTGCTGCATCTCCCTCCTCATGCTCCCTAGCCACCTCTACTCACAATCTCTCTATCTCTGCTTGTAGGTCAACTGCCTCATCTTGAGCCTCATCCCCCTCTCTCATCAATCTCCTCTCCACATCTGACACTAGTGTGGCTAGGACTGAATAATCCCTCTCACCCTAGGCGAATCGTACTTGTAGCTCACTCAGTGTTGCCTCTAATCTAACCCGCTCTGCCTCTATTTATCGTAACTGTTGCTCGCTGAGGCATAGTCTCTCTAGAGTCTCTCTCAACACCACTGCAGGGTCCTCTCCTCTGGGTGGTGTTGTTGAGAGTGGTGTGATGTCATGTACATCTGAATCAATATCCATATCCCATGACTCATACCCGTGACTCTTTACTGATGTCTCCATCTCATCCACATCAATCATTGAGGGGGCTCTCCCTCTCCCTGTCATCCCCCCTACACTCTGCTAGCCTTACCCTCCTCCTGCTGCAATCACTGCTGCCCTCCTGTGGCCATTTCTACCTCCTATCTCTCTTGTGCTCTGCTAGTCTCAGCCACCCCCCTCTCTCCTGTTGTTGACCTCTTAGGGATGCACATGCCTCTTGGCTCCTCTCTCTGGATCTCCGGCCCCCTGTCTTGCTGTGTTTCAGCCCTGGCCTCATCCTCTCCCTCCTTTGCTCTATCTCCTCCTCGGGCTCTGCATCGTCACCTTCTCCTCCTGGCTGCCCTCACTGGGTCCTCATTTGCTCCAACCACCTCCTATCTCCTCCTCTACTGCCTTCACTAGCTCCTCTGCTCCTCCAACCGCCTCCTGTCCCTCCCCCTGCTATCCTCCTCTCGCCTGACCTCCTCTCCATCACCCTCGAGATGCCGGTCCCACCGCCCTCAGCCACCTCTCATCCTTTGACCTGAACCCTAGTGCTCCCTTAATCAACACTACTGGGGTAATCTGTGGCGGTGGATGTCATCTAAACCACTATTGATATTGATTCATCACCCCTGAATCCCTTTTCCCCTCTCACTTGTTTAGGTGTGGCATAAACTGTAGTGCCTCCAACTCCACCCACACTGCCCCCAAGTCTAGGATGGCCCCCCATGGTCGCTCACGTGACAGTCACTGAAACATCACCTGCCTCGCAGGAATATCCTGCCTCACTCCAAACTGTCGTGTCACCCGATTAGGTCTGTGTAGCTCCGCTATAAGCGGAATCCTCCCAATAATATAATAGTGGGTAAAGAAGTAATGACTGTGTGCCTCCTCATCGCCCCTCCAGCCTCTAAAGTGTTGTAGTATATAAGGACGCCACACTTTCATCTCTGCCTACAAATCATCCAGCCATATCCTCCATATATCTACATCTCTCACATCCCGATACCGCAGTATCACTCCCACTTTTTCTCCCCATCCCCAGGCCACGACCTCTCTGTCATTCTACTCTCCTAATCTGTGCACAATCAGTTTGGTCACCCTGATGTGCTCCCAAGCCCAAACCTATAGTAGTGTGACATGGGCCACACTCCGGGCCTTCTGATAGCATACCTAGTGCATGTCCCGATATAATTGCGCCAACATGCATGTCCCCCCCGCAAACTACCCCTCTCGGCCCTCGATAATATACC
The DNA here is from genome assembly GCA_007258455.2 of Sequoia sempervirens. NCBI lineage: Eukaryota > Viridiplantae > Streptophyta > Pinopsida > Cupressales > Cupressaceae > Sequoia > Sequoia sempervirens. Next base: position 437,194,333 of record VDFB02075321.1, read on the forward strand.
GAATCGACCACTCCGGTCTAGCACTAGAATCCCGCTAATCAGTCTCACTAAGTACAAAGACAATACCGGTACCCTGCAAGATAGACACCTGTCCACATACAGCTACCCCCGTTGAACCGGTAGATCGTCACTACTAAAAACAACATGCACAAACTCATCCAGCGCCCTGTCCTACGTCCAACACTCGCTAACCGTAAGCCCTGCTATAGGAAGCCTCAGAATCCGCTAAACATCCTCCAAGGTCACCATCATCTCCCTAGTTGGTAGATGGAATGTTGAGGTCGCCGAGTCCTAGCGCTCTATCAGGGTTGTCAGCATGGCCTTGTGGGCTTTAATTGTCAGATATGATAGCCTATGAAATAATCTTGCCTCTGCCAGTCTTTGGTGCTTTGCGCCCGTCATCTGTGCCATGCATCTCGTCAACACCTCAGACCATCTCTCTCATGTCTACAAACTCTCCACATTTTGCATCCATCACAATGACACTTTTTTAGTTTCTTCTAGCATCGTTTTCCCCCCATTTTACTTGTCCTCCTTTTTCCTGCCACGAGATTTCCCTTCCCCATCCCATTATTTCTCCATCCTCCCCTTGCCCTTTTTTTTCCTTGTCTTCTGCTTTTTTTTTGTCGTCCCGACTTTGCCCCGGCCCTTGGACGGACCCGCCCCGTGCCCGCGCGGACTCACCCAAGCTCGCGGGTGGACCTGCTTGAGCCCGCAAGCGAACCTGCCCGAGCTTGCGAGTGAGCCCGTCTGAGCCTGGGTGGACCTGCCCGTGCTGGCTGGGTGGCCCCATCTGTGCTGGTTGGGTGAGCCTCTGTCCAGCACGAGCGGACCCACCTGAGCTCGAGCGAACCTGCCTGGGCTGGCTAGGCAGGCCTTTGTTGAGCCTGGGTAGACCTGCTCGAGCTTGGGTGGACCTGCCCACGCTGGCTGGGCGGACCCGCTCGGGTTGCCTGGGCGAACCCGCCCAGGTCCGACTACCCCCCAACCAAAAATAAATAAATTATCTAGCCCCCCCACTACCCCTAGCCTAAACTAATCAGCCCCCCAACCCCCAAAATGATTTAAAAAAAAAAAAAAAAAATCTCGCTAACCCATTTTTCCTCTCGAGCAACCCCATAAAATCCATATTTTTGTTTTTGCAAAAATTAAGCTAAATTGACTAAAATCACAAAGTGGGGTTTCAGACTCACCTGGCATGGCACGACACTCTAGGTAAAGAATCACCGTCTCTCATCCCCCTGATGAATGATGTCTGAATCGTACTCCGACATCGTGTCTCCTCCCTTTGGCTCTCTCATCTTCTTCCTCTTCTCCTCACTTGACCAATTGTGCAAATGAGGAGAGGTAACTCCCTCAATTACCTTTTATACTTTTTTTTCCGCCCCTTTTTCACTTTTTAAATGAAAGGAATTCTTTCCTTTTATCTATCATTTTTTAACCTCAACTAATTCACTCCCCCTTATCTTCCCAGGGTTTCCATTTGCACATTGTAAAATTGTTTTCCTCCGTTCAAGCGCCAATCTTCTTGATTTCCCGTGATCTTTCCAACGACATATACCACTTCATACTTTTGAGAAGTTTCCTTGGGCCCCCTTTTCCTTCCCCGTCTGCCTTCTCGATGGGGCATACCCTACCATTCTTTCCCAATATTTCTACATAAACCTCCCCTTGCAAGACCAAGGCATCTTCTTTGTTTCTCCTCCATTCGGGTAGTTCATGCAGTCTCTCCCATGCTGCGAGATCTTTTTTCCGGTCACTTCTTCCATAGAGTCATTTGTATTTTATTTTTCTTTGAAACCCTATTATCCTAATAGTGTTTCGAAGAGGGGAAAAATGTAGACATCCAAATTTGACCACTTCCATATGGTCAAAGTCGTCTCCTTAATCATCCCTTTACTCATTTAAATCATCCTCTTTGCCGATATTAATTAAATCATTCATTTAATTAATATTTTGGTATCTTACATAAGGTTTCTCAAAGTATTTAATTTAATAAATACTTTTCCCCTCTTTCATATCTAAATTAAATAAATGCATCACTTTATTTAATTTAGTCATATTGTCTTTTGGAATTTTAAATTCCTTATTTTCTCTCTCATTGTCACATCTTCCAACTTTTGCAAGTTGGCCTCTAATCCCTCTTAGCAATTTAATCTTCTTTCTTAGTCATAATTAATTTATGATTAAGATGTGCACACTCTTAATCATCATTAGGGTCACATCCTCCATCATTTCCCACTTTCCTCTAACATGTCATTAATTAGTCTAATCAAGTACTTGCACAACCTTAATCACTTAATTAGGTCATCTCTAATCCCCATATCATTTATGGAATGTGTCATTAGTCAGCTTCATTAAAAGATTTATCTTTTTGAACAAGGCACTCCATTCCCCATGTGAATTTTTAATTCACATTTAATCCCCCAATGCATTTAAAGGAATTTTAAATTCCTTCTCTCGTCCCCATGAGAATATTTGAGGAATTTTTAATTCCTCACATGCCCTTTCACCCACATGGGACAAGGACCTCCTTTATGAGGAGATCTTGTCCCAGTCCCAAGGTACTATGTACCTTCTCCATGTCATGTAATATCCTTCCACCTCATGTACACATCACCTTTTTTAAGCCACTTCACATGCCACATGTCAATATGTGAGGGCTTGTGGGTTCTTAACTCACCTTAGCCCTACATTTTGATCTTGGTGGCTCAATCTTGACCATCCATTTCCCTAGAGAATTCTAAAATCTCTATAAATACCCCCTCTTTTCTCTCATTTTAGGGGAGATCATTCATAGTAGCAAAACTCTTGCAAATTTTTTTCTCAAACCATACTTAGCCATTTTTCATACATGCATCCACTTTTCACTCATTTTCCATCCTCATTCCACCTTATAACTTGCATCTCTTGCCATCCAATGAGCATTCAACACCAAATATTGAAGGGCCAACCAAAGGATCGATTTGACACAAGGTAAAAAGTTCTATTTTATTTTGTATTGAATCCAACTAGGCTAATCTTGAGGTGTAGAGTGTTTTTAGTGTTATTTGCTTTCTCTTGTTTGCTGCTCATTTTCTAGCACTTAAATTCACCCTATCACAAGTTCATCAAGTTCACCATTATACCAGAAGTCTCCTATCAGAAAATAACAAAAAAAAGTGAAATTTAGTATGGTAAATATCTATATTTGATAGAGAATATGTAAATCAACAGATTTAAAGACTTTTACAATGTATAATACAAAATATAGAATACACATGTAATGCAAGGGATGAAATAAGTAAAATTTAACTATACTTGTGCACATGGCAGATTGTAGTAGGAAGACAAGAAAATAAGGTCTGATCTCCTGCCTACTATATTGGGTCATGGAGTGTTACACACTCTCACCAAACCCTCGAGTAGGAAAATAATCTGTTCCACCAGTGTGTTTGATGGTACAAGCAATGTTTCGGCCATTGATGGCTTTAAACAAAATTACTGAGATGCGCATTATGGCTGGAGTATGCTCTAGAAGAATAACAAAAAAGTGTGAATTTTAGTGCAATGGCCATCTCTAATTCATAGACAATATGTAAACCAAGAGATATCAAACATCTATATTTTATAACACACAATTTTCTATCGACTTGTAATGGCAGGAATGAAGTAGATAAAATTTAGGCATACCCGGTGCGTGTTGCGGAATGCAGTGTCAATATAAGAAAACAAGGTCTGATGTCCACCCTACCATATTGGCTCATGGAGCGTCATGCGCTCTCACCAAACCCCCAAGCATGAAAAAAAATTGTTCATCATTGGGATTAATGATGAAAGCAATGATTAGGCCACTGCTAATATAATACAAGATCTGAAGGTGTAAAAACATCGACAAATGAGGATTTTTTGGTTCGAGTATGGTTGCAAACATGTAAGCATAATGCGAACTTTAGTGTATTGAAAACATACCATTGGTGGATGATAAATCATTCAGAAAATATAAGGACTCATAGAATTCATAACAAATAATATGCAATGTAGTTGTAGTAGAAGAGTGTAAGTAAATAAAATATAGGCATACCTTGTGCAAGGAATGGATTGGATTATTGAGACAAAAAAGGAGGCCTACTTTGCACCCTATCACATTATGTCATTGAGTGCCATCGGCGCTCAACAAATCCCAGAGTAGAAAGATTAAATGTCCACCACTTTAGTCAATAGTGAAGGCATTCATTTGGCACCTGAGAAAATTTGTTGAGTTGGAATCAATGTTGTACATCTTTAATAAATTGATATGGAGTTTTGAAATAAGAAATGCAAGAAAACATATATAGGCTTACATTGCATACAAATGGAATGTAGGTGAAGGCCATACACCATGCAAATGTACAATCGTAAAGCTATTTAACATTTATCAGATATGTACAACGGACATGCACATCTATATATCAGCACACACATTTGTAACATAAAATACTTTCAATAATAAATTGACATGGAGATGTGAAATAAGAAATTCAAGATAAGATATATAGGATTACGTTGTCTAGAAATGGAATGTAGGTGAAAGCCATACACCATGAAAATGTGAAATCATAAAGCTATTTAACATTTAGGAGATTTGTACACAAGAAATGTGCGTATATATTTCAGTATGCACATTTGCAATCTAAAATGTTTTCAATGAAATATGGCTAGACATAAGGGGAATTTGAAGTTTAGTACAACAAACATGTGTCACTAGTAGACAATATCTAAATGAACAAATATAAACAATTGTATACTCAATAACAAATAATATCTAATGTATGTGCAATAGATTAGATGATATAAATAGGATGCATGCATACCTTTTGCAAATAGGATGAGACAATATGTGGACAATTGCATATAATTGTCTTCTGGCACCTAGTAATTTTGTTCAACCAAAATCATTGTTATCTATTTTTAAAAATATATACAGTTGTGGCATTTGTGACAATGAAGTTTCAATCTAGTTGTAAAAGAAGATATGGAAATAATGACATATAGCCTTACCTTGTGTACAAATATATTATAGCTAGAACACAAACACCATGGAAAGCTTGTGACCAAGAAGGTATTTAAAATTGTGAAGATCTGCAGTAACAACTGGAAATGTTTGTAATCTAAATTTGTTAGAATATGAAATGGTTAGAAAGAAATGATTCAAACATGATACCCCTTGAAGTGGCATAGCTGGGGTAAAGGGAGGAAGCTATTGAGAGAAAAATTAAATATAGATAATAGTCTAGGCAAGTGGGGAAGAGGAATGAGTCGATGTCTCTTGTTGGGCACAAGGGGAAACACAAGGAAAGAATTGAATAGCAACTTCTCTTATCAATGAATATAGAGGTAAAAGCTTTGGAATGTTGGGAAAAGTGATTAGAACTAGAGTATGGAATGAAAAAGAGAAAAGGAATAGTAGGATTCAAGGGTATTGTGAAAGCATTGGAATGAAAACAAAAAGGAGAAGTGGTATAGTTACCATAAAGAACAAAAATATTTTATCATGATGGGAATGTAGATAATTGTTAGAGGCGAGCCTCTTGTTTGATTCGAAGCTTGTTATATCTATTGGAATGTAGCCTAGAGTACCTGTCAAAACACAAAGGTGGATCTATGTGTATTCCTGCTATCGATTTAACACAAGAGAGAGCTGTGAATGTTATCCCTTGCCTTTCTTTATTTCCAATATCTATTGTAGCTTTCTCTAGTGTCAAGCCTTGAGATTTATGGATTGTTATCACCCAAGCCATTGTCATTGGGAGCTTCCTCTGACTGCCCTGTGTGATTGGGGTAATTGGGATGAATCTTGGATTGTCCTGATCCCATGCTGGCCCAATGTAGTTTTGGAAGTCAACAACAACATTTAGGAAATTGAGGTGGTCTAGCACTCGTAGCATATACAATAGCCTTCACCAAACCCAATGATAGATTAACCAAGCTAGCTATGACCCAAATATTTGTTGTCAACATTACTTGTTGACCAATAGAAAGCAAGAGCTCTGCTTGAAGCTTTTCATCATCACCATAATCAAGTGTGTTTTGTTGGGAACATTCAACAACACTAATTAGAATTAGAACATTTAATTGTTGTAGCATTTTCCTATTGTGCAAAGAAACTAACCTATTTATTGGGAATAAGTGGATAGCCTCATCAAAATCTTGGTTTTTCTTAGACATAAGCATGGTTCTCATTCAATTCATAATAATTTTCTAATCAAATAGGGATGCCTCAAAATTTCTAATATTCATAAGGAGCATGTGAAACTGTTGCTATGAATCGGATTGCCCATGCTGGAAAAAGATAGTGTCAAGCATGACAACAATATTAAAAGTGTGCTAAAGTGCCAATGCTATGGAATGAGAACCATAGATAGGCCTGTCCATTATAGGGGGTAGTTGTTCCAAGTCACCCACAATTACAATAGACACACCACCAAATGGTTGCATATGTCTACTAGGGAATGCTTGCCGCAATCGACTATTTATTTGAAGCAACTTTGGTCCCAAGAAGCTCATTTCATCAATTAAGATGTACTTAATATGTTTGAAGTCCTCCCAAAATATGGTCAATGGTTTCCCTTTCAATGGATTGATATCTCTTATTGGTATTCAGAGCATAGTATGCATTGTGGAGGCATGAATATTGTAGGAAACAACACCCGTTGACACCAAAGCAAGAAAATGATTCATTTTTTGATTCAATGATGTATTTAGTGCTCTACGTATCTTGTCAATGAGGAATGATTTACTTGTGCTAGCAGTTCCTTGAATGATCATATGTAGCGATGGTGTTGAGGAGGTGCCAAGATGGTGTTGTTCAATAATATTCAATGCAAGCTTTTGCCTAGGAGATAGTTGATGGAAAAGTGCAGGCGTTGTGAATGAGGGAAGAATACCTTAAGTTGTATGCAATTTACTTGTTGAAACAAACTATTCAAAAATGCTATGAAGATTCTCTGGAACATGGTGGTTGTACCACTTATGATGTAGGTCAAGGTCTTGTCTACCTAGGAGTTGCAGCTGGTCAAAGCAAACATTATTTGTGGCACCAAGTCGGGAGAGAAACTCCCACTCATATTCATCTGCATGGGGTGGAGACAACCCAGTATCGGTATCACTATCAATATCCTCCCCATTGGTAGGGGGGACAGTAAGTCTATTGACATGCCAAGCGTCATAGCTAACAACATAAAATAGCCTCCAATTTTGTGTTATGCTTTCTCTTGTAAGGCCTATCTCAAGCTCAATATTTTGAAAAGGTTTGTATAATAGCAATTATGACCAAAAAAATGTTTCAAAGGCATCACTTTGTTCTGATGGGATGGTCTTGAAAAGGGGGTACACAATGATGATAGCAGGTTGTGGTCAAGCACGCCAAGCTGTACCTTTGCAATTTTTTTGATATGTATAGAGTTGTGTAGAATGAATAAGGGATACCATCTCTATTTCAGCTAGTGTTTGCATATAGGAATGAATATAACTATTGGAAAGCTCGTCACCACTATCAACTATTTTCAAATGATGAAATGTTTGCCTGCTAACGTTCAAAGAAAAGAAATGCGGACTTGACATGACAAGGGGAAACTTTTACAACATATGGCATTATTCTTGTGCACCAATGCCATGATCAACAACCAAATTCATCATAAATTTTTGGTAGGAAAGCAACGCTTTATCCCCAGATGAATTTTTATTTGTAAGCTTTTGCAAGATATCAATGTAGCTTTCATATTTTTTCTCAGACTTTGATGTATATTTTGAAATGTAGTTTAGCACAATTTTTCTAGACAATATTGGTTGGAAATCAACATTTGCTCACCAAATTGCAAACATCTTAGGGTTGTGGATATTAACACACTCATCATTTCTTGCTGGTTTATATGATTTTTTCAAGTCACTGTCAATTGTCAATGTCGAAGATGGTTGGATAGACCATGGAGATTTGTAGTGACATTGTAATTGGTGTCCTTTTTTCCAAAGGAAAGTGTATTGAGTGCACTTGGTATGCCTTTGTACCATGTTCAACAATTTTTCATAGTCCAACATTAGGTCCATGAAAGAAATTTGTGTAGTATTAAGCAAGCACGGGTCCTCCAAAGTTGAGTGGTGCATCCTTGATATTAGCTACTCTATGGAATGAGGGTTCCATGCTAAGACATAGTAGTCAAATAATTGTTTTGCTTGTTGAAGCTCATGTGGGTTGGACCAATCAAGCATGTCCATGTTTGGGGCATCTGGGAGCCATAAGAAACTGTGTACATGTGCTAACCCATGATGTTGCCACTCATACCTATACCAATAGTCCTTTGTGTGGAAAAGTGTCTCAATAACCTCTTCACGGAGTATGGAAAATAAAATTGGGCATGAGGTTCAATCACCCTATGTAGATCCAACCATTTTGTATCTATAGAGCTCAAAGTGAAGAAAAGAGTCGGGGTACAGAGTTGGTGGATCATTGCTGCAAGCTCTTGTTAGCACTTAGCCCAATATGAGTCTGTTCCTCACAAGGATGCACCAAAGTGAACAAGCTAGTTTGCTATTTGGGTATTTGGCACATCTTGAAGCAAGTGTCGCAAAGCAATAACATACTCTGGGATTCTTTCTTCTAAGTTTGTTTTCATAAAAACTGATGCTGATTGTTGGCTTCGATGTCTCATTATCAAATTATAAAGGTAATAGTTAAATCTGACATGCTTCCCAAATCTATTATCATAGTATCTCATCAAGTGCAAGGCATATTCATGTAAGTGAATTTGTATGCTTCTCGATTGTAGGGGCATTACCATGCCAGTGGGGAACAAGGTTGGAAAAGCCATGCTTAATAACCCTTCTGTATTATATTCATTGATAGGGATAGGATTTATTTCAAGCCAAGGCAAGGTATTTTGACCAATGTCTTTCATTTGTAAGGAATCTCTAATTGCTTACAATTCTTGAGGAGGATTGGGCATCAATGGAATAAATGATGATGAGTCTTGAAGGTCAACTTCCTCATCAATAACGTCTTTTGTAGTTTCCATTGGTTGAATTGGGTTCTGCATTGGTTCTTCCATTATGTGAAGAAGATCAGATATGTCAGTACTTGTAGAAGGAAAAAAATTTAAAGCATCACAATCTATTGCAACATCACTATAGTATGAGTCATTCTCAATTTTATATATTAATGCAACCATGACATTATGTTTGTCAACATAGAAATCATAGTTTATTCCTTGAACGCTAATCCTTCGCACAATCATGAATTCAAGATCATGTAGATGACACAACAATAAAGTTGCAATGGCCATGATCTCTTGTGGGAAGCTTATAGTATGGCTGCTATATTTGTATTGGCCCCCTCTAACATGGGTTACTTGCAAAACTGGAGCAACTCTAGCTATAAGCATTTCTTCGACTTGAGTAAGCTTTGCAAGGATGGATGGTTGTGGCCCTAGATCCATTTTGTTGGATAGACTAAATTTGTGGAAACCTTTTTCGGAAGCACAACAAAAACACACAACACCAACATTGGATTCTCAAACTCTCATGTTGGCATAGCTCTCATTGCAAATAGAACAAATTTTCAATTTAGACAAAGCATCAATGTGCCGACAAAAGGACTGCATAGCAGTGCAGAAAGTTTCACCAAACATGTTGCTTGAGTGGCAGGTTGCTGGTGATGCGGATGGCAAGGCATGACTAGTGAGGGTTTGCGATGGTATACAACTAGGTATTGTGGGGGTAGGTTCAATGCAATGGTTGTGTTGCAGTTGCAGAGGAGTGGTAGTTGAGGGTGTGCAACAACGATCAAGTCTTACCAGCGTGGTTGCTTGCACTGGTGATGTCACTAGCTGGGCAAGGGGTGGCAATTCGGGTGGGTCTAGAGCACATCTTTGTTGCAAGTACTTGGCTCGCCGACCTACACAAATATGCTCTTTGCAACGTGCTTAATAAAGTTGGTTTCTTTGGCATTTTGTAGCCTTTTTACAATCCACACTTGATGCATCATTTGAACTTGAAGAAGGTTGTGAAGCCTACAATAACAATATTAAGAAAACAATAAAATGGTTGCAAACACCAAGTTAAAGGTCAATGGTATATCTAAAGTAGTTGAGCTAATTGAATATGCAACAAAGTAGCCAAAGGTAGATAGCAACACTCAACAATACCCTATGGAAACCAATATAAACTACATAAGATGAACTATTTTACTATCTTCCAACCATTAACACAATATAGAAGCCATAATATATGTATATTTATAGAAAAATGTATGTATCCACATGTATTGTATTTAAAACTACTTTCAAACTTGAACTAAAAAAAAAAGAATGCAACCAATGAACAAATAGCTAATACAAAATGAAAACAGAAGAAAGGAGCACTTGCTCTCCACCCCAGCATACTGGGTTAGAAAGCCTTGTTAGAACAATCTCATTGGAGAAGTAGCTAATTCAAAATCAAATGAACTAATTGCAATACTAAATTTTCCTCTAGATAAGAATTAATGATAACACTATACATTGACAAGACTTCTTTTCAGCAAAGCATTTTTAGTGTTAAACCATGTTTCATATACTAGAAATTTGTCAAGTATGATGATACATAGTTTAAAACTTAAATACTCTTCTGAAAAAGAAGTCTCATCAATGGTATAAGCTCAAGTGTGTCCACAAATTTCTGCCCTATGATCAATCATGAAATTAATGTTGCTTATTACTTCCAATATAACACCTTTCATTCCAACGACTATTTTTTGAGTGTAGAAGCAATAATAGCCAAGGAATCGTACTTGAAATCATGCATTGCACACATATATACAGATTTCCTACTTGAAAATATTAAACCATGGTGCAAAGGAGGGAAAACTTAGAAAATAAAAAACTTTCATGTAGATAAATACTTTCCCCTATAGTCAGTTATTGACAATAATGAAAGTAAACATATATGGAAATGACTTTGGAAATGTATATATGCATATGCAATCTCTTTTCAATGGAGAGTGTAATGAATAGAAGGTATGAGGCACTATTTAAAGAAGAGTGCATTGTTGCCGCTGCCTATGGTTGTGCATCATCCCTTCCTTTATTACACTCTCCACCTAAAATAACTTCACTTTTTTTTATTGCACATGCATATATACATATACATATTCATACACATATAGCACAATGAAGACAAGAATGTGTTTGCAAACACCAAGTCAAAAATTCATGACTTTTGATACTTGGGAATATAAAAGGATGTGTAGGCTAGCTAAGAAAGAAAGAATGCAACCAATCAATAGATAGGCAATAAAAAATGAAACATACCAAATAAATACTTGCTATCCACCATACCATAGTGGGCCATGCAGCCGGATTGGGTCTTACCAAACCCCTAAGAAAGAAAATGCATTACCCACCAATATGATCAATGGTGAAACCAATGCTACTAACTATGCCCAATATAGACCCTTCCATACTAATAGTTATTACTAAGACATCACAATTAGTAGTATGCATCAGATGCATATCTAGCGATTTTCTAGTTATAAATATAAAACAATGGTGCAAAAGTAAAAAAAAATAAAATTAGAAACATGCACATTCATAGATACTTCCCCCAATAGTGATATATCAATAACAACCAAAGTATACACATATGTAAATGTATTTGCAAATGTAGATATACATATGAAATGTTTTCAATGGAGAGTGCAACAAATGAAAGGTACAATGTACACTTTTAAAAAGACTATAACACTGGTGCTTCTATGGTTGTGCATCATGCCTTCATTCGGTCAAGTCTCCATCTATTAAAACTTTACGTTTTCCATTGCACATGTATGTATACATACACATATACAAATACATAGATATATACATATATTACAATGAAGACAAAAATGTGCTTGCAAACACCCAAATAAAACAAAACAAGATGTATTGTCCACTCTACCATATCGGGGGCACAATTTGTTGAGTGCACATGCATATATACATACACACACATATATATGCACTGGTTTTAGAGTTTTTTGGTACCAACGGAAAGCTGGCAAGCTACTATTTGGTTTTGGCAAACCCTGGTTAGAATTTCCATCAGCCTTCCTGGTCTTTGAGCTTTTTGGCGCTGTAGAAAAGTACCCATAACACAACTAAACAATGTATAGTGAATATGCAATGAAAAACAAGAAAAAAAGGCCTACTCTTCACCCTTCCATATTGGGTAATGAAGACCCATGGGCTCTCACCAAATCCCCGAGCAGGAACATACATTGTCCATCACTTTTATCAATGGTAGAAGAAATCTTTCTCATTAGACATAGCATACTTCATATCATTGCAACAACTCCTTTTGTGGTATATTTGTTGGAAAGTCCAGTTGGAATTCAACCTTCAAAGAAGCTTGCAATCCTGGCTCACAACTATCAAAGGAGGTAAAGTCATAGAAGAACACCCAAAAATGCCTTATTAAAAATTGCATAGAGTTTCCCTATCTCTACTCAGCTTTTTTAGGAGCGGGTGCTGGAACAACCATTGCCACTACACGAACACCATAGAATAATAAATCTTGATGCCAAGAGGATGAGCTTCTGTGAAGGTGCAAGTCCAACTATATGCTGTCAAGTTTCTCTGAAGGTGACTATAGTATATTTTGTATCTTTTGCATGGGCCAATCACTCTGAAACCAATACAAAAAGTGTTACCAATGGCACTAATAATGAGAGTAATGCATAATGCATGTACCATATGTACATATATCTATGTATGTGAAGTGAGCACAAAGATGCACATACTAGGAGAACCATTTCAAATATTGTCTCACTTGTGGTTTGTAGGTTGTTGCACGCTATATTGCTTGATCTTTGTTAACACAATCTTGATTGTTTCAGATTTTGATAAGCTACTGTTGAGAGAAGACTATATTGTTCATAAAAGAAAATATTGTTTAATATTTGGTCTACTTTTTATGGCTATCATTTTGCAAGGGTATGTTATTGTGAATCTTTTTGTTTGATGGCTTTTCCCATCTAGCTCGTTGTTGAAGCAAATATTGTTTGATCTATGCCATATGTTTTTTGGGTATGGTTGCAATGGTGTAAAATATGTTGAGATGATGAATTGCACAGCCCCTGAAGCTCTGGAATCTTCAATGTAGGACTTTATCCATGAAAGATAATCAACCACAAAAGAAGTGTTGCAACAATGGAATGCTTGATTAAAGATTCTATATTGATATGATATCTGATTGATATCTTGATATGATTGATATATTGGAGATGTTACAAATGTACAAGATGCCTTGAATATATAGGCATGAGGCAAACCCTAATATGCATGAGATGTTTCCATGTGTCAAGATCAAACAACATGTGACAACATGTGAACCCTAATGGTGATGATCATTAAATGAGGGGATAAGTCTAGAAGGACAACTCATCTTCTAGATGGAATCTTATCTCCTACAAATAAGGAAGGGAATATTATCCCATTTATTAAATGATTTATCTAATAATGCAACCTAGGACTTAATGATTAAATGCAAGACCTAAGTAAACTTATGCTAGTGTAATAATTAATTAATTAATTACAACACCCCCCCATAAGTGCAACTTAGGGAGGAAAATGCAATGATTATGCAAGATGATCAATGATGATGGGTCCCGGCTACGAGGCCATGTTAGGTACCCATGTACATGAAGATGCAGAAAATCTCCCACAAATGGAGAAAAGGGGAAAACCCAGTAGGAACAAAACCCCTCTCCAAAAAGGAGATGAAAATGCAGAAAATGTGAGATAGGATGGGAAGGATGGAGGACTCCCAAATACCCCCCAAGAACACCATCCATCACATGGATACAATACAATCAATGCCCCCCCATAGGGAGGAAAGAGAGAGACTATATAGCCCCCCCAAAAGATGAGATCACCTGCAAGAAAGGTAAGTGTTTGAAGACAGAAAAAGATCCAATGTCGACAAACAACTTGTCTCCCTTTCAGAAGAAACAAAACCAACTGCAAGTGGAGAGATGCTTCCCATTCCGGATAGGAATTGAAGGAAGGAAGGATGAACATGGATGATGATGTCTCTGAACTCTGCTCAAGTGTCTCCTTGCTTGATGAAGAACATGCCATAGTCCCAAACAATGAAGAGGGTGACAAATCAGGATGATGTAGAAACTGATGCTGAACAATATCCAAAGACAAAGATAGAATGGATATGATGGATGTGATGGAGACTTGATAGCCCCCCCTGAATGAAGTGTCCTCAAAACCACTGAAGGAAGTTTGAAGCAACGAAGGTGTCCAAACCACAAATCTCCTGCTAGGAAGAAAATCCAATGGTGGATGCTGAAGAAACCTCAAGTCCTGAATGGAATGATAGGGAAGAAGTCTCAGATATGTAATATCTGAAGAGAAACCAAGCGCTTCCAAGATGGTCTTTGAATTCCCAATCAAGGTCGAGACAAAGGAATGTGGATACGCAAGAAAACTCTCCAAAGCCAAATATGAATAGAGGAGTGATACCCCCTCAAGAATGTCCTCCAAACTTGTAGAAGTAGCCAAGTCAGTGATACCTGAAACAAAGCCATCATGTGATATCAAGTGTGGAAAACTAAATGTGTCCTGATCGATGATGATAGTGGTGGAAGCCTCAATCAATGATTCTGGACAAGGTATCACTGAATGTGAAGGGATACCAACTGTCTCTGATGAAGAAGAAGCACAGAAAGGGACCTTGTCAACCTCTTCGGAAAGATCAAGGAAATCAACTTCCTGCACAACAATATCATGATGGGGTACTAGATCTGAAGAATGACATATTGAAGCAAGACCATCGGGGAATAGTGGAGTATCTGAATCTCCGTATAGTTCCCAAAGCTTAGTCCAAAGAATGTGAGGACAATCACAATGATCAATAGAACTCAAAATATCACAATCAACTTGCATCTCAAGGATCTCCAAAACAGTGTACCTGCTGCAACTCCAAGCAAGTTCATGAATACCTTCACTCGGACGGGGAACTATACCATACAAATGAGGCAACAAATCAAAAGATTGAAGATGGTGGCAGATCCCATCTTGCCATTGTGAATAGTTACCCTTGTGCAACATAACCAAAGGAGAATAATATACAAGCCCCATAATGAAATTTCTCCACAAAAATCAAAGACAATGACCTTCAACGACAAATAGAAGACTTCCAAATAGATATGCAACTAAAAATATGCCTCTGAGATCAAGAAATTCTACTTCAGTCTTCAGGATGTCCAAGAATCAAAAAACCAAAAAAAAGATACCTGGAGCTGAAACCAAAGAAGATGACTGGACTGATGAAAAAAAATGCATTGAAATATCTTCTGAATGCCACTGGAATCTCCGAAATCTGACAATCTGATGCGAAGATGTGTGCGTTTGAGTCCAGAAGGGAGGTTTGACTTCAGTTGACTTGAAAATTGAATAGCAGAAAAAACCTACAAAATAGATGGCACCACTAGATAGTGCTCTGAATTATCTTTTCGTCGATATCTTGTTTGCAAATTTTTGATATCGTGGCGCGAAGATATGGCCCTCGGAAAAAAAATTGCAATTTGATGATACACTGGCTAACTAGGCACAAGAATTAAGCACCAGGGGCTAAAAAAAATTGGCCCCCAGTCGTTGATATGACTGGGGGGCTATCGGCAGTTTGAAAAAAAACCCGCCGCTGGATGGGCGGCGGCGGAGTGGCTGCAAAGTGGCATTCGGGCGGTGCGGTCGGCGGAGGAGTCACCGCTCGGGAATTAGTGGAGCCCGCGGTCGGCAATAAAACCGTGGCGGGGGCTTCGTGTAGGAGACTGCGACGGCAGATGGAGCAACCAGCGGATGACCGGAGGCCGGGGTCGAAGTCAACGCAGGATAGCCGGTAGCCGGTGATGTCTGCGGAGATGATGCAGGCTGACGAAGCGGTCGGGGTCGGCAGACTATCGGCGAAAGCCGACAGAAAATTTAAATATTGCAAAATTTGCAATTTAAATTTTATTAAAAAAAACGCCGATAGAAAATTATATGCCGACCAACGAAAGAACTATTGCCTGCGGAAAAAATAAATCTGCCGACCGGATAATTTATTTGTAGGTCGAACACTGCAGAAATGAAATTTTTGCCAGAACTATAGAAAATATTGCCCGAAAAATAGCCAATTTTTTTTTTTCTAAAAAAGTTTTCCTTGATGGAGGACTTACAGGGATGATTTTTTCCTGCAAATGTGTACGGATTGTACAAAAATTGCAAACCCTAAGATGTACCTCATAGGCTCCCGGATGATATGTCTCCGATTTTGACGAATGGACAGGCGATCTATGGGTTTTGAGGCCTTCTGGACGCAATGGAGAGGTCGGAGAGAGCCTGATCTACACCAGAAATCAGCTTCGCTCCCAGGTAGAGCCAACTAGCCTGCAAAATAAAACCCTAAGCCTACAAAGAATCTCGTATTCCAAACTTCCTGGATCTAGGGTTGATGTTTCAATGAACTAGCTCTGATACCATGTTGAGATGATGAATTGCACAGCCCCTAAAGCTCCAGAATCTTCAATGCAGGACTTTAGCCATGAAAGATAATCAACCACAAAAGAAGTGTTGCAACAATGGAATGCTTGATTAAAGATTCTATATTGATATGATATCTGATTGATATCTTGATATGATTGATATATTGGAGATGTTACAAATGTACAAGATGCCTTGAATATATAGGCATGAGGCAAACCCTAATATGCATGAGATGTTGCCATGTGTCAAGATCAAACAACATGTGACAACATGTGAACCCTAATGGTGATGATCATTAAATGAGGGGATAAGTCTAGAAGGACAATTCATCTTCTAGATGGAATCTTATCTCCTACAAATAAGGAAGGGAATATTATCCCATTTATTAAATGATTTATCTAATAATGCAACCTAGGACTTAATGATTAAATGCAAGACCTAAGTAAACTTATGCTAGTGTAATAATTAATTAATTAATTACACCAACAAAATATTTAATGTTATACAATTTATGTTTGATTGTAGTAGGTATTGTTGATTACCATTCTCTACCCTAGGCTATGCTGTATTTTTTTTCAAAAAGATGCTATTGAGAAGCCCATATTCTTTCAATTTTCTATCAAATTCTGTTGAGGGAAAATAGTATAATTTCATATGGCATTGCCACTACAATTTTTTTTTTTTTTTTTTTTTTTTTGTACGAGAGTCTGTTTATTCCTTCACATTTGTAGTTGTCTAGTAAGGAATTACATTGTTAACAATATTCACCCTTTGTTGATTGTTGTTGTATAGTTTGTCATATATTGTCTCGTTTTCAACAAAGTGTTGTTGTAAAGGTTGTATTGTTTGAATTTTCCTCAAGGCATTCTTGTCAAAAGCCTATATTATTTGTTAAAAGCAATATTGTTTCATAATTGAATTTTGTTTATTTATATAGTTTTTTTTTCCTTTTTAAGAGGTGTATCAGTATCTACAATTGTCCATACATCTACTTGTGGACATGGTTGTATGCATGTGTACATCTACGTATGTATATAGATAAATATACATGCATGCAATTGAAATTTCCCAGTGAATACAACTTTTTTGCTATATATGTGCATACATATATATATAAGTGTGTGTATATATATATGTGTGTGTGTATGGATATGTATATACATATATATATATATATATATATATTTCTTAACTTAGTATGTATGTATGTATATATATAGAAAAAATGGCAAGATCATCTTCATTGAACCTTAATGTCTTTATTCTTTCAATAAGAATAAATGAAATGATAAATGAAACAATCTATTCAAGCCAACAGAAGAACAAACAACAGTTCCCTATGGTAAATAGCACAAAGTGTTTTAGTGCTTTAACAAGTATTAAATGCAAAGTCTACAAAAGAAGAATGCAAGATACCAAGCATTATGCAATTTTTGAGGATTTATGTTGTCTAGCTCCAGCTATATTGTGCCATCTTCAACAAGGTTTTGTTCAACAAGCCATATTGTTTCAATTTTCAATAAGTTTCCATTGAGAAAAGACTATAATGTTTGTTGAAAGAAATATTGTTTTGTTTATGGTTCCGTTATGTGGCTATTGTTTTGGATGGGTTTTGTGGCTAGAGTTTTGTGTGTTTGTCCAATTGAGCTATTGTTGAAACCAATGTTGTTTGATTTATGGCTTATGTTTTGTGGTTATGGTCGGGACATAATACAATAGTTAATGTCATACACTTTATGCTTCATTGCATTGGGTATTATTGATTATTGTTCTCTACCTTATGCCATATTGTTTTATTTCTGATAAGGTACTATTGAAAATGCTATATTGTTGCATTTTTGTTAAGGTTGTGCTTAGCAAGAAGTATATTTTTTGCATATGTTTGTCACTGTTAATTTTTTAGAAGGTTTTGTTAAGAAGGCTATATTGTATCAATTTTTTTGATAAGGTTATGTTGATAAATGAGTATATTTTAAATCCGATTTGTTTTAGTGAAACCTTTTGGGTTTTTGTTTATGGATTCCATTATGTGGCTAAAAATATATACAAATGTGGCATTGGTGTCAAATAATTTTGGATGTAGTTGTGAAAGAAGAGATGGAAAGAATAACATATAGCCTTACCTTGTATACAAATGCAATATTGCTGCAACTCAAACATCCCATTAGGCATTGGTGATTATACTTGTCTTGCTTAAGCTATATTGATACATTTTCAAGAAGGTACTATTGAGAAGGTTGTATTTGATCATTTTTCGATGAGGTTTTGTTGAGAAAGTATTTTTTTATGCATGGAAGTATGTTCTTATATTTGTTACTATATTTACATATGTTCATTGAAGGTCAATGAGAAATAGTAGGATTTTGTGGATACAGACAAAATACAACATAACAACAGGCATGAGCTTGATGCACAGAGGCTTCATGAAACATTCCGCACTCTTGACCCATTTTCCCTTAATGGCATCAATTGTTTCATGCAACCTCTATGCATCAAGCTCACTACTCTTGTCATTATATGCATTCATATGTATATACATGCATATATATATACATGTTTGTATGTACACATACATACATACATATATACGTATATATATATATATATATATTATTGTATATACATATATATATCCATATATATAGAGATATATTTCTAGCCCACTGGTGGCCATGTTAAAGATGGTAGAGGTGGTTGTTGGGTACCTTGGGATTAGGGTGGTGTATTCCATGTAGCATGGATAGAGAGGGCCACTACAATTGAATGCTAACTCCCATCAACATTAATTATTGTATAGTTTGCATGTATTGGAAATGGTTGTAATAACAACTGTCATTAAATGCTTTGAGGAAAAAATGAATATCCAGGGAATTTCCAATAAGGAATGTTTGGTGTCGTTCTATTGCTATACATGCTATTAGATGCATTAGCGAAGAAGGTAAGCTTCTGTGAGGGTGCCAGCTCGATCAAGCTTTGTGCAACTTTTGTGAAGGTGGGTAGAGGTTATGTTGTGTTTTTTGCATGGGGAAATATTTGCAAAGCAAAAGGAAAGTGTTGCCTGGAATAATACTTTGCTCTTTTTTTGTGCAGGAAAGCTAGCGGGAAGAGTTGTGTTTGAAGCAAGTGGGAAGAGGTGCATGTTGGGAAAATTGTTAGAAATAGTATTTTATTTGTGGTTCATGGTCTGTGCCAATCCATGCTATCTAATTTTCAATAAGGTACTATTGATTGTTTCAAATGTTGATTATCTCTTAAAAAAATACTATATAGTTTCTAGAAACCAAAATAGTATCTCATTTATGGTTCACAATGTGTGTGTATGGTTTTGCATGGATTCGATACTGTGATTTTTTTGTGGGTTTATCTTTATGCTTTTCGTGTTGTGGCTATGGTTGTAGGTCTTGCAGAAACAAGGCAGCGTCAACAGAGCTGGAAAAAAGAGGTTTGCTTGGACCAAGCGAAAAGAGGTGCATATCAGGAAAGGTATTTTCCATATTGTTACAGTTGCAGTCCATGGGTTTTTGCAGGCTATATTTTTTTATCTGCAACAAGGTTTTGTTGGTTGCTTCAAATTTTGATAATATGCTATTGAGAGAAGACTGCATTGTTTTTGATAAAGACTATTGTTTGGTTAAAGGTTTGCATTTCATGGCTTTGGTTTTCCATGGGTTTCTAGCTGTGATTTTTTGTGTTTTGTGGGTTTTTGTGCTTGGGTTAGTGTCCAAACCAATATATATGTATGTACATACATATATATACATACACATACATATATATACAAAATAAAATAGAAATATATATACACATCCATACGTATACATAAATACATATAAATATATATATATATATACATATAAATATATATATATATATACATATAAATATATATATATATACATATAAATATATATATAGATATATACATATACATATATGTATGTACATACATATATATATACATATAAATTTATATACATAATAAAATAGTTAATCTTATACACTTTGTGTTAGATTTCATTGGCCATTGTTGATTATTGTTCTTCAGCTCTAGCTATATTACTTCATATTCGAGAAGGTGTTGTTGAGAAGGTTGTATTGTTTCAATTTTTGATTAGATTTTGTTGAAAAAAGAGTATATTTTTGTATGAGTTTGTTTCTACCAATCTTCTATGGGTATCTCTTCAAGGTTCATGTTTTGTGGATGTGGCTTTGCACTAGTTTGTAACTGTGTATATTTTCTGTTTCACAGGTTTATGCTTTTGGGTTGGTATTCAAACCAAGGGTGTGTAATTTATGGAATCTGTTGGATGCAAGGTTTATGGTACTGTTCATGAAGTGTAACAACTCACATGCATGATGGGTGGTTACCCCCTATTTGTGTGAGCTTTGGTCAGAATTTTTGCTAGCCTTCTCGTTCTTTTAGCTCTCAATAAAGCTAGTGGATATTTCTTGATTTTTAAATGAAAATCATTTGGTGCATCAATAAAGAAGGCCAAAAAAATTAAACACTAGTTTGCATTAGGCCTAATTGACATATGGTCTTTGTGCAGTCACAATCTTTGGAAAGTAATAAAATAGTCAATGTTCTTGTTAAAGCATAGTTCTTACCTATTTAGACCTCAATAATGGTTTTTTACAATGGAAGGCTATATATCAACTATGAGATGCAACATTGATCAAGCCGGTATTGAGGCCTAAACAAATAATAGCTACCCTTGAAACAACACAAAAATAGCTAGCAACAACCCATTGTGAAGAACATCTATTATTTTATTAGTTTGCAACCATGCCTACACAGATATATGTTTACAAAGGGAAATCTATACACACATATATGTATCCAAAGCTATGCTTAGACAATACACATATATATACATAGATGGGCCTCAAACATATGATTTTTTTTTGCATGAAATGTGAAAAACACACAGATTTGCACATACAAAATATGAAATCAAACACAAGATACATCATTGACCAGCCTAATCAATGGTAAAATCTAGGTGCCTTATTAGACTTACTATACATGTTATGGCTACAAAGTTTGATGCATATGTTGTGTAGCCAAATCCACAACCCAACACTGAACAATACCTTAGTCCAAATAACATAAACTACCCAATTACTTTGGAAAGTTTTAAATCCAAGATATTATTGCAACCATCCCCAATATATGGACCCCATACATGAAACAATGTTCCCATGAGAATTCACCAAACAATAAACATGGCAAGGAGTATATATCAACACTGCCTAGATCTAATTTCACATACATACATATTTGGACAAAGCAAAAAATAAACAAAATACAAGAAAAAAAAAACACACTTTTCCCTGCTTATATACTTCCAAGCAACAGAATGGTACACATGAATCCAACAG
Source organism: Sequoia sempervirens (assembly GCA_007258455.2). NCBI lineage: Eukaryota > Viridiplantae > Streptophyta > Pinopsida > Cupressales > Cupressaceae > Sequoia > Sequoia sempervirens. The sequence goes on from VDFB02075321.1 coordinate 437,216,220, forward strand.
ATGCAATGCATATATATGCAACTCAAAAACAAAGTCCAACCAATATATATAAATCTGATGTTAGATGTAGATATATACACATTCTTGGTTGTTGTTAAATAGATTCTAACACATTATTTAATTTATGGTTTCCATGTAGTGGTGAAAGTTGCAAAGCAATCAGACAATCCACATAAACACATACAACAAGAAATATAACATTCGACATATATGCACAAAGAAATATTTAGCATTTTGAAGCCAACAAAGCAATTGAACAGTCTATTCCATTTACAAACAAAAATTGCTGACTGTAGGTCTATAGCCCTAGCTTATAACCAAAGTTAAAGCATGACAGCCAAAAGTGCCTTGCAGAGTACAATTGAAACTGGTAGCCTCTCGGCTATCCAACAACCCTTCTTGTATCAATAGACTTCTAGCAGCCATGGAAAAGGTGGTGGGTGGGGATGGCACACACTGAGAAGCTATAGAACAAAAATCAACAATGCCTTGTAGAAAACAACATAAACTTTATAGTGTTGCAACCATCTGCACAGGAGAAAACCCTTCAATGAGACAATCATGATTTCAACAAAAACCTAGAAAATTATTTTTCCAACATGAACCTATCAATAGATGCAAGAACAAATATAGATAAGTTTAAATATAGGAAGATATGGTTGTTCCTAGGAAAATGAAATAAACATCACTTGACACAGTTTGTGGGAGAAACATTGCTCTATGTATGGGTTGCATATTTTTCCAACAAGGGAATAATAGGTTGCATTAAAAACTTAGCTCAGTAATTGGGAACTTTAGATTATTTTTAGATAGACATTGTTTGCTATGGACTTGTAATGGGAGGAATGAAGTAATTAAAATCTAGGCATACCTAGTGCATGCTGTGGAATGCAATGTCAACATAAGAAAAGAAGGCCCGATGTCCACCCCACCATATTGGCTCATGGAGCATTGTGCGCTCTCATCAAACCCCTGAGCAAGTAAATAAAATGTCCACCAATGGGATCAATGGTGAAAGCAATGTTTAGGCCGTTGTTGACTTAATAGAAGATATGATGGCATCAAAACATCCACAAATGAGGATTGTTTGGGTTGAGTATGGTTGCAAAAACATATATATATGTATGTATGTATGTATGTATGTATGTATACATATGTATAAGATTAAATGCAATAATGCCTATGAATAAGTCTATAATTATCACTAGACACTCCATAGGAAATATTAAAACAAGAAGAAAGTTATATGCAAGTCCACTAAAATGGAATCTACACATAAATAGCTACAGATAGTCTGCTCCCAAATAGCTAGCTAAGAAAAATGTGAAGGCCAAATAAATACCTCAAATATAAACAAGTTAGACTATACAACATAACGACTATAAATGCAAGCAAAGCATGGTTTCATGTTGTTGAATACACATGGAGAACAACCAATACAAGTGCCAAAAACAAAAAAATAAACAAGGAACACACTTATGGGTTCGATGCCAAAGGGTTCTCAAGTAGCTGGGGGAGAGCTAGAGTCTACCGACATTGCTAGGGATGCTCTTTGAAAAGGATAGAGCTGGAATGTCAATGACTGGCCACAAGGTCTATTACGAGAACAACACAACAACCAAAGATTCAATTAATCCAACAAAGGCTAACAAGCTCCATTCCCAAATTTTAAATTACAAAATTTTTTGCATTTCAATTTCCTTCATTAGGATATTTAGAATATGAGAGAAAATAAATAGTATAAAAAAGCTACATGTTATAGAACTCTTCATAAATGATTTAAAAAACAATCTATGTTCCCCTAAGACAAGCAACCTAGAACATACATTTTCCATCAATGTGATCAATGGTGGCACCAATGTTCCATCTAATAGCAAGAATACAACCTATCATTCCAAGAATGTCCTAACAAAAATTAACTTTCCAATCACTATGTATCAATTTTCTTTGCATGCACTGTGACATACATACATATCTACACATAGGGGAGAAATGAATTTCTGATTCATGCCCTTCGTTTTCTCACCAAGGTTAAAATGCTAAAAAATAGCGAACGCTATATAGTTTATATTGATTTGTGTAAGGAATTCTTCATTGTTATACTCTAGCCTAAGCTACATTGTATCATTTTCAACAAGGTGTTGTTGAGAAGGCTATATTGTTTCAATTTCAGGTAAGGTGTTGTTTAGAAAAGGTTGTATTGTCTCTTAATATCAATATTGTTTGATCTATGGATTGCATGTATTCATTTTGCAACCATCACCCAATGCAAAAAAACAAAAATAACCTCCAACCACCTTCATAGAAGCTTTTTAGTTATATTTCTCCCAGCCTCAAGAAGCACTTGTTGCAATGATACCCTATATCTTAAGTGTGTCAAGAAAGATTGTTTTCACTATTCATGAAAGTGGTGGACAATCTATGTTCTTGCTCAAGGTTTTACATTTCAGGTTATGCTAGCAATGGAATAAAATAGTTAATGTTAAACATATTGTGTTAGATTCCATTGCCCATCGTTGATTATGACTATTTGATAATACTTTTTTCTACATCTAACATTGTATATGTAGATTTCTATTGATAGTCAATATGAGATCAATTGATATGAAAGTCAAGAATGGATTCTCGATAACAACATTAACTCTATAATATTAACTATTTTATTTTGCATTGCAAATGAAGTATATAGCCAAAGGAAAAGAACAACAATTAGCATTGTGTTATGAAAACAACACCAACTATTTTAATATATTGCAACCATTTGCACATAATGGAAGCCATAGATGAGACAATATTAATTTTTCCTATGTCGATTTGTATGTATGTCAAAGTAGATGCGTGGAATGTACATACATAGCCTTCCAAATGTTTATTATTTTCTAAAAATAGTTATTTATCTAAACCTTTACAGGGCACACTTCAAATGATATACTTTATATTAACTGTTATATACAACACTGAAGCATCTTTCCTAATTATTTATTTTTGTTATAATTTTTTTGCTTGATTCCATTATGCATTGTTACTTACTATTCTCTAGCCTAGGATATCCTATTTTATTTTCGATAGGGTGCTACTAAAGAGGGTATAGTATTTCAATTTATTGATAGGCTGCTATTGGGAAGACTATTGTCTCTCAATTTTTGATAAGGTTGCATTGTTCATGTGCAACAACTACACAAGAACAGGACATTGTGGCACCGACATTAATTGTTGTATGATATCCATATTGTAGGGATAGTTGTAATTACACCTAATATTCCACACCTCAGGAAACATACCACAAGAAGGCACAAGCAAACATTGAATAGCGGTCTTTCCCTATACTGCATGTAGTCAAAAGTGCTATAAAACCCATGGCAAATACCATGACTTGTGATTCTCTAGAATATGCCATGAATTATAAAGTTATGGAAAATAGGATTTTATAACACCTCACTGCATTCTCTATAGGCCAAAATAGCTCCCTTGCTTCTTCCTGCAAGCAAAATTAGGTGCATATTCTATTAATCCATTTACCTTTCCCCTAGAATTTATATATATATATATACACACATATATGTATACATATACATACATATACACAAATATATATACATATATATATGCATACATGTATATGTACAAACATATATACACACACACACACACACACACATATATATAAATATATATGCATACATATGTCATGGAAAATGCCATGGTTTTTATAATGCCTCACTACATTCTCTGCAGGGAAAAATAGCTCCCTTGCTTCTTCCTCCCAACAAACTTAGATGCATATTCTATTAATCTGTTTACCTTTCCCCTGGAATTTATATATATATATATACACATATATGTATACATATACATATATATACATACATACACATACAAAAATATATATACATATATATATGCATACATGTATATGCACAAACATATATATACATATACATATATATACATATACATATATATACATATATATATATACATACATATACACACACACACACACACACATATATATATATAAATATATATACATACATATATATATATATACATCTACATATACATACACACACACACACACACACATATATATATTGAATAGCTTGGAACATATTATTTCATTCATGGTTTCCATGTAGTGGCAATAGTTTCAAAGCAATAAAACAGTGCACAAAAACACACAACAACAATGCAATAAGAAAACAACAATATTGGTTACAACAGCGACCAAGATAGGATATATATTTATATATATATACACACACATATATATCCCTTACACTATACATGTATTCCATATTTTCTATTATACATAATAAAACTCTTTAAATATGCTGATTTACATATTGTCTATCAAATACAGATGTTCACCACACTAAATTTCACATTTATTTGTTATTTTTCCATGACAGAATCTTTGCTAAAATGGCTAATTTTGTTGCTATTTGTGACAAGCTTTTGTTGAGAAATAAGTATATTTTTTACTTGGGTTTCTTGCTATGAATCTTTGCTGGTTTCTCTTTGTGGGTTTTGTTTTGTGGCTATGTACAGAAAAAAATATAATTCATAACCTTTTCTAGTTTTTGTTGGTTGTGGTTGTGTATCATGGGCCATATTTCTCTTCAAAAGGCTATATTGTTTCAATTTTTGATATCCCCTCTCTCACAACTATCTTGAACAATAATATAAACTAAGAGGATGACACCCAACAATGCACTATCACCACTACATAGAAACCATGCAACAATTAAAGTTGATGCCATTTCATAGCCCTCCCTTGGTGGCACACCAAACTCTTTTTATTTTACAACCTGCCACCTTTTCCACGATGATGAAGACCTCAAAAACCTAGAAGGTCCATGGTAGTTTTGACCAAAGTCCACCAAAATAGGAAAACAACCCACCACCCTGTTCCCAGAGCCGAGCAGCCTAAACCCAGGAAGGCCAATGAACATTCCAACCAAAATTTACAAAAATAGTCGATATATATATATATATATATATATATACATATATAGATATATATGTATATATATGTATATATACATATATACATATATAGATACATACATACATACATACATACATACATACATACATACATACATACATACATACATACACACATATATATACATATCCATGTGTTTCATTCCATTATGCATTGTTTTGTTGGTTGTTGTTATGTATCTTGGATGTTATACAATTTATGTTGTTTCGATTATTGACTGTTAATTGTTTTCCTCTAGTTTAGGCTATGTTGTTTAATTTTTGATAGGCCCCTATTGAAGAGGCTATATTATTTCAATTATTTGATAGCACACTGCTGTAAAGGTTAGTTTTTCCCAATTTTTTGATAAGGCTCCATTTAGGAAAGAGCAAACTTTAATATTTCTGCAATGTAGGCTATATTGCACTATTTTTGACAAGATACCGTTGAAGATTTTTTTGTTATGGTTGGAACAAAATAAAATAGTTAACGTTGTTGGTTCTATGTTGTTGAGAAGGCTATATTCTCTATTTTAGAGCTAACGGAATAAAATTGTTGACATTATATAGTTCTTTTTCGATTGTTATTTTCCACCTTGGCCTATATTGTCTCATTTTTTAGAAGGTTTTGTTCAAAAGGCTATTTTGTTTCAATTTTCGATAAGGTGTTGTTGATAGAAGACAATATTATTTGGAAAAGAAATATTGTTTCATTTATGGTTGCATTATATGGATATCTTTCTGCATGGGCTCTATGGCTATAGTTTTGTGGGTTTGTCCATCTGGCTTGTTGAAACCAATGATATTTAATTGATGGCTTTTGTTTTCTGCTTATGGTTGCAACAAAATAAAATAGTTAATGTTGCACACTCTATGTTTGGTTACATCAAGTATTATTGATTACTGTCCTCTCCTTGAGGCTATATTGTTTCATTTTCCATAAGGTGTTGTTGAAAAGAGTATATTGTTTCAATATTTGATAAGGTTCTGTTCATAAAGGAGTATATTTCTGGATGGATTTTCCACTGTTAATATTCAAAATGGAAATCCCAAGAAGGTTATCCCTAGAAAGAGTATTTGAATAGTCCCTTTAATAGCTTCAAAAAGGTATTCAACACATGTATGTGGCAGCCAATGTTCTTTAGCATGTTTAATAGAAAGCCTGTTGTTCTAAGAATCCCTTTTTCAAGAATGAAAGAAATAAAAAATTTGTTCGAAATAAATGACTATCTTCTCAAAACAATAAATTTGAAAGCTTTGTTTCCCTTTTTAAATAACGTAGATTGTTTAATATATATTTCTTATTAAAATGAGTTGCAAGCGTGCTTCATGTGGTGCTTAATTATCAAAAGCACAGACATATAGCCATATATATATATATATATGTACACATGTAAATATCTATATATGTAAAGATTGCTATATCTAAATAGATGTGTATACATATATATGTATCCATACATATACATATATATATACATTTACATATATGTATGTACATACATACATATATATATACACACACATACATATATATACATATACACATACAAATATATATACATATATACATATATACATACATATATATATACACATATATGTACACACATTAGCTGTATATGGGTGAGCCTCTTGCATTTTTTGTTTATGGGTGGAACCGAATGAAATAGTTAAAGTTGTACATTGCATGTTTGGTTACATTAAGCATTGTTGATTATTGTTCTCTGTGTTAGGCTAAATTGTATCATATTCAATAAGGTGCTATTGAAAAAGGTGTCTTGTTTCAATTCTCGAGAAGGTTTTGTACAAAAAACAATATTTTTTTTATGGGTTTGTCATTGTTAATTTTTAAGAGTGCATTGTTGAGAAGGCTATATTGTTTCTATTGCTGGTAATATTTTGTTAAGAAATGAGTATATTTTTACTTGGATTGGTTACTGTGAATCCATTGTTTTTGGTAGGGAATATTGTTTTATTTGCGATAAGGTACTATTGATTGCTTCTAATTTTGATAAGGTGTTGTTGAGAAAAGAGTATATTGTTTGTGAAAATGACTATTGTTTGGTTAAAAATATACCCTAAAATAACACAACCTATACAAAGCAACAATCAACAATCCCCTTTGGAAAATAACATAAACTATTTTAGAAATACTCAACAAATGGTTTTTTCAATATGCACCTCTTCTCGCTTCCTTAAAACACACCTCTTCCTGCTTGCTTTCTCTTCCCATCCATTCTTTCTCCACCACCAACAAAAAATGGGCACACAATTATCACAACCCACACCACCATCGACGCATGCAAGAAACTCAAAATAACCTCCACCCACCCTCACAGAAATTCCATAGCCGATGAACGCACTTGCACCTTCACAAAAGGTTACCCTCCTCACTCACAGCTATCTTGAACAACAAGATAAATCCAAAGAATGACACCCAAAAATGCCTTAGAAAAAATTGCACATACATTCACTTTTCTTTCCAAGGACTTTAAAGACAATTGTTACTTGCACCATCACCACTACATGGAAACCATACAACAATATTATATATATATATGTATATATATATACACACATATATAGATATAGATATTTATCGTGTATATATATACATATATAGATTAAGCTCTTAAGAAAATACAATATAGTTTCTACAAACAAAATTTTGTATCATTTATGGTTCGCATTTTGAGTGTATGGTTTTGCATGGATTTGATGTTGTGATTTTTTGTGGGTTTTTGTTTTCTGGCTATGTTTGGAGGCTTGAAGAAACAAGGCAGCCACACATATATAGATATATATATTTATCAAGTTAGTATGTATGTATATATATACATATATACATATACATATATATATATATACATATACACATATATAGATATATATATATATATACACATATATAGATATATATATATATATATATATATATATATATATATATATATATATATATATATATATTTATCAAGTTAGTATATATATACTGGGTTTCTCCATTTGTCTCCCTATTGAAACCAATGATGTTTAATTTGTGGTTGTTTTCTAGTTACGGTTGCAATAGAATAAAATAGTTAATACTATACACTCTATGTTTGGTTACATCAAGTATTTTTGAAAACCTTATCTTGAGAAATAAGTATATTTTTACTTTCATGTCTCATTGTTATATATATATATACATATACATATATAGATATATATTCATATGCATATATAGATATATATACATATTAACATATATACATATACACACACATATATATATACATATACACACACATATATATATATAGATAAGGTTCTGTTCAGAAAAGGAGTATATTTCTTGATGGATCTGTCACTGTTAAATTATTCGAGAAGGAAATCCTGAAAAGGCTATATCCTTTCAATTTTTGATAACGTTTTGTTGAGAAATAAGTATATTTTTACTTTCTTGCCTCACTGTTATACATATATACATATGCATATACATATACATATACATATACATTTACATATACATATACATACATATATATATATATATATATATATATGTGAATGATACCATTTCACTCGCCTTGTCTATCAGTGAGCCAAACGCTTTTCATATAAAAATAAAAAGACAATCTGCCACCCTTTCCTTGACCATTCTAAATGGAAGCAATAAATGAAACAATATAGGGTAAGGTAGACAACAACAGTGAACAATGCCCTATGCAAAACAACATGAAACACATAACATTAACTATTTTATTGCATTGCAACCATCACCACAAAATGAATGCCATAAATAAAACAATATTATTATCAACAGTGACCCAGATGGCCAAACCCATAAAACACTAAAAATCATAGTGACAAACCCATACAAAAACATCTCCACAAAAGTTGAACCATTGTGAACAAACTATATAGTCTTTTCTCGACATACCCTTTTCAAAAAGGTAACAATATACCCTAAAAAAATACAAGTTGTATAACATTAACTATCTCAATGCATTGCAACCATCGCCATAAAAACACACCTGTCAATAGTGACCTGCATGAAAAATGCACAAAACACAAAAAGCTCGCAGCAACAGACCGATTCAAAACCTTCACCACAAAACGCGAACCATACATGAATCAATGTCGGTTTCAACAACAACCTAGATGGAAAAATTCACCAAAAACACACCATATTAACTATTTTACAACCATTCACACAAAAAATCAAGCCATAAATGAAACAATATAGCCAACGGTCACCCACATGCCAAAACCCACAAAACTATATAGTCTTTTCAACATTAATCAACACAATGACACAATGTTGGTTTCAAGAGTAACCCAGATGAAAAATCCCACAAAAAACACACAAATTCAACACAAGAAACATAAAAAACAAACAACATTTCCTTCCACCCATGGCAGTTACACGGAAACCATAAAGGAAACAATTTATACTAAGCTACAGAGCAACAATCAACAATCCCCTTTGGAAAATAACATAAAATGTTTTAGAAATACGCAAAAAAAAGATTTTTCAATATGCACCTCTTCCCACTTCCTTCAAATACACCTCTTCCTATTTGCTTTCTCTGCCCTTCATTCTTTCTCCGCTGCTTGCAAAAAATGGGCAGACAATTATCACAACCCACACAACCATCGACACATGCAAAAAAATCAAAATAACCTCCACCCACCTTCATAGAAATTCCATAGCCCATGAACGCACTTGCACCTTCATAGAAGCTTGCCCTCCTCACTCACAACTATCTTGAAAAACAAGATAAACCCAGAGAATGACACCCAACAATGCATTATCAAAAATTGCACAGACATTCGCTTCATTTTTTGAGGACTTTAAAGAAAAATGTTAGTTGCACCATCACCACGACACGGAAACCATACAACAATTAATGTTGATGCCATTTAGCTAGCCTCCTCTATCCTCATGCCAAATGTTTTTATTTAAAAAATTCAAAAAGTAATCTGCCACCTTTTTGACGGCGCCGGTATATTTCTTGATGGCTCTGTCACTATTATTATTCAAGAAGGCAATCCTGAAAAGGCTATATCCTTTCAATTTTTGATAATTTTTTGTCGAGAAATAAGTACATTTTTACTTTCCTGCCTAACTGTTATACATACATGCATACATACATACATACATACATACATACATACATACATACATATATATATATATATATATGAATGATACCATTTCACTCACCTTTTCTATCAGTGTGCCAAATGATTTTCATATAAAAATAAAAAAATAATCCACCACCCTTTCCCTAACCATGGTAAATGGAAGAAATAAATCAAACAATATAGGGTAAGGTAGACAAAAACAGTGAACAATGCTCTACGCAAAACAACATGAACCACATAACATTAACTATTTTATTGCATTGCAACCATTACCACAAAAAAATGCCATAAATAAAACAATATTATTATCAATAATCACCCAGATGGCCAAACCCATAAAACACTAAAAATCATAGTGACAAACCCATACAAAAACATCCCCACAAAAGGCGAACCATTGTGAACAAATTATATAGTTTTTTCTCGACATACCCTTTTCAAAAAGGTAACAATATACCCTAAAACAACGTAACCTGTATAACATTAACTATCTCAATGCATTGCAACCATCACCATAAAAACATGACTTTCAACATTGACCTACATGAAAAACACACAAAACACAGAAAGCTTGTAGTAACAGACTGATTCAAAACCTTCACCACAAAATGTGAACCATACATGAATCAATATTTGTTTCAACAACAAGCCAGATAGAAAAATTCATCAAAAACACACTAAATTAACTATTTTACAACCATTCACACAAAAAAGCAAGCCATAAATGAAACAATATAGCCAATGGTCACCCACATGCCAAAACCCACAAAACTATACAGTCTTTTCAACATTATTCGACACAATGACACAATATTGGTTTCAAGAGTAACCCAGATGAAAAAGCCCACAAAAAACACACGAATTCAACACAGGAAACACACAAAACAAACAATATTGCCTTCCACCCATGGCGGCTAGATGGTAACCATAAACCAAATAATTTATACTAAGCTACAGAGCAAAAATCAATGATCCCCTTTGGAAAATAACATAAATTGTTTAGAAATACTCAAAAAATGGTTTTTTCAATATGCACCTCTTCTCGCTTCCTTCAAATACACCTTTTCCCGCTTTCTTTCTCTACCCTCTGTTCTTTCTCCACCTCCTGCAAAAAATGGGAAAATAATTATCACAATCCACACAACCATCGACGCATGCAAAAAACTCAAAATAACCTTCACCCACCTTCACAAAAATTCCACAGCCCATGAACGCACTTGTACCTTCACATAAGCTTGTCCTCCTCACTCACAACTATCTTGAACAACAAGATAAACCCAAAGAATGACACCCAACAATGTGTTATAAAAAATTGCACAGACATTTGCTTCATTTTTCGAGGACTTTAAAGAAAAATGTTACTTACACCATCGCCACTACATGAAAAACCATACAACAATTAATGCTAATGCCATTTCGTTGGCCTCTTCTATCCTTGCACCAAACATTTTTATTTAAAAAAAAAAAAAATCCGCCACCTTTTTTATAGCGCCGGAGACCCCAAAAATGGGAAGGTTGATGAAAATTTTGACCAAAGTTCACCAGGACAGGAAAAAAACATGCCACCTTTTCCAAGCCATCGGAAAAGTGAAAAATTGGGAAGGTTGATGAATATTCTGTGCAAAGTTCACACAAATAGCCTATCAGCTAAAAATTTAAATTAACACTCAATTTTTTTTTCAATTAGTTTTCTTTTAAATAATTTATAAACCAAATTGTTATTTACAATAATGATGAAAAAATAGACCTAATGCTAAATTTTTTGAGCTCAAAGTTAGTTTAGATGATAAAAATATATTTCTACGACATAAAATTGAAAGAACAATAGCTTAAGTCTATATGAAGAGTCGGTCTAATTGTGCGTAAACATCCACTAGTTGAAATGAACTTAAAATTAAGGAGAAAATCTAACTAGGGCTTAAATTTGATGGCCAACATTGCTTGTCAATTTTTTTTTAATGATGGTTATCTATTCAAAGGTGTCCTTAAAACATTATGATATACCTTAGTGTAAGTAAAATTATAGATAAATAAAATATATATTATAATTCTAAATAAGTTTTGACATTCTATCCAAAATCTCTCCTTTCATCTGATACAATCTTCTTAAAATTTTGATTGTATTTTATGGAAAAAAATTTCTAAATGCAGTCATATGGCCATCAAATTTAAGCCCTGAGCCTAACTATTTGTTTGTTCTTTTCTAATATTTTAGGGTTACAATTAGTTGGTGTAAATTACATGTCTTTAAACATGAACTATTTCTCCAATCTTATCAATCTTGAGAGTCGCCTTTCTAATATAAGATACATGCTAAAATCTCTCATTTCTTGTGATATCACCACCCATCATGTAGTTAATGTTGAAATATACTGTGGTGATGGAATGTAGGGGGCATCATATATCTGAGAGTTTGTGCACCCTCACTTGTGTTTTCATGGATCAAGAGGTCCCATGAAGCAAAAAAAAATTATGCTATAGAATTAATTGGAATCTTTTCCTAAAAGATAACAGCCCCTATCTTTTAGGACTACAAATTTCAGTGGGTGAAATTGAGGTGGGGCTAGAAATTGCCCCTACAACTTAGGAATTTTTTTTTGCCATTTCTCTATCACTTAAAATTTTAAATTCTTAATAAAAAATAAAAATGAGAGAATTTTTATTTATTTATTAATTTTTATCAAAGTACTCCATTCTCTTCCTTAAATTTTGGAGTTCAAACTCATAAGTTGAATTGCAAAATTGAATTCATGGGACCGCCAACTTTAAAATATTCCTAAGAAATCTCAACAAAACCCATTGAAATTTTTTAAGAAGCCCCCCTCCATGAGACCTTACCCTAAACGCACCATTCCCGCCTATTTCGCAATGTTGATCCCAACACATTTCATCATGATTACTTTCCTCATTTTCCTACACAAATTAGGGAGTAATGAGAAGGTAATAATTACTACCATTTCTATGTAATGCATCATTCATGACTTTCTTGACCCCGCTCAACACCTCTTCTTCATTATAATTACTAGCCCCCAAATCTCGTTGCCCTACTAAATCGAGTTGATACACCCAGAATCTCATTCTTCCATGGCCGACCTACCTTTGTTTACTGTTCTTACCCTATTTCCTCTCCGCTTCTTCTATGAATGTATTGAGAGGGAAGGGGAAGATCTACTTCAATTTGAATCCAGCTTAAATCACTTTACAAATGTACTTTGTTCTTGATAGAAGGAAACAAATTTTTGTCTTTGGGACTGTATTTCTTATGATGACATTGCCCATCATGTAGTTGTTGTTGCTTTTTCAAAGTGTCCTCTTTCAGTTGAAGGGGGTGTCATATCTGAGAGCTTTTGCAAAAATACTTTTGTTGCAACCATACACCTATCTCAAATGGGATTAACAGTCACTCTTCCTCCCTGCTTAGGAAAACTATCTTCTCTCGCACAACTAGATTTATCTTCCAATAGTTTGAGTGGGAATATTCCTCTTTTTCTATCTAATCTCTCTTCTCTAACTAGCCCAGATCTTTCTGATAATGAAATCACAGTAAGCATTCCCTCCTCTCTCTCTCTCTCATCTTAATAGCTACCAACTACATTTGCTTCATAATTTCTATAGTGCTATCAACAAATCTATTTTTTATATATCTTTCAATCAACATATTCTAGACCATATTTCTATAAGGAACTTGAGTAAATAGTTCAAGTGTCTTTATGCCCTCTTACATGCAAGCCAATATTTTTATCTTTTGCATTCATACTTGGATCTTTTCGTTATCACAATCAGTCATATTCTCAAAGAGTGATTTACTTTTCCTGCAAATTTGCTACCTCTTTTAAATCATTTTAAAAAAATTATTGAAAAATCTTTTTCAATATCAAGCATTTCAAGTTCCTTACTGCTACAAGGCCAAGTCAACATTGAATGGGTGCTGAATATGGAATCGTTTGGTATTTAGGAGGCACCACTAAATTTGGGGAGCCAACAAATTATGTTTGAAGCTGAAATCCATTTGATATTCCAAATTTGTCTCATCCAAAATATTAGCTTTCCATCAAAGAAAGACCTAAAAATCAAAAAGCAAACCGAAAAATGGAAAGGGGTGGCATAGCTCAAATTCTTCATTTTCTAACAATAACTGTAGTTTCTCAAAAAATACCCTTCTATGCAACCATCAGACTACATATTTGACCGTGTTTATTAATTTATTAAAAATAAGAATTCAATAAATTCATATACAACATGATATTCAATTTATATACAACATAATCCAATGTGCAAACAACAACCCATGACAAACATCTATGAAAGTTGCAGTAGTTAAGGAAACTGCAAATCCATTATAGAGGTGGTATCAATAGACACAAAAAAAAGGGTCTTCCATTATCCTAATAATGATGATAACCATAATGCTCTTTGGGTCTTCTCAATATTTCTACACATCACTCACGCAACAAAAAACTAAATCATTTTCCCTCACCCTGCTAAATTGCAAGTTGATTCACCGAGACTTTCATTCTCCCATGGCTGAATTATTTTTGTTTTCTATTATTATACTCTTTCTTCTCCACTTTTGTTGTAGATGTATTGAGAGGGGATCCCACACTCTTCTCTTCAAATCCAGCCTCAATGAATTTGCACATGTACTTAGTTCGTGGGAGAAAGGAACAAATTGTTGCCTCTAGCTTGGTATTTCCTATCATAACACCACTCATCATGTAGTTGGTGTTGATATTTGGGGCTCACATGAAGGGGACATCATATTTGAGAGCTTGTGCACCCTCACTTTTGTTGCAACTATACAACTATCTGTAATGGGATTAACAGGTGCCCTTCCTCCCTACTTTGGAAAACTCCCTTATCTCAGCAAACTAGATTTATGTTTGAATAGGTTGAGCAAGAACATTCCATTATCTTTTGCAAACATGTCTTCTCTAACTAAGCTACATCTTTTTTTTAATAAAGTCACAAGAAGCATTCCCTCTTCTTTCTCTAATATTTCTTCTTTAATTCTGCTAAATTTTGTTGGTAATGAACTCAAAGGAAGCATTCCCTCCCCTCTCTCTCCTCTCTCTTCTCTAAGTTCTATTGATCTCGTGAAAATTGACTCACAGGAATTCTCTCTTTCTCATCTCTCTTCTCTAATTTCTCTTGATCTTTCCGAGAATCA
The DNA here is from genome assembly GCA_007258455.2 of Sequoia sempervirens. Lineage (NCBI taxonomy): Eukaryota > Viridiplantae > Streptophyta > Pinopsida > Cupressales > Cupressaceae > Sequoia > Sequoia sempervirens. The sequence continues at coordinate 437,231,509 of VDFB02075321.1, forward strand.
ACTCACAAGAAGCAATGAATTGTTGGTAGTGAATTTTCTGTTAGTAAATTGCTAGCAGTGAATTTTCCTAAAGCCATAATGTAAGATGGATGGTCCAATCTTGTCATGGATTTCAACTCAATTCTCACTTGAAGTGTTGGAATTATAAACCAGCAATCTTGTTGGAGAAAATCCATCTTGTCTATTAGATATGAGTCTCTTGTTCATCATTCTCATAGGAAATCATTTGCAAGGTCTCCTTTTGCTAAATTCTTTAGCTTGGAAGGAAATACAAGTTGTGGACATGTATAACAATGCATTGTCTGGACAGATGCCACCAATTTTGTCTTCTGATTTACGAGCATTGCTTCTCAACAAAAATTTTCTAATAGGAAATATCCCTCCAAGCTTGTAGGTTAGCTCTTCATTGTGAGTGTTAAACTTGGCATTTAATCATTTTAATGAGATTAATCTTATAAACTTAGCTATTCTTTTTTAAGAAGTAATCATAATAATCCTATTAATTATTAATATAATTTTTGTTATTACTTTAACCAAGAACTAATAAGATTAATTAATCTAAATTATTTTAATTCTTGTTAATTAATCAAACCTTGAATTAAAAGAATTAAGATTAATTAATAAGAATTAAAAGAATCAAGATTAATTGATATATTCCTTTTTAATTTTAATGTTAAACCTTAATGAATTATATCAATACTAATAAGTGTAGACACTTAAAAATATCCTAAATTATATGTGTGCTTGAATCCAATATATTAACATCATTTCATCCTAAAACTCATTTTCTTTTCGCTTGTTTGATTAAATTAACCTAGTTATTTAATCAAATGCCTCATTTTCACCTATTAACACAATTGACCTAATTGGGTTAATTCAACCCCTCTTGCACTAACATTTCACCTTGTTAAATTGAATAAATCAAATTATTTAATTTAACCCTAAGTCCTCTTATTTAATTAAATAATCCTAAACTATTTAATTAAATATCATATTTGCATCCCCTTTTCATTAAATAAATCAATAATTTAATGAATATCATATTATTCTCCATCTTGCACATTTATATTTAGTTTTAATTAACTAAATTGCTCATTATCCTCACCTTCTCACTTACAAGGGAATATTCTTGGAATATTCCTCATTTGTGCATTCCTCCAAAAGAGAATATTCTTATGGAATATCCTCTTTTGTGCATTAATTCCTCAAAATATCTCTTAACCTCTTCCTAATTCTTAGGAAGTGTGTTTGTTGAAAGCTACTTTGGACCATTGATTAAATTAATTAATCCTTGTCAAATTTCAACCTTGACCATGGATTGGAATCCTCAATCCATGTTTCATCCTCCTTTCATTGTTGACCATTGATCGATCTTTTCAATATAAGCCCTTGATTTCTCATTTGTAATTTAGTTTTAAATAACTAAATTTCTAATTATCCTCACCTTCCCACTTGCAAGAGAATATTCCTCCTTTGCACATTAAAATTTGGTTTTAATTAAATAAATGCTAATTTTCCTCTCACACCCAATTGCATTGAGAATATTCTCCCTTTACACTCATTCAAAAAAGGAATATTCTTCCTTGTAAAAAACTTTCAACAAACTTCTTGTGCAAGTTTTGAGAGTGTTTGTTTGGATGTGTAGATGCATAAAATTGGTCATATCTGATTAATCCTGGCATTTAATTAAATATTTATTATTTAATTAATCTCTCTAAAGTCTTCTACATATAATTAAATTAAATTAATTTAATTATATTGTTCATTCAGATTATTCTTCTATCATAATTAAATAAATCAACTTTTATTTAATTATTTCATATTTATATGTCCACTTAATTAATTAAATAAATACACTTTATTTATTTTAATTAATTACCACTTTTGAATTTAATTAAGTCTCTGATTTAATTAAATTTTAATCTTTCTTCTAGTTAATTAAATATCTCATTTAATTAATTTCATTCATACCATTTCTTAAAAAGTTTAATTAAATATTTTTATTAAATTTCTTCCCTATCTTTTCAAAATCATAATTAAATATCTTATTTAAATTATGAAATCTTCCATTATTCTTCAAATCTAGGGTAAAAAGTCTATTTTTAGAGGAATTCCCTGTGTCACCCATAAGTAAATAATTGAACTTAATAATTCATTATTTATCTTCTTCAAAATCTTTCCATAATCTTACAGAAAGGATGATTTTTTACAATTCATCTTTATCATCTTATCTGACCGCTTTTACAGAAAAGATAACAAATCTTGCTTTCTGCTTTCTTCTATTTTCTTCACTCTCATCCATCTTCAACCATTCGATCTGCCAAGAATTTTCACAATCGTTGATCATGTCAACCAATTAGAAGCTTTTGAAAACTCTATAAATAGCACGGTTGATCCAAGCAAGGGTTACAACAACCACACACACATCAGAGTAATTAGAGATTAATTGCATTCTAACATTATAGCATCATAATTTCATAGCATCATCAATAATCTTTCATTTTCAGCAATCATGTTTAGCATTAGAATAATAATGTCTTAGTTTAAGCATTAGCAATCGCATGCATTTCATAATTAAATCTCGTTTTTTAGGAAGACTGTTCATTGAGTCTAGCATACAATCTGAGAGCCAGTTGGAATCAATGAAAATACTGAAGATAGAGGACGATAGGACAACATCTTTGGTAGGATACTGAGTTTGCAGACCTTTTGCAGGTATTTCGATGCATCTAGCAACTATTTTGGTGCATCCAGCAACTGTTTTGGCACATCCAGAAACTATTTTGGCGCATCCAACAACTGTTTCGGCGCATCCAACAATTATTTTGGCACATATATTCTATTTAGTTTGTTAAAATTTCTGAAAAAAAATTAGTTTCATTTTCTTTTAGTGCATTTAGGTGTTTTTATAGCCCATTTAGGATTTTTTGTAGCGCATATTGATTATGTTTTAGCACATTTACTTGTTATTGTGGCACATATAGAGGATTTTTTAGCACATATAGGATTGTAACTAAACAGGTTTTTGAGTCTGACGCCTTCTGCAGACAAAACCTACTCTGGCTTAAAAAGAATCAATCTAGGATAGTCACATCTGGTTTTAAAAACCAACAACCCTAGGATAGACATGGATTTAAAATGAAACAATTTAGGGTGGTCACCACACATTGATCTTGCAGTTAAAATGAATCCATTTTGTGAAGCAACATCTTCACATAGTTTAGATCATTGTGATTTGGGTTTAAAAAGAACATTGTCTATTGTGCTTGTGGCAATAGGTCTATGCTCTCCCCTTAAGTGGGTGATTAGAATACCAAACTTGCCTTTTACATTCATGTAATTTTACTGCTTTATTACATCCTGTAGAGGGCCTACTCTTTTGGAAAAAAGTACTCACCCAAGAGGAATGACTCAAGTGGGTTCAAGCCAAAGCCAGGCTATTCCGCCCTACTATGAAATTTAAAGAAAATTAGGAGAAATCCTCTTTTTCCGGTAGTGTGCAAGATAACCATCCCCAAAGCATTTGTTCTAAAGGTTGGGAGGTCTCTTGAGGGATTTTATTATTGCCATACCGAATAGAAACCCTTACTACGAACCTAGTGTAGTAGCCAGCCGTGTCAATATCCAAACATCCTAATAATTACAATGCAAGGGGAGGGAAGAATCTGCCCCCAAGATACTTACCATATAACTACCAAGGACCGTTTGCTTAGGGGATCCGGTATCCACTTTAGTCACTCTGAGTACACGCCTAGAAAAGACAAAAACACGGGTGCCCCTTCAGGGGTGACATGGCTGTGTGAGTCATCGTAGTTCTAAGATGTGGGTTGTGATTATTATGATGACCAACTTGAGTCCTAAGAGTGAGTCTATCTGTATTGTTTATGATGTGCCAAACCTGTGAAAAGACTTTTTGAAAAAAAAAATTGAACATACACTTGATGTTTAGTATAGGGATTAAGAACAACTATTTTCAAAGTGTTTACTGTGTTTTCAATCACAATAATTCAGATAAAAGATCATCCAAAATGAAAATGTCAAAATTTAGTTGAAAATTGTTCTCAAACTGTTCAGGAAAATACCTTAAAAAAAATATTTTGTTTTAGCGCATCTGGGGTGTATTTTGGCACATATAAGGTCTGTTTTAACACATTCACTAGGTAAATTAGCACTTTCAGGGTATGTTTCAGCACATTTGGAGTCTATTTTAGCGCATAGGTTGAATATTCTGCAAACAATTTTGGTCACTATCAAAACATTTTCTGAAGCGCATATAGGTTACAAAGTAGTGCATTTGGGGCATATTGAAGCACATTTGAGCATTTCTCTGGTGCATATCCCTATTTTTGAAGCACATATGACAACAGAAAAGCGCATCTGTCACTTTTCCTGAATCATTGAATTTGACAGATCTAAGTTTGTAGTATTCCCGGTCCAGTAAAATATTAGCTTTTCTCTCATGCTTAGGGAATGGAAATCTAGAAAATTTTCCAAGAAGTCAATTTCCCATAGAATCAAGAAGCCCAAGAAGCCTCTAGGGTACAAGAAAAATTTACAATGAAGGAAGTTTTTATACAAGAGTCGAAACGTCTTGCTCCATTATCGCAAATTTCTCCATAGGTATCAAGATTTTGTTAGGGGATTTACTGATGAATACATTGTAGACCCTCTAGATTCATGAGCCTATTTTCAAAGAAGAGCCCTCTCACAACGACACAATCACAATCAAACTCTTGATTTCAACTAAATACCACAACCATCTATCAAATACTCAACACATCCTAATTAAATACTTCAGTGAGCTGAAATAGGCTATCTTGATCATTCTTCGAAAACAAAGATCAAATCTTACAAGTGCACCTTACATCACAAACTTCTAATTTCTTGGTTAAATTTCTCCTAACAGGATTCTGATATCCTTTATCATTGGAACCCACAACCTTGAATTAGGAAACATAGTTTTATCATATCATAGGATTTTTATCTTATTAGGACAAAACATCATCATTGCACTCGTCAAACTATGATCTAAGTTTAGGAGAACATCTTGAACTCATATGCCTATTTTTACATGGTCACAATACAACAAAATAAAGGAAGATATTCAACAAGAAGATCATTCATCAACAACTCAAGAAGAAGGTGCAAATAGTGATCCTCTTTATAAAGTTAGTCGAAATCCCCTTTTTGAAGACAACATGGATGAAGGAGCAAAAGATACATTTACTTCTGACATAGATACAAGAAAAACCTTTGAAGATAGTGAGGATGAACAAGAAGAGGAACGTCACCCTAAAGAAGCTGAACAAGATCCTAAATTTCTTAGGGCGGTAGAAAAGTTTGTAGCATGCGACAAATTTTTTTTTCTTCCTATTTTTGGCCAACAAAGGAGCCAAATTACCTCACGACTTTGATATTGCAAACATAAAGAGTAGTCCTGATGAAACACCTTTATCTGATTTTGGCACCTTTACTAAGACACTTAAAATGTTAGAAGCGAAGGTTAAAGATCTAGAAGGAGGAGCCTCAACAAAGACATATGCTCTTGACAATATTTGTCCATATCCTTTTGATCGACATCTCAACATGATTTTGTTTCCTAAACATTGTGAAATACCAAATTTTGATCGTTATAACGAAAAATTGGATCCCATTGACCATATTAGAGACTTTCGAAACATGACTTTAGAATTCTCTCACGAAGATACATACTTAATGCGTTTGTTCCCAAGAAGTCTTGGAGTCCAGTCTATGGAATGGTTATCAAAAATTACACCGCCTGTCAAAACATTTGAGGAATTGATCAATGAGTTCATCTCTCAATATTCCTATAACATACAACACCAATCACAATGATTGATTTATGAAAAGATAAGAAAAAACCTGGTGAATCGTTTATCACATTTCTTCAGAGATGGAGAAGATTATTCGCTAGATATCCATGACATGTTCTTGAAAAGGAAAAGATCACCACATTCATAAACAACTTGGATCAAGAAATGAGTTATCGACTAAATCTTCATTGCCCTCCCTCTTTCCATAAATTTATTGAAAATGCAATCACCATTGAGAATGCATTAGTCCAAAGAGGGATTATCAAACTTGATAGAGACAATCCTAGCTCTTCTAATCACCACAATGACAAATCTAAGTTTTGGACTCGCACCAAGAATGTGGTGAATGATGGTGTTGTAGATGCACATCATGTCTCATCTAAACCAATCATTCTTAGTAGTCCTCACAACAACAACTACAACAATTTCAACTCGCTTACAAATCAAGGGAATAATCCTCCTCCAAGGAATAACCAAAATCCAACCTTTGTTTCAAATCCAAGCACCACCAACAATCAAGGATATCGTGGAAACAACAATAACAATGCCTTAGGAAATACATCAAACAATAATTTGCAACGCCATTCATTTTTCTCCAACAGAAGAGCTTTTACTCCATTGGGACAATCTTTAGAATCTTCCCTTAAAGATTTGATGGAAAAGAACATGATTACTCTACCACCTCAACGTAACTTCGAACCTACTGTGAAGCCACCATCATGGAATGATGCGTATTATTGTGAATATCACAGATGTAAAGGCCATCGTACGAATAATTGCCAAGCCTTGAAGAATGATATTCAAGATCTAATCAACAAAGACATTGTCACAATAGAAGGGAATCAACAATCGAACGAAGATCACCAAGCATTTCGAAACCCTTTACCCAACTATCAAAAGGGTGAATCTTCTGGAAAAAATGTGAATCATGTTGATGAGCATATAATCAATCATATCTACATTGATGACGAGTGGGTTAATGTTATAAAAGTCAAAGAGACAACTGAATATGGAGAAGTTAATGTAACAACACAGGCACAAGCTAAGGTTGTCCTAAAAGGTGTTCCTTCCAAATCCATGGTGCCTCAGCCTCAACATTAATATGATTTAATCAATCAACTTGGGAAAAATTCTACTCAGATTTCTATCTTGGAACTTCTGAAGATTTCCCTAGCACATAAAGAAATTCTAGAAAAGGCCCTCATTGAAACAACTGTATCTGATGATCTGGATGTAGGATGATTTCAAACCATGGTAGGAAATTTGTCCTCACCCACATGCCTTTCATTTTCCAAAAAAGACGATGTTTCCATGACTCATCCCCATAACTCATCACTATATTTAGAAGTCATGATCCACAAGTTTCGTGTCAAACGTGTACTAATAGATGGAGGTGTTGGTTTGAACATATGTACCATGAAGTTAATTAGAGATTTATGGTTTTCTGAAGAATCTATTGATCCCAGAAGAAAGATTACTATTAAAGCCTATGATGATGAGGAAAGAGCATCTAAGGGATTAATCATGCTACCAATAAGAGTGGGACTTGTTATTAAGAATACTTTTTGTCAAGTGTTATACTGAGATCTTGCCTACAACATCTTGTTGGGTCATCCTTGGATCCACAATATGCAAGTTGTACCATCTACATATCATCAATGCCTAAAATTTCCTTATGACGAACGGGAGATCATGATCCCAATTGATAATTCACATAGTCAAACTTGCGCTAATATCAAAGCCAGTCAAGACATTCTGGTTCCCAATAATTGAGAAGCACCTGTTAGTACTTCTCCAAAGGTTGATACACAAATCAGTCAGGTAACCAAAAGCTTTGACAGGAAACTACGGTTCAAGGATAATGGAGTAGGGGAATATTCTCTTTGTCTGGCTAATCTTCCTATGTCACCTTTGTCACATGGACAACCTTCTATCACGTAACATCAGATATTTGCACCATCAACATCAATGTAGTCACCGACGAAACCAATCACAAAGTTCAATGGACAATTTATCAAGGAAAAATTCCCTATGGAAGATCCTGAGGATAGTAAAATGTTAAAATGGCTCTATAAAGATGAAGATGAAGATGATACAATTCTAAATTTCAAGCTAGCAACTGATAAATATGGCAAAGAATACTCAATCATGCAAAAGATGGGATATGAGTGTAATGGTCCTATAGGGAAAAGAAAAGGAGTAATTGAGCCTATTGATCCTCCAAGACTTGCTGCAAAAGATAAAATAGGACTAGGCTATGATACTACCTCAAAAGAAACAACATCTAAATAGTCACATGATACAGTCCTTGCATTACATGAAAGTTCTAATACAACAGAAAGATGTGTGACAACTATTTAGAATTTCATTGATAATAACTCTGACACAGACTCTGGAGAATATGAATGGGATACTATTCACAATGATGAGTTCTAAAGAGACAAATGGGTTGACATAATACACAAGTATACAAATCCTCTAATGCAAGGATAGTACATGAATTTGAACTACAACGCGACTATGCTTCTAGTGATACCAAGTCAGACTTACTCAAACAAGACTATCGCGAGGATAGTACTATCATTGATCTGCCTCATACCTTAGATCCTATGAACACCTCCATTATGACTTTAACCATAGCTAATTTCATGCAGCCTAATGACCCGTTACCACTAAAACATCCCGATCTCATTGATTGGGATCTGTCCGAACCACTTGATATACCCATTCTTCAAACCGACGAATCTATTGTAAAATTTCTTTCCACAAATACTGTAAATGATTGTTCCAATGGAAATTTTTGGAATAAGGTTTCTAATTAGGAGAGTGTCAAGTCTCCTAGCTGCAAAATTAAAAATAAAAAAAGAAAGATCTAATGGTGAAAACTAGAATCTGGCAATATTAGATCAAACAAAATATAAAACAAAGAGCGTATCAGATGGTGAAAACCTTTTTAAGGCACCATATAATGGGATGCTTGACACTCTCCCAGAGCACTATCATGAGCGATCATCTGTCTTGATTGAGCCTACAAAAGCGGTTAATATTGAAACTAGTGAGAAACCAAGAATTCTATAGTTAGCCGCATCAATGACAAATAAAGAAGTTCCTGAGTTTATGGAATTTCTTAGAGAAAATCAAGTCAATTTTGCCTGGTCTTATGCAAATATGCTAGGACTTGATCCTAATCTTATAATGCACCACTTGTCCATTAAACTAGGAGTAAAGCCGGTAAAACAAAAGCTTAGAAAGATGCATCCTCATATCACACTACTAGTAAAAGAAGAACTTAAGAAAATCCTTGATGCGGAATTTATAAGATCAATTGACTATGCAGAATGGATCTCCAACATTGTTCTTGTATCCAAACCTGACAAAAGTGTTCGAGTGTGTACAGACTTTAGAGATCTTAATAAGGCATGTCCTAAAGATGATTTTCCTCTTCTAAGCATTGATACTATAGTTGATTTGATGGTTGGACACTCCATGTACTCACTAATGGATGGTTTATCTGGCTATAACCAAATCAAGATTGCTCTTGAAGACCAGGACAAAACAACGTTCACATGTCCATGGGGAACTTACTATTGGAGCATCATGCCTTTCGATCTAAAGAATGCTAGAGCTACCTATCAAAGAGCTATGACTACAATTTTTCATGACATGATGCACACATTCATGGAAGATTATGTCGATGATATATTAGCAAAGTCATATACAAGAGAAGGACATCTAGAGGTGCTATCCAAGATCTTTGCAAGGTTGGAAAAGTTCAAAGTTCACCTCAATCCTAAGAAATGTGTTTTCGGAGTCACATCTGGAAAACTCTTAGGATACATAGTTTCAACAAAAAGAATTGAAGTAGACCCCGCCAAAGTACAAGCAACCATGGAAATGCCTCCACCAAAGAATATCAATCAGTTAAGATCACTACAAGGATGACTCCAATCTATACAAAGGTTCATTGTACAATTAGCAGATAAATGTCTACATTTCACACATTTGCTACATAATAATGTTCCTTTCAAATGGGATAAAAAGTGTGAATGGCTTTTCAACAAATCAAACAATATCTAATGACTCCACCAGTGCTAGTACTGCCAAATCTAGACAAACTACTCATCTTATACATTGCAACAACAGAGACATCTTTAGGGGCGTTACTGGCACAAGAGGACTCTACATGAAAGGAATGTGCAATCTATTATATTAGTCAAACATTAACAGGGCATGAGCTTAACTACACTTTCATTGAGAAAGCTTTCCTAGTAGTGGTATTTTCCTCACAAAAATTTTGACACTACATGTTAACTCACACAATCAATCTTGTTGCAAAAATAGATCCACTCAAGTACCTACTAAGCAAAGCCACATTGACAGGAAGGCTAGAAAAATGGGTCATGATTTTAAGTGAGTTTGACATCCATTATATTGATCGTAAAGCAATCAAAGGATAAGTTATTGCTAATCAAATGGTTGAAGCACCCCTACAAGTAGAGCATCCCATGCACATTGAATTTCTAGATGCTGATGTCTTCACGACAGAATCAAAGCAACCTTGGGCATTATACTTTGATGGTTCATTTACTCAACACGGATCGGGGGCAGGCATACTCTTTGTCATCCCTCAAGGAAATACCATTCCTTGGTCATATCGGCTAATGTTTCCATGCACTAATAACATAGTTGAGTATGAAGCCTTAATCACTGGACTCAAAATAGCATTGGAATGGAGAATCATAGAATTACAAGTCTATGGCGACTCACAATTGGTCATTAATCAGATCAATGAGGATTATCAGACAAAAGATGACAAGTTGTTGCCATATAAGAAAATGGTTGATGATTTCAAGAAATACTTTGTAGATATCAAGTTCATCCAAATTGCACAGCTTGATAATGTAGACACGTCAAATTTTCATTATGCATATTCATCCGCTCAATAAATAAATCAAATGCATCACATCCATTCACCTAGTAAATCAGGTTCTTATCATCAAAAGTTCAATCATAGTTTAATTAAATAAATCAAGCTTTATTTAATTAAAATCTCAAACATGCATCTTCCATCCTTTTCTGATTTAAATAAAACAAATATTTAAGTCTTAAAAGTCAAAATCACCTAATCAGCATTAAATTAGCATAATCATCATCTATTTAGTCTAACCCTGATTAAATGTTATTCCCATCCCACTTGCATTCTCTAGATATCTCCACTTGCACAATAAATCAATTTTATTGATTTATTAAAAAGCCTCATTTTCCCTCAACATGACAAGTCAAACATGGCATTTATTGCTCTTTTTTCTTGTCCCCCTCTCAAAATTTATTGCAAATTTGAATTCAAATTCTCCCTCTCATGGGCACTCTTCCCAAATCTTGCACAACCATTGACCACTCACCATTTGACAAGTGTCATCTTCTCATTGGAGGATCTTTAGTCCCACATTCACCATCTTGGTCAATCTCTCATCAACAAAATCTATAAAAGAAGGCTTAATCCTCATTCATAGGATCCACAATTTTATGCAAGGTTACTCTCTTGGTTTGAGAAATAATCTTGTTTTCATCTCCATTGCACTTCATCATCTTGAGCTTTGATCAAGGATTGGGAAAGGGTCACTAGCACATGTGACACCAATCCACTATGGAATAGGTAACTTGCTTTTGTTTTCATAATGATTTAGTCTTTCTATTATCATTTGTGGCATTTGAAAGCATTCACAAGGTATTTCATAGAGGTATTTTGAGAGATTTGTGAAATACTAACACCTATATGAAGTTTAGTTTTTGCAGATTTTAATGGATGCCTACATTTGGCACTAGAGGGAGGGCCTAGGACAGTTTACCATTAAATTTTGTTTGCTAAGTTGAATGTTGTCGATAGATCAATCCACTTGACAAACCTGTTGGCCATGGCCTGTAGCTGATCATTGGATTCAAAGAGGCTCAAATATCTCTGCATTCACCTTAAAAGTTATTTTATATCTGCTACTTTCAATAAATGTCCTTGCTTCCATTTATACGGGTTGTGATTTGATCTTGTTGTTATATGTGTCCATTTAGAAGAAAAATGAATGCCTCTCACTAGTACTCTGTTGGCTATGATGCCATCATGGGAACTGCCATTGCTGTTGTGTGGAAAAGACAGTGACCTTTATGTATTTCTGATAAGCATTGGGCACAACGGGCTATAGACTCACTAGTTTAAATCTGTCTTCAAAGTCTTCCACCAAACGTAAGAGAAAAAGAAAAACGCAGAAGACTTGTGTCACATGAGATATAGAACAGCTTCAAATAGATTTCGCGCCATGCCATTAGAGGAAAATAGGTCTGTTCAATAGACTTTAGAAACTATCACGCGCTACTATTAGAAGATTATAAAGATTTTGAAAGTCTGTACTTAGATACATCCTATCCACCCGATTTAGAAATAACTGTCAAAGTCATATTTAAAAACAGTTCGCCACTTTAGCTTACGGTTTGTCCATTTGATTTAACGTATTCCTGTTTGTTTGATCATGTTCCAAAATGTTTGATCAATGATGAGCTTCGCTGACTCTGTTTTTTTTCTTTTACATTTATATATATAAGAAAAACGTATCATAAGCTACACAGTGAGCAGGAGTGGAGTTTATAAATAGTGATTTAATTGTTCAATCTTACTGCACCTTTTAATGGCAATTTAACAAGCTTTCCACGCATTAAATTGTCTAGTAATGGCGAAGTAATTGGCTGTTGTGATTTAGCATGCACTAAATGATGGGTCGCCTTATTTACCCTCTGACCTGCGCACTTACCTCATGCACGTAATCTCATATCTTGCAAATATCCTAACACATTTCTTATGAAGATGCAGCCGTCAGTGAATAATGAGCAGGTTATATAACTGACACCTCTACTAAGCCGCGGCCTGTGCAGATTTCAAAAGTATGCAGATGGGGAGTACGTGCTTTATTCACTTGGTTTCTTATTATGCAGATAAATATTCCTTGAAAAGAATTAATGGCATCATAAAGGATTACTAGCTTTGGGAAAAGAGTTTGTAGGAATTTGAAATTGTCTTTAATGTTATGACTAATGCAGCGGCGGTCTATATAGGACAGGTTATCTTAAATATCTGGCAGATGCATTAATTGAAATCAAAGACTTTAGAGGCTTCTTGCAAAATTGCGTGTTGTGCATGCTTATGGAGAACCACACCCGGAATTTGGTTACATTTCCCTTATTTTACGATCAAATTCTCCATCTTCTATAAGCCATGGTGGTAAACTGATATTTTACATTGATAGGGTAGGACTTGGATGCCCCATCTAAAACAATAAAAGTAGTGTTGGATCTAATCATCTTGTGGGGTCTTTAGCTATCATTTGGGGATAATTTAATGATAAATGATTTGATTTTCATGTTATTAAAGGTTTTGTATTAAAATCTGATTTAATATATAAACATGAATCATTTATGAGAAATTTTCTCCTCTTTCATGTTTAAACCAAATCATTTGTATTTTTAAATTTGAAACATGTTAAAAGCTAATGTTTTTATCCTCACTTACTTATCTTTTTGAATAGGTACCAAAAGCGAACAAAGGCAAGTGAAAGGTACAAATGAAGGAAAAGCGAAGGCAAAAAGGTACAAGAAAATTGAAAAGTCAACAAGGAGGAGGCTAGCAAACGAAGACAAAAGGGGGAGGATTTTTTTTTTTTGAAAACACAATGTGTTTTTTAACACTTTAAGTGTTTGATCAACACTACTTCACGAAGTTGTTTATCTTTTCGTTTTAGAACACTAATTTTCATTTGGGTCTAAAACGAACAATTTGATTTTCATTGCAAAGGGCTTAAAAGGAATCTTAGGACAAACTTACTAGATTTCGTTTTGGGCTAAAAATTGGACAAGCAAAACTCACACTTCATTTTGGTGCTTAAAACGAACTCACAATTGCTTTGAAGGCTATAAAATGAACAAGTGTTTGAATTGTGTGATTTTATCTTTTGAGTGCATATCCTCTCCCCTTGCGCTTCGTGCGATCTAGGGTGCAAGAGAAACAATCAAAATACATTTTATTTCTTTGAAACACTTCAATTTGGGCTTAAAAATTGAACATCTTGTGCGAGTGTGAGTAGGGGCATTTTCGCGTACATTCTCTTTCTTTGTGCCATCAAAGATCGATCGAGTTACGGATTGTGTCTTTGCTCGCTTTTGTTTATCTTAGAGGGCCTGCCTTGGGGAAAAAGTACTCACCCAAGGGAACGACTCAACCGGTAACACTCTAAAGCCAAGAGTATTTCTAGCTGGGATATAAATGAGGGTTTTGGTTAAACGCCATTATCACCGGTTGGCTCGACAAGATGGATCCAAAAGGGGACTCTTGCATGGGTCAATCTCCACGAATGGAAAGTCCTTACTAGAACCCATGTGCTAGAATTTTCCAAAATCCTTAATCTATTTGTTGGTGCAACAAAGGTCGTTTTGAAGCCACCCCACACTCTTACGGTCTTCTAGTAGAGATGGAAAGCATGCCATGGGAGTTTCATGGGTGTTGATGCTTGGCTGCCCCGATTGACGTTAATGAGCCGTGGAGGGGAGCCAGTGGGGTCAAGCATCTAACCATCCACTAGAGATAAGCGTAGCTGGACTTGTCCAAGTGGGAATCCAACAAATATTGTCTTACACATCCATAGGGCTTGTAATTGTTCTTTGTTTGAAAACACAGTGTTGTATTCAAAAACATTTTGCAAACAAACATTCAACATGATTCTCAAAATTTCAAACCCTCTTGAAGACAAATATCATTGACTCAATCCATATGTTACTGCTTTCCCTGGGAATTCACGTCTGTAGAGGTTCCTAAGCATTGGATTATAACTCAATTTGTCTTCTTGAGTAAACAATAGGAAAACCCTTGCCTTAAGTTCATTGAATTTCCACATAAAATATCTTGTGGGGTTTAAGGAAATTAAGAAATTGGACATATTAGTTTGAAACTTTAATCAAAGAGAGTGTTCTTGGTAAAATAAAGCCATTAAGCAAAGATAAGCAAAATGAACTTTCATGTGTGTTGAAGAATCCAAAGCAAAGATCATTGAAAATCCAAAAATGAAAGTTCAAATGAAATCAATCCTTGGTTACAAAGGTCTTTAGGAAGCATATGCATGCTCTTCAATACCTAGGTCTTGGAAAATACAAAGTGGTCTTTTTAGGTTCATCTAGGGATCAAAACAAATAAAACATCTTTCATACATCTTTCAAAAACATCAAAATCCATCTCACAAATCATCATTTGATAAGAACCTTGAAATCATCCTTGAAGTGCTAGGCTTTATGACAAAATCAAGCAAACACCAAAATCATTGAGACCAAGTCCTTGAAAACATTTATCAAAACATCTTTGGCTAGGAATGTGTAAATGCATCCTTTTGCATATCTTTAGTCAAAGTCATCCAAATCATCATTGTCTAGCTTAGTGTATGTAGATGAATCCTTCTGCATATACTTAGTGAAACAATCATCTTATTTGAGTAGGTGTGGGTAGATGCATCCTTCTCCTCACACATATCCAAATCATCATCCTTTGAACACAACCATCCCTTAGATCATTATCAAACATCTTAGGGTTTCTTTTTGTTCAAAATCAAAATCAAAATCCAAATCAAGATCAAAGACAAAATCTCAAAATCCAAACATCAAACCAATCAAAAATCCAAAGTCCTAGCATTTCATTCAAGATTTATCAAAAGCCAAAAACAACACCTATAAACATCCATAACATCCATCTTTAAACATCACCATCACGTTTGATCCTAAAAGGCATCCTAAAACTTTCACTTTGGGACATAAAATAGAGATTAATCCAAGGAATCAAGAGATTCATCTCCCATATTCTCGAAGATTGATCCTTGTTTTATGGTTCTAACGAGATCTCAATACAAGAAGAGTATGGAAGCCCACAAAGAAACTCCCGCTTCAAGTGACCTTAGCCAAACAAACGCAGAAATGAATCTTGTAGAATCAAACAATCCATTGATCCCCTCATCATCACAAAACCCACAAGAAGAAAATCAAGGGGAGGACCTCACCTTTGGAATGTCTCATGAAGAAATAGCTGAAGTGCTCCAAAATCCAGATAACCATAGAATCATAAACATCATGATGAGACTTAACCCTTCGTTATACATGCTTGAACTAGCAAAGCAAGGGGCCAAGTTGCCTTTGGATTTTGATGTGAGCACTATAGTAGAGACATATTTTCCACCAATCTCATCCACCATCCCCATTTCATCTACACCTCCATCCCAAAACATCACGCAAAACATTCTAAAAATCATGACATCGATTGCTCCAACCCAACCAAATGTCAACAAGGGAAACACATTTCTCAATGAACTTCAATCACATCCCCTTGTGAATAACCAAAACTTGGACGCAAACACCACAGTGGAACAAAAACATCCTCCATAATTCATTACACCAAAATGTTCCTCTCACTTTACATTATGACCCATCATTAACATCTTTTCACGAAGCACCACAAACACCTCTTCTCACAAATCCGCAAGAAGAAGGGGACATGTTCGGATAAGGGGGCATATTCAATACCACAACACTTTCGCAAGGATTCACCCCCCTCACATTTCCACCTATCCCACCACTACCATTATCATCCACGTCACTCCTTGGCTTGGGGTTGCCTCCCCTACAAAGTTTAATCAAACTGCTATCCCAACCATGAATCAAAACATTTTGCCAAATGCTCAAAGATTATTGTTAACATCACAACAACAAATGACAAACATGCAAGCAATGGCAACATCATCAAACACCCCCACAACATTGCAAAGCATGGTCTCTCAAGGGCCAATCACATCAATGATGCCACTTACCACATCAACAACACCATCCACCAATCACGTAATCAACATGACAACACCATCCACCAACCAAATAATCAACAGAACATCACCATTCACCACTACCACAAACGCCATTCCAAATCCACCACCACCCCCACCACCACCAACATTCACCACATCAAACCAATCCGATGCAAAATTGCAAGTTGCTTTCCAAAGAGGCTATCAACAAGTGAAAAAACAAAAAGCTGTGCAACAAGCCGCTCAAGCTGCCAAAGCTGCACAAGCTGCAATACAAGCGCAACAAGCTCAAGCGTTATTACAACAACAACAACAACAACAACAACAACAACAACAACAAGCTGCTCAAGCTTCCCAAGTCGCGCAAGCATTGCAAGCACAAAGGGTCACTCAAGCACAACTATTATTGCAGCAACAAGCCGCACAAGCGCAAGCCCAAGCACAAGCTCAAGTGCAAGCACAACAAGCACAAGCACAAGCACAACTTCTTGCACAAGCAGTGCAATTCCAAGCATACCAACAAGCATTAAAGCAATATCAAGAGCAGCAAGAAGCAGCAGAATTAGCAGCCCCACAACAAGCGTTGTGGGAACAAGAACAAGCAGAACAACAAGCGTTGTTAGAACATCAACAAGCACAATAGCAAGCAGAACAACAAGCGTTGTTAGAACAACAACAAGTGCAACAACAAGAAAAAAATCCTAGCACAACAACAATAAGAGCAACAACAAGCATTGTTCATCTAAAAGCAAGTAGAAGCCTACTTCACTCGCCACAACATACCGATACCATTGAACAATGCACAAACCAACCCATCCATCCAAACCACGATTGCAACACCCCAAAACACATTCATCCCACCCCCTGATCCTTAGAATGATATGACGACACAATTCAAGTTGCTCTCGCAACAAGTACTCGATCTTCAATCAGGACGAATAACCAAAATGCAAAGCAACTTGTGTCCCTATCCATTTGATAGGAGCCTAGACATGAAACCATTCCCTAAGGGATTTGAGACCCCTAAATTTGACAAATATCGAGGGACGGGAAACCCTGAAGATCACATCAGGGAATTCCAGGTTCATTGTGTGGAGGTTGCATATGACGATACTTATCTGATGCGGCTATTCCCTAGGAGCTTAGTAGGAGATGCTATAGAATGGTTCTCTCACTTACCTTCAGGCATTAGGACATTCGAATAAATTAGAGACGCATTCATTAGAAACTACGCATGTAACATTACAATGGATGTTAGTCTTGAAGAACTCTACGCTCTGAAACAAGGAAAGAATGAATCTTTTGCTTCATTTCTTCAACGATGGCGATCCAAGGCCAATCAGAGCAAATGGACCATGCCAGAAGAGCAACAAGTTTGCACAATCATTACCAACCTTGAAAGCTGCTTGTCATTCCACCTCAAGGTTCAGGGAATCACCACCTATGATCAACTAATCTCCAAGGCGCTTAGCATCGAAAGAGCCCTTGCAACCCAACCCATCGAATCAACATCATATCACGAATCACAAAACAATCGCCCACCATCAAATTACAATGATAAACCTCATACATGGGTGAGAAACAAGAACATCACTAATGATGGCATCGTCGATGCCAAGGTGGTCATTAGTGGTCCACGCCAAAATACACCCACACCGCAAATCCAACCACAACGCCAAAACACTCATCACACAACATATCAACCCAACAATAATCCCACCATCAATAATGTCAACGACCAAAGAGGACCACCTCAACGCAAAACATACCCCAAACAAAATACACTACTTTGGGGGAACCACTTGAGGACATCATGAAAAAGCTAA
Source organism: Sequoia sempervirens (assembly GCA_007258455.2). Classification (NCBI taxonomy): domain Eukaryota; kingdom Viridiplantae; phylum Streptophyta; class Pinopsida; order Cupressales; family Cupressaceae; genus Sequoia; species Sequoia sempervirens. The sequence continues at coordinate 437,250,043 of VDFB02075321.1, forward strand.
TCGACGAAAAACTCATCCAAGCTCCTACATTTGAGAATTATCAAGAACCTGATGTCAAACCTCCTTGGTACAATGAGAATCAACTGTGTGAATTCCACAAAATCAAAGGCCACACCACAAATAATTGTATGAGACTCAAGAACATCATTCAAGATCTCATCGACAAAAGAATCATAAATGTGGAAGCACCTACTGGGAATCAGGATCTTAAAATCTACACGAATCTGATGCCAAATCATGGCAATAAAGGGAATAACAAGGATAAAGGAAAAGGCAGTGTAAATCATGTATACGAAATGGTTGTTTCCAACCTCAATGAAAATTGCATGGTCATCACCATCAAAGGCGCCCATGTTGAAGATTGTGGAGTCACCACAAGAGGCGGCAAAGTCACCATTGCAGGGTCATCCCAACCCAATAGAGTCCCTACATCAAGAGCCGTTCTGTATAGCTACAATGTTGTAGACCAACTCAAAAGAATGCCAGCACACATCTCCATCATGGAGTTGTTAAAAATCTCATCAGCACATAAAAAGATCCTTGAGGAAGCATTAGCCTCATCTACCGTCCCCGCAGACCTCGATGCAGAACAATTCCAAGCTATGGTCGAAAACATCATAACACCTAATCTCCTTACATTTTCTGACCAAGACTTTCCCGCCCAACCATCTCACAATCATGCACTTCACTTGGAGGTCATTGTGAAAATAAGCAAAATCAAAAGGGTCCTAGTGGATGGAGGTGCAAGTTTGAACATTTGTTCTTTTAGCCTCATCAAGCAGTTAAAGATATCAGAAGATTCCATTGACAAAAGAAAGGGCATAACAATAAGAGCATATGATGACCAAGAAAGAGTGTCACAAGGCACAATTAAGCTCCCTATCCAAGTAGGGCCAACGCTTATGGAAACCACCTGTCAGGTCTTGGACCTCGACTTACCATACAACATTCTCCTGGGACGCCCATGGATCCATGCAATGAAAGCCGTAGCATCAACCTTCCACCAATGTGTAAAATTTACACACAAAGGACAAGAGGTTATTGTCCATGGAGATCCTGAGCCGTTTTCATACTGCAAGAACCTTGAAGCCAAATATTACAAAATCCCCCAAGTGCCGAAAAATGATGAGGGCCCATCCACCTCATACATCGATCCCACCATTCTCACTTCTGTAATAGAGACACCTGCCATTCCCACCATATCCGATATCAAGCTCATCATCCAGGAGGACGGTTGTGGAAGTTATAGGCTCCCTAACAATGCTTTTTTGATAGGAGAGTTACCACAATCTCCAAGATCATGAGGACGCCCACAAGAAAATCAAGCTCCCTCATCACAAACCTATCCTCAAAATTATCTTGAATTCACAAGGTGGGGAGACCTTGGCCATGAGGTAATAGAAGCAGATCCATCAAACATGTTGTATCGAGATGAAAGACCGACACCTAAATTACCAATGGATGAAAGAAGCAGAGGCCTACACATGATGCTTGCGATGGGCTATGACCGAAATCAACGACTGGGACAAAATGACAACGGGCTCTTAATACCAATCATTCCTGAGACGCGACCTATAATAAATCTTGGTCTTGGATGTACCCCTTCGAGAATAACCATACGTGGCCAAAGTCCTCCGGTTAGAGCCGCTAATGTTTCTCCTTAGCCAGTCCTAGTACAAGTGCAGTCCCCAATACCCATAGGGACAGACATGCATAACTTTATCACTGAGCCCTATATTAGTAGCGATGATGAAGATACCTTATCCAACCTACCTAGGTTATTCGAAGATACCACCCTATGTATGATTAGTACCATATCCTTTGAACCGTGATGTTCAAAGTCACGAGATCAGCTTAGTCTACTCCAACTGATTGACTATGACCAACTAAGACCACCAGTTTGATACATTCAAAAAACGATGAAGCACTCTCAATTCATGGGGTTGAGGGATAACATTCTAGATGGAGATCACAAGGCAGCTTCATAATGGAGTTGGACACACACGCTTTACTATGGGGAAACGATTGAACTCTTCACCACAAAAGTGAGAAACTAAGAATCATATCCAAGTCCCTAAGTGAAACCACACTGGCACTCTCTGACAATAAAATAGTTAAAATAAAGGACGTATCCAATGGTGAAAACCTCTCTGAGGTGCCTGAGGATGAAGGATTCAATCTTCCCCTAAGAGCTATTCATCAAGAGAAGTCAACAGTCTTGGCCGAAAAATGCAACCTAGTCAACCTAGGAATAGAGGAGACCCCGCATATCACATTCTATGCAGAATCACTATTATCAGAAGAGCAAGAACTCCTAGCAGCATTCCTAAGGGAAAGACAAATAAACTTTGCATGGAGTTATGATGATATGCCAGGACTTGATCCAAATGTGGTCCACCACCTAGCAGTGTATCCAGATGCAAAACCTATCAGACAGAAGTTTACAAAATGCATCCTCAAATTGTTTTGTTAGTCAAAATGGAGCTCAAAAGCTATTAGATGCTGGATTCATCCACCAATTGATTATCCGTATCGGGTATCATCAAACTTGGCAATTCTATTTCAAAACCTCGATGGAGGCCATCGAATCAGACGATTTCCGAGATTTGAACAAAGCATGTCCTAAGGATGATTTCCTCCCCAACATCGGCTACGATAGTAGATATGACAAGAGGGACACGATGCTTACGCACGGACAAATTTTCGATATAACCAAATCATGATAGCAAAAGAAGACCAACACAAGACGGGTTTTCACTGCCCATGGGAAACTCCATCATTGAACATGATGCCATTCGCCTAAAGAATGCAGGAGCAACCTATCAAAGGGCCATGATTAATCGACATTTCATGATATGATTCACAAAATAGTCAAACACTATGTTGACGACATCCTAGCAAAATCAAGAAAAAGACAAGATCATATAGCAACCCTAAGTGCTATCTTTGACAGATTAGAGGAATACAAGGTCAGACTAAATCCCAAGAAGTGTGTCTTCGGCGTGCAATCAGGAAAATTACTAGGATACATAGTCTCCATGAGGGGTATCGAGGTAGATCCTGCAAAAGTCAAAGCAATCCTTGAGATGGAAGTACCAAGGAACTTAAAGCAACTGAGAGGCCTCCAAGGCAGGCTCCAATCCATTAGAAGGTTCATAGCACAATTGGCAGACAAACAAAACCCATAGTCGCACCTTCTCCACAAGGGGGTAGTATACAAATGGGATACCAAGTGCGAAGAGGCATTCAACAAAATAAAGGAATATGTACTGACACCTCCAGTGTTAATACCACCTATCCCGAGAAAGCCATTGATCTTATATGTGTCAGCAATAGCAGCAGCCCTAGGAGCTCTTCTTGCTCAGCATGATGAAAACGGAATAGAAAGGGCCATCTACTATATTAGCAGGACAATGGTCAGTCATGAGCTAAATTACTCCTTCATTGAAAAAGCTTGCCTCGTAGTAGTGTTTGCATCCCAAAAATTCAGACATTATATGTTGGCACACAAGATCAAGCTCATTGCGAAAATTGATCCCCTCAAATATCTTTTATCCAAGGCAATGTTAACTGGTAGAATGGAAAAATGGGTCATGATATTATCAGAATATGACATCGAGTATGTAGAGAGGAAAGCAATCAAGGGATAGGTTATTGCAGATCAATTAGCAGAAGCACCTATGTATTCTGAAAATCCTCTTGTATCTGAATTTCCAGATGAATCCATCTTTAACCTTAATATAGCTAATCACTGGAAACTATACTTCGATGGGTCATATACACAACATGGATCAGGAGCTGGTGTCTTCTTCATCACCCCACAGGGGGACTGCATACCAAGATCGTATAAACTAGCATTTCCTTGCACTAACAACATAGCGGAATATGAGGCTTTGACTATAGGTCTCAGGATAGCAGTGCAGTGGAATATCATAGCTCTTAAGGTCTACGAAGACTCATAGTTGATCATAAATCAGGTCAATAATGAATATCAGACAAAGGATGACAAGTTAACCCCATACAAAAAATTGGTAGAGACTCTAAAAGAATCCTTCATCGACATAACATTTGAACAGATTCCAAGAACCAACAACAGAGCAGCTGACGCCATGGCTACAATTAGGTCTCTATTAGACATCCCTCATAATGTATCGAAATATGAATTTCTGATCGAGCAGATTCTCGTTCCCACATTCGAGGTACCAGAATCAGAATATGTGTGTGAAATCGTTGGTCCTGGCGATCCTTGGTATCATGACATCTATACATATCTTCGAATAGGAGTCTTACCCGCTGACCTACCATCGAGCCTAAAAAGAACCTTTATCAAAAAAGCATCCAGATTTTTCATCCTAGGTGATACCTTATACCGTAGAAGCATAGAGGGTACTTTACTTCACTGTCTAAATGCTGAGGAGGCATTAACCGCTCTAACCGAGGTTCATAACGGTATCTGTGGCTCACACTCGAGTGGAATGACCATTGCCAAGAAACTGCTGAGGCTGGGGTATTACTGGCCCACGATGGAGTGAGAAGCACATGATCATGCTAAAAGGTGTTTACAATGTCAGCAGCATGGGGACCTCATCCATGCTCTAGCTCAAGAGCTTCACCCGATTATCACACCATGGGTCTTTCATGCTGGGAGTCGACCCCATTGGGAAAATCTCACCCACTTCATTCAATGGCTACAAATTCATCATAACTGCAATGGAGTACTTTACTAAGTGGGTGGAAGCCATACCCATGATGTACATAACTGGGAAGCAGATATCAAAGTTTATCCTAAACTATCTCATATGTCGCTATGGTGTTCCACAAGCCATTATCCTCGTGATAATGGGACACCCTTCAAGAACCAAATAATTTGTGCGAAATTCAAAATCTAGCATCGCTTCCACCTCAGACATCCCTGCTGCAATGGCTACAAAAGCCACAAACAAACCATCCTCAAAATCCTCAAGAAAAATACCAATGACGCAGTCGTGGATCGGCACTTCTGGTACTCTTTAACTTCACCCCTCGGGCTTTATCGAACCAGCATCCATACACTCCACTAGTGCCACCCTTCTCCTGGTCTACTGGACGCAGGTCAGACTCCCCATTGAGATCGAGCTCCCATCCCTCAGAATATCACTGCAAAATCTCATCACTGATGAAGAATATCGGGTCTCAAGACTAAACGAGCTGGAGTTACTGGATGAGAGAAGGATCAAAGCTTTGAATCATTTGCAAGTCTATCAGAATAGACTCAAACGGAGCTACAACAAGAAGATCAGAAGCAGGACTTTCCAAGTCGGAGAACTAGTCTTAAAAGAAAATCAGAAGAATGTCCCAAATCCCAACAGCAAAGGCAAGTTCGAACCCAATTGGTTAGGGCCTTTCACTCAGCCATGGCAGCAAGTTACAAATCGTGCATATCACCATCAACACTGGTTGAACTCCTCTCAGGAGCCCATGAATAGCTCCCATCTCAAAAAGTTTTATGCCTAATTCTTTTCAAGGTAGAACCTCAAAAAAAAAAAATCCAAAAATTAGAAAAAGCCCCGGAAATATGAGCATTTCGGGAAAAACCCTGAAAATGTGCATCTTAGTGACAACAAAAACATAAAAAAAAAAAAGCGTAAAAATCCAAAAAAAATTAGAAAAAAGGATCAAAAATAGTAAAGAGAAAAAAATTGTCCTCTAGTGAAAACCACTTCGCGGGCACTTTGGGCAAGTAATTCTAAGTGGAAAACCCTCGCAAATGTGCTTTGTGTAAATGGGCACTTTCCATCCACCAGGACCTTTACAGCTTGTTCGTCATCATCCCTCCATTTCGCTTTCATCATCCATCTCATCCATATATCCATCCATTACTCATCCACTCGCATCCACACCATAGCTTGGTCCTGTGTTTGTATTATGATCCCTCCTAAGCACTACTTCCGCCCATTTCAAGGCTTTTCCAGGCTTTATTCTGCCTTTTATCAGAGTAGCCTTATTGCATCATGTCAGTATGTTCCCATCGATCGGATCTCGTATGGTCTTAAAGTCCTCAAAATCAGAAAATCCAAAACATCGTAAAACCGAAAATCCAAAACATCAAAAATCAAAAAATCTAAAACATCAAAAATCAAAATCCAAAAACATCAAAAAATCCAAAAATCCAAAAACATTAGAAAATCAGAAAGTCCAAAAACATCCAAATCATATCAAAAATCCAAAAACATTCAAAACATATCAAAATCCAAAAAAGGTCAAAAAGTCATTCAAAAAATCCAAAAACAAGGTCGTCTTGTCGAACTACGTCGTCTCTGAGCTCGAGCGTAGGCAAGGTTGATCTTTGATCATCCCCCAAGACATTTAGGTCAGTCCTATAGGAGTCCGTCATAATAAACTGACATCTCATCATGTATATCATCATCTGTAAATTGGTCAAGTCGTCAGTCGAACTACGTGGTCTCTGCGTGTATAACGTAGGCAAGGCTAATCTTTCGATCAGCCCTCGAGGCCCCTAGGATAGGTCTTTCGGCTAGTATCTTGGTCAAAATCTCAGAAAATCCCAAAAACATTGGAAAACTGAAAATAAAAACATTTGTAAAACCTCAAAAAAATACCAAAAATAGCCTCAAAACATTGCAAAATTCCAAAAACATCCAAATATTTGAAAAAATCCATCCGCCTCATCTTGTTTGCACCCACAATAAACACCATTCATAATAAATTGATCGTCATCATCAACCTTTGGTGAAACAGTTAGAAACAAGTCTAGCAGGTTAAAAGCAAAACTCAAAAGCGTCAAGTCTCAAGTCTTAGTCAGTACGTAAACAAGTTGGTCAAGTCTTTGTGTCGATAGTCCATCATCCAAACAGTCTCATATCAATCATCTGATAACATCATGTCATAGGATGAATCCTTCCTACAAGGGGCATTATTTATCGAAAAGAACATTGGATAAATGAAATGATGCCACCATCCCACACTAACTTGTCCTAGGATGTATCAGCCTTCCACCACAATGGGCATTATGCTTTTTGGTAATAAGTTTTGGTTCTTATCCTTAAAAGCACATTCCCTTTTGGTTAGCGGTATTGAAGAACATCAACTTGTTTGTGTACTTGGTTTTTTTTCTTTTGACTTATCTTATTGCGCTCAGTCCAAGGACCTCTCGATGATATCCGAACGAAGGATTTCGAGAGATAGGAATGGGGCAACGATCATTATTCTTTTGTTTGTTGTGCTTGTTGGACGTTCTTGTAAAATAACTTGGCGAATACTTGCTTTGTTAGATATGTATGGAGGATGTTTTAGATAGCTTGTTGACTATTGCATTGATTGGTTATACCTTTCTGTGTTTTGGTCCTAGATGTTTGAGACTTCTAAAGTGCATCCTAGCAAGGTTTCCGTATGTCAGGTGTGAACAAGAATACTCCTATCTATTTGTCGAGTCAAAGTCCATCACACTAATTACAACGCCATCCTGGTCCTTTATACCTTGATGCATCGTGCTTAAGCGTGTTATCAAACATAAAGTAAGTGACCCTTTGAAAATCCCAATCCTTGATAAGCAAATCATCATCATCATCTGTCATCACCATCTCTAATAAAGTCTCAACCAATCATGGACTTGTTGGATCCTCTTGTCATCATCTCATTTCCACGCTAACATTGCATCATGAATAGTCCATCATGCATCCATCCTACATCCACAACCTGTTAGCATTCATCCATCATGCATCCATTATGCATTTATCTTGCATCCATAAATCATCAGAATTCTGCATATCATCTCACATGCATCATCATTATAATACAGATCTGTTAGTCTAAGCATCTCATAAATCATCCATTGCATAATCACAACATATCACATCATCAATCTCATCCATCTCATATCATATCATCATTTAAGTTGTTTAGAATAATATAGATTTGTTATTCTAAGCATCTTGAAATCATCTTTGCATCGTCATCCATAACCACCCATTTTGAACCTCTTTATCGCGAGATCGACCCTCAAATTGAATCTTTTCGCTCGATCTCTCGAGGGGGCAATGTACCAGTGTACTTCTTTCCGCTGGGGCATTCGAAAAATCAGATTTTTTTTTTATTTCAATCGCGACAAGTTTATTCTTTGAACCAACGCAACAAGTACATTGCTTCAAAGAGGGGCAAAATGTAGACACGTCAAATTTGCATTATGCATATTCATCCGCTCAATAAATAAATCAAATGCATCACATCCATTCACCTAGTAAATCAGGTTCTTATCATCAAAAGCTCAATCATAGTTTAATTAAATAAATCAAGCTTTATTTAATTAAAATCTCAAACATGCATCTTCCATCCTTTTCTGATTTAAATAAAACAAATATTTAAGTCTTAAAATTCAAAATCATCTAATCAGCATTAAATCAGCATAATCATCATCTATTTAATCTAACCCTGATTAAATGTTAATCCCATCCCACTTGCATTAATAAATCAATTTTATTGATTTATTAAAACCTCATTTTCCCTCAACATGACAAGTCAAACATGGCATTTATTGCTCTTTTTCTTGTCCCCTCTCAAAATTTATTGCAAATTTGAATTCAAATTCTCCCTCTCATGGGCACTCTTCCCAAATCTTGCACAACCATTGACCACTCACCATTTGACAAGTGTCATCTTCTCATTGGAGGATCTTTAGTCCCACATTCACCATCTTGGTCAATCTCTCATCAACAAAATCTATAAAAGAAGGCTTAATCCTCATTCATAGGATCCACAATTTTATGCAAGGTTACTCTCTTGGTTTGAGAAATAATCTTGTTTTCATCTGCATTGCACTTCATCATCTTGAGCTTTTTATCAAGGATTGGGAAAGCGTCACTAGCACATGTGACACCAATCCACTATGGAATAGGTAACTTGCTTTTGTTTTCATAATGCTTTAGTCTTTCTATTATCATTTGTGGCATTTGAAAGCATTCACAAGGTATTTCATAGAGGTATTTTGAGAGATTTGTGAAATACTAACCCCTATATGAAGTTTAGTTTTTGCAGATTTTAATGGATGCCTACAGATAATAAGGAAGCTGACACTATGGCCATAATCGCCTCATTGTTACAATTCCCAAAAAACTAGGCTCGCTACAAATTTCTGGTGGAACAATCATTTACGCTTGCCTATGACACACCTGAAATCCAAATCATTTGTCACTTAGTAGGATCCGATTCACCTTGGTATGAAAAAATTTATGCCTACCTAAAAGATGACATCTTACCACTTGACTTATCCTAAAACCAAAAACACAACTTTATTCGCCAATCCTCTTGCTACACCCTTATTGCTGACACTCTCTATCTAATGCAGGAGCATCTAGTGGTGTAAGGGCAATCTTGCATCACCCAAAAATAGTTAAATTTCAAGTTTCTCAGTTTTTAGATGTTTTTACATTTTTGGATACCCTTTTCATCATAATGAAATTCCCAATTTATGGTTTTTATTTTCTATTCCTAGGTTGAAAGATATTGCAGTTTTAGTTTCCCAGTTGCACTTGAAAATCTTCGAGTTAAATTTGAGGCACTTAGAGTTCCTAGAACGGCCCCAAAACTTTCCAAAATTGGCATAGCATATTTTTAGTGTGTTATTGACTTCAAGACCTTTCCAACCATTCAAACGGTTCACGAATCGGAGTCCCGGATCAAAAGTTATGGCCTCGGGAAGTTGGTGCACTTTCTAGAAGATACAATTGCAAATGTTCTTTTGAAATTTGAACTTCAAGTTGTAATTTTTCAGTGCCAAACTGCCTAAGCTCAAATTTGAATGTTGTTTTGGCTCCAAACTATAGAGTATCCCTATTTATGGGCAGGTTTCTAATTTTTAGATTAACTTTTTGGGGACAAGCTTCAGCATGTCTTGGGGTGATTACGTAGCACTACGTAACTTGCATGTGTTGTAAAACTTGGGGATTTGAGATCCTCTGCATGTAAAGCTCCATTTTCTGAATAATAAAATTATTCTCGTTTTGAGTTATTTTTCTAAGTCTTGGGTTGCGCCCTCATCAAGTGGTATTAAAACGGGTTTTCTTGAGCTTGTGGATAGATCACCGATCATGAGGCAGTTCGCACCAGGACCGTGGTTGTGGGTCGAGGTCAAGAAAGATGCCTCCAATAGTGATGCCTGGTAGGAATGGCGGTGCTAGAGGTGGTCAAGGTGGCATAAATGCTGGTGGAAGAGATGCACTAGCAGCCCTCTAAAAACAGATTGATACGTTACAAGAGTAGTTGAGAAGAGGGTTAAACCTGAGGGAGGAAAATTAAGGGATGAAAGAGGAAGATTCAAATGTAGAAGAGGAAAGAAGAAGCAATTGATCAAGACCAAATGCAGCTAATAGGGCCATTTCAAAGATGTCGGGAAAAGACCGAGCAAAGTCCCAGGATTATTACAGAGTCCCCGAACGGAAGAGTTGATCATTTGGATCAGCGAGCTAGAAGGAATATTTTTGAGTATGAGGAAATAGAGAGGACCTAGATCGGGTTAAGTTTGCAAAATGAAGGTGAAGAGACCTACCGGTGTTGGTGGAAAGAGGTCCAATTGGAAAGAAATCGAAGAAGAAAAGGAAAGATCACCAGATGGGATCGCATGATAGAGAAACTGAAGAAGCAGTTCATACCAGTGGACTACAAGTTAGATCTGTTGAAGAAATTGCAAGAGTTGAAGCAAGGAAGCAGATCTGTGAAAGAATATACTGAAGATTTTCACAAGATAATCATCATAACGGGCCACACAGAGGCCAATAAGGAGAAGGTAGCCCGATATATTAATGGGTTATGACCGAGCATTCGGGAGGAGTTAAGCCTAGTCAGAATGACCACCATTGAGGATGTGTATCAGTTTGCTCTGAAGGTGGAAGAGAAGCTGAACAAAAGATTTGATGGCAAGCAAAAAGGACGAGGAGGTCAAAGTGGAAGGGGCAGTGGAAGACCTTCAGGAAGCGAAAATGATGATGAAAAGAAAAGTGAAGATGTGGGTACCAACCGAAGCCAAAGGAATGACAAATTCTACCACCCTCATGATCAAAACAGTGGTAATCAAAGAGGTAGAGGATGAGGGAGACATGGACAAGGATCTGGAAGAGGTGGTTTCAAAGGAACACATTTCCAGTGTGGTGAAGAAGGGCATCGAGCCTATGAATGTGCACAACACCAAGGAAGGGTAGAAAAAAGGCCAGAAGGTCGTGAAAGGGTTGCGCATGTAGATAAGGAGGCCCATTATGAACATTCAGATGATGCTGAAAGGGGAGAAGCCCTAGTGATTAGGAGAGCTCTGGTGACTAAGGAAAAGGAACCAGAACAGAGGAAGAATTTGTTTCACACAAGGTGCAAGTGTGAAGGAAAATGTTGTGATGTCATTATTGACGGTGGGAGCACCAATAATCTGGTGTCAAAAGAGATGGTCACAAAGTTGAAGCTGAAGAGGGAAAGGCACCCACATCCATATTGGATTGCCTGGTTGTAGAAAAACCACAAAGTTTCGGTCAATGAGCAGTGCCTAGTAAAGTTCAAGATCGGGAGCTACCATGATGAGGTACTCTGTGATATCATCCCCATGGATGCATGTCACATGTTGTTGGGGAGGTCGTGGCAGTTCGATAGGTAAGCTATACATGATGGCCATGCAAATACTTATTCCTTGACAAAGGATGGGGTTCGTCACAAGTTGAAACCCCTGAAGGAGACCGAAGAAAAGGTATGCTATGTAGATGGAAGAAATTTTTTAGAAGATATGAAGCATGAGCGTGTGTGTTATGCATTGATTCCTAGAGTGAGTAAGGAGGATAGTGAGAAGGTTCTAGAAGAAGTTTTTGGGATGTTGGATGAGTTTCAGGATATTGTTTCTGATAATGTACCTGAGGTTTTACCACCAATAAGGAAGATCAGTCATCAGATTGACTTGATTTCTCGAGCCAGTTTTCCAAATAAGGCAGCTCATAGAATGACTCCAGCAGAAAATGAGGAGTTGAACAGACAAGTTCAAGAGTTGTTGAGAAAGGGTTTGATATGGGAGAGTTTGAGTCCATGTGCAGTACCTGCAGTACTAGCACCAAAGAAGGATGGGGAGTGGAGGATGTGTATAGATTCACGAGCCATAAACAAGATAACAATCAAGTACAGATTTCCCCTGCCAAGGATGGATGACCTGATGGATTGTTTGAGTGGAGCTCAGTACTTCACAAAGATTGATGCAGTGGATATCCGCGAGATCCAGATTCGAGAGGGAAATGAATGGAAGACTGCCTTTAAGACCAAAGAGGGCCTGTACAAGTGGTTAGTTGTGCCTTTTGGGCTAACCAATGCACCGAGCACATTCATGCGACTCATGAATGAGGTACTAAAAGAATTTCTGGGAAGTTTACTGTTATTATTATTTAGATGATATTTTAATTTTTAGTAAGATGTTGGATGAGCATATGATGCATATTCGGAGAGCCTTTGAGAAGTTAAGAGAAGAAAAATTGTTGATTAATTTGAAGAAGTGCAGTTTTGTGAAGAGGGAGTTAGTGTACTTGGGGTTTGTTGTCTCAGTAGAAGGTCTCAAGATGGACCGAGAGAAGGTGAAGGCTATTTTGGAATGGCCTACCTCTTGAACTGCTACTGAGGTGAAATATTTCCATGGTCTAGCTAGTTTTTATAGAAAGTTCATTAGAAACTTCAGTAGGATTTGTGGACCTCGACTAAAACAATGAGAGGATGAAAAGGAATTCAAGTGGGTATTAGATGACAAAGGAGAGTTTTGAATTGTTGAAATATAAAAGGTGATAGAGCAACCTGTTCTAGCCCTCCCAGATTTCAACAAGGTGTTTCAGGTGGATTGTGATGCCAGTAGTTGTGCCATTGGAGCAGTGTTGAGCCAAGAAGGTAAGCCCATTGCCTATTTGAGTGAAAAGTTAAATAATGCCAAGAGAATGTATTCTATATATGATCAGAAATTTTATGCGATAGTTCAAGCATTAAAGAAATGGAGACATTATTTGTTGCTGAAGGAATTTGTTCTATATACTGATCATGAGGCCTTGCAGTACCTAAATAGTCAGGGAAAATTAAATCAGAGGCATATGAAATGGGTAGAGTTTTTGTAGAGTTATACCTTTGTTTTGAAACATAGGATTGGGAAGCCAAATAGGGTTGCAGATGCCTTAAGTAGGAGGAATACATTGATGACAAAGATGCAGATTGAAGTGGTTGGGTTCAATGAACTTAAGACACTGTACGTAGAAGATCCTGATTATGCAAAGGCTTGGAAAGCTTGCAAGGAACCTGTTATAGTGGACAAGACAAGGTGGTTGGATTTCATAATCCAGGATGGCATGTTATTTAAGGGAAGTCAATTGTGTATCCCGAAGAGTTCCATGAGGGAGAACCTGATAAAGGAGAAGCATAGTGGAGGAATGACAGGACATTTTGGTCGGGATAAGACCATTTCAATTATCAGTGAGCATTATTATTGGCCTCAGTTGTCATAGGATATGAATAAGTTTGTACAAAGTTGTAGGGTATGTCAAATGGCTAAAGGAGTGAGCCAGAATATAGGCTTATATCAGCCCTTACCTGTAACAGAGAGGTCATGGGAGGATATAAGTATGGACTTTGTTCTTGGTTTGCCAAGGACACAATGAGGGAATGATTCAGTCTTTGTGGTGGTTGATAGGATTTTGAAGATGGCACATTTCATTCCATGTTAGAAGACCCATGATGTAGTCCACATTGCTGACTTGTTCTTCAAAGAGATGGTGAGGCTACATGGTTTGCCAAAGAGTATTGTTTCAGATCGTGACACCAAATTTGTGGGGTACTTTTGGAGGACCTTGTGGAAGAAGCTGAAGATAGAGTTGAAGTTCAGTTCTGCACACCATCCACAAAAAGATGGGTAGACAGAGGTTGTTAACAAGAGTCTGGGTAACCTACTGAGATGTTTGGTAGGAGATAAACCCAAGGGATGGGACTTGATCTTAACCTAGGAAGAATTTTCTTACAACAATTCTATCAACAGAAGCACTGGTAGATCACCGTTCCAAATTGTGTATAGAGGTAGCCCCAGAACAGCTCCAAAATTGTGGAAGATGGACCAAGAGAAGCAAATAAGTGCTGAAGCCAAATATTTTGTAGAGCACATCAAGAATATATATGAGAAGGAATGAGAACACATTAATAAGATGAATATGCAATATAAGGCTAAGACAGATCATAAAAGGAGGAATAAGGAGTTTCAGACTAGCGATGAAGTAATGGTCCACTTGAGGAAAGAAAGGTTTCTCGTGGGAACCTATAACAAATTGAAGATGAAGAAATTCGGTCCCTATAAGATTTTGAAGAAGCATGATTTAGGGAATGCATATGAGGTAGAGTTGCCTAATGGAATTAACATTTCCCCTATGTTCAACATTTCAGATTTGATAGAATATCATGAAGGTGGAACAGAGGAAGCACCAGCAATAGGGAAATATGGCATTCCAACACCTACTTCAGAAAGGGAGGAGATTGAATCAATCTTGGATAGTCGTGTGGGAAGGAGTACCAGAAATAGGCAGTATGAAGAATATCTGGTGAAATGGAGAAGAAGGCCTGTGGAAGATTCATCTTGGCTATCTAAGGCAGTGGTTGATCGGTTGGGTTTTCCTCAACCATCTGAGACGTGATGGGTCACTTCTCAAATTACCTTGGGTGTCTGATGTAGGAGCATCCAGTGGTGTAAGGGCAATCTTGCATCACCCAAAAATAGTTAAAATTCAAGTTCCTCAATTTTTAGATGTTTTTACATTTTCTGATACCCTTTTCGTCATAATGAAATTCCCAATTTACGGTTTTTATTTTCTATTCCTGGGTTGAAAGATATTGTAGTTTTAGTTTCTCAGATTTGCACTTGAAAATATTTTGAGTTAGATTTGAGGCACTTAGAGTTCCTGGAATGGCCCCAAAACTTTCCAAAATCAGCATAGCAAATTTTGAGTGCGTTATTGACTTCGAGACCTTTCCAATGGTTCAAACGGTTCACGAATCAGAGTCCCAGATCAAAGGTTATGGCCCCGGGAAGTTGGCGCACTTTCTAGAAGATACAATTGCAAATGTTCTTTTGAAATTTGAACTTCAATTTGTAATTTTTCGGCGCCAAACCGCCTAAACTCAAATTTGAATGTTGTTTTGGCTCCAAACTAAAGAGGAGCTCTATTTATGGGTGGGTTTCTAATTTTTGGGTAACTTTTTGGGGACAAGCTCACATATTGCGAAATGGTGATTTTGTAGCTTTCTGTAACTTGCATGTGTTGTAGAACTTGGAGATTTGAGATCTTCTGCATGTAAGAAGCTCCATTTTCTGAATAATAAAATTATTCTCTTGTTTTTGGGTTATTTTCTAAGTCTCGGGTTGTGCCCTCATCACTATCGTCGTAGCCTTGATGGTACTTTACTCTGATGTCTTGAACATGATGAATCTAATAAGACTTTACAAGAAGTTCATAGTGGCATTTTTGGTACTCATTCAAGTGGACTAACCTTATCTAAGAAATTGATTAGAATGGGTTACTACTGGCCTACCATGGAGAGGGAATTATTCACTTTCGTGAAGAAGTGTTCTAAATGTCAGATACATGGAAACCTTATTCATGCACCAGCACAGGAACTACAACCATTTACACCAACTTGGCCATTCTCTCAATAGGGGTTAGATTTAGTTGGTAAGATTCACCCTTCCTTTTCGAATGACCACAAGTTCATTATTACAGTGACATAATACTTCACCAAGTGGATTGAGGCAATACCTCTCACTAAGGTTACCAGAAAACAAGTTTCATCTTTCATACTCAACTATGTCATTTTTTGGTATGGCATTCCCAACTCCATCATCACAGATAATGGATGACCATTCAAGAATCAATATGTTGATGAACTTTGTGGAAGATTCCATATTCAACATAGATACTCAACACCTTATTATATACAAGGAAACGGCCAAGCAGAGGCCTTAAATAAAACAATATTAAAAATCTTGAAGAAGACGGTGAATGATGTAGGGAAAGATTGGCATGTTCAACTTAATCCCACATTGTGGGCCTACAGAACTAGTATCTGAATGCCAATAGGAGCAACACCATTTGCTCTTATCTATGGAGTAGAAGCCATTCTACCTCTAGAGGTTGAGATTCCATCACTTAGAGTATCATGGAAGGGTCTCATTACAGATGATGAATACAGAGTTTTCCAATTGCAAGAACTAGAACTCCTTGATGAAAAGAGACAACGAGCAGCTGACTATTTAAAATCCTATCAAAAAATGATGTCTCGCAGCTATAATCATAGAGTCAAACCACGTACTTTTCAGGTTGGTGATTTTGTTCTAAAAGAAAACCCACACAATCAGCAAGATAGAGAAAAAAAAGGAAAGTTTGAACCTAATTGGTTGGGTCCATATGTGGTCATAGCAGTGTACAGTTCAAGAGCATACAAGATGTCAATGCTAGAAGGGGACCTGTTTGATGAACCCATCAATAGCATGCACCTAAAGAAGTATTAAGTTTGAAATAGTTATCATCATCCGTAAATGTCCTGAAGAAATAAAAAAATCAGAAAAAGTCCTGAAGAAATCTAAAAAAATCAGAAAAAGTCCTAAAGAAATCTAAAAATCAGAAAAAGTCCTGAAAAAATCTAAAAAATTAGAAAAAGTCCTGAAGAAATCTAAAAATAAAAAAAAGTCTTGAAGAAATCCACAAAAATGGAAGGAAAAAGTCTAAAGAAATCCTAAAAATTAGAAAAGTCCTAAAAGAAATCTAAAAAAATCGAGGAAAAAGTCCTAAAGAAATCTAAAAATCGAGGGAAAAGTCTGAGGAAGAAATCTAAAAATCAGAAAAAAGTCCTGAAGAAATCTAAAAAAATCTTAAAAAGTCCTTAAGAAATCTAAAAAAAATCAGAAAAAGTCCTAAAGAAATCTAAAAAAATCAAAAAAAGTCTTGAAGAAATCTAAAAATCAGAAAAAGTCTTGAAGAAATCTAAAAACATTAGAAAAAGTCCTGAAGAAATCCAAAACATCCAGAAAAAGTCCTAAAAAAATGGTTACCCTGGTGAAAACTTGGCAAACATGCATCTCGGTAACGACAAAAAAAGAAAAGAAAAAGAGAAAGTCATAGGGTGAAAACCTAGTAATAGGCAGTCTATTGACAGGAAAAATACAAAAAAATCAAAAAGAAATCAGAAAAATGCAATAAAAACAAATACTGAAAATCTGGCAAATAGACGCTATTTGTAGCTCTCCATCTATTGGTTCATGTTCTGCACTTGGCTTCTCAGCCTTCATTTTCATGCATCTTTCCATCATCTTAGGGCCATACTAGCATCATGCTGTCATCATTCGCCTAGAGCGATAACGTCTTACCATGGCTTGATTTTTGATACATATCCAAGTTGAGTCAAATACTGGGGGCAAAAATGTTAACATACTGGGGGCACCCAACTTTCAGGTTGTGGAAACAATTAGACAATGACATAGAAATCCAATCTTATGAACAAACAATCAAATCTTATGCACAACTATCCAATCATTGATCCATTCACAAAAGTTTTCAGTTGCATACCATATCATGACTCATATTTGGATGATCTATAATCTAAATAATGTTTGGAATAATAGTATTTCATTTTGAACAATGGTTGTTTAATTTTTTGATATCATCTCTTTGGAGCACACTCAAAGATGTATTGAACTAGAGTGGCACGGAAAGAGGATGATTTTTCTTTGTCTGTTGTCTTGAGGTTAACAATTGATTTGGTGCAAATATGTCGAGAGACATGATTCCCAATGCATATCATTGACAATAGTTCCATGTTTGCATTAGAAAGGTGGTTAATCTTTGTTTGTTTATGCAAGAAATGCTCAGGTCATCTCGGTTTAATTATACCTCAATGCTTGTGTTCACTTGCTACATCAAAAACCATGAAAGTTGTACCCAGGTCATCATTGGTGCTAATTTACCCTCTAATGCTTGTACATACTTCCAACATTTTACAATGGCTCTATGATGATTCAAGAACGTTGACAAAAAAGCTCAACAAATGGTTGCTTTCATTTCATTACATTGCATTTTATTTGGTCGCATTCATTTAGAGCAAAGTACATATCTACATATTGAGTTTACATTGGAGTTTTAAAATGAAGCTAAACAGATAAGTCAACCAGTTGCCATGTCTCTTTGGACTATATGTGGAGGACATTTGGACATTTGTTGCATCCTCATTTTATTATCACATCATCTAGGTTTAGAGCATATCATATCATTTCACATCCATCATTTGAATCATACCTTATGCATTCATATCATCTCATTTCATTTCATTGCATATCATTACATTACATTTCATTTTATCACTTCATCATTTCATAAATCACCTTATTACGTTTTCTCATTTCATTACATTTCATTTTCATCTCATTTCATATCATATCATTTTATCATGTCATTTTATTTTATATCATTTCATATCATATCATTTTATCATGTCATTTTATTTCATCTCATTTCATCTCATATCATTTTATCATGTCATTTTATTTCATCTCATTTCATATCATATCATTTTATCATGTCATATTCATTTCATCTCATATCATTTTATCATGTCATTTTATTTCATATTCACTTCATCTCATATCATTTTATTTCATCTCATTTCATATCATTTCATATCATATCATTTTATCATGTCATTTTATTTCATCTCATTTCATATCATTTCATATCATCTAATTTCATTTCATTTTTTTTCTCACATTATCATTTCATTATCTTTTCACCTATTTCATTTTCTCATTATCATTTTTTGTATCATCATCATTTACCCTTTCATATCATTATATCATTTATCATCTTATCATTATTATTATCATTAACATATTATTACATTGTCATTATTTTCACTACATCACATAATAAGACATATCATTTTCTCATTACATCATATCTTTCATCATTATTTATCATTTGCATAATCACATATTTAATCATCTACCATATCATCCTATCATTTGACAAACTCATGATACATTTCATAAGCATCACCTTCATTTTTCCTTATTTCACTTGCATTTGAAAAATCCAACAACAATAAACATTTCATACATACATTATCATATCATTTGAAAACCCATTGCATTTTCACAAATCACCATCCTAGGTCATCCATTTGCACAACATCATTAGTATGCATCATAACTCATCATCATAAACACATCATATCAAACCATCCTGCATATCATGTTAGTCATCAAATCATTAAAATACATACCAAAATCCATAACATATAGAAATAAAAGTATACCCATCTCATATCATCATATCAAATGTAACACATCATCACAAATCATTGCCACTGCATATCATCGCTCATCAAAAAATATATGTACAAATGTCCAAAAGTCCAATGAAACTAAAATGTCTAGAGAGATACATGGGATATGATCAAAATAACATGTATACATGCTCCACATAATATGAGATACATCACATAAAAATCATGTATACAACAATCATGGCCGACCTATGGAACCCCCTCGATGGAGTTGGTCTCATCGATGGTGGTCACACTGTACTGTGATTCAATCTCACAAATTCTAGTAACCCCCACACTCTGGGTGAAGCTGCCCCACCTCAAGCCTCGGGTCCTACTACTTGCATTCATGTGGCGGCTCCCGCGACTCGTGAGGACACACCACATATTTAACATGGGAAATACTTTGCCTCCCTCGGCCATATATCCATGCCCCTCTCGCACGGAATTTCACAAGGATGCACTCCCTCAACTATGCCTCCACGCCTCTTTGGGCAACACCGCCTCCACTCTTTCTAAAGGCATTCTCTCCGCCATCAATTCAGCACTGCGGGTCCCAGGTAGGTGCCTTATACTCTATGCCTATGCTCTTTCCATGCCTCGAGCTCGAAATTGCATGTGCTTTGTGCTCGAGTTCGAGCTCAGGCTCTGCTTCTTATGCTCGAGTATGTGACTATGCCGCCTATGCCTATAGCTATGCACGAATCCTGTTCCCATCTCAACCAACTCTAAAAATGCACCTACCGCCCCTACAATTTCTACACCTAGGCCCCTCAGAGGGGTGGCTATCTATCCCTACTGTGATGAAGATCCAACCCTGATCGTTGTCCACTGCCCAATCCCAATCCTTGACTGCCACATGATATGTACACCACTAAGAAAATCTAGCCCCAGCCTCCCTGGTACCTATCCCTCATCTCCACCATCACCCCCATCATCCCCATCTGAGCTACCCTCCTCACCACTCTCCTCCTCATCTCCCCCACCTATTGCTAGCTCCCCACCTGCCACATCCTCCTGTCTTACTGCCCCTGGCTGTGGTACCACCAAAATAGGTACAGGCTCATCAGGACTGGTGAACCATGGAAAGGGATGTGTGTGATAATATATGGAGTACTCATCAAACATACCAGCATCAACAATATCATCCTATCATCCCATGCCTCGGCGCTAAAGCCATATACTTTGTATATGCTATCTGGTATGAAATACATGGCCCCCATCCAGCCTCATCTCTACTCCAGGCATAGTGTGTAACCCCCTACGTGAAACCGAACTGTCACTGCACCCACAATGCCAGAAACCTCTCAATGATGAAAGGGGTCCTCCCTATCAAAAACTGTGGAATACCTACAAATGGCATCTCTCAGTGATTTGTATCCCATGGCTCACAATCTAGGTATGGCCGCCATACCACTACATCAAGATCATCCAGGCACCGTCTCCAGTACTCCACCTTGCCCAGCTTGGGCTGGACAAGGAACATGGCATAAGCATACACATAAGGCCTACTTGGTGGCCTCACTCTGGGGCACGCCGGTCTTGTCATAGCAAGATGCTCCCATGCCCAGATCTATAGCAATGTCACACCACACGACAAACTGGAAGCACCCCTGTACACCACCTAATGCAAATCATGATATAGGTGCACTAACATACAACTCCCCCATGCATATCTCTATGGTTGTAGCAACATCTTCTCTAGAATCCTCCCCCATCCCACTGATAATCCCTTTGACCAGTGATCCGAACAAAGGAGACCTCTAATAAACACACCCAAAACTGTAGGCAAGGCTAGATATCATTGAAAGTCAGCCCATGGCACCCAGTACCTAGCTATATGTGCATCACCATATACCCTCCTTAGAGAATTTGTACCCTCAAGCTCCTTATGATCATAGAAAACAAGGGAACCAACCACTAGGATACCTAATATCCTATATACATCCTCCAAAGTCACAGTCACCTCACTAGTTAGCAAATGAAAGGTGTTGTGCTCTGAATGCCACCTCTCTGCCAGTGCGGTCAATAGTCCCCTATTGACCTGAATCGGCGGCATAGCCAACAATGATCTCAAACCACATGTATCTATCAAAGCTACATTAGTAGGTGTCAGCTCAGGTATCCTATCCCATCCTGCCGAGTGCCGCTCCCTCACCTAGAGGTTTTTGAAAACCTCATATTTTTAGGTTATCATACCAACAATCAATTAGAATCATATCAATAATTCAATCTCAATCAAACTCATATCTATCTATGAACCATATCAGTGACCCATATCTATGACCCATATTAGTGATCCATATCAGTGAACCATATTAGTAACCCATATTAGTGACCCATATCAAGTGATCTATCTAAGTGACTCATATTAGGAAATCAATGCACAATCTATTCAAATCAATCCACTATTTGTTTTCTATTGCAAAAAGAAAATTTATTAGAAAAAAATCAAACATCTACTATTTGTTTTCTATCACAAAAAGAAAATTTATCAACAGTCTTATCAATCATCTACTCTTTGTTTTTCATACAAGGGAAACAGAGTTATCAGCTATCTACTCTTTGATTTCTATTTTGGAAACAAAGTTATCAATTCTTTATCAGATTTTCTATCCATATCAACAAGATGACAAGACATTTTCTTGATCTATTGACCAAGGAAGCAATATACATCATCATTTTCACATAACTATCATCAAATCACACATTCTGTCTATTTTAACCAGATGCGTTAATTTGTGGTCTCTATGCGCTAAAACTCACATGCGCTATTCTGTATCCCAGGTGCGCTAAAACCCAAATGCGTCGTTCTTTGCACGAGATGCGTTCAAATAGTTTCCATATGCGCTATTTCCCTATATGTGCTAAAACTATAAACCTAAGTGCTACTTTACTTACTGGATGCACGATTTCCCTATATGCGCTACTATTTTTCCTCAATGCGCTTAAACCCTAATTTTCTACATCTTTCCTATATGTGTTTTTGTTTTCAGCGAATGCGCTAAACTGGTTTTATGTTAAACACAAGAATTCTATCCTATATGCGCTACTGTTTTCATCCTAAGCACTAAGACATTCATCAAATGTGCTAAAACTTTCCTAAAAGCATTAAAATGCCATTTTCAAAACTAAAATCCATGGAAAAATAGTAAAATTTTATTTCAAACGGATAAATTTGAAAGAACAAGCAGTTAGATCAACTCACCGGTGGTCAGTATGTAGCTAGCCTTTGATATCGATGTGATCGCTCGAATCTGTGACGATGATATGGAATCTCCATGTTGCTAGGTCGCTGTCAGAGCTACAAGATTCAAAAAGTCAAAAAGTGCAAATGACTTGTCTTTTTTACCTTTTTTACCTTTTAAAGGTCAACCAAAGGTAAGTTTTGTGACATTTTTAATCTTTTTATCTAAATTTGACTTTATTTTCGCATTGGGGCATCTTTACACATCATTTTTCGTGAGCTAAATCATTGGATTCACATCAACATCAAACTCTCCTTATCAAATCAAACAATATCAACAACTCACATCATCATCAATGATTTACCTCTTGAGGGGGCATCATTAACACTAGCAACATCTTTCGATTGGAAACACATCAAAATCAGATCGGGGGCATATTTTTTTCTTTGAAAAAGGGCATAGTTAAACACAACAAAGTTTGAAAGCAGGAAGATTTTCTTTGAAGCAATGCGCTTCACACATTACTTCAAAGAGGGGCAAAGTGTAGATGCATAAAATTGGTCATAGTTGATTAATCCTGGCATTTAATTAAATATTTATTATTTAATTAATCTCTCTAAAGTCTTCTACATATAATTAAATTAAATTAATTTAATTATATTGTTCATCTAGATTATTCTTCTATCATAATTAAATAAATCAACTTTTATTTAATTATTTCATATTCATATGTCCACTTAATTAATTAAATAAATACACTTTATTTATTTTAATTAATTACCACTTTTGAATTTAATTAAGTCTCTCTGATTTAATTAAATTTTAATCTTTCTTCTAGTTAATTAAATATCTCATTTAATTAATTTCATTCACATACCATTTCTTAAAAAGTTTAATTAAATATTTTTATTTAATTAAATATCTTCTCTATCTTTTCAAAATCATAATTAAATATCTTATTTAAATTATGAAATCTTCCATTATTCTTCAAATCTAGGGTAAAAACTCTATTTTTAGAAGAATCCCTTGTGTCACCCATAAGTAAATAATTGAACTTAATAATTCATTATTTATCTTCTTCAAAATCTTTCCATAATCTTACAAAAAGGACAATTTTTTACAATTCATCTTTATCATCTTATCTTACCGCTTTTACAGAGCAGAAAGCAAATCTTGCTTTCTGCTTTCTTCTGTTTTCTTCACTCTCATCCATCTTCAACCATTCGATCTGCCAGGAATTTTCACAATCGTTGATCATATCAACCAATAAGAAGCTTTCGAAAACTCTATAAATAGCATTGTTGATCCAAGCAAGGGTTACAACAATCACACACACATCAGAGTAATTAGAGATTAATTGCATTCTAGCACTAAAGCATCATAATTTCATAGCATCATCAATAATCTTTCATTTTCAGCAATCATGTTTAGCATTAGAATAATCATGTCTTAGTTTATGCATTAGCAATCGCATGCATTTCATAATTAAATCTCGTTCTTTAGGAAGACTGTTCATTGAGCCTAGCATACAATCTGAGAGCCAGCTGTAATCAATGAAAATACTGAAGATAGAGGATGATAGGACGACATCGACAGCATAATACTGAGTTTGCAATTTTTACTACTTTAATATTCTATTTTCGATATAATGTCTTATTGGTGTGATTTATTTTTTTACATGTTTAATATGCACAAAATCGACCACACACTTTGCATTATCCCAAAAGTAGAACACACTACAAAAAGAAAAAGGAAAAAAAGGCGAAAAGTGATGTACAACATATAAAAGAATAGAGGTACAAATAGAAGAAGTGTACAATGAGAGAGATAACTTTAAACACACGATATAAGGGGAACACGATACACACATAAAACAAAAAGGAAAAAGTGCTAATGAGGCATATGCAAAACAACCATCTAATAGGTCATCTTCCTCCCCATGATGATCATCTTACTATAAGGGTAGTTGACTATCTAATGGAGGAATTGTAAGTGCCAAGCTAGGAGAATCACTAGGTTGTGCAGTTTGTATAAGAGATTTATTGTCTAATGATCATTGAAGAGGAGAATAAATAATTCAAATTATTGTCCACCTCTTCATCATCATCCTCATCAAGATTAATTACTATAGGAGGATGAAGAGTGATCTCAAAGGAAGGATGTATCAGCAATGGTGGTTGTTTTATAAGTTGAATTTTTTTTGAGGGTGGTGATGGAATATCTTGTGGTGGATCAAGAGGATTATCAGGAATGATTTTTGTCAATGGTGGAGGTTGGTTTGCTTGTTTTTTTTCATTTTCATTTGTTGATCAATAAAATGACTATGACAAAAATGTTCTCTAGCACCGTAGTTTTGTTTAATTCTATTTTGAAGTTTTTTGGTTGTAAGAGCGGATTGGTCAATAGTAGGATCCTTTATTTCAGAAGGAGATGGATCAATCACTTTCTCCTTATCTTTATATACTTGTTTAATTTGTGGTGGAAAGGTTGGATTAATTTCAACATCTCGTGGTCTCTTAGACAAGGAAGTTGAAGGTTTAGATTGTGATGGAATGGGTAAGGGTTGGTCATGGTAAGGGGTAGGTTGAAGCATGGTCTCATCTGTGATAGGATTTGTGGAAGTAGATGGGGACATACCATGAAGATACAATCCAACTATCCTTTTAGTTTTAAACTTTTTATATGCTATGAAAAATAATTCCTTTTGAGGTGTAATGGGTTCCATAGGTTCAGGCCAAAAGGCTTCTAAGGAAAAATTGCCTTTGGAGGATAAGGGATTAAATCAGCTATGGTGAATAGTAAATATTTCATTGTCATGTGGAAACTTCAAACACTTATGAATGACTGATGTGAATTGTTGATGGTGTTTTTTTCACAACAACAACTCAGACAAAATATAATATCCTATCTCTCTTGAAAGATAAATATCTATCGGCAAGCCTCAAGAGATAATGTTAGAAACCCATGATCGAAACTAGAAAAGCCTTCTAAGAGAAAACAAAAAGCAAGAGATTTGTAAGAAGATGTGCAAATATTATTATTCGAGAATTCAATAATTACAAGATATGATTTTCTTTATAAAAGCAAAGATGCCTAATCTTATCTTGAGCAACAAGATAGCTCGATAAGATAAAGATGAGCCTAAAACTTAGGAATTAAATAAACCTAAGTAAACTTATGCAAATGTGTAATTAAATATTAATTACACCAACAGATAACCCCAAGGTCTCTAATGTTAGGTATTGTCAATGCATAAACAACTCAATGATAAATGTGAAAATGCTGGTAATCACAAAGCAACCTTACTAAAAGCGAATATTGAATCTTTAATTTATCAAATCTAGCAATATGATGATATTTCAATCCTAAATCTAACCTAAATGATAAAATAAATAACAAAAGATAAGGGTTTTATAGAGATTTCTAAATTAAAACTACTCCTACTATTAACAATGCAAATGATGAAACACTTGAAATGGATCAATGCCTCAGAAACTAATTCCTGCTCTACCTAGATAGATCTGCAATCTTATAGAAATAGTGCAATATTCTAAGGTATTAAATATTTTAAGATCATGAACACTCCTCCAAGACAACACTATTGCAATTGAAATTGATAAACCTTCACAATTGAACTAAGCATAATAAATATAAGGTCCAGGATAACTTTGCAAAGAAACTAATAATCAACTAGTTGCAAAAAGTATGGACCAGGGATTGCTACAAACACTTCAAGCATCAAACCATAAACATCATTAAATCATGTCTAATTCTAAATATAGCATATTATCTAATACTTCCCAAGAAATCTAAAAGATATAACAACAAGAAACATGCAAGATAAATCAACACAAGATAATTTATCCAAAGCACAATGTCTCCAATTGTATTGAATCACCTAATAATAGCAACAATTCTAATGTTTTGTGTTACAACACTTGCTCAAAAAGAACTAACTTCTAACTCTTGCTCTACTGCTTAATTCGCTCTAGTATCAAAACTATCTATCTAGCCCTTACAAATGAGGGAAAATTCCATATTAATAGAAAACCCCCCAAGGAATGTCGGCCTAATTACAATTTACAATAACAATAAATGGCCATAAAATAAGTGAGACAAAAGTAATTTGAAATAAAATAGAATATGCATTAAATGCATGAACTCCATCCAGGTCGGCCTGGGATCTCCAATATAGTTTGGACCAATACATGCAAAATAATAGGGAATCACAAATTCTAATGTAGCCTTGCATTAGCTGCCTTCCAACTTGTCTTTATTTCAATCCCCCCTATAATGCACCATCAAAAGTACCTTGTCCAAGTCAGCTATAGGTGGAAAAGGTAAAACCTTAATTCTCCTTTTGATAGATTTAATATTTTCTATTGATTACTCCACCAACTTATCCCACTCAGCCCTATTGGTTTGATATTTGTTAATAACTACAATATAAGTGGATGTATCTTCCAACTAATGTTCAGTAACTGGATCCTCACTAACTGGAGAATATACATCTCACCACCATTTTCTCAGTTGCTCTAATCTCAAATGATTTGGTGCAAACTTCCTTCTCTCTTTCATCACTTCAAAGAAATAAATACATCTATCATAGATATCAGTCAGGGCATCCTCCATTTTCCTCCTCTACTTATATATCTTCTTCAAAACATTTTTCCTTATTTGTAAAGCTTCAAACCATTCCCAAGGTTTTGCAACTCTGGAGGAAGGGAGAATTCCATCACTCACTAGCCTATCCTTAGTGTATTCCATGATGATCTTGTTCTTCTGCAACAAGAGATCTACATCCTCTTTATCTTGAGCCAATACATCTTTCAACCAATCTATTTCCCTAATTGTATCTCCTCCAATTGAAAGGATGTCCTTGATAACATCATCTCCCTTAGTCTACACCCCTTGTAACTAGTTTACTATGGCAAGAGTAGTGGCCTTCATTATTTACAGCTTTGATATAGTTTCTTGAGGTAGGAAACTTGGAGCAGAAGATGAGGAACTAGTGGATTGCAAGGGTTTCATCAAATATTGCAAATATTTATTAAGTCTTTCATTTTATTTCTTCAACTCCTTTTAGCTTGTTCTTCTTTCCTCAATCTTCCTAGGATCACAACAATCGAACCCTCATATTCTTCAATATCATTTTCTATGTAAGTGGGTCCTTGGTTGATAGTTTGCATGTTGTAATCACTCCCAGTAAACTCATCTCTATTCTTTTCTATGGTAGGAGTAGCAATGTGGACCACTCTATTGTTTGCTTCATCCCTTTCGATCTTGGAGATGACCCTGGCCTTCTTCTTTCCTTTACCTTTCCCTATTTTTGAAAGTAGCTCATCCCAATTGGGAGGGGTATCATCCACAACAATTTTTTCTCTTTATTTCTCTATCAAGCCAACTTGGAACAATAGACTCTGACTATTTTTCACCCTATCCCACTTCTTCTTGCTAACCCTTGGGTGTATCTTCCAGCTTCTCAAGAAACTCCTCATCTTTATCATGTTCTCCTCTCATATACTCATATTCTCCGTGCACTGGTGATGGTGTCTTAAAAGGTGATTCCTATCTCTGAGGACATCTATCTTCTTCACTTCTAGTAGGATAATCCTCATAAGTTACCAAGGGAGTCCATAGAAATTTCTCAATTTCTGCAGCTGCACTATGAAGCTCACCTTCTTGAAATTCTTCTCCCCCTTCACTTGACGGGTGCTCCACATATGCTAGTTGTTCTGATGCACCATGTGGTTCATGGGGTGGAGAAGCATCTTTATGTTGTTCTGCAGTAGAGGTTGCTGGAGGGATATCCTTCTTTGGCACACTGTCCTTGGGAGAAGGAGTTATTGATCTTCTTGTGTATACATGTGTCTTCTCTCCAGAACTTTCTACATTTACCACTGTTGAAGGATCAATTTCACTTTTCTCCTTAGAAGGTCCACCCTTCTTTCTTGAACCCCATGTTGTTTTCCTCCTTTTAGGTGTTGGGGCAAGATCCTTTTCTTCTCCTTCATCGGGTTCTTCCTCTATAGATTTTTCTGTCTTTGAAGTAGTAGTCCTCTTCTTTGCTTTTGGTTTCCTCTATTCCTCTTGTTCTTCTCCTTGGGAACCTTTGATCTTAATATTAAAAGGGGAATCTACCTTGGTTTTTCCCTTGGGATCTTCCTCAACTAACTCCTCGGAAGTGGAATGGGATTCTACATTCCCCATCAGATTATAGGTACATGGAACACCTTCACTTTCAAGCTCCCATACCTTGTGTTTGAGCCACAACTTGGTGTATTTCATCACAAGGGCCATGATTTGTTCTAATTCAATTTTTTCTTCTCCTAGCCAGTCTACTTCTGCAATTTGTTTTTCCTTAATTGTCTCATAATCATGAATTTGGATTAAGTCTCCATCATCTTCCACTTGATCGGGAACCATTTTCACACTATACATTCAGACCACATCAACTGGGAGTCTAGAGATTTTCTTCTTTCTTACCTCAAACTCATCCTTTATTGTTGGCCCAGTAGTCTTCTATGTCATCTTTGTGGTGGTATTCCCTAGTGGATTTCTTTTTTGCTTAACCAGTGATATCAAAACCTAGCCTTTTTAAATGGTAAGACAACCCAAGAGTGCTCATTTCCTCCTCAAAAGCATAGGATGAATTAATTGAAGGTCATACCTCGCCAATACATATCTTTAGAGAAAAATATCCACCAAATCTAGTTTTATGCTTACCTTTCTTTACAATGGTGTCAAAGTCACATAATTTCCTTGTGACCTCCAGAAGTATAACATGGTCTATGGGATACCTTCGAAGCCTATATGGATCCCTCTAACAACCATCAATTCTTATGTAAGAGAAGGTGGGAAACTGTATGAGCCAAGCCCCATACCTTTTGATCAGTTCCTTAGCATTATATGATATTCTCACATGCTTTCTACCTTGGAGTAATCTAGTGATGTGCATGGTGAATGCAACATTCACCCTCCTGTAACTTTAGCTTCCTAAGTGCAATTGAGGATAAACCTCATCAATTACATCCTGTCCAAATATTTCTCTTGTGCTCAATCCTTTATAGGAATAGAAACTTCCAAGTGCATAGACTAAATAAGAAGTCATGGTGAATGTCTTGGTCTGTATCACGTTACACATTTGTTCATGAATCACAACACTTATAACACCTTCCCAATGATAGTTAATATTTTCCTACTCCATCCTCACAATGACATGGAACATCCAATTATTGAACATACCTACACTCTTTAGGCCTACCACCTGGCTAAGCAATGTGATGGCATCATAGATGTCTTGTTTAAAATTTTCCCTGTGTAACTGCTTAGGCAGTTTTGAGAAATGAGACTTTTGATTTTCAAGTCAAGAATTGATAACCTATTGTCACTTACTAGTCTCCTCCTCATAATACCTTTTAGCTATCTCCATATTAAACACCACTACATGAGATCTATCTGGAATATCAAAATTCTGTGCAATAGAGACAGGGTTAATATTAGCCAGTACCCTCCCTTGAGGGTTGAATATCCATTGTGAATCCCTATCATAGTGTGGAGCACATTCCAATAGCAACTCATAACACTGAACTATGGGGGGAAATCTTGCTACATGAGACAATCTCGATTCCTTTAGTCTCCTGGCCATCACTAGAAGATATTCTTGTGCCATCCTTGCCTTAAACTACTTATAGTCCCATCGACCCACATTTGTGTTTGAAACTTCAAACTAGATGGAGGCTATCTTACTTTCAAGAATCTATCTCATTGTGTCCAATTTAACCCTTTCTACTTCTAAGATAGAGGATCCCTCCATATCACCTTTAGCCTTTCCATCCGCTGCCTTGCTAGTTTCAACTTGCATCCATCAAATACTAACATGAAAATCCAATTGTTGATAACATATTTTTCAAAATGTTAGCTCAAAATTGTAATAAAACCATCAAATCAAGTATAAATCATCATAATTGAGAAGTTCAGGGTTCCAAGCTAACTGGGGAAAATCAGTTTGGGAGGAACCTCAGAAAATTCCAGACTAGGCAGATTTTCCCGAAGAAGGCACAAATATCAACAATTGATCATCAAAATGAAGAAAGGATGCATATAACATTGCGTAATCTATTATTTTAAAGCATGGAATGTTAAACATTTGTCATCAAATTCATCCATTTCATCCAATTTCTAAGTTCCAAAAAGCCTCCCAGAGAATTCAGAAAAATCCGGTCAGACCAGAATTCTGCGAAGTCCCCAGAACTCCAAATTTCAACGCACCCAAAAACACTGAAGGTTAGACGAAATATGAGAAAATCCAAGGATGTGGAAATTATGTAAAGTCTTCAGAATCTCAGAAAACCATTATTACCTTTCATTTTCCTTGACACAATAAAATTTCCATGAATCTTAAATCTCTTGAGGTCGACTCGAATCTAATTCATGTTTCGTATCAACCCCTTCGAATCTAACTACATGAGGCATTAAATGATGAATGTTCATAACAAACCAATGATGCCCTAGATTTGACTATTGAAACCTCTTCCATGAGTGAAAGGAACTAGCTCATATTAAACCTAGATTGAGCTCGAACACACTCAACAAGCCTATAATGAGTTGTGGATCATCCTTAAGCAAGCTTTGATAGATAAATTAAAAGTGAAACCCATGAACTAACTCAGAGCGCGCGAATTTGGACTGGACTTTGTGAAACCCTAACGCCAACCAAACTGAAACATTGACTTATGGGGCAAGGTGTGGGAACCATTTTAGAATGTGGAACATCACTAAAATCCAATTGGTTAACTAGGGAAAAATATAAAATAGGCATTAAGAATCCTCAAAAATCAAACACAACCCAGTTTGAAGAATTTAATCATCAAACATGCAAAATCAAGCTCACAAATGGACGTAAAATGGCCATGGACAACCAATCATTAACATTTCAAAGGAAGGGACCATAGTTACATACCATAAGTAAATCAAATTCAACCATGAGGAAAATGAGCAATGAGCTCAGATGCCCTAGCGACAAAATCAAATTGAATGTAAGAAATCTAGGCGCCTCAACAAGCAAATCAAGAAATTTGAATGGCCAAATCGCCAAATCTCAAATGTAAGAGTGATACACGTGAAAGATGAGAGAAAATGATGCAAAATCCCCTTAAGTTGGACCACACTCATGCTGCAGAGATCGTACCTAGGTGCATTAATGTCATCGATAAGACAAGCTGAAGAAATTTAGAAACCTTATGGTAAAATGAAATCTTAGAGAAATTCAGTCCATGTGGAGTTCCACGAAGTCCCAGATTTCTTGAACTGTAGTGTTAATCTCTTCGTCAGACTTTGAGTGAAATCTAGGAAAATCCAGATGGAGTGAAAAATCACAAAATGAAGTAAAAATCCAAAATTTGTTCAAAACTTAAGATTTAAAAGTGCTTCCTAGAAGGGGGGAATTTGCAAGAATAAGATAAGAATTCAAGCACGTGTAAAGGTAAAAAAACCTCAACATAACAAGGGCCCAAAACCAAAAGTGAAAGCAAAAGAGGGTCCATGCTTTTAGCGGGGCGTGTGTGCAAAAACTGCACAACAAATGGCAACTCTATTGGGAAAATGCTCCAAAGCATTTCAATGACAATCTGGAATCAAGAACCCAGAATCTTTGGTTTCGATCTCCCTATCAAAAAAACAAATCAAAAAGCAGGATTAAAGATTCAGAACCAAAGGTAGACTAAACCTTCCGTAAATTGAAAAATCCAAGTGTGTGCACATGAGTTCATTTCCCTCCTTGAGCTACTGCAGAAACCAAGTTTAATTAGGTCAGGCTACGTAAAGATTCTAACTCCAAAAGCAACCTGGATAGATCCTCACTTCTAGTTAGGCATCTATAGACCCAATGAGGTTATCGTTGTGACTCTCTTGAACATAGCTCTATTGCCATGCAGTAGTCCATAGCCCTAATAGAGATATTCAGATACTCCTGATAAGTTGAATTCATTTGATTTTTAATATTGTTTCTTTTCTTCTTTTTTTTTGATATTTCTTTTCCTTTTCACTTTTTTGTTTCAACTTGTGAACAATGAAGTTCACACTCAAGGCTAAGAACGATAGTGGCATTGAAGAAGAAATAATATTTTTCACCTGAGAAGACCTCACAAGGACCCTACCACAACCTCAAGATTCTTAAGATGTATGAGAGATATAAGATTTAAGAATACTTCAAAATAAAATCAAACCAATGACCCATCTTCCATAAATCAAACATTTAGACTGATTTACAATAACAAAGACCTCAACCATCCATTCAAGACACATTATTAAATTTCATCAATAAATACTCAAAAAATCCTAGGTAAAAGCATATTTTCCATGTAGGTGCAACACATCCAGAAAAAATACAAGAAGACCTCCTAAGCAAGAGTAGAGAAAAAACACCAAACTGAAAGCAAACAAAAATCAAAATAGAAAGAGAAACCTAATCTAACCAAAGCAAAGAAAAGCAAGCCAAACAGAAAAGAAACCTACTCTAACTATGTACAGGAAAAGAGCTGAAAACAACTCAAGATTGGAAATAATGCTTCAAATACTGCCCATTGAAAGGCAATGAGATATCTTCCCCAGTGAGAGATTTCAAGTGAAAAGAATTATCTCCCAGAATCTATGAGATCTGGTAAGGGCCAAGCCAAACTTTTTCAAATTTACCATGCTCCCCCTTATGGTCATGGGCCTTATCCTAGTAGAGAACCAAGTTAGAGATCCAAAAGGCTTTTACCTTGGCTCTTCTGTCAAACCACCTTTTCACTATTCCCTGATGTTTGGAAAAGTTTTCAAGGGATTTATGTCTTTTCTCCTCAAGGTTTAACAACTCAATAAGTCTAGCCTCACATTTATCCCCTTCATCATAATATTCATTAATGAGTTGTAAGGTGGGGATTTTTAACTGAATAGGAAACACAGGTTCTAACCCATAAAAAAGGTGGTAAGGAGATATTCCTATGGAAGTCTTGTGTCTTGTATGATCATCCTAGAGAGAAAATCTGAGCTCGGTGTGCCAATCCTTAGGATTTCTTTCTAACAGCTTGTGAATAATAGTCAGGAGATTTTTATTGGAAGACTCAGCCAAACCATTACCCTGAGGGTAATAATTGGATGCAAAATTAATTATAATTCCATGGTCAAACACCCAGTTGGAGAATTTCAATGATGCAAATGCAGGACCATTATCTCAAACCAAATACATAGGACATCCAAAATGGTTAATGATACCTGATTCGATGAAATTGATTACCACCTCATAAGTACATTGCTTGCAAGAAAGCACCTTAGTCCATCTTGTAAAATAATTAGTAATAGTAAGAATATACCTGTGACCTACAGAGGAAGGAAGATTGATTGGACCTATGAAGTCCATTCCCCACTGCATGAAAGGTTTTACCTCAAAGACTGGTTGAAGTGGGAGTGTTCCATACTTCTCTCTAGTTGTTGTATTCTGACACACATGAAAATTTCTGACATGGTTGTGTGTGTCCTTGAACAGTGTGGGCCAATAATAACTAGCTCTCAGAATCTGATTCACTGTAGAAGGTGCAAATCCATGGCCTGTACCATATTTTTTTCGTGAAATTCCAACATTACTCTTTCAAATTTTTCTTTTCCTAGGCACCTTAAGTAAACACAATCATGATTTTTCTTATATAGAACAAATCTCTTCTGCATGAAACTGTCACTCTTCAAATGCAATACCCTTTTTTGTAGTGCATTAAGATGGTCAGGACACCTTTAAGTCAGGAGATAGTGAACAATATCATCATACCATTTCCTGGGAGAAAAGGCCCATTTCTTCCATTATCATTGTAATTCCTTTCCCTCTTACCATCTTCATGGATTGAATCTCAATATTGTATTTTGGTAACATAGTTACCCACTTAGCTCTGCGCTCTCCTAACTCATTCTGCACCAACAACAACTTGATTGCAGGATCAAGAACTATTGCAAAGACCTTGTTTATGAAGATATAGTGTCTAAATTTCTTCATAGCTTTGACTAAGGATTAAGCTTGCTTCTCCACACTTGGGTATCTTAGTTCTGCATCTTTCAATGGTGCGCTCATAAATGCTATGGGATGTTCATTTCCTTGATCAGATTTTTGAGTCAACATAGCAACACAAGAGTGATAAGAAGCAAACGAATATATATAGAATGGCTTAGCATAATCAGGACTCACCAAAACTGGAGCTTCAACAATAGCCCTTTTTATCTCTACAAATGCTTCCTTAGCTTTTGCAATCCATTTGACTTTGGCTTCCTGCTTCAACATTGCATTCAGTGGCTTGACTATTTTTGCAAATCCAGTGATGAACTTCCTTACAAAATTAATTTTTCCAAAGAATGATTTCATTTCTTTCTTGCTAGCAGGTGGCTAGATCTTGAGTATAGCTTCCACTCATTTTGTATCAATGGAAATTCCTTACTTAGAGATAACGTGCCCCAACAATTTTCCCTCTGTAACTCCAAAGATGGATTTCTTTGTATTGAGAGATATGCCAAATTCCCTGCACTTCTGAAACACTTTACATAAGTCTTCTATGTGGTCTCCTCTCTTCTTGGAAAAGACTATCAGATCATCCATATAAATGATTATGCATTTACCAATCATTTCTTTAAAGGCAATGTCCATAGCCCTCTGAAATGTGGTTCCAACATTAATCAAACTGAAGGGAATTCTCCTATAGGAAAAACTGCCCCACTTGGTGGTGAAAGTAGTTTTATGTCTATCCTCATATTGCACCATAAATTGATTGTATCCCGAGTAGCCATCCAAGAAATACATCATCTGATATCCATTGAAAATCTAAAGTACTTCATCCAACGAGGGTACTAGATAATTATCTTTTTATGATGCTCTGTTAAGGTTCCTAAAATCCACACAAAGTTTGATTTCACCATTCTTTTTTCTTACAGGAACCAAGTTTGCAACCTAGGTTGAATGTCTAACTGTAAATATGATTCTAGGAGATAACAGCTTTTGTACTTCCTTTTGAATTACTGGTTCCATTTGAGAATTGATTGGCCTCTGCCTTCACCTGAAGGGTCTTACTCTTGGATTGAGAGGGATAGTGTGAGTTATAATTGATGTGTCATATGTCTTCAAGTCTTCATAACTCTAGGCTATTACATCTTGATATGTAAGTAATGCATTGATTATGCCTTTCCTCTCTTCTGGATTACACACATTGCCAATGAAGACATTTTTGATATCATCCTGAGTCCCCAAATTATACTTTTCACATTGTCCACTAATGGAATCTTTCCTGGCATCATGTTCTTGATCTCTGACATTATCCAGATCAAAAATCCTTTCTAAATGTACCATTCCCTTGGGAATAGTACTGGTCTTTAGATTAATTACCCCTTCCAAATCCATCTTTGCTTCTTGGAGTTCAGTTTCATCAATAATTTGAGAAGAAAAGACATATAAGTTTGTGATAAAATCCCAAATGTGCTTATCATCTTCAAATACCTAGAAATTAGTAACATTGTCAGGTATTGAAGGTACTAGGGTCAGTTCCACCATAAAATTCTTCAATCCCAAAAGAGACAAAGGTTGCATGTACTAGCTTTCTGAGCAAGGGAGTCAGCCATTTGGTTTTTATTACGTGATATCAACTAAATGTTGAAGGCATCAAATCCTTCAATAAGGTCCCATAATCTATGCATATAATTGGTCATTCTTTAGTCATGAAATGAGTACTATATCCTGACTTGTTTGACCACTAACTCAGAGTCCCCAAAGACTTACAAAATCTTAACCTTTTTCTTTAATGCCATGAGAAACCCATGAATCAAAGCCTCATATTCTGCAACATTATTCGTACAATGAAATTGAAGTATATGACCAGAAAATAAAGTTTTACCTCTTGGACTAATTAGCTCAAATCTTGCCCCAGCTCCTTGTTTTGATTTGGATCTATCAAATCTTAAATTCCAACAGCTAGCCACTACAGACTTGCTTGTTGTAACTCTTGCACTATTGCTGCTAGATGGTTCTTCAGAAAGTATCATTTTCTTTCCTTTAGGATCCTCTTGGACATTTTGGATATTAATTTTGACTGCTAGAGTGGGGTTGATACACTTTTGTATTTGTTCTATTGTAGCCTGGAACAAGCAACAGTCTAATTCTAAATGCGAGGCATTATGAACTCTACACCAATTTGGCAAGAGTAGTTCTCCAAAATTTATTCCTCTACCCAACAGAACTTGATCTTCAATACACTTTTAAATGAATTCCTGGAAACTATCCAACAAGCTAAGTTGATTATCTTGAGGGACATCATCACTTATTTGTGCCACCAAGGCTTTAGTATGACTAGATTCAGCTGTGAGATCAATAGGTGCAGCATGTAACATAAGGATTTCTTCTACCTCAAATTCCTCAAAAGGGGTTGCGAGCACGTAATTTCTCATGCTCACCTCAGATATCAAAATCTCATTTGAAGTGTTCTGATATTCTGCAATCATGTATTTCATCCTAGGTTCCCTTTCAATCTTGATCTGATTCGGCACTCCCTTCCAAGGAAGCCACATATGAGAGTGATCAGTTGATACATATCTATTCAAGGCCCTAGTAAAGTTTCTTCCCAATATTAGATCATAAGCATAGGTATATCAACCACCTGTATATTAATAACCTGCTAAATTCGAGGGTTAGAGGCAACTTGCATATGAATCATGCTCAACTCCCCTACAACATTAACCTCGGTTCAATCCATTTGCATAACTTTATTTTGTGAGTCAACGGGAGTGATACCTAAGGCTCTACAAACACCAAAAGGAATTACAATGGTAGAAGCACCTTAATCTAACAAGAAATTGTGCAAATTTTTACCAAATATGTGGACATAAATAAAAAATGGAGTACTTGTTTTCCCTTAGAATAGGGTCAAGGGAGTATCCACCTGAGCAACTTGAGTTTTTTTCTTCTCTTTGCCTTTATCTCTAGGTGGTATATGAATTTGGTTATGAATCTGATTCTGCCCTTTTACTAGTTGGGAACTAAATGCTTTATTAACACTCTCACTGACTAAATTTTCTCGTGATACTGAGCTAGCATTGTAAGCTCCTAAAAGTGTATTTCTAATAGTTGGAAATCTCAATAATTCATATACAAAGAGGCTTACCTTTAGCTTCTTGAGTTCTTCTGCAACATAGATGGCCAGTTGTTCCATATTTAGATTAGTTGGGATCTCCTTTGGGTATTCCACCACCTTTTCCTTGTTTCCTTCAACACTTTTCCCTTTTGAAATATCCATGTTCCCTTGATCTTTAGATAAATATTGTGTAGACACCTAAGGATATGGCGGATTATTGCTGGCATTAGGATTTGAAGGTGTAGTGAATTTTTTTGGTGGAATGGAGGTGGTCAAGGGGCCTCCAACCTATGGACATCTATGTGGCAGGTCCCTCAAATCATACTTCTTAACAGGCCTCTAAAAGGTCTGTACCTCTTCAACACAAGCTTCTTCTTCATCCATGGGGCCATTGTCATTCACTGGATTTTCATCAAACAACTGTGTAATCTCATCTCCATTGCACACCTGGTCTTCCTCTTCCTTCGGCTAGTCCAATTTTTCTTTAGGAACATTTTCCTTGCTTTGTGGAAAAAGAGAATGATTTTGTACCAAAATTGATGAATTATAGGGAGTAGATGGCACCATTTCCTGACTACTTGCATTATTCTCCACTTCATACTGAAAAATTGAAGCTATTTTCTTGAAATCTTGGCAATCTAACTCCGAATGTTGACTTGTTTTATGGAGCCTACACCATCCTGATAAAGCAGCCTCAGCTAAATATACACCACTTGGAGGCTTCTCTTGGTTCATTGCCTGATTGACTAACTAACCCAATAGGGTGGGAATACCTCCATTATTAGGCCTCGTATTCCAAGTCATTTTCTGTCTAGGTGGTTGTCTCCTATCGAACCCTTGTCCACCAACTTCCCCTCTATCAAAGTTCTAGCCTGCGAATTGTCCTTTATCATAATTTTATCCTCTTTCATTATTATACCCTCTGTCATTATTATATCCTCTTTCATTGTTATATCCCCTTTGAGGATGTTGCCCCCTATCAAAATTTTGTCCTTGTTGATTTTCTCAACTTTCTCTGCTATGATTAGACTACATATTTCTCTGAGTGGCTTGTAGCTAACTGTTCTGGTTCCTCAAATAAGTTACCTCCATATTCAGCTTCTTCACTTGTTCAATCAATTCATCCAGTCTCTCCTTGTCAGGATTTCTATATGGAGGTTGGTTAAAATTATTTTGGGGATATCCTATTGTAGTATTGGAATTCAGTGATTGGTTTAATACTTTAGAATTCTACAGATACGTGGGAAAACTAGGTTAAAGCTATGGATGAAGAGGCTGATTTACATTTTGTTGAGGGTAGCTGGTTGTGGGTGGAACTTGACTCACAGGGGTTCCTGGGTGAGGGACCAGAGGCCACTGAGGTATTTGATTCATGATAGGAGTGTGATTAGCGAGAGCCTAGTTGAGAGTTGGGACTTTTCCAAGGTGAGCAATGGGTCCTAACAATAGTAAAGGCCTAGACAAATGTTTCCTTAAAGTAGTGCTAACCTTCACAGCCTCTGCATATGCATCAAGTAGGGTAGTAGGATGTTTTTTTCTCCATTTCATGAAGCTAGCTGTCAGAATGTCAAGTCCCTCATAATTGGCTTCTAAAGTAGTGGGCTGATCAACAACATAAGGGTTTTGTAGTTGGGTATAGGCATGATGAAACTGGTTGTTAAAGGACCCTATAGGCTCATGGTCCGCTCTCTTAACATTAGTTAACTTAAGATAGAGCTCATTGGGGCTAATGGGAATCCTAAACTTCTACAAGAATGC
Organism: Sequoia sempervirens; assembly: GCA_007258455.2. NCBI lineage: Eukaryota > Viridiplantae > Streptophyta > Pinopsida > Cupressales > Cupressaceae > Sequoia > Sequoia sempervirens. The sequence goes on from VDFB02075321.1 coordinate 437,289,467, forward strand.
AGTCTCTAGTTCAGTCCAATTTTGGATGGACCCAGTTGGAAAATGATTGTACCAATAGAATGCATCCTCCCCTAAGGAATAAGGAAAGATTCTACATGCTACATCCTCATGATTGATTCCTCTATCCTTAAGGCCAGTCTGAAAGATCCTATTGTGTTCATCAATAGTTCTATTGGGATCATTAACATGGAACTTTAAACAGAAGTGTTCAGGGTTCTTGGGCATGACATTGTAATTAGCAAAAGTTAATGGAGATGGGTTATTAGCTAGGAAAGCCATTGGTGGAGGTGGGGGTAGTAATGGTTGATGTATGGTTGGATGAGGTTGTTGAATGGGAATAACCTCATACTCAGACTCAGATGAACTTGATGAAGATGGGGATGATGGAGATGATTGAGGTGGCTAGGTAGATGATGATTCTCCTCTTTTGCTAGTCCTTCTTGACCTAGTAGGGGTTGGGAATTCTTGAAATTCCTAATCCCCTAGAGTAGAACTGCTTCTTCTTCTAAATCTTTTAGGAGAGATGGCATACAAAAATCAATTCAACTTTCTTATTTAGGCCCTCCTTCTAGCACCAATCAGTTGATGGTGTTTTCTACAAAGCAACAACTTAGAACAAATATAATATCCTATCTCTCTTGAAAGGTAAATCTCTATCTGCAAGCCTCATGAGATAAACCCAAGGTCTCTAATGTCAGGTCTTGATAATGAATAAACAACTCAGTGATAAATATAAGGTCCAGGCTAACTTTGCAAAGCAACTAACAACTAGCTAGCTACAAAAAGTATGGACCAAGGATTGTTGCAAACACTGCAAGCATCAAACCATAAACATCATTGAATCATGTCTAATTCTAAATCTACCATATTATCTAATACTTCCCAAGCAATCTCAAAGATAGAACAACAAGAACCATGTAAGATAAATCAACACAAGAGAATTCACCAAAAACACAATGTCTCCAATTGTATTGAATCACCCAACAATAGCAACAATTCCAGTGTTCTGTGTTACAATAGTTGCTCAAAATGAACTAACTTATAACTCTTTCTCTACTGCTTAATTCGCTCTAGTATCAAAACTATCTATCTAGCCCCTACAAATGAGGGAGAATGCCATATTAATAGAAAAACCCCAAGGCATGCTGACCTAATTAGAATTTACAATAATAATAAATGGACATAAAAAAAGTCAGCTAAGAGGAATTAGAAATAAAATAGAATATGGATTAAATGCATGAAATCCATCCACGTCAGCCTGGGGTCTCCAATATAGTTTGGACCAATGCATACAAAATAATAGGGAAGCACAAATTCTGATGTAGCCTTGCATTAACTGCCTTCCCCTTTGTCTTTATTTTCATCCACCCTATCATGCACCATCAAAAGTACCATGTCCAAATCGGCTATAGGTGGTAGAGGTAAAACCTTAATTCTCCTTTTGATAGATTTAATATTTTTTGTTGATCACTCCACCAACTTATCCCACTCAGCCCTATTGGTTTGATATTTATCAATAACTACAATATAAGTGGTTGTATCTTCCAACTGATGTTCAGTAACTGGATCCTCACTGACTGGAGAATATACATCTCGCCACCATTTTCTCAGCTACTCTAAGCTCAAATGATTTGGTGCAAGCTTCCTTCTCTCTTTCGTCACCTTATAAATAAATGCATCTATCATACATATCAGTTAGGGCATCCTCCATTTTCCTCCTCTTCTTATATATCTTCTTCAAAACCTTTTCCCTTATTTGTAAAGCTTGAAACCATTCCCAAGGTTCTACAACTCTGGAGGAAGGGAGAATTCCATCACTCACTAGCCTATCCTTAGTGTATTCCATGATGATCTTGGTCTTCTGCAACAAGATATCTACATCCTCTTTATCTTGAGCCAATACATCTTTCAACCAATCTATTGCCCTCATTGTATCTCCTCTAGTTGAAAGGATGTCTTTGATAACATCATCTCCCTTAGTCTACACCCCTTGTAACCAGTTTACTATGGCAAGAGTAGTGACCTTCATTATTTACAGCTCTGATATAGTTTCCTGGGGTAGGAAACTTGGAGCAAAAGATGAGGAACTAATGGATTGCAAGGGTTTCATCAAATATTGCAAATAGTTCTTAAGTCTTTCATTTTATTTCTTCAACTCTTGTTTACCTTGTGCTTCTTTCCTCAATCTTCCCAGGATCACAACACTTGAACCCTCATATTCTTCAATGTCATGTTCTATGTAAGTGGGTCCTTGGTTGATAGTTTGCATGTTGTAATCACTCCCAGTAAACTCATCTCTATTCTTTTCTGTGGCAGGAGTAGCAATGTGGACCACTCTATTGTTTGCTTCATCCCTTTCGATCTTGGAGATGACCCTGGCCTTCTTCTTTCCTTTACCTTTTCCTATTTTTGAAAGTAGCTCATCCCAATTGGGAGGGTCATCATCCACAACAATTTTTTTCTCTTTATTTCTCTATCAAGCCAACTTGGAACAAAAGACTCCAACTATATTTCACCCTATCCCACTTCTTCCTGCTGACCCTTGGGTGTATCTTCCAGCTTCTCAAGAAACTCATCTTTATCATGTTCTCCTCTGGCATACTTCTCTTCTTCATCCACTGGTGATGGTGTCTTAACAAGCAATTCCTCTCTCTGAGGAGGTCTATCTTCTTCACTTCTAGTAGGAGAATCCTCATAAGTTAGCAAGGGAGTCCATGGAATTTTCTCAATTTTTGCAGCTGCACTATGAAGCTCACCTTCTTGAAATTCTTCTCCCCCTTCACTTGATGGGTG